>OX456986.1:161485253-162085253 GCA_949752695.1 Melanostoma scalare
CTCCTTATTGATAACTTCCATTTCTATGTTTAACTGTCTCACATCTTTTTCCAGATTTCTTACTTGAGCTCTCAGACGTGATTGAGCGCTAACATGTGATTCTTCTTTCTTCTTCAATTCCTTCCGTAGATTTTCGATTTCCTCTTGAAGCCTCGCAATCTCTTTCTTTTCTTTTCCAGAAACCAACGACTTTTGCTTACTCATTTGCTTTTCCATCTTCTTGCGATCCTGTTCGATTTTCATGCGCTCGTCATGCAAATAGATTTCCATTTGAATTCGTTCGTCGTTGATTTTCTCTAAAGCTTCGATACGTTCTTGTTCAAAGTGAGCTTTCTCTAGTTCATGTTCTTGTTTCGACTTCACTAGTTCCAAGTTGGTTTGTTTGAACGTTGATATTTCATATTCGAGTTCAGCCAAACGTGTGCGCACCAAGTCAGCTTTTTGAAGGATTTCTTGAGCTATATTATTGACTTCCGTTCCACAGCTGGTGATAGTTGCATCACTTTGATTGGCAAACAATTGTTTCTTGAACTCCTCAAAGACTTGTGATGCATCAGAGAAGTCGAAAGCTTCTGATAAACTTTGTTGGGGTTCATTTGTGTGTGGTGTTTCGGCAAAACGAACACGAACCGTCTGTTTGGAAGTAGATTCTTCTTCTACCTCAGTGTCCGTTGAATCGGAAACAATTGACTTGGAACTGTTATACATTTCAGAAGGAACTGGTGGAAGTTTCAATGAAATTGACGACTCGAGTGTTTCTTCGTCTGTATTTTTTTTAGTTTTACGGAGAAATCGTTTGATACAACTGGAGTTAAGATCAAAACTACCTTCCTTTGCTTTTTGCTCGAGAAGTTCAAAAATGCTCATGTTATCGGTTTCATCGTGGTAGCTGCTCGTATTAGTTTGTTGTTCAATTGGTTTTATAATTTGTGGATCAAGAATTTTAGCCCAGGAAATAGGATCCGGTGTTTGTTTAGTAGAAGTCGTTGACGATTTGATGTCTGGTGTTGAATTACATGCCGTCTGTGACGAAATCAATGATTTTTGGAACTTTTCTTCTAGGGCGTCAAGACAGGGAAGCTTATTGGAGTTGTCATTTGGTTTGAGTCTTAATACAGCTCTTGAAAGTGGCTTCTTTTGTACGTTTGTTGTGGCTTTTTGCTTTAAACTGGGATGAACAGAAGAAAATTTATACGGCGGAAGATTACTCAACCGAAACTGATCTGGATCGACTTTAAAGCGATTTATCAAACCCTGTTTACGCCGTAGAAAAGGACGTTTTGGTTTGTCAGTTTCGGTTTGTTCAAATTTCTCTACTTCTTCTCCTTCGGCTGTTTGATCGAGAGTATTAACACCAATAGATGATTCACTTTCAGTTGATTGATCGCTTGTGTCCCCATCTTCTTCCAAAAGACTCAAATCAGCATGAAAAATGCCAAGTGTTTCGTACATCTTCCTGTGCTCCAGGCCAAGAAGTTTACGTTGCTTGTTTTGCCTTTCAAAAAGGATTTTCTTTTGTTCTTCTTGCCATTGATTTAGTTGCTCTAGACGTTGTGCAATGCCAGAGGAAGAATCGTCTTTGATTTCCGACATTATGTAGATATTGATTTAAGTATTGGCAAGCATAAATAAATATTTAGGTATTTGAAAATAATTTTAATTTTAAAATGTTGTTTGAAAAGAACACTTGTTTGATATTTGCTTTTGTAATCAGTCGCGTCAACATTCCGGAGCTAAGGAATTGTAGTAGAATTGTTTGGGATCACCACAAAGTATATTCAACAGAGATTCAACTCACAGAAAAGGTAATACAGAGTTATAAACCGAAAACGACATTTACTGCGTGAACACAATGAACACAATCAGCCTTATTTATAAACCCATAATAGGGAGTGAATAGCGCTATGTTCCTCTTATAATATCTCTGAACAGAAAAACCTATTTATAAAACTTTTTGAACGTAACATAGGCTGAACGCCGATTTAGGTAGTATAGTGACTGAATAAATTTGTGTCTTCGCTATTTTGAAATGACAGGGGAATGTTAGTACGCCGGCGGATACATAGATGGCTTTCAGAGACCGGTTTGTTTTCGATAGTGAAGTACACCTGTGTATTACCGCTCAATGCTATAAATTATATTATAGATTATAGATTGGTAAGATATACACATCATAACTATAATGGTTTATAAATAAGAATTTATTCAATGTGCTATTCACTACATAACTATTCATCTGTTCAGAGCTATTTAGGGAAATCTAATAAATACGGCTGAATGGCTGCAGAGACGCAGCCGCAATAGATGTCAAAACATTAAATACAAGCGAATACAAAAACAACGCAAGACGGAGCCGGACAAGTTAACTTGTTTCTAACTCTTGCGGCTCTGGCTCCGTCTGCGTATGTGTTTCATTGTGTTCACGCAGTTATGGTGGATTTACATGTATCTGCAAGTGCGGATGGAAAACGGAAAAAGACACAAGATGTAAAATTCATACTTGTCTGATAGAGAGGGAACGCAACATCTGCACTTCCTTAGTTATGGCTGCAGATAAAAAATTCCCTCATCCGCAGCCATAATCCTATTCGTCTCTTTTTTTAACTTTTGTGTTTTATAATCTTCATCCGTCCCGCTTTACTTTTCTGCACTTCTGCAGTAGCAGATGCATGTTAACCCAGCATAATGGTGGATGCGATCTAATGAGTTTTTTATTTGAATGTAGGCTCTCAACCGAAACATTAAAAATACTCTTATTTTGGTGGAGTGATTCTATTCGAGTATATCTCGATGAATTTTCTCTTACATCAAAATAATATGCAATTGAATCCACTATAAATATCACTTTTAACTTATTTGTATACTTAAAACCGAACTTACTTTATTTTAACTTCAAATTTGTTAACATATCAAGTTAAATTAATTTTTTCGTTTTGTCGACATAAAAATGACAGCAGCAGTGAAAAGCAATAAGGTAGTTCTGGTATTTATAATACAGCTCATTCGTCGAATTCATTAATAACAAATAACTCCCCGGGAGTGAAATCCTGCGAATTCCATAATTGGCATGAATATGTCGATTTCAACATGAATTATGAAGATTTGAAGTGTGATTCAATCTGAATGTGAACAGGGTTTTTGTGTTAACTACATTGTGCTACCACCTTATGGTTTCTAGTACTTTCTCCAAATTTTTTTCACAAATCCAAACCAAAAACAGAACAAACAGAAATTACAAAAAATACGACAGCTGACAGAAAATCCATCTCATCTCAGATCTGAAGGAATCTTTTTGAAAAAATTTGTCGAAAATGAAGTAAATATATTTAGAAGACTTTATTATACTATGTATATATATTTTAATAACTTATTGCTTTCAGACCTACCGGTAACCCACACGCAATGCCATTACCATCAAATTCCCCTTGGAAATCTGAGAGTATGCCTTGGTCCATGACTCCTGCGATGCAACAAAACAGTGTTATGCAGTTTTGTGCTCCCAATCTTGGCCAGAAACAATTCACAATCGACCAGAATCATCACAAAAAAAGAAAAGCCGCATTCAATCGTGAAGTGTAAGTTTTTACAATCCAGCACCACCACTACACTCCTGGTAAGTTTACTTGACTAAACTTTAACTTTCTCTCTCCTTTAGACCCGACAAAATATTCATATCAGAGGAAAAAGTTATTGCTCGTTTTAATGGCATGCACTTATCATCAAACTTCACAGAGCACAATGCTTGCAGCAGCAGCAGCAGTGTTGATAACGATGATAACTCAATGAAAATGGAATATTTTGACTTTACTTCTTTAATTCCACAGAAAGAACTTGAAGAAAAACTAAAGAATGCTAATCGAATAACCGTATGTGACCAAGTGAAGAAATTGCAATCCGCTCATAATAGCTTCATCCCCAATGCCCTTATAAATCGAATAGAGAGACCATGTACAGCTTTGGTTTTGTGGACACCACCGGCAAAGTTGGAAGACCTTCTCCCTGGTTCATCCAATAATGCTAGATTGAACAACAACTCAATCGACTTTGATACAATTGAGGAAGAGGAAGATAATAACAACTCAACAAATTACAACATGAACAGAACGGATCCTTCTGCGGCAGACGGCATGGACACAGATTTGTAGTGATTCGTCTTATTTCTCCTGAAATGCCAGTCAAGGCCGTTAAAATGTATTTGTGAGCTTATTTATGTAAGAAGTGATAAAACACGTACGTGCAGCGGAGATGATGATATGAATTTAGACTTTAAGTTTGCTCCCACTAAAGTGGAGTTGAGAATATGTCACGATTTTGTTACGTAGATTTTTATTTTTTTTTATAAATTAACTTAGTTTTAGGTACTATGTCCGCTTTTGACTAGAAAGATCGGAGAATACTTTTTTTTAAGAGGAATCAATGTTAGAAGGGCGTATTTTTGTAAACGCATTTCATAGAATTCCTACACTCGAAGTAAAATCATAACTTTAAAGAAGATAAATTAATGTATGTCTATTAAATTAAAAGCAGCATAAATTGTGATTTTTTCTAAAAACACTTCCCAATGGTTAGACTTGTCATTTTTACGTGTAGGCAGGGAGACCCAAGACTTGCATCAAAAAAGTAAATAGTATTCCGCAGTATTCGATGTTAGGTTTTTCTTCTCAGATAGGGTTCGTTGAAAAGTTGTACATTTCACAGATTTCCAGCGTAATTTTTGAGAAAAATAGAATCGTTTCACTAGTGAGTGAGCTCTTGGTCCGAATTGATGATAAATGCCAATGCCAGGAACAGCCCGAATGGGGAAATGGGTTGACTTTGGAGAAGAAGAGACAAGGAAGAGATCAAAAGCAAGTTAAACTGCAAGCAGATTTTAGATCGCCAAAAAGAAATTTCGAAATCCTTTTGGAAATTAGACGGGTTATCAGATGACATCATCTTGTTAATAAAATGAGATATATGAATTTTTTATGATCGCTTCAATGTCGTTATAAAAAATAAATCTGCCCTAGCTAGGTATCCGTTCGGAGAGGAAAATTCTCCGATTTGTACGATTCGGAGGTTTTTGCTTTGAAGTATTCTTCCGAACAGCTTTTTGAAATTTTTCTCCAATATTCTTTCAACACAACAAGGCGAACTGCATTGAAGTGCGATCAATTGCTTTATTTGTGAAATTTCTGAGAGCTTATTGCAATAGTTTTTCCGATTTCGTCCGACGTTGCGGACAATTTTCCGCTCCGAACGGATACCTCGCTAGGGCGAATAATTACGGTAGCACACCATAGCTCTGAGAACCTCGGTGCTTAACGCATTTCACTGACCTAAAATTGTCGGCATATTCCGAACGACTAAATGATGGGAAATCGCTTTTCATCGCAGTCTAATTATTGTCGGAGGACTTGGAAATTCCTCTGAAAAAGCTATTAGTACATAAAATAAATAAAGTGGCACAACAGAGTACAGAGCCCCGGAGCCTAACGCTTTTCTCCTCAACCATACCTTGTAAGGGAATGTAAGAGACCTAGAGTTCAAGCTCCAACCTCGAACCTCCTACATAACTGGCAAACATGCTAACTATTACACCTAGAGGACCATTCTGTTTGAATGTTCAATTGGGTTTTGAAATGAGTGTTCTGCTGAGTGGAACCAATTTAAGGAGGGTTTACATTTAAGTCGCTTTCTATTCCTTGAATCGGCAAATTTGCTGACAGCACAGTTTGTTGCTACCTCATCAGGGTGTCCCGTAATTCCTGTTACATGCTTTAGGATGTGAATTTCGGTCATATTCTAAGAAAAAAATTGTTCTAGAGTAATGTCCGTTTCGCAACTTTGACATCACTTTTTGACAATTTAAAAAAGGGCTAACTTTGGTGTACCCTGACCTGTGTTAAATTCGATTTCTGTGTCAATACTGATGGTGGAGACCTAATTTTAGACTTAATTTTTTGCAGAAATAATAATCTTTGAAACTGTAGTTAAATTGGACTCCTTTAGGGTTGCCAGATTTTGAATTTTAAATGGTGTTCATCTGGAATCTTTTTAAAGAATGGCCAGGAGAACGCAAAGTGTCTAGTAAAAGATGTTCAGCATTTCTCTGGCATTAAACGTCCTTTGGTTTGGGTGTTCAGTGGAATGGGATCTCAATGGACACAGATGGGAGCATTTCTCCTCAACCATACCTTGTAAGAGAATGTAAGGGACCTAGAGTTCAAGCTCCAACCTCGAACCTCCCACATAACTGGCAAACATGCTAACTATTACACCTAGGGGACCATTCTGTTTGAATGTTCAATTGGGTTTTGAAATGAGTGTTCTGCTGAGTGGAACCAATTTAAGGAGGGTTTACATTTAAGTCGCTTTCTATTCCTTGAATCGGCAAATTTGCTGACAGCACAGTTTGTTGCTACCTCATCAGGGTGTCCCGTAATTTCTGTTACATACTTTGGGATGTGAATTTCGGTCATATTCTAAGAAAAAAATCTACAGTAATGTCCGTTTCGCAATTTTGACATCACTTTTTGACAATTTAAAAAAGGGCTAACTTTAAACTTTGGTGTGTCAGGTCAGTCTGTGTTAAATTCGATTTCTGTGTCAATACTTAGACTTAATTTTTTGCAGAAATAATAATCTTTGAAACTGTAGTTAAATTGGACTCCTGTATGTTTAGGGTTGCCAGATTTTCAATTTTAAATGGTGTTCAAATTTTCTTCCCCCAGCAAAGTTTTGGCTTTGAGGTCATTTTTTTTTTTTTTTTTTTTTTTTTTTTTCTGAAAATAGAGTTATTATTTATTGTGAGTTTCAAGTGAACAACTTTTCGCCAGGAACATTTTTGTTCGCCCGGAGTTTTAAAAACTATTATGAGTTTCTTGTTCACTTATAGTTGTTGTTCACTTGTTCGCCATACAAAAATAAGTGAAATAAATTGCTCTCAACGTTTTTACATTTCACGTTTTTACATTGCCAAAGCCCGTTTTTGAAATTCATTGTGGATGTTTGCTCTCGATAACTCTTGTCTTACTTGTAGTGATCCTTCGGAAATACTAATTCATGCTGGGTTTACATGCATCTGCAACTTCGGAAGTGCAGAAAAGTAAAGAGAGACGGATGAAGATTACAAAGCACAAAAGTTAAAAAGAGAGACGAATAGGATTATGGTTGCAGATGAAAAATTATGGTTGCAGATGAACATGTTCATCTGCACCCATAATTTTTCATCTGCAACCATAACTAGGAAGTTCATTCCCTCTCTATCAGACAAGTATGAATTTTACATCTTGTGTCTTTTTCCGATTTTCATCTGCACTTGCAGATGCATGTAAATCCACCATCAGTTAAGATTTTTATTTCAGATGAGTAAACAATTTCTTTCATTCGTCCAAATCCAGTACAGTGAGATCGGGAGATCGTGCAGGCCAGTGAATTGGTACATTTCTGACTATCCATCGACCATCTCATTTTTTATCAAGCCAATCCTTAACTTCACGGCCATGGTGGGCGGGAGCACTATCTTTTTGAAATTATGATGACACTCGCTGACGCAGTGGAACATCCTCCAATAGGTCTGGTAGATTGTTTTGTAAAATCTCCAGATAATTAGTAGAATTAAGTCGGGGTGGTAATTTAAAAGGCCTGATTATTTTATTGTCCACATATTGACACAAAATCTGCGCTGAAACGATCTTTGCCGTCTTGAATGTGGATTGCTTGAAGCAATAATATATGGAGGTTATGGAAATTCGTTATACCATCTTTTGTGAACTGAGATTCGTCTGTCCAAAGAATTCTGTTTATAAACTGGTTGTCATTCAAGTTTCTTTCTAGCAACCAGTTACAAAATTCGAGTCTCATCTCAAAATCATTTGGAAGTTGGATGCATATTTTAGCCATGCAGTATTCTGGAGACTCTTTGTTTGGAAACATTAAACTGTAGAGCCAAACGCCTTATACTAATGGAAGGATCGATTTCAAGAGCTGCCAGTATTCTTTCATCGACCGAAACTCTTCTTATGGTTGCAGCTTCTGCGTTAGGTATTGTAAATACTGATCCAGTTTCTCGAAGCCTTCGAAACTGAACAGAAATAGTTTTAGGTGTTCCTTTGGTTTTTAAATGAGTGCTTCCCCGGTGAAACGAATGGAAAGTGGCATAAGGGTAATAGTCACAACCATTTGTAGTGCCCGTGAATGACACTAGTGATCCGCTCGTGAGTTGCACTCACCTACGGTTTATAAAAAGTATTCCTTGAGGAAAGTTTTCCTTTTGACATTTGAGTTTTATTTTTTTTGTTTTTATTTTTATTGTGAAATATGAAATACCACAATTGTGTTATATCATGGAACAGTAGCGGCGCCTAAGCGTCCTCTAGTGGTTTGACGCTTTACTAACATTTGCCTGTGATAGTTAAGTATGGCACCAAATGCCTAGTAATTATTCAGCTTCCAAATTGTGTTAACATATCTACAAATGGGAGCACCCACTTTTTTACCGACTTCTCCGATACCTCTGCATATTTCCTGACAAAGAGATTCTCATCTACTTCACTCGAACACGTCGCCTGTCAACAAATCTCAGTATTGGCACGAAGGCTTCTTCTTTTTCCAAATTTGTGCAGAAAGGCTTTGAAATACCCGTGTCCGGTGAGGAATTGTATGACGTAGTAGTTCATTTAACTGTGCTTCCGGTTGTTTCATTCGCTTAGGTCTCCGGTCAGCCATAGAGGAATGAAGAACAAAGGGAAAATCATTACCTCTCTTGCCCCGCAACTTCCGTTTGCTTACATTAGCCGAGTTTTATTGGGAATTTTTATATTCACTTCACTTGCGAGCCTCAATAAGTGAATATAGCTTTTTTGGCTATATTCACTTACCAAGTTCACTTTCACATAAACTCCATTTACCAACCATCCCTGTTGTTCACTTCTGCAAGTGAGTTATTTTTAATTAAAAAATAAACTATTAACTTTAGAGTTGTTGTTTTTCCATGAGCGATGTCTTGCGATGTTTGCTGAAGTGAATATAAATTCCCAATAAAACACGGCTATTGTTGCTTTTGTAACACGAGATCTATCTGAATATAAAGTTATGTCAGTGAAATTACTACCACCACTTTATTTTCGGATTTCATACTGGTTTAGAAACAGTGCCCCTGTTCTGCAACTATCGCCTTGGCGATAAACGGTTGAAAATGGAACGAAATTCTATGAATTTAGTAGGATTTCGTTCCATTTTCCACCGTTTATCGCCTGCTTTTATCGAGGCGATACTTACAGAACAGGGGCACAGATACCATGTTGTTTGTGTGTGTGATTTGGGCTCTTGTTATATCTCCTCTGTGGTCGCAACTCATTAATCCTACAAGCAACTCAGCATTCAATTTTACCTTGACGAAGTTTACATTGGTCGAACACGTTTTTCTAGTACCTTGAATTTGAACGACAAACTTCTTGAAAGTTACGAACTCATTTTGTGATGAGCTCATTTTATGATGTGAAAATACAAAAGAAATATCAGCACACAGAAGAATAGCAACTGTTTGCAAGGACCAAGGACTTAGTGACAGACAAATTTGTAAATGTTTTTGTTGTGTGATATACATAATTCGAAATCACAAATGTGAATACGAAGATCATAAATAAACATACTTCTTTATTTTAAGGGTTTCAAATTTCCATTTTCCGTGTTGTATGTAAACTACTCCCATTACCGCACGGCATTACTTTTCGAAACAAAATCCACTGCTTCTGCTACTTTCCATGTTTATTTCGCAAGTAGCAGCACCGGCTGCGCTGCAAAAGGCAAAACGTTCAAAAAATTCTACATCGCTGTCATTAATGGCGATGCCATTGAAAGGTGTGGACGTGTTTCGCTTTTGTCGGTATAGCAGCAACGCGAATGAAAATATTTTTTTCTTTCATTCGATTCCAATTAATTTTTATTCGTCGCTTATCGCATTACTGCGGGTCTTTCTTTTTAAAAAACCATTGTTCTGTATTGAAAATAAGTGATCTTCAAATCGACAGGATGAAAATTCCAAGTTAAATCAACAAATTGAAATTTCGTTTTCATTGAAAGGGAGGACATTTTTCTTACGAGCTGTAATTTTTTTTTCGCTCAGCGAACCCTCCCAAATAAAAAAGAAAGAAAATTAAAAGTGAAAAATCTATCAACGCTAAGTGCAGATATTGCAAATAAATGATAAAAAAAAAAACGATAAATTAAACGTGAAAAATAAGAAAATTATTAAAAAAGAAGCACTCGAACGATATTTTTTTTTGTCGTGTTTTTGTACCTTTTGTGTGTTTCGTTCCCAGTGTGTGTAGTGTAGTGTGTTTGCTTGCTGCTGAGCTGCTCGCAATCGCAATCAACCAGCCACCAGCCAGCCAGCCAGAAACAGCACCAGCAAAGTATCTTTCTGTAGTCGTAGTCGTGCGGCGTGCTTCGTGTAGTGGTGGCGGATAAAAACGCGACTTGAACTCTGGGACGATTCAAGACGTGAGGTATTTTTCGGTGACTCGTGAGTGATTGGGTTAGAAAATTGCCCAGAGCAGGAAAAACTGATTTTATTTGTTCGATTTGTATACACTTGGAAGCGTTAAGCGGCGATGTCCGAATCGGGGTCGCCAGCAAGAAGTCAACAGAGTCGCCGTCAATTGGTAAGAGCATAAGTATAAATAGGCACCTACCTAATATCATAATAATCTCAAAGACAATTTGATTACGTTTAGATATCTTGTCATCTTTTAAGTAGATAAGTAAATGTTTACCTAATTGAGTGTATTAATTATTATTATTGCGGCGTCAAGAGACAAGAGTTGGTGGAGAGTGACTCCAATTTGGATGACTGGATGTACGCTCCTTGTATTATGCTTGGCCTGGCCTTCCTCGTGTTTTTTTTTTTCACTTTGCTTTTTTAAATTTAACTTTTGCTTTTGATTCAAGAAAAAAAACTTGCCTGACTGGTTTTCAAGAAGGAGTTGGATTGTTGGATGGTTAAACAACCGACGAAGTTGCCCCTCTTTTATGCCTATTTGTGTTGAGAGAGGAGAATGTTAGGCTTTGGTATTTGGTTCCATCCAGGGAAGGAAACTCAACAAATTGAACAAGTGCACAACGAAAGCAAGCGAAGAGAGTTACATAAAAAAAAATACTCCTATACCTACGTACGTATTCACCGTCAGCGCGTCAGCTCTTTAAATATAAATGCCTATTAACATATCTCCCATATCCCATTAGTAACGCGATTATGATGGGATATGGGAGTTGTAGGACTTTGATACCAAAACCAAAATAAGATTAGCATTCTGGGGAAAACGGATGAGCGGTTTATTTTTTTGTGCACATGTATTTGCATCGCTATTACTTTTCGATTTTCATCCAACATTTATTTTTACACAAAGAACATGTTCTCCGACTTTGTAGTTTGCCAACAGAACAGATGTGCCTTTCCACCTTATCCCTCTAGTCTTTTTAACAAAACTCAATTGAAAAGCCCCGCGCGCTGAATGTTGTTATGAAAAGGTAATTGTTGTAGTAGCTACGGCTAGATGACTAAATGGTTTTTGTTGCCTGTCCCTGTCATCGGCATTTCATTCAACAAAAATATGGCTGTACCGATAGGCAAACGAACACAAATTCTAATGTGTACTGTGTAGGTAGGTGCGTACCATTTACTTTCTATTGATCTTCCTATCGTAATAGCACTTAATGTTAAACGAACCATATTTTTGAGTTCGCCAATCGCCTCGCCATGGCCAGTCAAGATTTTGGTCTGCTCGAAGAAACAGCATCGGGCTTCTTCTTCTAAAAACGAACATTTGGCGTAGTTGGTGTCGCTGAGAAGTGAGAACACTAACCTAAACTCTTTGCTTATCTTTTATTTTTTTTGTGTTATCATTTTGACTCACTGACTGAGATCTGAGAAGAGACGCGTTTAGTATTTTTGCTTCAGTCTGAATCTGAAACTAAATATGATTGAAATTTTCCCCTCAATGAGTTGCAGATTCAGCTAAAGATTTATTTTTGCATGAGAGATGAGATCTGTTTTGTAAAGTGTATTTGTGTTTGGCGCATTGGACGAGACATGAGAGGATAGGAGCATTGACATGGGGAAGTTAAAAACCACAATCCGCAAGTAAAGACCTTCATTCTCGAATGTGTTGTGTTGCCGGAAAAATAGTATCTACCTACCTTCCGTTCAGCCAAACGAATTTTGTAGGTTGGTTTGTATTTGTAGCAGCTATGTGCCATCACGTGTAAAGTGTTTTTGTTTAAAGTATGTATGTACATAATCACAGTCAATTGATAACATTAAGTATGTAAACAAAGACTGTTCGAATAAATTGTGAAAAATGATTTTCCCACTGCGGGCAGCTAGTAAATGCTTTCAAAAATTCTGACTCAGGCTGTAATAATGACCTAAGCAATTGTTGTCTTGCTTTCAATCCAGTTACAGATTACAGATGGTATACCCAATCTACTCTATGAATAACATCCAGTCCAAAGTAATGTTCGCATCAGAACCATTGTCTCAAACTCTTTTCTTTTGGGATTTAGTGGTTTATTTAGCATTTTGTTCATTATTACGACCACATGTGGAAAATATGTGCAAATATGAAGGTCATCAGGCAATAAAGTTACCTACTTACATTACAGTTCGGGTGAACCTGGACCTCAAATAACATCCTTCTATAACGAATTCGATTTCGGGCGAGCTCTATCCAGTTTTGAGGTGTTTGAGGTCTTAGCCCATTAGGAGTCAATTGAATAGGTTCAAAGTAGAAGTAAAGGAATGCTTTTAGTTGGGTATACAAATGATATGGACTAATTCACAAGGTCATAATTGAAGGGAGTGCTATCCATATACAGTGAAATCTCCCTTTACGGACACCTCCTTTAGGCGGACACTTCCCTTAGACGGACAAATATTTTTGCACGGAAATTGCTTCATATAAGTTTCATTGTTTTCAGTTTCCTTTAGACGGACACTCCCTTAGACGGACGCGGACAGAAATTTCACGTATGAAAGACAAAATGTTTTCTCTTAGACGTACACCAGAGCAGGATTGAACATGGCATCACGCTGATAATTTTGGCAGCGGTATTTTTTTTTTAAATTGCAGTTTTTAGCGAGCATAAAATTCTTTGAAAAATATGTACATACGTGCCAGTTGCGAGTCCAGAAACTCTATTATGTATGCGTTAATTTTGTGTGACTGTTGAATGAGTATTTGATTTGAAGGATTGGTATGTATTTGTTGGATCTTTTAATATATTTATTCTCTCATATAATATAAAAAAAATCATACGAGAAAAAGCAACAGAATTTAAAATAAGAAAAAACCCAAGTTGCTGATCTACTGAAAAAAAAAGAATGAGCTTTTGAGTGAATGGCAGTCAAACTACAATGCAACTCATCTTAAAAGACGATTTATTTCATCAAACTGCCTAGATAAAAATGTTTTCGAGTGGTTCAATGCAATTCGAAACAAAGGGCTTAAGATATCTGGAAGAGCAATTCGACATCAGGCAACAGAAGTTGCAACGCGCTTAGGAACCACAGATTTCAAAGCATCAGCTAATTATGTTTAAAATTTTGTGTTTTAGTTTGATTTCCCTTAAACGGACAACTCTCTTAGGCGGACAAAAACTTCTGCACCATGGCTGTCCGCCCAAGGGAGATTTCACTGTAAATAGCTTTTTACTTAGAGCAAATTGATTAATTGTTGTGATGGTAGTGGTAAACATTTCTGCCTGTTACGCACGAGTTCGAGGCTCCCAAAATCATCAAATTGTTTTTCTACGTGTATCGCTTTTCGGGAGGAATAGGCCTCCGATAGTAATCTTACTGCCGTAAAAAAAAGTTAAGGTCAAAAAGCTTTCTTATATGAACTAAAAAAAATACTACCATAGTCAATAGAACCACCAAATTATCTTTGGTAGCTTTATACAGAGCACCTGTCGGTTTTTCAAACTAGCACAGTGTGATTGATTTTGCTTAAAGGCCCCGACCCATAGAATCCGTTGCGTCCGTTCGCTGTCGGCAGAGATAAGAAATTAATTAGATGGCAAACCTTTACTTCTCTTGCCCCGCAACAACCATTTGCTTACATTGTTGTTTTTGTAATCACATCCTCTGTGAATACGTGGAAGCTGTACTCAAAGTGGTAGTAGTGAGATTTGCTGTACTCAAAGTGGTAGTAGTGAGATTTTGTGTAAAGTAAAGTTGGAGTGGTGGTAGGGATGTCAAAAATATATCGATATAAAAAAATATCGATATATTTCGTTCGATATATCGATATATATCGACGATATTTTTTTCACCGATATATCGATATATCGATATAAATATTCATGTATCGAAAAGGTATAAAAAACGATACTTTTTTCGGTTACTAGAAACTAACCTGCAAACATACCAAATTTATTGCAAAAAAAACTTTTCTATACCTTTCACTATATTATCTTAGACAGGAAAATACCCATAAAATGTGTGCAACCTTTCATTATTCATTGACCACTTAGCAAATCATTTTGTGAGTTTTGACAATTTCACAGTGCAGAGTAATAAACCAAAATATCGAACACAAATAAAAAGGATTTGTAACCTAAGTGGTCAATGAATAGGTACATGAATTTTATGGGCCTTTTTCTGTATAATGTAACTAATAATGTAATATACCTTGCATACATTTCTCATAGTTGGAAAACTCTTTTCTATACCTGTCGCTGTTAGTTTTGTTTTACAGGAACAGGAACAACCCATAAAATTCATTCAACGTTCATTGATCACTGGGCAGTGGGGTTGAAAATCATTTTTATTTGTAGTTCAATATTTTGGGTTTTTCACGACACATTGTAAAATATTCCAGAAGTTAAAAGTAAAAAAGATTTGCAAACCCCTGTGCCCACTGCCCAGTGGTCAATGAAACGTTGCATGAATTGTCCTGTCAATGAATGTTTTTCTTACTACTTTTTTTTATTATTTTTTCTCATTTTAAGGTCGCACATTTCATTATTCAAAATATATCGATATATCGATATATCGATATTTTTCTGATTCGATATATCGATACTTGATATTTTTTTTGATATATATCGATACGATATATATCGATATATTTTTCCATTTCCAACATCCCTAAGTGGTGGAGTCCATTCCCTCACAAGGGATGGTTGTGAGAAATGCGCTAGGCCCAGGGGCTCCTCGCTCTGTTGCGCCACCCTATTTATTTATTTATTTTAAAGTTGGAGTGGAAGCTGTACTCAAAGTAGTAGAGGTGATTTTCGGTAAATCAGCTTGTAGGCAGTTTCAATGTGTGTGTGAAGTTTGCCATCTAATTAATTTCTTATCTCTGGCTGTCGGATTCAACTGACAGCTCGATTAAATACACACGTTCTTATGAGAGGTGACCCATATAGGGATGTCAAAAATATATCGATATAAAAAAATATCGATATATTTCGTTCGATATATCGATATATTTCGTTCGATATATATCGACGATATTTTTTTCACCGATATATCGATATATCGATATAAATATTCATGTATCGAAAAGGTATAAAAAACGATACTTTTTTCGGGTACTAGAAACTAACCTGCAAACATACCAAATTTATTACAAAAAAACTTTTCTATACCTTTCACTATATTATCTTAGACAAAAAAATATCCATAAAATGTGTGCAACCTTTCATTGACCACTTAGCAAATCATTTTGTGAGTTTTGATAATTTCACAGTGTACAGTAATAAACCAAAATATCGAACACAAATAAATAGGATTTGTAACCTAAGTGGTCAATGAATAGGTACATAATTTTATGGGCCTTTTCCTGTATAATGTAACCAATATGCCTTGCATACATTTCTCATAGTTGGAAAACTCTTTTCTATACCTGTCGCTGTTAGTTTTCTTTTCTTAATTATTTATTTATTTATTTACTTATTTATTACTTCATCTACAAGCAATTTTACAGCTATCAGATAATTCGTAATTGCACTCCAAGAAAAATAAATAATAGGTAATAATTAGAATGTAAATAAATATAAAACTTCTAGTTTAAATTTATCACGACTCAGACAGAAGATATCAATATTTACACAGGCTTCATTGAAATCCCTAATAGATCTAGATATGGTTTCATTACTTCCATATATCGTTCTATGCAATTTTTCTTTTAAAAACATTCTCGATCTTAAAAATCTTGATGGAACATTAATAGGTACTAGAGCAAGTAGCGTAGGACATTTTATATGGTTACATATTAAGTCTCTTATTAATGTCACACCATGAATAATTCGCCTAGATTCTAATGATTTTATCCCTAGTAACTGACATCTAGCTCTATAATCAGGTTGCGGGTACCAACGCATTTGGAAAAATATAAATTTAGTGAATCGTCTTTGGATCTTTTCTAATCGATTAGAATGTGTAATGAAAGCAGGGCTCCAGATAACATCAGCATACTCCAAAATCGATCTCACAAGAGAATTATACAGAGTTAAAAGGACGAAAGGGTCCCTAAAATCTTTTGCATTTCGTTTGATGAATCCAACCATCACAGGCTTTGGTAACCAAATAATCAAAATGGTTTTTGTAAGATAGACAGAGATCAAGTACAATGCCTAAGTCCTTAATATTAGTGACTCTACTAATTGATTTTGAATCAATGTGGTAATCAAACAAATGACAATTACTTTTCCTTAAAAAAGAAATTGAATTACACTTACTAATATTAAGATTGAAGCCATTGTTAGAGCACCACATTGACAAAGAATTGAGGTCAGACTGAACTAAAAGACAATCATTGAAGTTACCAATTTTTAAAAACAACTTCAGATCATCAGCAGTTGATGTTCAGTTTTACAGGAACAACCCATAAAATGCATGCAACGTTCATTGATCACTGGTCACTGGGGTTGAAAAATATTGGTTTAATTAATAAAAATACAAAAAAACAATTATTCTTAATGTTTGTTTTTCTTACTACTTTTTTTTTATTTTTTCTCATTTTTAAGGTCGCTCATTTCATTATTTAAAATATATCGATATATCGATATATCGATATTTTTCTGATTCGATATATCGATACTTGATATTTTTTTTGATATATATCGATACGATATATATCGATATATTTTTCCATTTCCAACATCCCTAACCCATAAGCATCGGATGCAACGGACGCAATGGAAAAGTAGACCAGCTTTTAACTTTTTGCGTCCGGCAGAACTGATGACATTAGCTGTCAAAACCAATTTGAAGTTTTCTCTTCTGCTTGTGATGGAATTAAGTAAAACCGATACCTCAGAGATGTGACTCATTTTTTGTTTTTTACTGCTACTGAAACAACAATTGAGGCAGCATTTTCGATCGGATTTAGTATAAATGCTTTAGTAGTAGTATAAAAATGATTTAAATAGCCGAAAAATACATTCAATATCCATAAAAAAAAACCACTGCTGTCAGTTGAATCCGGCAGCGAACGGATTCTATGTGCGACAGTAGTGCAAGAAAGCGATGCGATGCAAGAAAAAATTTGCGGTTGTTTTACTCGATTACATCCACTTCTCGAACAAAATCACTTGAAAAAGTGGTCAAAAGCGAGAAGCTTGCGAGGACCTAGCGACCGACTCAAAAATGTAGCATCAAATATTGCTTCACTATACGCATGTGGATAAGATTGTTTGTAAACATTTCTCTCGCATCGCTGCTCTTAACTTTCTGGCATGAACATGATCACTACTTGTTTGTTTGCGTTTTCCAATAGACGTCGAAAACATTTGCCGAACATACATTTCGTGTTGGATATTATTCAAAGAGTAAACATGTGGCAAAAATGTGCAGTACAGGGAAGATAGGGATGTTTATCTCTCATTCGCGCTCTTGTGATACCTATAAGTACTTTTCATATAAAAGCTGTGACAGTGTTGTCGTAGTATGCATTTTAAATCGGCTAAAATCTAAAAGATTAATATTTAGAGTCCGTTTATTTAACTATTGATTGAATTACATTAAGTTGATCTTATACCACACTACCAAGAGGTGAGATTACAGGTACGTTTTTGAAGAGTTTCCTAAATAAAATGGACGAAAATATCTCAAAATATATGGCTTTTCTATTGAAATTGCATTATTTTTGAGAGCAGATTTGTTCTTTTTTTCGGTTGCGGGTTGTGGCCCTTGGTCTTATTTTAACTCAAAAGTTTGTAAACAGCTGTTTTATTTATTATTTTTTTTTTTTTATAAATTTTTCGTATCTTGAACAGTTTTTTTTGTTTTAGAAATTAAGTCTTTTGAATTCATATTTTGAAGATATTGCAAACAAAACAAAAAAATAGTGCTCACAATAATATTTCACAATGCACTCTCTGCGACCACGCGCTGCGCTGGCGCGAAACCAAGAATTAACGCAAATAAATTTCTTATGTAAAAAGGTAAAAATCTTCCCCAAAATTGTGTCAAATTTGCTCCACTTTCAAAGAAAAAGCAAAATCTACTACACTTTACACTACACTTTAAAATAACATTTTTGGTTACCTAGACTCCAGACAACCATGGATTTGAAATTTTTGTTATAAATAAAAAATAAGTAAATGAAAAAAGCAATAAGTGGTGAAACAAACCTAGGCAAGTTTGGCCGCCTAGCACTTTAGAAGGATCTACAATAATATGCAAAATTCGAGCATTCAAGTGAGATGGTGCTTTTCATGGCAATGTAATTCTCTTGACTTGTAAGTTCCTCGTAAAAGCTGATAAGTGCTTGAATTGTTTCCGAATTCTTAACATAACATGAATCCTTCATAGTCCCAACAAAAAACAGTATAAAGAGCCCAAATTGCAGCTCAGGGCCAGTGGACAGTGGTCCATGTCAATATCAAACCGGAGCGTAGAAAAGTGTTCGTGGATTGAGTCTCACTCTCTCGCCACAGTCCAGTCTGCGCAGACTGAATGACAGGACCTTGAGATTTATCCACTAGAATCACTTTCTGCACAAACTTGCTTACCCACACCAGTGCGATGGGTGCTTCATGTCAACCAATACTTCTTTAAAAAAACGGACCGTTTGGACATACAGCACTTACTTTGGAAATAATTTCTCCACACTTCACAACTTTGTTCAACCATACAGCGACTTATTGCGTTCCGCGGAGGTATGATACTTATGTCGATTTCCATTGGTAATCCGGAAAAACTCTCCCATCCGGGATCCCAAAGTAACACTTTTATTTGTTTTTAAGTTTCGTTGCTTGTTTTGTGTATCGGTGTGAAACGTCAAGCGCTATTTTCAGTGCACAGTTTCAGTGTGTGAGTGCTTCTGGCTTCGCTTCCTTCTTCAAATTCAGAATCAAATTTCTCTTCTTTTGAGGAGAGGAACTGTCATTTGATGCCAATGGAATGGTTTGAGAAGCGTTCAGAAGGCTTCCGAACGAACAATGGAAATCGACATTAGGTACTGACTTCCTGTCATAAGTTCATAACTAGAAGTAGCTGTCAGTGTCAAAATAATCTATGATGTAAAACCCTTTACCTTGATAAACATATTTTTTTTTTTTTAAGTAAAGATTATCTCTTTGTTTCAGATTTAATCTGGAAATTTTGCGTTTAATCCTCTTTTTTTTTGAAATTTGCTCCAAAATTTCGTGATTGAATTTCGAACACTTTCAGTACGAAATACGAATGAGTGCTTTTGCCTGAACAGAATGGTGTAGCTGTAGCTGTAGTACGCCGCGCTGTCAAACACAATGTGTAGTAGTAGCTGTAGCGGTAGCTGTAGCTGTAGTACAAGTTGACTCAACGTCAACTTTTGAGCGCGCTGCAGCGCTACATTTTGACGTTTCATACAGAAAAAAAAAACAATACAAAGCAAAAGGTCTGTTTCTTTACTTTGTGCACAGAAATTCTTAATCTGTCATATTTTAAGGAGTTGGGGTAAAATTCTCTCAGAAATGCTCAGAAACTCTCTGAAAGAGCGTAATTGTCTAAAAAGTAAAGAAACGCCTTGAACAAAACATTCGCAGCAACGCTTGGAAAAACGTCTGTTTGACAGTTGCTGTATTTGTTTTGGATGTGTACGATTTCTGCCCACAGAAATTTAGGTGGCAGAAATTCGCAGGTTGGGGAAATTTTTTACTCTCTTGTGAGCACTCTTTTGTGCACTGCTACGAAAAATCGGTGTGCTGGAACGGCATTAGACTGACTTTCGCCAAACTTCGGTGCATTTCGTGCGAATTTTCAGTAAAGAAACACACCTAAAATGGCTCAGCAAAATTGACATCTTGCGCTACACCATTGTGGACGAGCTTTACTACATTCCTCAGCTGCATTCTGATTTTTGATTTGACAGCGCGGCGTACTTCAGCTACAGCTGCGCCATTCTGTTCAGGCAGTTAAGTTTTAAAAACAGCTCAGCCATACAGAAACCCATTCAAAGGTAGCAAATTAAACATTGGCAAATTGAAAAAGGCAACGCGGTATGCATTTGTAGAATGTAGATTAAATGACTGTTGAAGCAGAACACCCTATCAGTGCACCTGCACAGTCAACTTTGTGTATATCAAGTTGTGGAATGGTTTATATGGCAATACAGTAGCGATAAAGCATTTTTTCAGAGGGTGCACATAGAATAGTATGTAGCGTGGCGCAACAAAGCTGTGCAAACCTCGGGGTCTAAAGCATTTCAAGGAGCTTTAATTTATGAAGATTCCAATTGACTAAGTATGAAATCGATTTACTCTCGCAAAAATTGCCTATTCCTATTTAACCATACGTTAAGTGCTAATATACTTTGGTGTTCTGTAGTTTATCTTCCAACAGGACTGTAATAAAAAGCACGAACTCAAGACTCTTCCTTGATGTATATCTACTGTAACTTTTATGGCTGCTCCCTCATACATATTCCCAAACATGGCTTCTAGAACTCCTCTCTGTCTGAGTGCCATTTATATTAAATATCGTAGATGTCGGCCGAACGCTTTTTTGCACTCCGTTGTTGACTTACCCTTCGCAAACCCGCTATGGTTATTGAATAGCTTTACTATTTTCTCAGTTGGTTACCCAATACTCTCTCAATGTCAATGATCTTCAAAGTGTGCGACTTTAACTTCATTGAACGGTAGTGTATCTCCATTTCCTTTGCACATTGTTAGAAGGTAACTACATATTTCTAAATTGAGATTCTGAAAAGTGGTCTAGAGGAAACAGTTTGTATAATAAACTATTACGACTCTGTCGCCACCTTCTTTGAGCTACGAAGGTGGTTGCGCCCTTGTTCAAATTGTTTTGTCGAATTTCTTCAATGGCTTGGTTTGCATCAGAAGCCGTGGCAAACATTTCTTCCAGCTCTCGATACATGCCTCCGTTCTTCGAGGCGCTTCTTTCATTTCCACCATTGGGAGGTAATGCTTTGAAATCAGCTTTCTTCTTACTTATCATTGCTAGCGGAAGCAGAAGTCAGTTTTTATTGTGAAGTAAGGATGTGCAAATTGATTTGCATAACGTAATTCATAATTAAAGTACAGATAAGAAGTTAAAAGTAAAGCTTTATTTTTTGAACTCAGTAAACGTTACAATAGTATAAAACAAAATCGCTTTCGCTGTCTATATGCTTAGAACTTTAAAAGTACGCAATAAATTTTGATGCGGTTTTATCTTTTTAGTAGATAGAGTGATGTTATGAAAGGTGAAGGTATATGTTTATTTCATCCCCATATTCGCACGGAAACGGGAACGTATAAAAAAAAACTTAGTACCTACCTATTTGCATTGAAAAGGCTCCAAAGCTATTGAGCCAATTTGGTTGACATTTGGAATAAACATGGTCAGAGAACTTCGACTTTCCTCAAGTACAGACGTGTTCGTTTATCGCTCCACCTTTAAAAATTAATAATTGTCGGTTTCTCTATTCTTGAAATTTGCCTATACCCATTCTTTTGCCTTTACCCAATTTAAAAATAATAATCAATAACTGATTCACCATGCCTTTCTGCAACGTCTGCAATTCCGAAGTAAACATCGATCGTGTCTCGTGCGGTGGTTTATGCGGAAAAGTGTTTCACCCGGGTTGTATTGGGGTCAGCAAAAGATTGTTAAGTAATATTGTTGACATAACTTCGCGATTTGTTTTTTATTGTGACGAATGTGAAAAAATATCGTTGTCACATATATTACTTGCAATTAAGTGTTCCAACGAAAGCCTAAAGTCAGCGATTGACGTGAACAATGTTAAATTTGCTCAGATACATAATGAGTTATTTAAAATTGATGACCTGATTAAGCAGAATGACGAGATTCATACGATGGTCCTTAACATTACCCGTGTGTTGAACAATAATTCTGATAATCTCTGCAAAAAAATTGCCGATATTGCCAATTCTTTAAATGACCTAATTAAAACCAGTGAAGCAAAGAGTGAAGAACTTTGCCTTAAACTTAACTATGCCATCCCTTTGAAATCTATAAACTCTATGCTAGAAGAAATGACCCACTCTGTTAAAAACATTCTCGGTACAACATCGTCAATCCGATCAGACATCAACGTACATTCATCTAGTAGCAATCTCGTTGGGCTCAATCATGTGTTAAATGATTTGTCTAATGACTTAGCCGCGACTAGATCATCGATTGGACAGATTTCTGATGAGTTGAGAGCGACCTCCAGAAAAATTGATGATATCCCAGATCAACTGCAGCCAACAACGTCAACTTTCAACAGCTCCATACTTGCCCCACAACAACAAAACAATGTCTCTATTCTCGAGGAACTGGTGGACGCGGATAAAACCCTAAATCCTCCAACTGACAACAACCAACTTAACAATAGTTCTCCCAATCCTGAGCCCGCCCGCTCTAATATGAAGAAGCTTTACAAATTTGGGGTTACTTGGACTGACTCGGAATGGAATAACAGACTGAAGAAAATGGAAGCTGTTAACAACTCATGGTTTCTGCTCACAAACGCCCCAAAATCAACCAAAGTTAAATGGGTTCGCTCTCTCTTCAAGTCTCGTTATTCGATCAACTTAACTAAGTGTATCTCAATGACGGCAAGGCGGTTTAAAATTTGTATTCCAACTAAATACTCTTGGATGTTTGAATGTTCCGGAAATGGGATCCAATTGGATGATATGCTGCTTTCACCTTTAACTGACTCTTCAACTAAAGAACCACAGTCAAAATCAATTTTTAATAATTTTAATCACCAACAAAAACCTTTTATCCCGAAAATAACACCAAACCCCAACCAGGCTCCAAAACCTTATATCCCCAATAAAAATTCAAATCCCAATTGGACTTTTAAAACAAAAATTTTCCCAAATTTTTCTGGCCCAATAACGAACTCGTTGCTAAGACCTCCAGTTGCTCCTAAGTTGATTTCAAACCGTCCCCACCATTTCCATAACAGCCATGGTCCTTCTAAACCTCAGCAAAGGGTCTCTTTTAATTTAACTCCCACTGCTCACTGTACCTCTTTACCGTCTAATCAATCCCCTTCACCCTTCCCATCTTTCGATCTTACTTCAGGTGCAAAATACCCTAATTTTATAAGCTCCCATATACTTAATCCTAGCACACCTGAACATTCAACATTCGATCCTCTATTACCACCTACTGTTAAACTCACGCAACAGTCCCTTACTGAGTCTACCGAGTCCCGTTATGCTCTCTCAAAACTTAGAGATAGTAAGGTGTTTGACAACATTCGTCTGTTCCTGGCATATCTTCACGATAAACCAGACGATATGTGTGTAGACGGTAAAACGAAAAGCTATGTATTAGCGTCTATTCAAAAGGAAGGACTTCCTTCTGATCCTCAACACCTAAGGCAGCTCTACAATAAATACCACGAGCTCTTGAATATCTCTTCGTTGCAAGTCTCCAAAGATCTCTCAGCCTTCTCTCGGTACGTTCAATCCAAAAGAATCTCTTACCTGCAAAGAATCCGATCCGAAACAGAAAAGTTCTATCGCTCCTAACACTGAATCCAGTTATCCCCCCTCCAATCTCCACCCTCTGTCTTTTTATTACCAAAACGTAAGAGGTCTTCGTTCTAAAACTCACTCAGTTTACTTGCAGTCTCACAATCTTCCCTTTGACATATTTGTACTTACTGAAACAAACCTTTCCCAGGACATCAAAAGTCAGGAGCTGTTTCCTTCGTTTTTCAATGTATTTCGTGATGATGAACAACCTCATAGCGAAACCCCAAATAGAGGCGTCCTAATCGCTGTGAATAATAAATACGAATCTTCCTTCGTTTCATCCTCCTCTTCCAAACTACTAGACTACATCTCTATCAAACTAACATTCTCTAATCAGTCTATCTTCCTGATGTGTTTCTACATCCTTCCCGGCGAACCAACAGACTCGTACAAATTGGTTGTTGCTGCTATCGATAAAGTGCTTGACATCTCAGAAGCACAAGATGAGATAATTATTTTCGGTGACTTCAATCTTCCCTATCTTCAATGGAACACTTCAGAAGATCAAATTGCTTTCACTCCCTCACCCGTTTCCCTCAAAGAATGTGTCTTCGTGGACGGTCTTACTGATTCAAGCCTTTCCCAAATGAGTGGTATTAAAAACTATATGGGCCGGCAGCTTGATCTTATTTTCACTTCCGATCCCATTAACTCATCTGTCTCAGAAACCACATCCCCATTATCTACTATTGACAACTTTCACCCGCCTCTCACTCTCTCTTTTTTTATAACCTTACCTTTTCTTCTACCTAGCCCAAGTAAGTATTCGTTCAACTTTCGTAAAGCTAACTTCAAGAAAATCAATGAAATCCTCTCTAATACCTCATTCGACTTTAATAATCTCTCAATGAATGACGCAACTAGTCTGTTTTACGAGAAATTGTTGTACTGCATAAATCTTTATGTTCCCCTTACGCGTGATAAGTCCTACTCAACATCCCCTCCCTGGTACAATCATAGACTACGTGAGCTACGAAACAAGAGAAATAAGCTCTGGAATAAATTTCTACGCTCCCGTTCAGTTTTCGATTACTCTGATTACATTGGAGTGTTTTATAAATTTTCCAACCTCAATGAAGCTCTTTACAATGACTTTACATCCACCACCCAAGCTAATCTAATCTCGGAGCCAAAATCGTTTTATAAGTTTATCAATTATAAAAAGAAAAATGATGGTTTCCCTCCTTCTCTTCACTACGAAAGCCAATCTTCCAACGAACCAACAACAATCGCAAATTTTTTTGCAAGTTACTTTAAACTGTCTTTTGCCCAAAAAACCCCAGATCTAGACCAGACTTACTTTTCCTATCTTCGCCATTTCTCTACAGGGCCTTCTAATCTAAGCTTTAATCAGTCAACTGTTCTTAATGGTCTCCTCAAACTCAAAGACGAGTATAATCCAGGTCCAGATGGCATTCCTGCCATTTTGCTTAAAAAATGTTGTTCCAGTTTAGCCCTTCCTATCACTAACCTTTTCAAACTATCCCTTTCAAGTGGTGTTTTTCCGGACTTATGGAAAATATCTGTTATTTCACCTATCCATAAAAAAGGCCCCAAAAACCTAATTTCTAACTATAGACCCATAGCCAAACTCTCTCATATCCCTAAGCTTTTCGAAAGCATTCTGTATGAAATACTTTCTTTCCAGTGCAAATCAATGATATCCTCCAATCAGCATGGTTTCTGTAAGGGAAGGTCTACAACCACTAATCTAGTTGAGTTTGTTTCCTTCGCTCTTTCTGCGATGGAAAAAGGAAACGAAGTAGACGTCATTACCACAGATTTCAGCAAAGCTTTCGACAAAATCTCTCACACTTTAATCCTCTTTAAACTTTCCTTCCTCGGATTCAGCCCTATCCTACTCAAATGGATATCTTCATATTTGGATAACCGCCAATATAGAGTTCGTTTCCGTTCTACTCTTTCAGTTCCTTTTGTGGCAACCTCCGGTGTGCCCCAAGGCAGCCATCTTGGACCCCTCTTTTTCATTCTTGCCATTAATGATGTCGAACAGATCATCCAATATTCTTCTATCTCACTTTACGCGGATGACGCTAAAATTTTCAAAGTCATCACCTCCGATCGGGACTCTCTCCAGCTTCAAAATGACCTCGATTCATTCGTCTTTTGGTGTTCTAAAAACTTCCTTGAGTTAAACATTGCCAAATGCGAAGCAATAACTTTTTCTCGTAAAAGTAATAAACCTCCTATTCAAATTATAAACTTATCTCTATGTCATCTTAATGTTATGTTGGATTGTCATCTAGATTATTACGAATGCAAGTTATGCTTTAAAGAAGTACCTACAAGTAAAAATACATGCTTTTTTATTTCTTTAGTGCGCTACTCTAATACACTTGCAATCGCAACACTTTTCTTTGTGATCAATAAAAATACAAATTCTCGTTGTGTAATTTCAATGTGTATATACACTACAGTTTCATTTATACATGTGTTTATTGACACTTCTCCACATTTAACTGAAAGTGATAAGAATGAGTAAATTTAAATTAGTCTTTAAATTTAATCAGCACTCACTTCGAGTTCAGCAAAAAATATTTCCCCTTCACTTATAATTTATTTACAGATTCAGCAAAGTGTGGATGATGTGGTTTGTGGAATGTAGGAGGAGGAGAGGAAAGCAAAAAAGAAAACAAGTTGTTTTGTTTCGCGCTGCGCAGCGCATTTGAGCATTCAGCATAGCAATCGGCATCGGCAGGGCACCAGCAACAAAACCACTCATCATTAATACTTGATTTTTATTGCATTTTTCTTCCGAACACGGGTTTTGAATTTGATGCTGGTACGTACATATGTAGTTCGGGTCGGGTCGGGCAATCTGAATCTGATGTGACAAATATTACAAAATTACAATGTTCAAGTTAATAACGATCGAAATACGAAACACCAACCACAACCACGTCATCGTTTGTCGGTTTATTTGGCTGAGTCGTCATTTTCCTATTTCCTTGTCAGTTGTGGAGTGACATTAGTTTGAGAAACACGTTTTGAAGTATTTTATCCAGAATTTCGGTTCGGTACATTTTCCAAAATGGAGGTAGTTTGCACATGATTGTGAGGACAGAGAGAAAAAATCGTGTGAATTTAAACCAGCTCTTGTTTGCAATAAAAATTCATGGATTTATCGGCTCGGATTGGGAAAGGTAAATTCAAATATAATTAATAACTTTTAAAGTAGAGTAATTGGGCGAATTCCTAAACGCAAGCTTTGCTAAGTAGTCTAATGCTAAGCAAAGAAAACCCCAAATAGAATCTGCAATGCAATTAAAAGTATGCAAGTGTTTATTGATAGTTGCACAAATTTACTTACAATTGCGGAAAAAGCAATATACCTTACTACGGTTTGGGACAATCTGCTTTGAAGAGATTTTCTTGTCGGCATTTAGGAACTTCTTGTCTGTTATGCCGTTTTCGTTTGGTAAAACTGGAGTACCCTTTTTTTTTTAGAGTACCCTGATTTTTGACAACTCAAACGAACATGAAATCAGAGTACTCCGTTTTTGTCAATGTATGTGTGCGTTTGACATATAGTTTGCTTTCAATGCAATTGACTACGTTCAGAAACATATCTCTGCGTATTTCATGAGCAATTAATAAACATTTTTTGTATGGAGTAAAAACTGACAAAAAGAACTTATAACTGAAAAAGATACGCAATAAACTTCATAAATGTCCAGATTGATTTTATACAAAGGTAATTTTAAGCAGTAAGAAATTTTTTTGAGCTCGGATAACAAGAAAAACAGCATGGACAAGTTATGCAAACCAAAACCGATAGGTTTGTGAACGCCCGCGTTGATACCGTTACTACAAACCGTAGATTATGTGTATTAGACTGGGCCAAAAAAAAATTTTTATTTTTGATTCAAAATCCATATTGAAAATATTGTTAAGGATAGCTAAAAAAAAATTCCAAAAAAATTTGAGCTCAAAAAAAAATTATTTAGAGGTCTATCAATCGGGTTTTATATTTCTTAGACCTAACTTTACTTGGGCGTCAGAACTGTTTAATTATTTTAAGCGCAACGAATTTAACGACAAATGTTTTTGTAGAAAATTAAATTTCCTTTAAAAAAGGTCTTTATAAATTTTTTTTTCAGACTAACCGTTTCCGAGTAATAAAGCTTTGAAAAATGGTATGTTTTTTCGATTTTGCCTTTTTATTTTGGAGTTTCTTAACTCACGTACAAATCAATATGTGAAAAATTGCAAGCATGGTCCTTAAAGAAAATTT
The DNA here is from genome assembly GCA_949752695.1 of Melanostoma scalare. Lineage (NCBI taxonomy): Eukaryota > Metazoa > Arthropoda > Insecta > Diptera > Syrphidae > Melanostoma > Melanostoma scalare. The sequence goes on from OX456986.1 coordinate 161,513,485, forward strand.
AATTTTCTAAAAAAAAGGCCTTCTTACACTTTTTCACAAAGTGCTTCCTTCAGAAGTTATTCACGATTATAGTTGAAAAAAATAAAACGTTCTCGTTTTTTTTTCGTTGTTGATTCTGTTTTTTTTACTCAACGTAGCAAACTGATAGTCGAGACCATGGAAAATCTGCATTAATGTCTTTATTTGACGGTTCAGTACCAATAGATGTAAAAAAAGTGGTAAATAATTTAAAAAATCGTTAAATTATTTACTTATTCACCAAAATCAACCAGAAAATATGAGTTAAAATCAGAAAATTTGAATGACGTTTTGAAAAAAGATATTTGTGACTTCGTTTCAACAGAATCACTAACTAATTAAAAGTTTTCGATTTACCACATGATTTTATCAATGAAGAAGTACACACGTGGTTCAGCATTGATAGTTGTAGATGTAGCTGAACGTGGTGTTGCGTTGATTGAAGAGTATAATAAATGTCGGACGAAAAACGAAGAGCAACTTCAGTTCTTACTATTGGCTATTAGTGAATGTAGAAAAAAAATTTCCTAGTTATAACAAAAAAACTTTGATGCAGAACAAGTTATTGATTTGTGAATGAAATTGAGTTCTTAAGCTGTTAATCATTTAAACGTTGTTTATCTTGTTTCATTAATACTAGTATGATTTAAGAATCTTTGAACAATTTTTTTCTTTAATAGTAATAATAAATAAAATAATGATTTTCCATGATCTCGACTATCAGTTTGCTACATTAAGTAAAAAAAAAGAATCAACAACGAAAAAAAAAACGAGAACGTTTTATTTTTTTCAACTATAATCGTGAATAACTTCTGAAGGAAGCACATTGCGAAAAAGTGTAAGAAGGCCTTTTTTTTAGAAAATTAAATTTTCTTTAAGGACCATGCTTGCAATTTTTCACATATTGATTTGTACGTGAGTTAAGAAACTCCAAAATAAAAAGGCAAAATCGAAAAAACATACCATTTTTTAAAGCTTTATTACTCGGAAACGGTTAGTCTGAGAAAAAAATTTATAAAGACCTTTTTTAAAGGAAATTTAATTTTCTACAAAAACATTTGTCGTTAAATTCGTTGCGCTCAAAATAATTAAACAGTTCTGACGCCCAAGTAAAGTTAGGTCTAAGAAATATAAAACCCGACTGATAGACCTCTAAATAATTTTTTTTTGAGCTCAAATTTTTTTGGAATTTTTTTTTAGCTATCCTTAAGAATATTTTCAATATGGATTTTGAATCAAAAATAAAAAAAATTTTTTGGCCCAGTCTAATGTGTATACAATGTTCACTACATAATTTGATTTGTTCATTAAGTACGAAAACTAATTTGGGATCCATTTTAAACTTTAATTTAATTTTTTTTACAATAATATAAACTCGCCCGTTGAACGCAAAATTCGAAATGAGATGTCAAGAATGACAAACGAGAAATGTCATTTATGTTGGTGTGAGTTTACTCTGAAAAAATTTCTAGAGTAGCAAAACTTGCTCTGAGGGTAATTTCAGATTACCCTGAGAGCAGCCAAACGAACACAAAGTCACTCTGACAGCAAAAAGAGTACCCTTAGGGTACTCTTTTTTCCCAAACGAAAACGGCATTAGAATTTAATTGAATGACAGCAATCCAAATCGCAGTTCTGTCATTCTGTCGGAAAAACATCTTAAGGTACGTCCACACGGTGCCGAGCGGCATTAATCGGCACATGCCGATCGGCAATACCGACTTACTGGCTGAACACAATGCAAAAACGGAGCTGGACTGCAAAATCGGAACTGGATGAGCTGTCAAAATTGCTGTACGTTTCGATTTTAAATGGCCCACAATGCAGCTGTACAGCTTTTGACATTTCCATCATTTGACACATTATTTTGTATTTTCTAAAGTCGGTTTGAGTATTTCATAAACAAAACAAATTTGATATTATTTCTATGGATGTGGAAATAAATGATATTGTGTTGCTTGTTCCAATTATCAGAATGTTTTATTTGTATTTAAAGTACTATAAAAAAAGAAATAGGAGGTGGTGGGTGCGGCCCTTGTATCAAGAGAGACGAACGAAAAGGTACTTGGCTGTCACACAATAATTTACACACAAAATGTTTTTTTTTCCTTCAAAATCATAAACGTCAAATTTGCTGTACAGCAAAAGTTAAAAGTTCGTCAACTTGTCCAGTTCCGATTCCAGTTCCGTATGCAGCTCCGTCGCATTGTGTTCGCGCTATTGAATTTGTGTGTATTCAATAATTTGACAGCTGTTCCAGTTCCAGTTCCAGTTGCAGCATTGTGTTCAGCCAGTTAGTGTGGACGTCCCGATCGGCCTTCCTCCTTACCGAAAGCCGAACCGAATTGCGGGGTTCAGACTATCCAATTTATTTGTCAAGCATCGAGTTTGTCAAGCAAATTTGTAAGTGTGGCCTCTCCATCAAGCGGCTTGTCAAATTTGTTGGATGGTTTTCACAATTTTTTGATAATTTTGCAAGTTGGATGAAGGTGAACGCTAGTCGTCAAACTTGGAAGAAATTTCTTTTCAAAAATGTTTTCAAATAGTGCACATCGCGCGGAAAGAGTATTTTTCTTTGTTCGGTAGGTACATTGAAAGAGGAATTTATGATGGTGTCAGGTGGTGGACCTCGCACGGAAAAATTTTTTTTTCTTGGTAGGTACATTAAAATAGGTATTTACGATACTTTCAGCTTGTGGGAGTCGCAAGGAAAAATATTTTTTCCTCGATGGGCACATATCTACAAAATGCAAATAACGATAAATTGATAATATAAATAGTTTGGTGGCTACAAAATGTAATCATTTAACTACTATAAAGTAAAGGGTGGCTTTTGTTTATAGCTTATAATTTAAGTTGAAGTTGAACTGACTCCAAATAGAGAAGTGGTAAAAGTTAAATCTAAAGTGTTCCTATCAGTGAATTAAATGGCTGTAACCGGAAATTGCGAGTTTTGGATTGAGTTTTTTGAAGAAGGAAAAATGTAGTGTACATCGTACGGAAAGAATATTTTTTCTTTGTTGTGCACATTTATGATGTTTTCAGTTAGTCCACCTATTTAGTACACACTTTCTTTTGTTTTTCTTGCTTTTCTAAAATTTCATCCCTTAATTGCGCTGCTTCTGCTATGTCCTTGTTCCTTCATGGTTGAAATTCAGACCAGAATAAAGTTTGACGACTTGTTTGATGAGTGTGAACGCAATGGGTTTTTTTTCCGTCAAACTTTTCATCAAACAAATTGGACAAACAAATTTGATAGTCTGAACCCCGCTAATGAAACATATCCGTATGCCGGTCGCGGTCGGCATAGTGTACACGCACATAGGAACGCAAATTAACCGAGAAAGCTAATTTTTGAAAATGTGGGGGAGGCCTAGAAATGCTTGACTGTTATAGATTGACCGAGATTTAGGTGTGCGTTTTCCACATACATACATAGGGTGGCGCAACAGAGTGGGGAACCCGGGAATCCACATGAGGGGATCTACACTTTTCTGCCGGTTAGGAACGGCTAATCAAGAAAAAGCTTTTCATAGCTATGAATTTACTATCGGATGACTGGATTTGAACCGCGAACCTCCCGCGTAAGAGGCAGTCATGACAACCATTACGCCACGGGCACAAAGATGTGCATTTTCCGTCATCTTAAAAAACGGGTTGAATTCAGATTTTTAACGAAAACTCGGTTCCTCTTTAAGATACGAAAATTTTTAACTTTCACTTTTTCTTGCTCAATGTACGCTCAATAAATAAGGTCCTATACTTTATTTTTGTGGTGCCCGTGGCGTGATGGTTAGCATGTCTGCCTGTTAACTCAGAAGTTCGTGGTTCGAATCCCAGCAGAGGGAAAAAATGTTTTCCAAACGGGTATCGCCTTTCGCGAGGAATTATCAAGTCCTCTGTTAGTAAATTCATTGCCGTTAAAAGCGCTTTTTCGATTAGCTGTTCGGGACCGACAGAAAATTGTAGGGCCCCTCCATTCCCCTCACAAGGGATGGTTGTGAGAAATGCGCTAAGCCCTGGAGTTCCCGCTCTGTTGCGCCACCCTATTTATTTATTTTATTTACTTTATTTTACGAAATATGAAAATATAATTATATCGATCGAAAAAGTCAAAAATTTACGTAGTTAAATTGTTTTTATTTTCTCTTTTGTTGTAATAAATATCAAAGATATCAAAAAAATATTTACTATCAACCTTGTAGAGCATGTTTCCGAAACAACCAATAACCTCGGAAAACAATTATGATTTCAATTTTGACGACCCAAGCAAACGAAAAAAGGACAAAGACCTTCGGATCTGCACGTGGAAGGTAAGATCCCCTAACGGATTACGTGCAGCTTGAGAATGAGCGGGCCCCATGGATTGCTACAATCCAGACATGACCGATGGAATGCGACATCTACTGTGGCAACCGCTACAGACAACAGAAACAACGCTTATTTGACTGCGGATTTGTCGTTAGAGGTAGACTCGGGGATAAGGTTATCAGCCAAAATCCAGTGAGGGTGAAAGGACCACCCGCATCAGGGCTAAATTCGCCAACATTATCCTAATATGACCCACGCCCCCACAGAAGAGAAAGACGACAATTCCAAAGACTGTTTCTACGAGCTCCTCGAAGAAACTTATGGGCAGTGCCCTAGACACGACGTGAAAATCGTTCTTGGCGATTTTAACGCAAAGCTAGGGAAGGAGGACATCTTTGAAAACACAATCGGTAAGCATAGCCTCCATGACAAAACCTCCGAAAATGAACTAAGGCTAATCGATTTTGCTGCGGGGCTAGATCTTGTTGTAAGTAGTACACGCTTCCCGCATCTCAAAATTCATAAAGGTACATGGCGATCACCAGATCAATTAACCGTCAACCAAATTGACCATGTTGCGATCGACACAAGGCACTCTTTCCAGTGTGTTAGATGTCCGAACTTTCCGAGGGGCCAACTTTGACTCGGACCACTACCCTGTTGTAGCCAAGGTGCAAATGAAAATATATGTCGTCGGAAATCTACAATCGCAAGAGATTTCCAGTACCTTCTCCAATCGAGTGCATTGAATACCAGTGGCAGCAAAAGAGAACAAGGGCGGCTTTCGACCAGCATAACGAGATTTACAAGGAGAAAAGAAGGGGATAACACTGAATTCTAAAAAAGAAAAAGAAGCAGCATGAGAAGCGCTCGTTTGAGGGAATTGAGAGATACCAAGACAGAAATGAGGTTTGGAAGTAGGGAAACGTAGTAATAGAGGCGCAGTCGCTACTGAGGATCTGGAAAGACTACTTCTGCAGACTGCTGAAGGCCCGATCCGAAAAAATGGTGGCCCTCACCATTGCTTAGAGGAATAAGCCTCCTTAACGTCGCTTATAAGAACTTGTCTGCTGTAAATGTGAACGTCTGAAAACCAACGTCAACAATTTGATGGGTCCTTATCAATGTGGTTTAAAACCAGAAAAGTCCACAATCGACCAAATTTTCACATTACGGCAGATCTTGCAAAAAACCCGAGAATATAATATCGATATTCACCATCTCTTTATCAATTTCAATGCCGCGTATGACAGTTTTTACAGAGACGAGCTGTACAGAGCCATGTCTAGTTTCGGCATCCCTGCAAAACTCGTAAGCCTATGCAGGATGACTTTGAAGAATTCACGCTGCTCCGTCAAGGTTGATAGAGAACTCACTGAGACCTTTGATGTCAAAAAAGGCTTTAGGCAAGGCGACAAACTGTCATGCGATTTCTTCAACATCATACTTGAAAAGATTTTACAAAACTCAAACGTCAACACCAGAGGAACAATCTTTCAAAAGTCTGTACAATTACTCGCCTACGCAGACGATATTGACGTAATGTCTTTTGCCAGCATTGAGGGTAAACGAAGTATATGCTGTCATCAAACAAGGACACAACATCGACGAATTGGACAAAACGTAACAATAGACAGACATAACTTCGAGATAGTACAGGACTTTGTCTACCTAGGACCCGCTATAGACACGGAAAACAACATTAGGGCGGATCTAAAACGGAGAATAGCTCTTGCCAACCGTTGCTTCTTTGGATTAAGAAGGCAATTTGCTACATCATATCGTGTCACAGCGTTGGTTCACGAGTCGTGAACAAGATATTCTCACAGTAGGGAGTCGTACAGGTCAGCCGCAGTTTCTATTATTGAATTTATTTGTTTACTGTTGTTCATGCATTTATGCATTTATGCACTGACGGGTACTTTAACCAAGTAATTTTGGCAGTAAAGTACTCTAGTAGTCCAAAGATGTACACATCATGTAAAAATATCTACTCCCAAAAGTCTGTATCAATGAACATAGCCTGCCGCCACAATCAAACGAAGATTTTTGGCATCACTGCCATAAATCGTTCGTTCAGTTTTATGACAGCCGGCTTCTTCATAGACAAAATGACGGGATGAAGTCATTACATTCATTTTGCATTTCTCGGCACAAGTTCGCCTCCATTTTTTCATTAAAAACTAAAAACTCAGATTCAAACTTAAGGCCCCGACCCATAGAACGCGTTGCGTGCGGTAGAAGCGGCGCGGCAACTGATGCGGTGGGTTTTGCCGCGCGCAACTGATGGGGGTGACCCATAGAATCCGTTGCGGTGTTTTGACAGATAAATTTAGTCAAAATGGGGGCGTTCAAGAATCGTATCCGGATAGCTTGTTGTTGTTTACGTGTGGGAAATCGAAAAAAAATAAGTTATAATCGTCTAGCAATGATATTTTGAATGTTTTTCTGTTTTCAAAAGTCGAATTTTAATATTTCACAGCTGTTGTCTGTTGTCGATCGTTCAAAAAGGTATCTAGGATACGGCTATCCGAGATAGGCTATCCGATAGGTTCTTGAACGCGCCCATTGTCACTTTTTCCATATAAGAGAAAACTTAAAATTGGTTGTGACTGCGCATGTCTCTCTTCTGTCACCGCGTGAGAGCCGCGGCAAAGTAGAAAGTTGGGCTACTCGGCGCGTTCGGCGCGTTACTCGCGGTGCTTATGGGTCACCTCTCATAAGAACGTGTGTATTTAATCGAGCTGTCAGTTGGAAGCGGTGCCGCACGCGCGCAACGCGTTCTATGGGCTGGGGCCTTTAAACCTAAAAGAAAAACCATAAGAAACCTTTCTTAAAAGTAGAATAAAATTTGCACATATTAAAATAAAAGAATTTTTATTAAAAATCATAAAGAAGCCATCGGCGAAAAGACGACGACGGCCACATATAGTGCTTGGCCGCCGCCGACCACAAGACAAACGAAAGTAAGTTAATTCCTTTTCTACGGAAACAACTGTAAAATAAGAACGTCTTTTGAAAAGATAAAAATTTGTAATATTGCGTTCTATATAAACAAAAATACCTAGCTGATAAAATTTGTTACCCTAGCCAGTATGGGTTTTCTTGCGGGTTACTTAGTTCCATTCGCAATTGCTTTAATTTTCCTTAGAATCTCATCTCTTTTTTATTCACCGTCAGAACTTATTCTAAATACAAATTATAATATCACCAAGTCTCACTCCATTGAAAAATTTTGTCGGGTTTCTTATCGAAAGCACGCGTTTATGATTTTTGATATGATTTGATGAAAGGACTTTTTTTTGACATCACTCTTTCAACCGATTAAATTTTAGATCATGACTTCCAACAAGCTTTGCATGCATCTATTGCATAGCAAATACGTAATTGAATACCAAGCATACAATCGACACTCAAATGCGGCCAACTTACTTCGTCTTCCATTTTGCAAAGTTTATGTATAGTTTCTTACTTAAAAATCTCAACAAAAAATGAAATCCCTTTTTTAATAAGTTTTTTCTTTTGGTTTTACAGCGCGAAAGAAAACAAAGAAAACTTTACCTAGAAGAATGGACGCTGGGTGACGATGAGGGGATTCGAGGATTCAGCGTTGCTGAAAAGCTAGAATCTCCAAAATTTGCTCAAGCCGGTATGGTGCGGGAGATGAGAGGTGCAGATTTGTCTGTTGCGTAAGTTTTTTGTTTTCACTTTCCACCCTGCTGCCCTAGTAGAAGCACCACTCACTTGTTGCTTTCTATGAAATGGGAGTGGTTATGTGATACCGATTGTTTAGTACCACTTATATAACCTTATTTTGCTTTTGCAGGTTTCTCCAACAATATGGCTTCAATATTCCACTTCTGTTTCGGGATAAGGCTGGCCTGGGTATACGTATGCCGTCTCCTATTGACTTCGAGGTCAATGATGTACGTTTGTGCGTTGGTTCACGTCGAATGCTAGATGTGATGGATGTCAATACACAAAAGAACCACCAAATGACCATGAAGGAATGGGAACATTATTATGAAAGTACAGACAAAAATCGTCTATTGAATGTGATCTCTCTAGAGTTCTCGCACACCCGCTTGGATACATTTATTCAGAGTCCGGAAATTGTACGGCAAATAGATTGGGTCGATGTTGTTTGGCCCAAGCAGCTAAAGGATGCACAAAAAGAAGGTACAAACGTCCTGGGCGATATGATGTATCCAAAAGTACAAAAATACTGCCTAATGTCGGTGAAAAACTGCTACACAGACTTCCACATTGACTTTGGTGGCACATCGGTATGGTATCACATTCTGAAAGGGAGCAAGGTTTTCTGGCTAATACCGCCGACAGAAAAGAACTTACAGTTGTACGAAAAATGGGTACTATCCGGCAAGCAATCGGATATTTTCTTTGGTGACACAGTTGAAAAATGTGCCCGAGTTTATCTAACAGCAGGCAATACATTTTTTATTCCGACTGGTTGGATTCATGCAGTTTACACACCAACAGATTCGCTCGTTTTTGGTGGAAATTTTTTACATTCCTTTGGTATAGTTAAGCAGCTTAAGACGGCTCAAGTGGAGGATGCAACAAAAGTGCCCCAAAAGTTTCGCTATCCATTTTTTACAGAGATGTTGTGGTATGTGCTGGCGCGTTATGTTTTCACACTACTCGGACGTTCTCATCTAGAGGGTGAGCCATCCATACCAGAACAAGAAATGGCAGAAAAACCTCATGTTCACCTCACTCATTATGAGTTGTTTGGCCTGAAAGAGATTGTAATGTATTTGTATGATTTGCCTCCACAAAAGAAGAATGTTCCAGAACTAGTACGTGATCCAGTTGCGCTTATTAAAGACGTTAGAACACTAGTCGAAAGGCATTGCAAAGACAAACCCGAATTGGCCATAACTGGGAGTCCAGTGCTAAAGTCTCAACGTGATATGCAACCTCAATTTCAGATCTACGACCGTATGAAGGTTAAAGAGCAAATTAAGTTAGAGATCGCACGAAAGAACGAAGAGTTACTTCAGGAGCATGCCCAATTAACAGAGTCGTCATGCTCAGCAGCGACAGCAGAAGAAGAGAAGCCCCTCGAGTCTATTAAAGACGAGACATTTTCAAATGGTCATTTTGATAATATATTGGCTGTTTCGAGTTGTGGCAGCAGCACCGCCAGTGGCAGTACTCCATCTATAGAAGATATGAACTTTGTATCGCCCTCCATTACAAAAACCAAACATCCAAAGAAGATGATTACAGCTGCGGTTGCAGCGGCGGCTGCAGCGGCTGCAGCTGCGTCTGCTTCCGCCACAGCAACTACCAGTAGTTGTAGTAGTAGTAGTAGTACATTGCCATCAGATCTGCCATATACAACAACCAGTGCGACAATCACCAGCAGCACCAATTTTGCATTTAATCAAAGCAGTGTGATAGTAAGTGCCTCTTCGTCCAATCAAAGTGGTTCCGCCGATTCAAAATCTAATCAAAATCAGCCCAGACGCCGTCGAACACGCTGCAAAGTTTGTGCTGCTTGCCAGCGTTCCGATTGTGGTGAATGCAGTTTCTGCCTTGACATGGTCAAATTTGGCGGACCGGGGCGAGCTAAACAGACGTGTATGATGAGACAATGTTTATCGCCAATGCTTCCCGTTACTGCTCAATGTGTTTACTGCCACTTGGATGGTTGGCGACAAACCCCGGTTTCTCCTCAAGCGAAGCTCCAGGCCGCTCTGGAAGGACCCTCGGCACTAATGGAATGTTCGGTGTGCTACGAAATTGCTCATCCTGACTGTGTCGTAGCTAATGGAATGACAGAAGACATCAAAGGGGTGATAAATGAAGATCTTCCCAACAGTTGGGAGTGTCCAACTTGTTGTAAATCGGGCAAAAATACAGATTACAAGGTAAACTTAATTTTGTTTTTCAGAAAGTCTACTTAAATATACTTGATTGACTCTTTAGTAAGAAAAAAACCTACAACAACTATTCTGGAACTCATTGAAATAAAAATTTTTGCAAGGAGTTAAGTAACCACATCTGTTAGAAGCTGTTTGGTCTGGTTCCTGCCAATATCAAGACATTCACTCAAATATGTGTCTACACACACAAGGCTTTGATTGTGCGAGTTTAGGTGCAAGGTTTCAAGAGTGGACTATTTCTAAGATTTGCCATGCTCCCATTTCATTCCTAAAATTTCTGATTCCCCTCGTTCCCGTTTACAGTGCACACATAACACTTTAGTAGTCCTCTTTGCATTTGTCTGTCTCAATATCGTCTACCCATGCGAACACATAATTGCTTCCATAGCTCTTCGAAAGATTGCGCTTCTGAAGTAGGCGTTTGAGATTTGTAAAACATTTTTGTCTTAAGTATGCTGGTAAAGAAATTTAGTGCCCGTGACATAATAGGCATATCTGCTTTTTACGTGGGTTTTCGAGGTTGAAATCTCAGAAACATCAAACATTTTTTGACGAGTATCACATTTCGCGAGGATTTGGCAAACTTTCCGAATTATTTACACTACACTGCCATGCGGCGTACTCCACGAGCGAATTTTTAGTAGTGTAAAGCAGTCAAGTGGGAAAGCTGTGATACCTCCTAAATCTGGATGCACGTTACACCGGAAAAAAGAATAAGAAGGCACTGCTTTGAGAAGAATTTTCTAAAGTAAAAAAATGTAGTTTTCTGAAATGCGTTAGGCTTGTGGCTCTCTAAGTTTTGCTGTGCCACGCTACTTATTTATGCAGGGTTGTCAAAACCGCACATGGCTTTATACATGTAAGCATCTATGGTTTTTTTTTTATCTTACTTACTAAGGTGGGCATTGCAGTTCGGGGTGAACCTGGGCCCCAACCAACATCCTTCTATAACGACTTCGATATGGGGGAGCTCTCTCTCTCCTCTTCTTTTGAACTCTAAATTGGTTGAGGTCATCTTCCACTTGATTGCGCCACATAAGACGATGTTTTCCCCTTACTCAATTCTCCTGCAATGTGCTTTCGAAAACCCGTCGAGCCGGAGCGTTTGGGTCCATCCGCTCTACATGGCCCAACTATTGTAGCTTCGCGATGCGCACTATTCTGGCTATGCCCATGTCGCGGTACAGCTCGTTGTTGTATCTTCTTCTCCACAAATTGTCTCAACATACGGGACCAAAGATCATTCGGTCAACTTTTCTTTCGAAACGACCAAGGGTTTCCTCATCCGCTTTCGATAAAGTCTACGGTTCCGCGCAGTAAAACAGAATGGGAATGAACAAGGTCGCGCAATGGGTTACCTTGGTTTTTCTGGAGAGGGTTTTGTTTCTCATTTGTCTTCTTAACCCAAAGAAGCAACGGTTGGCAAGAGTTGTTCTCCGTTTGATCTCCGCACTGGTGTTGTTATCCGTGTCTATAGCGGACCCTAGGTAGATGAAGTCCTGTACTACCTCGAAGTTATGCGTTTTATCCAATTCGTCGATGTTCTGTGTCCTTTTTTGATGACAACATATACTTCGTTTTGCCCTCATTAACCATCAAACCCATTTTTGTCTCTTCTGTTTCAATACAAGCAAAAGCACCTATGACATTACGATTCCTTTTTGCCATTACGTCAATATCGTCTGAGTAAGCGTGTAACTTTTTTGGTTCATCTAAGAGCGGTTGATCCTTTTACAAATGCTATTCTTATAGAATTCTGAGAAAACCCACCAACAGAGAAGCTTATTACGTGGTACTTTCTACCTATAGCTACAGATAACTTCCGAAGAGTTTTGTAAACGTTTTTCACTTGGGAAATTTCTACACATTTGTCTGCATTTTGTTTTAAGCAACGCGGCTTCTGTCAGAACTGTGGTTTCACCAGGAAGGTGTTTTGTGCTAACCAGCGAACGCCGCCTCGATGTAAATTCTACACATGGAGAATTTTAGTAAAGTTGTTCTTAAGTTTTTCTTTTCGCCGCTCCTGCTTCTATCCTCACAGATGTTTTTCAATACCGTAACAACCTTTCGAAAGGTTGTTTGTCAGGTGTTGGCGTTTGAATGATATGCGGCCCTATCGAGGTAATCGTCGGAGCGGAATTCTCTCAGATTTCCTGCGATTCGGAAACGTTTTGCTTCGTGGTAGTTCTCGATCGGCCATCCGATGTCCTCCGATAAGTTTTTGCTGCGGAAGGTTCTAGTTTTGGGAATGCAATGCGTTGCCGCATTTCTTACGATGACAACTACTTCGAAGTAAAATTGCACCTCCGAAAAAGGATGCGTTGCGGAGAAAACAACGCTCCGACGGTTACCTCGATAGGACCGATTGTTTGCTGATATTGATATGATATTAAAGAAATCGATTGGCTAAAATTTGTCTTGTTAAACACTTTTATCATAACTTGATGAAAAGCAATTATTTTTATTTTAGTAAAGTAAGGTATTGTTATTCATTCTCCTTTCTTTTTTTTTTTTTTCAGCCACGTCACTTTCGTGCACGTCAAAAGTCGTCAGAAGTTCGAAGAATTTCGTGCAGTAGCGATGCAAATTCAACTGCCGATGGAAGACATTTTCATGATACAAATGGCAGTGGCTCGAATGCAACTACAAACCCAAACAATAATGCGCAGCATCATGACTTTGTCTTCTCGAGTGAATCCGAAATGGAAACCACTAGCAATAAAAAAGAACTTAAACGTTCATCGAACCTAGGTCAAGAAGCAGCTTGTAAAGTAGAAAAATGTGATACAGGCTATCACAACGCTGAAATTAACAACGGGCGCAATTCGGTTCCAAGTTCTACCAAGCGAAGAAAAAGTGATGAAACAGGTACTAGCAATAGTGCTATGCAAGATCACAACAATCATAACTATCATGAATCTTTAGAGGCAAATTCCGCAACAACATCAACAGCAGCTACAACAACGACGACCTCGACAAGTTCATCGGTGATGCAGCAGCGAAAGAAAAATTCAATACGCTCACAATTGGCCCAACAAATGCTCAATTCATCGACAAGGGTATTGAAAAAACCACTGTATGCCATCAGGCCAGCCCCATTCCAACACCCACCTCCGCAATCACCTTCAAATTTGGCTCTAGATGCGACTCTCTTAAAGATTGTTTTTCGTTATCTGTCACCCGAGTCGTTAGTCACATGTAGTTCGGTGTGCAAAATCTGGTCGAACGTTTCTGTGGATCCGGATTTGTGGAAAATAATGAATTGTTCTGAACACAAGCTATCTGCGTCATTACTGATGGCGATTGTTCGTCGTCAGCCGGAGCATTTAATTCTTGATTGGACGCAAATAGCTAAAAGACAATTGGCCTGGATAATTGCGCGTATGCCAGCCCTAAAGAACCTAAGTCTTCAAAACTGCCCCATTCAAGCGGTTCTGGCCCTGCACACGTGCCTTTGTCCGCCCCTACAAATATTGGACTTGAGCTTTGTGCGCGGACTAAATGATGCAGCTATACGTGATATCTTATCGCCACCCAAGGATTCTCGACCCGGTCTAACCGATTCCAAATCTCGGCTAAGAATTTTGAAAACGCTTAAAATCGCAGGTACGGATATATCGGATGTTGCCGTGCGATACATCACCCAAGGACTTCCTTCTCTAATTCATTTGGATTTATCATCTTGCCAGCGGGTAACAGATGCTGGTGTAGCACAAATCGGCACTTGTCCAAGTGCAATCAACACCTTAGTCGAATTGAATCTAAGCGGATGCCGTTTGGTAACTGAGCTTTCACTCGATCACTTAAGCAAGTGTGAGAAGCTGACTTGGCTGGATTTGCGACATGTTCCACAAGTATCAACCCAGGCAGTCATCAAGTTTGCAGCCCGTTCGAAACACGATCTGTGTGTAAAGGATGTCAAATTAGTTGAAAGGCGTAAATTGCCCTTGAAATACTAAAGGACTGCCCGCATGCAGAAAAGCAGAGGTGTTTTATGTATTTATACAAAGTAAGTCGACTTGTTTTTAAGTTATTTCAAGTTAATTTTTCTTGCCAAATAGTTTTTCAAAAAGCCACACAAATGCAATTTTTTCTAGAGGTATAGTGGTGTAAGATGACGAATAGCGCGATTTTACCGAAAACAACTATGAATACATAGCAAAAAATAGAAATCAAATGAGAGTAGAGTAAATTAGAAGAACCTAGACCCATCTTATGAACTATTTTCTAAAGTTGACTTCTTCTGTGCTTAAAACCTCAACTGCGTTTGTTTATGTACATGAACAAACGACCGACGCGACGTTTTGTTTTACTCTGGTAGTCTAATTCCATTTAAATCCATTGCTCATCGTATCGTATTGAATAGTTTTTCAGTCCGGAGCAAACGTGTCAATTGTTAATTGTTTCAATGAGTTTATGAAATTCTAAAGAACCTACGGCGGTCAATAGATAAAATCATTAAAAATTTTGAGTGAGTTTAAGGGAAGGTTTATATTTTCTTTTATTTATCAAGGGTATTTCATCTTTGGTGTAAAATCGCGTTTCGTGTAAGCTTACGCGAGGCTTTGCAACCCATTTAAGGTGTAAGCAAGCTTTTCGTTTAACAGCTAGCAGAAAACAGCGATTCGTTAAACGTCAAATTAACAAAATTCATTTTGTTCCCCTAATGCTCGATGTCTTACGAGATATGTCTCTTTTTGAATTTCCTTTTAAATTTGTATTCTTTTTCTAAATCTATTTCCATGGGAGGGACAAAACCAAATCTCGAGGTCCTTTTAATATCGATTTTTCTATTTCTTTAGAGGACGATGACTGGACTATTCCCTTGAACATTTTTGTTACCTTATTTGGCTTCTTTGAGTTAAAATTTGATAGATCCCAAGTTCCTATTTTGACAGATTCAGAACTTGAGGCAAGTTTGGGTAATGATTCAAGTTGTTTTAAAACAACATCATAAGAAAAAATGTGCATATTTTGTCTGATCTTGAACATAAGAAGAATTTCATTTTTGCACCTCAGTTCTTTAACACATTGTTTCAATGTAGACATACCCGGTTTCTGATAACAGCTCCGCATTTGATTCTAAATAGTGGGTTTGAATATAGTTCACCCTGTAAGAAATACGGCTTACTATCCCATCTGTAGTTACTAGTGGGAAGGAATGTTGAGAATTGCTAGACATTTTTCTCCACTGGAGGGGAGTAAATGCTCCCCCAGTTATCCATTTCATGGATACCTTCCCCCACAGTACGGAGGATGGTCCATTGGCAGAATAGGTCACTGAAGATGTTAAACACGTTTTGTATAGCTGAGAAATTAGAGTGGCTAAATAATGTTCCGGAACAGTAATATTATGAAATAGTTCTAAGATACAAGGGATGCTAAAACTTTGAGAAAGGATCATGATAACTCACCCATCTTGAAAATTTTGAAGTCAAAAATGATATCCCCTTTAATTTTGACAAAATCGTCTCCATTTATGTTCTGAGTCTCATATTTCTGATTTGTGCAAGGACCTCTTGGAGCTGCAGGGACAGACGGAATAATAGACATTGTTGCCATTTCGTCAGAGACTGACATAAAATTGTTGACCCGCAGGTTTTGAGGGTTTAAATGGTAAGCCATAATATTTGCTTTTTAGCTGACTGTTTAAGTTGAAACAATTTTATTTTAATTGAGTGAGTATAATAATATTATTATCATATTTTTTCTAAATCTACATAATTAGGTTGTCATAAGTCTTTGAAATTGGACATGTTAATTTTCCGGTGAAAAAGCATCACTGGGAACTTCTTGATTTGGGAACTTGGAGTCTACAATATCATTCAAATCGTAATTCATATACTCCACAATGCTTTTATAACTGGCTGCTCTTAGGGCCTTTAAGAGTCCCTTTTTAGTTCCAATAATTTCTTTAGCCTTTGATCCTAAAAATACCTTGTTTTTCGGCTCGGAGAAAATAATTTTCACCTGATCACCTCCACATACAAGATTCAGAGAAGGAGGTTCTTTATGAATAGGAGCAGGTGGCACCATAAGTACAGGTCCGGTTGGAGGTGCTTTGGTTTTCGGTTTGGTCAATTTAACCATCTCCTCAACTTCCTTTTTAGACGTTGAGATCTGTCCGATCAGAGCCCCGATGTTTTGTTGCAACACATCTACGTTTTGTGAGTTCGTAGCCAAGATCAAGTTGCTATTCTTCAGTGCTGTTGTATGCCCTGCAACTAGGTTAGTTATGTTCGAGATGGTTGTGTCAATAATTTGTTTGTACTGTGACACGCTTAAATCCAACGCTCCTTGAAGATAACCGGCCAAGTAATCATCACCGCGTTGCATAGTCTGGTTGTTGATGTGGCTACACATCTTGTGAGTCATCATTGCTAAGGTGGATGGAGCTAATGCCAGCTGATGAGCGTTAAACAGAGTCAAGAACTCACTATTTTTGTTGGCGTCTCTCCAGATTCTCAACAAGAGCTCTAAGTCGGAACCAGAGTCAACCTTTATGCCTCTGCTGGAGCTCTGCTCCTTTTGATCACTCGATAATTTTTCCATTTTTCTCACCCCAGTGGATGAGCCTTTCGGAATCATCGGCTTTGGTGGTTTAACAGGAGCTTGAGATGCAGAAGCTAGTAAAGCCTCAGAGCTAGTAATATGTACAAGAGTAGTTGGTTTCAGAGTTGTCAGATCAACACTCATTTGTTGCAAGGAGGGCTGTTGTCCCAAGAAATGATACAGCTTTACATATACCAGCATAAATATCCAAAATGATTTTATTTCTGAGGAAAGAACACGGTATAGTTACAATATTTCGTTATAATTTTTACTTACAATTGGTAGAAATAATAAAAAAAGCATAAAAAGTAAATCCTTGGAGACAACGATGAATTTTTAAGATAAAATCTGAATTTTGTATGCAGCAGACGTCTAACCTTAAATGTGGTTCTGTAGAAAATGGCGAATTTAGTAATTCACATGTTCAAATTCATTTCAATATTAGGTTCTCTTTTCTTTTAGAAAGAGACAAAGGGATTATTTGCAAAAGGGAAATTATTACTTAAGTGATACCAAATTTCAATTAAATGTGTCTAACTTTTAAACAGATAACAATTGAGGACTAGATGGCGATAGTAAATTGCAACTAATTTTTTGACTCGATGACAAGGGCATATACATTGGCGCATCGCTATCCGCTACAGTTGATAATCTGCTGGTTAGATTACGTACCTCCTGCTTATTGATCTTTTCCTGAATTTCCTGTGAAATTTTGGGGTCTTTATTTAGTTTTAAATCTGACATAATAAGATGGAAAATTATAATAATAACAATGATTAAAAATAATGATATATAGAGCATTAATTGAAATATAGACAAATTATATTGTAATTTTGTGTGCTGAATATTTTGTGAGATTTTGATAATGATAGTTATATATATTAATATCATAGTATTATAATATAGTATATGATAGTTATATATATTTGTATCCTGTTAAGCCGTATGGTGCTTTGTGCTTTTTGTTTTCGTTTTAATTTTCTTCCTTTTATAATTTTCCACTTCTCTGGTAGCCTTTTATAAATTTGTTACAACTCTCGCCAAAATCTCTACCCGTTGATAGCCATTCTATTTTTTTTTCCTTTCTTTTGATCCTGATTTGACAAGAACGCGTTGACTTGACTATACGGCTGTTTACATGGTCAGACATGATTTGACAACGTAGTATGATAAAAAAAAACGGCAGCACAGAATTTGCGTCTAGAAGAAATAACAATGTTTTTCAACATCGCGAACTAAAAGAAGCAGTAATGGAAAATAAAATTATAGCTGCTTTAATAATAATTAATGAAATTATTGAACATGAAGAAGAGCACACATTCCGTGTGGAAATGCCCTGACTCAAGAAATTTAAGTTTCACTTTTTATTACTTCTTGAATTGATTGAATCGTAGTGATAGTATCTAATGTACTATTGAGTTTGTATAAGGTGCAGATAACTTGGTTGTCCCCCTGAGCGAGTATGCGAACTTCAGTATTACGAATTCTGGTTTCTCACTCAATACACAACAAATTGAGAAAACTCCATCCTTTTTGCCTTAATCCTTCCAGGCCTCCCTTTTGTCCATTCCAACACACTAACTGTAATGGATCAATATTGACAACACTTCCATCAACTACCTTCATTAAATCAGGTCGATCTCTATAGTAGATCAAGGATTTTTCAAAAAATTCGTGAGTACGAGAAAATAATAATGGTAATCCGAAGAACTTTCCAATCACAGTAAACACTGGCTCCGTCGACTCATAGCGTTGATAATTGTTCCACTTTTCATAATCAATGTGATTGGCGATGGTAATGTTCTTGTAATCCAAGGATCCTTGCCCTATGGTATTATTTAGCATCTTCTTGATTAAAGTAGTCTGATCATCAGCCATAGTCAGTCCTTTGAATAGCGGAATTACTTTTTGCTTAATCAGATATTCGGTGAAAACGAAATATTATCTTAGTTTCCAGCTCATCAAAGCAAAGAATCTACCTTTCCATTTTATTTCACGCTCTTTGGCCTTTAATCCTATAATAAGATCATCCATGCTCAAACCGTGATCATTAATGTCTTTTAAGAATTAGGGCCAGTTGGTGCTAGGAGTTCTCAGCAATGTCTCTAACACCTTCCT
Source organism: Melanostoma scalare (assembly GCA_949752695.1). Taxonomy (NCBI): domain Eukaryota; kingdom Metazoa; phylum Arthropoda; class Insecta; order Diptera; family Syrphidae; genus Melanostoma; species Melanostoma scalare. Next base: position 161,532,396 of record OX456986.1, read on the forward strand.
GGTAGGAATTGGTGCTTTAGGTTTGGTGTTCAGGTGGTCTATCAACTCAGATCGTTGAATGGAGTGAGTTTTATCTGAATAAATGAGAGTCGGATCTATGTCCTCTGGTATGTCCCAGGCCTTGTAAATTGGTAAACGATGCCAAACTGGAGAGAGGTCTAAAATTACATCTATCGCTGGCCAGGTATTATTGATTACATGTTCCTTCAACGGATGGTTCTCAGGTAATCCCTTATTGTCGATGAACCATTTGTATTTCGTTAAATACTCTCTCTTCAAAATTTTGAATGCTAAATCTGACGCCAATAAATTCGCATATTTTTCATCTTTCATTGGAAGTCACATTTTTATGAAGGGCTTTCAATCCTTCCATATAATCTATGAACGGATGCCCCCAGTGCCTGAAAGAGCATCCGAGAGAAGAGAGAAAGATAGTTAACAAAAGATCTTTGTCTTCCATACTCCGAAGAAATTGTTGAAAATTTTTAGAATGAGGATTAGTGATAGATAAGAGATCAATCTTTGTTTCTATGTGTCGTTGAAAATGGGGGAAAGGAGGTATCAATGGTCTGTGCTGACCGGCAATCTCTGATAGCCTCAATGATGTTATGGGTTCCAACATTCCTATAGTTTCATATCCCGATACCGGATCATGACCTACTGCTAAATCCCCCAGTTTATACATTTGCACTTGGTGACAGTAATTGGTCCTCTGATATTTAAAAAACTGCCTATGCTCAATAGCAAATAAGGTTCATAACGGGCAGTGGCAGTATCTTTGTACATGAGAAGCATGTTTCTATCCCACAACATATTCAGATTGGGAATATATAAGATACCCTGACCTATATAAATATCCCCCCAGTTGTATAACATACCTTTCTTAAAATCGGTGTTATCTAAATACTTCAGGGTCATTATGTTCTTTAAAGATCGCATCTCATAATCAGTAGACGCATTCATAATCCAGGTCAACTTGAGACCTTCAAGCATATGGGCTCCATATTTCAAAGTGTCAAACTTGGATACTATTCTAGAATGAAAACTGACATCCTTATTAACCCATTCTCTTAAATAAGTTTTTACAATAGAGAATGTTCCCTCTGCGTACTTATCTGTCTCTCGAATCAGTTGTTGAATCTCCGTACAGTCGATTTCTTGATTTTGCCATGTCTTGCTCAACTTGTTATGGAATAATGACGGCTTGACTACATCTGCCCAATCTCCTCTAATTTTACTTAACCAAGCTCTATTGACCTCCCAAGTCTTATTAAACAAGAGTTTATCTCTTACTCGTGAATTCAAATATTCTATAAATCTTATCATGCTATCAGATATCAATGGAGAGTTTAAAGTATAGTCCGTATTACATATTTATAAAAGACGGTATACTTACCGGAAAATTTAATATCCTCGTCTAGTGGTTTTGCGTTGGAACTGCTTGAAGTTTTCGTTGAGGTGGTTCCCTCGGTGTCTGGTTCTTCGTTGCTGCTGATGTTGGCTTTTGCGAGTTGGTTAACGTATTTGCTGTTTTTGACGGTGTGCAGCTTTACTTCCAATAATTTTGAAAAACGGTTTTCGGTGGGGGCGACATCTATTGCTTGAGTGCACGTTGTTGCTGCCGGAGCTGTGTGCTTCCTTGTTGGCTTTTGCCATTCGTTCGTGGTGGCTTCTACTTTATTGGCTGTGTTTGCCGTGTCGGATTCCACTAAAGGAGATTCTATAGCATTATCCATTTTGGAATGTGACATAGGTTGCATTTCGCAACGTGCGTGGGTCCATTTGTTGGCCGCCTAAGGCAATTTGTAAAAATAATTGTAAATTAGAAACGCACCGGAACTTAGCAAAAACAATTTTTATTCTGTATCTCAGTTCTATTTTTCTATTACACTTCCATTGATCTATTCCTGTCGAGTGATGTTAACTGACTGACTGCACTCTTCTCATTCAACCGATCAGGATCAACATTTCACACAAGCACTCTTGTCCGTGTGTCAGTGTTGACTCCTCCTTCATTAGAATATCTTACACAATTAATTGATGCGCTATGTCCATTTTTTTTTTCGTAGGGTGTTATTTTTTTGGGTTTGAAAACCTCCGTGGTTTGCATCATAATTCAACTGCATTTTCTACGTTTTCCCATACATTTAGGTGTAAATTATCCCACTGTGTTTCTATTTTACTTGCTAGTTCCGAATTCATTTTTCGATTTTTGAAAAAACCTGTTAATGCTTTGCTGCTTTTCTCCCTTGTGTTGGCATTTGGACACCGTCTGACTGATTTGTATGAAACATTGTCCGAGGTGGCGTAGGTGCTGTTCTTGATGGCATTTGATGGCCTGTTTGTGGTATTAGCTGAATGACCTTGGCTAGATCGTTTAACCAACGAGAGAAATCTTTCAGGCTGGCATAAGGCCTAATGGCTGACGCTCACCTCTTCCAGTAACATTGAATTGCACAAGTGTTGTTCTTGTTGTGCGTCTTCCAAATATGCAACCAAGTTTTTTATTTTTGTTGAAAACGGAATTATTTGTTCCATCTTGGTGTCGTTTATGACCGGCCACTGCTGGATTTTGGTGAGTTGCGTTTTGATGAGCACCTCCGGGCGACCAAAGCGAAAGGAAAGCTCTTCAATAACTTGGTTAACGTTGTTTGGGTGAATTAGAAGCGATGAGACTGCTTCTCGTGCAGCCCCCTGCAGGCATTTTTGAAGTCTTATGGTGTTTTCTGTGGCAGTGTACGCGAAGTTGTTGGTTGTTTCGTTGAAATTAGCAAAAAAGAGCGGCCAATCCTCTGGCCGGCGCTCCAGAAAAGGCAGGCAGATCATGCAGTTTCTTTAAAGCAGAACTTGATGCCGTTATGGCACTTGAAATGATACTTTGGGCTTGCATTCGAGACGGGCGGGCTTTCGGACTGGTGACGTTCAATAACTTCTCTTAATCTTTGGGTTTCTGCCTGGCTTTCGGCAGCATTTTTTCTTAGTTCGGCAATAGATTGATTTAAAGTAGCAAAATATGCTGATAAAGCGCTTACCTGGTCAAATGCTGTTTAGGTGGCTGCATCTTCTGGGTTCGACATTTCGCCTTCGGTATCACTGGCTCGGTTTAATGGTTGATGCTTGTGGCGTTCGCTTCTTCGAAGTGGCGGCGGCGATGACATATCCGACGAAGGTTCTAATGATGTGGCGGTTTTGGAAGTGAGCAAAATGGCGATGTCGCGTCGATAGCAGCGACATGCAACCAAGTTTTTTATTTTTGTTGAAAACGGAATTATTTGTTCCATCTTGGTGTCATTTATGACCGGCCACTGCTGGATTTTGGTGAGTTGCGTTTTGATGAGCACCTCCGGGCGACCAAAGCGAAAGGAAAGCTCTTCAATAACTTGGTTAACGTTGTTTGGGTGAATTAGAAGCGATGAGACTGCTTCTCGTGCAGCCCCCTGCAGGCATTTTTGAAGTCTTATGGTGTTTTCTGTGGCAGTGTACGCGAAGTTGTTGGTTGTTTCTTTGAAATTGGCAAAAAAGAGCGGCCAATCCTCCGGCCGGCGCTCCAGAAAAGGCAGGCAGATCATGCAGTTTCTTAAAAGCTGAACTTGATGCCGTTATGGCACTTGAAACGGTACTTTGGGCTTGCATTCGAGACGGGCGGGCTTTCGGACTGGTGACGTTCAATAACTTCTCTTAATCTTTGGGTTTCTGCCTGGCTTTCGGCAGCATTTTTTCTTAGTTCGGCAATAGATTGATTTAAAGTAGCAAAATGTGCTGATAAAGCGCTTACCTGGTCAAATGCTGTGGAGGTGGCTGCATCTTCTGGGTTCGACATTTCGCCTTCGGTATCACTGGCTCGGTTTAATGTTTGATGCTTGTGGCGTTCGCTTCTTCGAAGTGGCGGCGGCGATGACATATGCGACGAAGGTTCTAATGATGTGGCGGTTTTGGAAGTGAGCAAAATGGCGATGTCGCGTCGATAGCAGCGATTCCAATTAACACATTTGGGGATTGTTAATTGAGTTTCTTTTATTACTCTGGGCTAGACCTATTTCCATATGTTCTGGAGCATTGCGACTATTATTGTAGTTGTTATTACTAGGATTCCTAAATGGATTCTGACCGTTAGAATTATAATTTGAATTATAGTGATTATTTTGTACTGTTTGAGCGATACTGCTCGAAAGGGGGTTTGCTATAATGAAAAGAGGTTGGATGGAGAGTAAGATGGAGTTTGAGGCGGAATTGACTTTTTCCCATAATATTTCTTTGCCTCGTCTGTCAACCCTTCTTCAGAGTATCGATTTCTTTGATCCAGGATCTCTTTGCCTCTGTCACATTCTATTGCAAAGAGTCCTTGCATTTCGGTAGTGCTTAGTAGAGTCATGTTTTCAACATCGCTGTTTTGAGTGGTCATCTTGAGGTAAGCAGCGCATCTTACTGTCAGATACTTATTTCTCTTGGTTTGAAACCTAGAGAAGTGGTCATTATTATAAAGCATTGACCATCTCCAAGATATTTGACTTGAGAGATCGTATTCAACACCTTTTATCAATATCTTTCCTGGTGCCTGTTGGCCAATTTTGTACATCTGTACTATATTGTGAATTGTGTCTATTGTTCGTGTTGTGGCGATTAGCTCTCCAAAGGCTCTGGGAGTCATTCCCATGGCAACAGTTGCCTGCTCAAAATGCTTAATCGCAGAGAATCCAGACAGAGACGTGTGCATCAGACACGATCCCATTAGGAGACCCTTGATTGCTTCTTTCGGAGTTGGACTCGATTTTTCGATGATGAGTCTGCCTATCAACAAGGACAGGATTTCAAGAGCCTCGGGAATTGATGGCAAGATGTATGGTTTAAGGCTCAGTATTGCTCTGGCGTGAGGAGGACATACACACTTCCCGCTAAGTTCATTGGAGTAAATGGCTTTCATGTGTTGCTGTTTGTAAATGATCTATTAACAGAATCTGGTTCTCTTGCCATAAGTTTCATTACGTGAAGAGCCATTGTCCCAATGACATTAACTGCAATTGTGTAATCCTGGTGGTTTGCTATAATGATGTTGATTATTTGGTTTATTTTGCCACGATGAAAAATTATTTGTGCGATGTGGTTCGTGTGGCTTAGTGTACTGGTAAGTCGACCTATGTTACCAGGATGAATTTGGTGTATTTTGGCTCAAATTTTGACGGTTTTGAGTGACGACTAGTGTGTTTTGTGATTTGTTTTTTGAATTTAGTCGTTCATTAGAAGAAGATTGGTTCCTGAGGTACGGATTATAGTACGCGTATCCGCACTCGTGTAATATGTTCACTTTCTAAATTTGGTGGGGTTCTGCAATATAAGAGTGAACGCATGGGTTTGGGTATTTTGTTTTCAAAAATAAATAACGCAGAAACTTTATTATTCTCTATATTTGCGTTAATGACATCTGTGTTACTATCTACATTTCCTCCCATCAATTTCGTTTTGACGTTTAGTCTACGCAAAATCGATTTCATTTCGTTATAAAATTCAACGCAGTTTGTTTTGTCGTTTCTATTAGCTTCTCTTCTCCTAGCCTTACCCTTAAGCTTAGATTTGAGATAATCTGAAAACACAGATTGAGAAAGCTCGTCATATTTTTGTAGAATTGGATGCATCTTATCTTGTAATGTTGGCACCTACAGCACCGATCGCTTAGCAGTATTTGCTATCGCTCGGACCTCTATTGCAAGGTTGCAAATTGGAGGTTAGTACTGTAGATGACTGCAGAAGATCCCAGTTTGTATTCTTAGGCGAGTTGCCAAATATCAAATAAAACTCGGTGTGCTTCGTTGACTCCACTATCGATCTCTGATTTTATTATTCAAAAACATTCCTTATTTATACATAATTTTCTTCTTTCCATTTTAGTTATCGAATAATCGACTACACTTCGATACTTGATCCACTTCATTATCACATTTTATCGGGAGAGTGCCAATGACCTATTGCACAAGCAAACACTCATACCCCAGAGACTATTGCCATGTCATCACTATAGTGCATGCAGTCAGAACAATAAGATCTCTTATTACCGTTGCCGGTCGGCAGTGGCCTTCCACTTGGGATCATATTGTTTCAAGTGCAATGCACCATAATGACACATAAATATGTTGATTGTTAGGCGTTCATATGCAATCCAACTGAATGGGGAATGTGATAGAATCAAATATCGAAGTAGAGTCGAGGGTTGACAACCTTAGAATTGCTGTAGAGCAATTAATAAAGAGTTCGTTGGCTGTGACTCCTTCACAATCTATCAAATCTATAAAAAGTACCTAAAGTCTCCTGTGAACTCTGGGAGTTTTGAAATATATTTCAATGGGTCTATGTTAAGAGTAAGCATTGCGTTAGAGTCTCCAAAAAAAATTATTTACAATATTCGAAATTTATCTAGTTCTTAATTGAGCTGTTTCGAAGTGTTGTGAGATTATGTTGTTTTGGTCTAAGTTATTACTCTTGTTTTGGTCTAAATTATTATTATCGGCCATTATCTACACTAATGCCGAGTCAGAATATGTCATTTTGTATAGAAAAGTACATATAATTCTTAAATGAGGAAAAAAAGTAAAATGTCTCTTTCTGTTTGTTATTATTATTTTTTTTTTATGTAGGTACAAGAATTTTGAGAGAAATATAGAATATAAAATAAAGATATGTAAGTATATACATTAATTCATTCCAAGTTTAATTGGGTTTTTAAAAAAGCTTTATTAGAGGCGAACCTCTTTCTTCCGATACAAAAATAGAACTAACTTACAATACCTAAGCTAAGAGCTAACCCCACGGCTTGCTACCTGTTTCCACAGGTGTTCTCCTCTTACGCCATGTCTACGTGCTGGAATGCGCTTTTGATAATGTTTGCATCAGCGGGAATTAGACAGCGCGTGTAGCACAATCGTGGGAACGGATGTCATGCATTCTTCTGGTGTGTTAGGTGTTAACTTATATATAAGTTTTAGTTTTGAATCAAACGAAACAATTTAAAAAAAAAAGAAATCTAGAGACCGAGCTCTAGATTGAGGTTATCTTTATTGCTTGGAAGTTTATTAAAGTCTGACCAGAATGTCACAGACAACTGGTATTTATCTCTTACTTACTAAAGGCATACGTGACTTATCATCATATACGACTTCTTTGGGGAAATCGAAATATGATGATTCGTATCTTTCTTTATTATTAATCTTTTGTTTATTTCAATATCTTAGAGTATTGCGTTCGAACGGATATGCATTCGTAAGCAAAAGTGTTTATCATTTCGTTTAGATTGAAATGTTCTTTATCTTAGAAAATACTTATATCATTATTCTTTGTTATAACATATATATATTTGAAAGTGTTGAGTGAACTCTTTACATGACTTGAGTTAGCTTTTAATATAATTTGTGAGGCTTCTTTGTTCCCAGCTGGGGCAGAATTCAGCGGGTCCAGGGCTTTTTCCCAAGGAAGCTCGAGAACTTGGTCAGCGACAGTCCAACTTCTAAATAACGAGGCGAGACACAGCAAATATGAATTACAATCTGATTTATTATTTATCAAAATAGACAAGAGATGAGTCTTTACAATAATTGAATTAATTGGCCTTGGATTCAACAAAATATAAGCGAGCGGGTCATTGGAACTTTAATTTGGTGGGTTAGTCGCATGTACCTCTGAGGCATATGGTAAACAGTTTAAAAAAGTGTTCAGTACCCAGTCACCAATGGTGCTTTCTCTAGGGTCTTTTATACCATTAACTGCTTGTTCTAAAAGTTTTCGTTCTTCAGATGTAAATTGTGATCCTTGCAACACAAACTTTTCTAGACACTGGGCCGCTGAAGTTACCCGAATTCTTACAGGGGTTGCCTTAGTTGTGAGGGTCATTTTATTAGCTGACTGATTTTATTTAGCTGACTTTTTTGCTTCTTGTCTACTCTTATCTACTTCTTGTCTCTGATCATTCTCGCATTTAAAGACCTTGGGGAATTAAATATAAAGAGCCAATTACATGTACTAAGAGATGCAAAGCTGGGTTGTTCGTGGCGGAATATGGGCTCTTGGTTGATAAGCCCATACAAAGCATATAGGCGCAGTAAGAATTCGGTTTATTCGTCTCATCTTCCGGTCTAGCAAAGAACATCTGTTCTATTTCTCCAACGATGGCAGATGAGAAAATCCACTCGATTGCCAAACTTATCGTTGGTTTTGACAAAGTGTCTCGTAAACAGTACAAAGTAGATAAGCCAGAAAAGCGCGCGTATCTTATAGTCACAGTGCCTATCTGAGTTGGTGAGAAAGGGTGTCTGGGAAATTTCTCTAAGAACATGTCTAGTGCTCCTATCATCATTTCGAACGCAGGGTTATCTTTGATCAAGTATCCGTTCGCATGATTGGAATCGAGAGACATAGCTAGGGTTGGATCTGGCAAGAAGGGGCCTGCGACTGTGTTTATACGGCCAGACAGCTCAGCCTGTTGGTTAGGGTTGGCGTTCATGTACCTATATAGACCTGTTAAATAGATCAGTAGGTACACATCAGCCTGATATCCATATATTGACCATTCTTTCACGACCTTAGGGCTATAAGATTTTTGAAGTTCGTCGGTCTCGACAGTGATCAGTGATAATGGATTAATCTTTCCAGAGAAAGATTGATTGTATGATTTCCATTCTGTCGTCAATTCCCCCGTTATGGTAGGAAATACAAGATATAGATATTCTAGAGCAACATATGGTGGTGCCTTCTCTCCAGTCAGGAAATCCCAGACTGTAACTCTTGCGAGCGGGTCACGGTGCAGGCTAGCCGGCCTGGTACGATCGGGGCGCCGACCGAGGGGCGGACGGCGTCTTTCCTTTGACTGAAGGAATGAAGACTAGTTATCTTGTTCTCGGATGGCACGGGAATCTGGTATAGTCAGCGACTAGTTTGGTCGGATGCTGGATGCGCTCCTGTAACGAAGTAAACAATTATAGTTAGGAACGTCGTCCAAAATATGGAGCGACGCTTATATGAACAACAGGGGGAGGAGTGACTATAGTAGGGCCACGGCGCGGCGGAGGAATTGATCGACGGCCTCTATTCTGACTAGCGACCGAAGTCTAATTAGTTAGGAATGGAGGCACCTTTTCGATCTATTCAAATGGTTGGCTGTTGCAAAGGCGGCGAGGACTACCTTAATAGTCGCACTGCCTAGACTTGCTTTCCAAATGCGGAGAATTAACTGGCGGCCTCTGTTAGGAAGCATCTTTCCTGTTAATTCTAAATGATTTGAGAATTGACTGGCGGCCTCTATTAGGAAGCAACTTTTCAGTAGATTCACAAGGGGTTTCGGGGAAGCAGAGAAGAAGAATATCAAATATTGTAGTGGTATTGCCACAGTCAATCATTAGCTGACGTTTCTGCTCTGCTTTTTTCCAAAATTTTCACTTCTACTTATAAATTTCCTGGTAGGGAGCAGATGTGAGGTATACCGGACGAGTGAAATATTTATTCCTCACCAACCATGCACACGCTCGCCTTTCGTGTTTATCTACCATACATAAAAAAAAAAAATGCAACGGCCGATGGCAGCTTACCTGCCGCTACTTAGGCCGGCCACTGACGACACAATATAACTGCGCAAACTGACATTTTACGCAATTCAAATTTCGCCACACACGATACAAGTGAACTGCACAGTTCTTAGTCTAAAAAAGTTTCCTCTCTGTAAACATGTGTAAAAAACACGCTCTCTATATACTACTTGCTATTGCGTTGAAGAAAAAAAAGGAAAAAATGATCAAAAACAGAAAACGTCTGTGGTGTAAAAGAATCTTTTTAAAGAGCCAAAATTTAGGACACACAAAATTATTAAAAGAGTTAGAATTTACTTCTGAAGTTGACTTCAAAAACTATGTGCGCATGGAGAAGGATGTTTTTGAGGAGCTTTTGTCTAAAGTATCACCTTTAATCGAAAGAAAACTAAAACTCGCTGACTCGCCACCGATCCCTCTATCACCTCGGCTACACTGGGATTGCTTTCACCCACCTACTATTCCTGCCTAAAAGGAGCTCCCTGTAGCGGATTGTGGGCACAATGCCCTGGTACGATTTCAAAGTAGCCTAAGGCCAGATAAGGAGAAATTTACGAAAAGAGAATAAAAGAATAAAAAGACTATAAAATGTAAAATAAAAATTAAAAATTATTGAAAAAAAAAACGAAATAAATAAATAAATAACAAAAAAAAATCACGCCGAAACACTTAAAACTAATATCAGCCACACTGGAACAAATTTTTACGATGGCGCCCTGCGGGCGCTTTTCACTTCAGGCCGGACCTGACTTCGCCTTTATACTTGGCCACTGGTACTGTGGTCAATGTTTTTCGACCTCTTATATATTTTTATGATGAGCATATATATATTTTATCTTTTGCACTCAAGTTGATTCACTTTTATCAACAAAAATAAACAAAAATAATATCCACGGCTCTGGGATCTAATTTTGGGTTACTTGTTAGCCTGGGAACCCACAGGCTTATATCCAGCGGTTGAGAATTTTTCTCATTCGTATGGGCTCCTTTACACTGTGTTTTGTTTAATCTCAACTTTATTTTGCCGACTTTAAATTTGCTCTGCCAGACCCCCAGAACTAACAAAAATCCTATTTTATAAATGCACTAAAAAAAAATTGAATTTAATTCACCCGTGGTATTTAATGCCTTTACACATATATGTATAATGTATATATGCATGTACCTAAACGTTCACTGAGTTATTGTCTATTTCCTCCTTACTTCTCTTATAGGCACTATTCACTAGAATATTTTAAATTACTTAAAATGTTTAATCTACACTACACCACATCTATAAATTAAGTACCAAAAACTAAACTTACATCAAAAGAATAAAAAAAAATTAGTTTTAAAAAAGTTAGTACGGTAAGTATTAATTTTTTTTACAGCAGTTTCTCGGTCGGCGTCCGGAAACTTTTCTTTCAATTTTTCCACGAGACGTTCGTACGCCTGGTTTTTCTTTATGCGGTTGCTATAACCCGGACTACTTATTTTCCATAGCGCCGGATTTTCCATATAAACATCGAGAAACTCACTCCAAAAGCTTTGTTCTTCAGACATAATTTATAAAAACTCCGTAAAATATCAATGTACACTCTGTGAAAAAACACTACAACTGAGCAGTTTGTACAGTTTTTGCCATTCACCGCACAAAATAACTGCACAAGTTTGCAGACTTGAGCAAATATTTTGATTTTTACACAGTTAACTGCACAAACAGCACAAACAACCCCAACAACAAACAACCAACACAATATAACTGCGCAAACTCCAGTTTGCGCAGTTATATTGTGTCGTCAGTGGCCGGCCTTAAGCTAGTCCTAAACGACGAACATGCTCGCCGAGTATGCTCGTTTGCATTATCCCATAGACGACGAACGCATTTGCCGAGCAATCCTTTCATGTTGATTTCCCACAGCGTAAACGTGTGTATTCTTCTATTAAATTGTGGCTGTCTGTTCCCTTTTTATTTTATCCGCGATATGCACACGACGACGTCCACAGCAGAAATGAGGTTTGCTTCATAGTAAAAAACCGGTTTGCTCGCGAGCATGGCCCTACATGGCAAACAACGAAGCCAACCAACATGACAAAATCCAACCAACCAACCCCCAGACGATGAAAATACGGCGAGCACGAGCATGCTCGGCGAGCATGTTCGTCGTTTAGGACTAGCTTTAGTCGAATTTATTTTTGTATGAGAACAGAGTAGTAATGTGTACCAACCACGTAGTTAGTGTACTTGTGCATAGGATTGGTTTTCGGTGTTCGCTGCGTCGATGTGAACCATTTCAAGTGACTGCGTACGTGAGTTCTTGGTGCCCATGTTATTGCTTGCTAGAGGATGCAACTCGTAGGGTGAGTCATAGGTGGTTTGGTCAAAAAAAAGGTGTGACGTATCGTCACAAAATTGAGTGAACTTTTGTGTGAGTGACATTTGAGTGTTTACGTTAAAACAAGTGTTGCCACTTTATGTTTATTTTGTAGCGGCTGTATATCTGAAAGAGTAAAAAGACCGATAGCTTGGTAAAATCTCTACCACGATCTATGCTGTCCGAGGACTGCAGTAGCTCGTTGAATAGGCAAATTAACAAACTTAGTTAGTTTCCCGTAATCGAAAATAATAGATAAGTTTTGCTCAGTAAAAATTAAGTTTTTCTCTTTATTGTTTTCTCTGTAATGTTAATCTCTAATATAAAATCAAAATCGACAAATTGTGCTCACTCCACAAAATTATGCTGTCCGTAGGACTACAGTAATTTTAAAAAGAGAGGGCAAAAGTTGCACTACACGAGACAAATCATGCGAGAAGCGCAGCAACGGTATTGAAAACAACCGTCGACCAGCGCGAGCATCACAAATGTTCTATTGACCTGGGAAACTAATTTTCTAGTGACGGTATTGTAAGCAACCTTCGACTAGAGCGTTAGTCACCAAAGTGCAAATTGTATTGATAGTGTGGGCCCTTTTATAAAAATTTTAAATGGAGCTTTTTCGTGGAGGGAGTTTACAAAAGCTTTTATCATATGGTTTTGTTCGAATTCGAAATAAAAGTTTACTTCGAAATAAAAAGGCATTGCCAGATCTAAATTTAATTTACTCAAACTGAAAAAATTTTTATTTTTTGAGAAACATTGAAATTGAATTTGTTTAAATGTTTTAAACGAAAGAAAAACAAATTGCAAATTCGAAAATAAGAACACGACAATTTCAACTCAAACCACTCAAGAGAAAACACGACTGTTGTATTTTAACGTTAGACAGGTAATGATTTTATTCTTAACTAGCTACAGGTAAAGAAAATATTTTGGGAGAGCTACTGTGTGAACCATGTTGATTATAAGTTCCAGTCAATACGTGGGAATCGCAAACTAAACAAAACGTGCCAACAAAAATACGCAAGTTTCCTATTGCGTCTGGCAAGTTGTAGGAGCAATGGTTCACACAGTGGCTCTCGTTACTAGGTGAACAAACAAAAGTATTGAATTCTTGCACATGCAAGTTGCAAGATGAAATTATGAATGAAAAATAAAAGTATTAAATTCTTGGACGTACAAGTTGTTGAAATAAAATAATAAATGAAACTTAAACATACTCCCCCCTTTTGAGGGTTCTTAACTCTCTAAATTTGAACTTTAAAATAAATATAGCTTAATCTTAAATGTTGACCTCGAAGTTTCTTGGCCGAGGGGTTGGTTTTCTTGTGCGAAGAAAAAAAATGATGAAGATCACAATCATGCATGCCAATAACAACAAACTGCTTCCATAGTGATGATAGTCATGGGCGTTGATGTCAGTAGTGGGGGCAGGCAGTTTCTTAGAATGTTCAATTACTTCTCTGATTTTGGACTTCAAGCTCTCAAACTCGGATTGGTCAATGCGATCCTGTATTTTCATATCTGTTGTATTTGCTGTTTTTCCTTGGCTTATAGTTATGTTCCAGCTACTTGTATGTATTTTAAATGTAAGATCCGAAGCGAGTAAATTGGCGTATTCTTTATCTATAGGACGATCCTCAGAAGTTACATTTTTGTGTAAAGCTTTTAATCCCTCTATATAATCGATGAAAGGATGTCCCCAATGTCGGAACGATCCATACATAGTTAATAATAAAGCTTTGTCATTGATCTGGTCAATGAACTGGTAAAAAGGAGTAGAGTATGGGTTGATAATTGAAAGTTCTTCAATCTTTTTAGCAATATGACCTCGAAAGTGTGGAAATAAAGGTATCAATGGTCTATAACTTCCTGCTATTTCAGACAGTCTTAAAGATGTAATGGGCTCAAGCATACCGATTGTCTCATAACCGATTTCGGGTCATGCCCAACCACTTTATCGCCTAATTCATATAATGTCACTTGATCTTGGTAATTAGTCTGTTTGTATTTAAAAAACTGACGATGTTCCATTGAAAACAATGTGTGGAACCGAGCCGTGGCCGTATCTTTATAGAGCAACATCATATTGCGATCCCACAACATATTGATTTTAGGCAAGTATAAGATGTTAGGACCTAAATATACCTCCCCTAAAATAGGAGAGGAATACTTGATACCTTGCCGGAAATCAGTCTTGTTGAGATACACAAGATTCAATAATTTTAGCAATGACCTCATTTCGTAATCTGTCGAGGCATTCATCACCCAGGTTAAGCGAAGCCCCTCTAGCATATGCTAAAGCAAATCGTTGCGCAGCATACCATCTCAGTTGAGTTATATCCATCCATTCGATGTTCTCCATAATATATGAACCATCAACATTTTTCTGTAATTGGAAATTAATGGATTTAGACACACTAACAGTTATTTTCTCTTCAATATCACTAACTGGTGTAGACGTTGAGCCATCTTCTCGTGTTGCCCTATATTTATTAGCTGAAAAAGTCATATGAGTATAGGTAGCCAACTGTTCTGTAGTCCAATTCAAATCGTGAACGGTTTGAGCGTCTTTATATTGCTCACCAGGTGGTGCCTTAAATTTAGCATGAATTAATAAGTCACGCCTATTCATCCAAGCCGTATGGTCTAGACAAATTGAGTCAAATTTTGGGTAAGGTTGGTTCATAGTTAATGTAAGAATAAGAGGGTTATATTTTCGCCCTTTATCATTTAAATGAGCACGAGGTGGGGCAAACGTTGTTTTACTCTTAATATGCAAAAACTCACCAATATGTTCCGATGCAGTTGTTTCAGTTTTTATATGTAGAAAATCATCAAAAACACAAACAGGTTCGTTTTGTACACCATCCCAATGTTTCGTATGTGATGGTCGAGTATAAAACAAATTGTCAAAGGTTTTATAACCAATCTCCGCAAGACAACTAGCAGCTATGCTTTTAATAACGTGAGTTTTACCAATTTGTGATCCACCATAGATAGTCATACAAAATGGTTCTATACCAATATTACCAAAACTCAAATTAGTAAGCGCAATTTGATTATAAACTTCATTTAATGTTTTATTAAGTTCTATTATATATCTCATAGTAGTTGCATTACTAACAATTTTACTGGCTTTCATATTAAGATCTCTACCAATAATAACCAGCAATTCGATAAAATAAGCATAACGAACTTGAGAATGTATCTGTATGCGATGGGTGGGATCAACTACCCATTCAACATCTCTTATCCAACGCTTAATAAAATCACTCTCATTAAAAA
Organism: Melanostoma scalare; assembly: GCA_949752695.1. Taxonomy (NCBI): domain Eukaryota; kingdom Metazoa; phylum Arthropoda; class Insecta; order Diptera; family Syrphidae; genus Melanostoma; species Melanostoma scalare. Next base: position 161,547,604 of record OX456986.1, read on the forward strand.
ACAGCCAACGATACCATGCTTTAGGATTTACTATACGACCCATCCACGCTAAAACAGCAGGCATAACCTTTAATAAATTAGAAAATAAAAGAATAATAGTATTAATGGTTAGAGCACCAGCTTGAATATTTTTAAAAAAACCTTTCGTAAAATCTGGCATAGAGAAACTTTTAAAAAAATTAAGTGTTTTACCAAAAGAATCCGCACTCACACTTAAAATAGTGTCGATGATAGAAGATTTTGCTTCTTCCATTGATGATTTTTCCTCTTTAATATCATCTGCAGATTCGGCTTGAACACTGTCAGTAAATAAACGTTTAAACCAACGCACAGTGGTTCCACTTGTATGGGAAGTCCGGTCAAAACTCTAAATTTAATTTGAACTGATGGAAAATAAGTTAAATAATTAAAAAAGTAATTTGTTTTGAATATTATTTTATTTTGCAAGGAATTATATCAATAAGTTTAAAATTTCCTTAGACAAAGTCGATTTTTGATTTTTTTTTTAATTTCTTTCGTTAGAAAGTAAAGGGTCTGAAGTCAGCAGTAATCTATTTAATAAATCGGTGTTTGTTGATACTCTTGATGTTTTTCTGGTGTTTTTTGAACGAAAAAACTTGACGTCTTTATTTTTAGCTTCAGCTGCTTCCTCCGTAAATTGGCCTATAGGTAATATCGAATGTCTTACGATCTGTCCTCCATGAATTAGAACCTTGTGTACTGAAGCTGGCAATGGGTACCAAGGATATTCCGCAACGATTTCTCGGGCTGTTTCTTGTGCAAATTCCTGGAAAGTGTCTGCATTAATTGCAAAACAGCTTGCCAAAGTTTTTAAAATCACAGCACATCTCTCGATAATCCTGTTCAGCTATCTGAATCTCATTTAATTGTGAAATTAGTACTTCTATCCGCTCTGCAAATTTGTTAACTTCTTGTGTTCCCTGATGCTGTCTAGCTAAATCATTATGTAGTTTCAATGGGTTTATTTTTGTTTTGTAAATATCTGTTAAAACTTTCTTTAAATCTGAGAAATTGTCAGGTTCTTTGTCTAGAGTCAGAAGCCTGTTTTTTGCTTTGTCAGTTACTTTAGTTGCTATAACAAATTTAATTAATTTTTTCTTTTCACTTTCTCCACCTAAAGTATCATGATAGAATTCAATAAGCCCAAAAAAATTTGAAAGGTTTTTTGATTCACCGTTAAATTCCGTTATTAGCTTTGTAGCTGTTATCATATTGAATTCTGCCATTTTTTCAGGATTAATTTTTTTTGTTTTTGGCTTAATTATTTCCAAAATTCGTTTTTCTATTTCTTTAAAGTTTACTGTTATTTCTTCTATTTCCGTTTCGTCAGTAATTTCTATGAGTATTTCTCTCCATATCTTGTCAATTTCTTTTTTTGTTTTGTCAATGTATTCTTGTGAATATTCTCTGTTTGGACTTTTTTTTAAATTTACTAATATTTTGTAAATGCTTTTTATACTATCCATAACAGAAATGACTTCAAATGTTTTTTAAATTTTTTTTTTTTTATAGTAAGAATATTGACTTCGATATTAGATTTCACAATATATAAACTTTTTTTTTTTTTTAAAACATTATTTATTCTATTACGTATTATTTGTTTCCTAACATATTTCTTATAATAAGAATGAATTTTCGCTATTAATAGAATGATAAGTATTACTAGAGTTATATTGTTTATATTCGAACTGCTTAGAATCTGCTGGCTGCTACTCAGGTTGTTATTTATAACTTCCTTCGATTGTGGTTGCCCCATTGTAATGTTATTTAATTTTTCGATTGTCTGGCCTTACATTGCAGATCCTTTGCCTGCTCTAAGAAACGTCTTTTTTGATCGCCTTTGGCTAACTCAGCCAGCCTATACGCAGGTTTCCAATCTCTTGTCTAAGTTTTACTTTTTGTCCGGCTCGCTTTCTCTTCTGTACTACAGGTGTTGTCGTCGGTCGCTGTTTCTGCTGTCTTTTCTTGTATGCCTCGATGGTTAAAGGCTTGGGACCCGCGTTCTTCTGTGATGGCACGTATTGCGGTGCTGATTCAACTTGAAAGGGATTTTGGTCCGCGTCTTGTTGTTAGTTCAACAAGTTGGCAGGATCGCCATGTTAAGTTTCTGTATTACTATTAATTTTTCCCTACTTTTGCTGTATCTTTATCCAGCGCAGCTCGCTTAAAATAGATGGCTAGAGAGCCGATGTTTAATAATGAATTCACACTCAGTATATGAAATGGAATTGATTTTATTTACATTTTCTTACAGCTATTTATACCTAAATTATATTACACATCTATTTGGGATATCCCCTCTTATGAACTATATTACAAATAAGAATGCATCAGCATTCTGCTTCTCATAAGTTACTAATTGGGGCAGTCGTCTCATTTCTAATGTTGACAAACTTGCATTTGGGAGTAGTGTAACAAAATACATTCAGTGCCACTCACAAAGCAACGTAGTCAAAACGATGTCTTTGAACTTAGCTTTTGTTGGCCAAAGGGGACAACAAAATTGTGTACATCGTTTTACTATGATATTGAGTATCAATGAAAACGTGCTTTTTGTTTGTATCTCGTATTTTGGTTGTGGCTCTTTTCGAATGAATGTTATTACACTACAATCGATTGTTTTACGCCAGTTATTTTGGAAGATACAGATGGGTTTGCAAAAAATCTTCGGGCAGTATTTCCATCATTCGAATTCCCTCCACCTTGTTTCGGCTTGTCGACTATCAACCCAATGTGCTTGAATTCTCCTTGGATACGTTTTTTTTGTGCGTCCATAAGATCTTTTTCATTGCTTCCTGTGCGCCATTTTTTGAAATCCATCCGATAAGCTAAATGAATAAAGAATTCAAAAAATCTTATCCATGCATGGAGTGGAGATATGCCGAAATCTAAGAAATCTTCATTGACGGTTCTTTCTAAGGATTTTCGAATGTCATTCATATCTCTTGGTTTTGCTCCACAAATATAGCAAACTTGTTGTGAAGCCGTATTTGACAAGGCATTGCATACCTTACCGTCCACCATTGTCAATTTTAGTATATGTTTTACGCTTACAAAACGGTCCGATATATTAATAATGGTGTCATTTAGTTCGTTTATTTGGCTCTGTATATACTCCTGCTCAGCTCTGCTCAAGTCTGTCGTTTCTTTTTTTAATTGAAAACGTATGGGTCGGCAGTATCGAGTTGATCCTGGCCGAGGATTTTGCCATACAATTTTCTTTCCAGACTCAGGGCCCTCTTCCGAAAAAAGTTGTATTGGAACATATGACGTTATAAACATATCCGAATCGCTGAATTCGCTGGATATGCTTTGCTTATATTCGGACTGTCCACTGCTTCCATCAAAGCCCCATTTGCCGATTAGAGTAAGATTACCTAAATCAAAAGTTCATGTAGCCACAGTAAAATTATATTTTTAAAAAGACGAACACAACATATGGTTTTATTCAGACGAGCGACACTATTATATTTGAAATTGAACTTATCGGTTGTAACAAATACGAAACACTTTTACTATTAACACAGCTAAAAAACGAAGGGACGAGTTTTACAACATAACACAAACTTTGTTTTTAATTTTTTTTTTATTACCAAAATCATAATCCAAGTTTTCAAAAATTTCTCGTTGGGATTCTACGATGCGTTCAGCTGTGTGATTAACGAGTCCTTGGAGCGAAACTTCAGCTAATGATTCCGATATTTTTATTGTTTCAAGTGCTGGATAACATTCTTGTTTTGCTTTAAGAACTTTTTTATAGCTTGGAAAAACATCGACCTCTGTTTTTTGGTTTACCAAGTTCCTTATGACTTGATACTGGTGTTTCGATAATTTTGCTTCAACCAAAAGCTTCAAAGCATCATTTGAATCAAGTTGTTTCATTTGAACACTTTCTTTGGACTGGCATTTTTTCAAAGCACAAGCGATATCTTCATCGATGACGTCAACGATCTCTGCAATACGTCTCCTCTTCGTTCTAGACGAGCCTTCCAAAAATGGCTTTTTTGGTCTACCTTGACGTGCTTGCGAGTTATTCTCATTTTCTCGGTCTTCTAAAGAACTAAAATCTTCCTCGAAATCAAGCCAGGCACTGTTTTTAGATAAAAGCAGATTTTTTTTCTTTGAGGAAGCCTCCCACCTTCTTTGAAAGGATTTACAGAGATTACTTATCTTCTTTTTTGCTTCTAAATCCTCAATTTTATAAATACGCTTAAAAATTGTCCAAGTTTCATTAGTTCTTGCAGCACTGCCACCTTTCTTCACCGAATGCCAAATGTTAAAAATATCGATTCGCTTGATCATATTGTTAAAATCTAAAAAAAAGTGAAAATAAGTGTTTTACTGCAGGTCAAAATTTTAAGGTTTGCGCCCATCTGCGCTCAAAAAGCCATATATATTCTGAAAGAAGAGAAATAGATCTAAATTTTGACGTATAACTTATATCCGGCATTTATCGGCACTTGATGTTTTTTTCTTAAGAAAAACACGAAAAATGAAAAAAAAAAAAAAACACAAATCATGCCTCAGTTCCATTGGATGTGAAAACAAAACAAACATTTCAGAAAATCATTTTAATCTCTTCATTATTATATTGTTTTACTATTCTCATTACCTGTTTTCAAAAATTTACTTTACACAATTCACTAAAATTTTTTAATGATAACTCAAATTTTCAGTTTATTTTTAATGCGAAAAACACTCAACTTTGTGATGCAACTGACAACCAACAACTAATTTCAAATCAAAAATCTTACTGTTTCTTTACTGTCCCGTTATAATAGATAATTACTGCATTAAAAAAAAACAAATTGATTAACACTGAAATTTTGACTTTTGGCCTATGGGAGGAACCACTGTGCAACGTCCAAACTGTTCCAAATAACCGTAACACTCAACTCCTAAATGGCTTAAAAATGTTACAAAAGCTAAAACAAAACTTGAAACAGATGGGTTAAATATACAATGCAATATTTGAGACAACATACTAATTATAATATGTTTATTTTCTGATCCAAATCGCTTTACAGCATCACTAACAATACGCCATATACTATCTGGTTTATTATCGGTTACTGGAGTTAAATTTAAAGACTCTCTAGCTGAGTTAAGAGTCATTTTTTCGATTTTTTCCGTCATTTTACCAAACAACTTATTTCGTACTTTTGAAAAATAATTAGACGGATTTACTTGAGGTTGCACAATTGTTTTAGTAGTAAGTGCAACTGTATTACTTGTATTAATGCTCGGAGTATTACTAGCACTACTAGTAGAGGGAGCACTGGTTTCTTCTCCAATTTCTGGTTGAATAATATTCCATTCTTCTTCATACCCTTTCATTTTAAAATCAATCCTTCGAGTCCGCCTAATTGTCCATTTCAACAAACTCTTTGTTCTAAATCCACATTACATATTTCTCCATCTTTGATCGTCATGAGATCGGGTCTATCTCGATAATAAATGATGGACTTCTCAAAGAATTCATGAGTTCGTGAAAATAGCTTAGGCAGACCAAAGAATTTTCCTATTACTGTAAACACAGGCTCTGTGGATTGGTAGCGCTGGTAATTGTTCCATTTTTCGTAATCAATGTGATTAGCTATCGTGATGTTTTGATAATCTAGTGACCCCTGTGACGTGTTTTTAGTTTTCCAGCCGAGGTATCGCTCACGGCTAGCCAAGGTCAGGTGAAGAAAAACACCAAACTTCACAAAGGTCAAAGAAATTCTCTTTTATTAGAACTTAATAGATTTTTTTTATATTAAAATTGACAAAAGAGGATATATATATGTATATTTTGGGTATCGTTCGTTGCGGTGCCTTCGGTTTATGGAGCACCGTACTGGAATTTGGAATGGCCGGGATTTTCTCAGGCTCAGGGTAGATCCACGACTATCGGCTGGTGGCTTGTACTAGTCTCTGATATCTGCGGGGGAGAAAGGATTAATATGTATTGCGTTAGAGGGGATTACTGCCCCTAGCAGGTCAATACCTCACGGCGCATTCGCCCTATAGGCAGCCGGAAGTGAGTCAGAGTTCGTAGGCGTCCAAAGACCCCGAGCGTCCGAAGACCCCGGTAGGTGAAACACGAGCGTCCGAAGACCTCGGTAGGTGAAACACAAGCGTCCGAAGACCTCGGTAGGTGAAACACAGGCGTCCGAAGACCCCGGTAAGTGAAACACGAGTGTCCGAAGACCTCGGTAGGTAAAACACAGGCGTCCGAAGACCCCGGTAGGTGAAACACAAGCGTCCGAAGACCTCGGTAGGTGAAACACGAGCGTCCGAAGACCTCGGTAGGTGAAACACAGGCGTCCGAAGACCCCGGTAGGTGAAACACGAGCGTCCGAAGACCTCGGTAGGTGAAACTCAGGCGTCCGAAGACCCCGGTAGGTGAAACACAGGCGTCCGAAGACCTAGGTAGGTGAAACACAAGCGTCCGAAGACCTCGGTAGGTGAAACACAGGCGTCCGAAGACCCCGGTAAGTGAAACACAGGCGTCCGAAGACCCCGGTAGGTGAAACACGAGCGTCCGAAGACCTCGGTAGGTGAAACACAGGCGTCCGAAGACCTCGGTACAGCTGTAGTTGTGGGATCGCCAAGTACTATTCTTTGCCCCTGGTGGCACAATACTTAATAAATATGATTAGGCAAAAAGAACTTACTACCATTCACCTTTGTATCTTACTCTATTTCCTGGATTCCTCTTGGTCGTAGATTTATTTAACTCGGGATCGCTTTCCTGGTTACTTGGGAGATGTGTGTCTCTTGGCCGACGCCGGCAAACTATATTTTTCCATGCACTGAGCCGCTCTATTTATACCCGCAGCTCAGTGTGGTGCCGTGTGCGCATCCCATATAACTTAATGGGGAAATACCTTACTCCCATATAATCTTCCCATCTGTTATGTTTTGTTTGCACATAAATGCTATTAATATCTGCTGTATAATGTATATTCATATGCTCGCCCTACATGATATTGCTGTGAAAACAAATACAACTCACCATCGAGCTCTGTCGACCGTCGTCGCATGCACTGCTTGTGCATGGGGAGTTGGTTGTTGGGTGGTATTACCACCTACCCAATATCTACCATCAATGGTGGTGAGGTTAGCTTTTTACCTCCATGGTACAATCCGAATGCTTTCCACCACCAAGTATTGTGTATTGGCTACAAGCTTAATTGGTGGGTTGCCGTCTTAGATGGATAAGTTTCTCCTCTTTCCTTTGGCGCTAGATGGCGGCGCCCTGTTTGGAAAACGATAAGCATGTGACGAGGAATATCTTTGCATTAAAGAATTGCCTCGTTACACCCCTGTCCAGTTGTGTTGTTTAGCATCTTCTTTATTAATGTCGTTTGATCATCGGCCATAGTTAATCCTTTAAACAAAGGAATCACTTTAGTCTTAATTAAATATTCTGTGAACACAAAATATTCACGTAGCTTCCAACTCATCAGTGCAAAGAATCTTCCTTTCCACTTGATTTCTCTTTCCTTGGCCTTAAGCCCAATAATCAGGTCATCCATTCCTAATCCGTAATCATTTATCGTTTGAAGGAACTCAGGCCAATTTGTACTCGGTGTCTTCAATAGTGTCTCAAGAACTTTACGAGTCGGAATAGGAGAGTCTGGTTTTTCTTCTAGGTGTTTGATTAATTCACTACGTTGAATCGAATGCGTTTTATCTGAATATATTAGTGTGGGATCGACGACCTCTGGAATATCCCAAGTTGACACAATAGGGAGATGATGCCATATTCTTAGCAAATCCATAATAACATCTATAGCTGACCAGGTATTGTTAATTATGTGTTCTTTAAGTTGATGATTATCTGGTAACTTGCTAGGATCGAGGAACCATTTATATTTAGATAAATATTCCCTCTTAAGTATCTTAAACGTTAAATCGGATGCTAATAGATTGGCATAAGCTTTATCAATTGTACGATCATTGGATGTCACATTTTTATGCAATGCTTTTAATCCTTCGATATAGTCGATAAAAGGATGTCCCCAATGTCTAAATGATCCATACATTGTAAGAAGCATGTCTTTATCTTTGATATTGTCTATAAAGTGGTAAAAAGGCTTTGAATGCGGATTGGTAATAGAAAGCTCATCAATCTTTCTCATTATATGTCCTCGGAAATGTGGAAAGAGAGGAATCAATGGTCTATATTGCCCTTGTAACTCAGACAGTCTCAATGAGATAATAGGCTCCAACATTCCTATGGTCTCGTAACTTGATTTAGGATCATGGCCCACTACTTTATCTCCCAAACAATATAATTGTACTTGATTTTGATAATTTTGTCGCTCATATTTAAAAAACTGGCGGTGTTCAACGGAAAACAGTGTGTGGAACCTGGCAGTTGCTGTATCTTTATATAAAAGCATCATGTTCCTGTCCCATAACATATTGATCTTAGGAATAAGATATCTGCGTAACAATCGAATATCTCTATTTCTCCAAGTTCTCGTTATGATTTATGTTAGTTTTTTTCATGTTAACCCTTGTAAAAAGATACCATCTCATGATCTTGTCGTCTGGTATTTTTAGTTCTCTTACTACACAACGCCGACCATTTGTAATCTCAGAATTTTTATTATGCTAGTGAGTAAGATTAATCCGATGATACTCATTGAAATATAGGAAAACCATGTCCACCCTGATGACCAATGAAAATTAAACAGTGGTTCTACCTGCCCGGGCTTAATTTTCGAGTACATAGTTTGAACTCCATCTTCCAATGTATGATATACAGGCATTGTGATTAATCCGTTTAATTCCACCTTCTGTTTTAAACTTAGGGCTATAGCATGCTGGTAATCAAGGATATCTGCATTGTGATAGGAAATCCGTCCTTTATACAAAAACATACCATTGGGCCCATCGATAACATGATGAATATCATCAGAAACCCAATAATTATACTTAATCAGATCACCTTTGCTATCTCGAACGATGATAGGATTATTACCCAGAGGTTCCATAAGGGTTGACAATCTGTATTCACTTAATCCTGTTTCCAAAGTGTTATTGATTAGCCGGTACACTCGATGTCTTCCTGGTGTACGTGGGGCTAATGACTGAAGTTGAATTCGTGAGATAGGATTTCCGAGATTCAAAGATTCTCTAGTTTTCAGGCATTCTACCTCCATAAACTTATCAATAATACTTTGTTCAGCCACGTGGACTGAGTATTCCTTTTCCATCAAGGTGTTATGTTATTTAAATTCAATAACATGAAGTTAACCTACTTGGCCCGTGTAAGGCGAGAACCCTAGTTCTGGTCAGGGGCACCTGACCACCAATGTACATTTGGATCCATACACATGGATCCAAGTTCAAAATTATAGGGGAAAAGGAAAAGGGATGTCCAGCGGATAAAGGCACACTGGGGCCAGTTAATATTTGAGGCGACGAGGCCTACTTAAGCAGAGATACCATTTGGTATCTCTGAATGCACCTGAGAATTAAAAGTTAGTTTATTTTGTTATAACAGAACTTACTTCTTTATTGGCTGCTAAATGAAATATACAAAAAATATGTTTACTAAATTGTTTACTGCAACTTACTGATTGCTACTGACTGGGAAACTTACTGATTGCTTATTACTAATTTCTTAAGCCTATTTATACCCAATTAATTGTCCATGAATTGATATCGATGTTATCGACATCAATTCATTTTCTGCTAAGTCAAGAATTTACTTTAATTGTTTTGCAAGAATTTGCAAAAACGAATTTCGTCACTGCCCGACTTTCATGAGTGCAATTCAACTCGTCAGCATTAGGTCTTTGACCTGTTGTTGGTTCATATGGTGGTCATATGAACCAGCAACGAGGTTTTTATTATTCTTTTTGCCCTTCCGTTTCGGTTTGGTGACAAACCGATGACCGGGCATTTGTGAATTATTAATGGTCTATCAAGCGTGCTCGTTTGTTTATTTACAAACGAACCGCTTGATGACCTTGATTCGTATATTTGAATCAGTTTGAGGTGGGTTAGGGTTTATTGTGTTGTTTGAGTTTTTTATGAAACTCTTAATGTGTTTCTCATACAACACAACACCTCCCCCCTCAAAACCGCGATTTTTGTTTAGAAGAGACAAAAATTGCCAATCGAGTTTACCGCCCACATGAGAGTCCGACGAATTTATACAAAAATGTTTGTTAATATTATCATATGCCAAAATATCTACAGAAGGTATTCTTGACTCAGCATTCCAGACAAAAAATTTGAAAAGTCTTAAGGTAATCTTATAAATTAACACGGAAGGAAAAAAAAACTATAAAATAATTCTTAATTGTAATCCTCCAGTCAATGTAGTTGTTTCCAGGGGGGATCGACCGGTAGTGGTTTCCAGAAGTTGTTTTCTTCGGGTGTAATGGTACCTGGACGACGTCGGTTTCATTGGGATTTCCTTCGCTTTTTAGTTAATTTTATAAAATTTTGAAATATCATTATGTATTTTGATTAATATTATAAAATATCTTTCCTATTTTATATATATATTTTTTTTTTTGTGTTCTTAACTATTTTCATTAAAATTAAAAATGTTTTTAAATGTATAACTTTTTATTTTACTTACATTTGGTAGGTATTGTATCTCTAGTAAAATTTGTTTAATCAATGGGAAAAATATCTTTTAAATGTATAGTTTCCGATTTTACATAAATTTCAATTTATTTTATAAATATTGTATATATAATAGAATTTGTTTTGTGTAATTTTAGTCTAAATATTATAAGTTTTAAAACAATTTTCTTCTTATAGTAATAGAGGTCTATTATACTCTTTATTTTTTGATTTCTTTTTATTTAATTTTAGTGTAGTTTTAGCTTAAATATTATAATTTTTATTTAAATTAGTCTTCTTCTTATAGTAGTAGAAGTCTATTGTAGTCTTTATTTTTTGATTTCTTTTTATTTAATTTTAGTTTAGTTGTAGCTTAAATATTACAATTTTTATTTAAATTAGTTTTCTTCTTATAATAGTAGAAGTCTATTGTAGTCTTTATTTTTTGATTTCTTTTTATTTAATTTTTCATTTCTTACTAAGTTTCTTAAAAGAATACATATTTATAGTAACTCAAGTTTTAGTCTATTTTTTCATAGAATCATGGTTTTAAAATAATTTTTTTTTTGTGTTTTTAAGTTTTTAAAATGGGTGTCATAAATTTTCAATATAATTTTAGCAATCTTAATGGATTTTAAATGAGTTTTTATTGTATTATTATTATGCTTGTGTTTTGTGTTTAAATCATTGGCGGGATGTAAGGGTTTGTTTGTGTATGAAATGTTGTGTGTACTTTATGTTGTATATCGGTTGAGTGTGTTTTGGGGCTCACTATCTCCCATCTTTTAATTTTTTTTTTTTTTTTTTTTTTTTTTTTTTTTTTTTTTTTTTTTTATATATATATGTGGCGCTTTAATTCTTATCCTTAATATATATTTTTTTTTTTTTTTTTTTTTTTTTGTATTACATAATTTTTTTTTTTTTTTTTTTTTTTTTTTTTTTTTTTTTTTTTTTTTTTTTTTTTTTTTTTTTTTTTTCAAAATTTTGTATCGAAATTCGGGATAATCCCGAATCTCTTCCTTCAGCGTTTCTGTGGATTTCTTCACATCGTCTTTTTGGGCTGATAATTTTTTCTTCTGTGTTATGTAACTTGCCACCATACATGTAATAATACCTCCGTCCCACCCCGATAGTAGGTCCGGCACCTTTACGTTGGAGCATTTATACTGCGGAACTTCCGTCGTTGGATTTCGTATAGTCCATTCCCTTTGTAGGAATATGTGTATGGCATTCATTGCCATTAGTCCCGATGCTCCTATAGTATTATAAGTTTTTATGGTTTTGTTGATGTTGTTTACAACTATCAGGTGCCAATGTAATCCCCGGACCTCTATCTCTATGTGTTTTTTCTGCCCTTGCGAAGATACATTTTGCACATTTTCAGTCATTCTTCCTTTTTGTTTTTCTTCTCTCGTTTTCACTTTGCGAGGTGAACTTTGAGATTGCAAAACGGAAGTTGACTTCCAAACATTTAAATTTTTTGAAGATAAGCCTTCAGAGTCGATGTCTAGGCCGGTCGCGTTACAGCGCCGCAAACTACATTTCTCTTCTGGTGAATTGCTTGCAAAATTTAGTTTGGCTGGTTTTGGCTTCACCTTTTGGTCGTGGTTGTTATGAATCATCTGTTTAATTTCATTCGAGTTGTTCACATGCGAGTGATTCCCCGTGAAACAGCTACCATTGTGTGAAATGGGTAATTCATAATTTTCGGTCATGTTTGAGTATCTCAGTGGTACACAATATTCCTTCGAATTTTGTCCAAGAATTGTTGGGAATGTTAATAATCTCTTAGGACCTTCTACGTTACAGTATTTTCCTAAGAAATTATACCCTAGAATTCCATCACCAGGGATGGCTAGGTCATTCTCTACGACTTGAAATTGACAAGAGGGGAGCGAGGGAATTTGTATAGTACCAGTACATTCTCCTAGAGTATAACCGATACCACAAGGTGTGTTGATGGTAAGTTTTTTATTGGTATTAACAAAAGTCTTACTATCTATCATCCTTCTTTTGAGGAGACTGACTTCTGAGCCCGTATCTATTAGTAGTCGGGTCAGTTTGTTTTCTCCTAACTCAATCTCGATTTCGATTGAGGGTAGGGAAATTTTCTTTTTGGGTTGCCATGATTTTTTCGTTTTAACGTTTAAAGTCGGGGGAGAGTCTTTTCGCCCGACTAACGGGAGTTTCCCGAGTGGTTTGATTGCCACTTGTTCCTAAATGTACATTGGTCGATTGAATGGGTGTTTCTTCCACACCATTCGCATAGTGCCCCCATATTGTATACTTTGCGTTCATTATTATTAGTATTAACTGTTGTATTATTTGGGAAATGTGGGTTATTCGTTCTAAATGGGTTGATTCGATTTGATTCCGAACTCATTCCATTATATTGTCGGGGGTAATTATTTTTATAATACCCGTTTTGGTTATTACCCCTTTGATTTTGGAAAGTTCTAGGTTCGTTGAGATTATCTCTCCTAGATGCTTCATTCCTACTGAATCGGGGATTTGTATTTGTTCCGCAGGTCGCTGCCTCATGTCCGTACAGTTTACATAACTGACAAACCGGAGTATTCTGTCTTTTAAGGCAGTCACTATATGTGTGTCCCCTGTTTTTACAGAAATTGCAAGTGATGTTTATCTTAGTTCTATTTTCTGGGTGTATCGATTCACGTTTTGGGTTAGACGGGGAATTATTTTTTTCGTTTGTTGAGAATGTCGAGTTACAAGCCATTTGTGAAAATGGTATCGTTTCCACTCTTTGAACATGCTTCTCCATGCTGAGGGCCGTTCGAACCAGTTCTTCGAAATTTTGAGTTCCCTGGGTGAATAGGTATTGTCCCAGCTGTTTGTTTGCAACTCCTGATGCGAGAGCCGATTTTGCAAAGTCTGAGAGCTGGGTCTTCACAATCTCAGAATTATCACCATATTTAATCTCTGCCGCTTCGCGGCATTGGGATAGGGCATGTCTTAGCCTGCTTATGAAAGTGTTCAAAGTCTCAAATTGACTTTGGCGACTAGTTATTAAGCAATTAACAAGATCGTTGTAATCCTCAATGGGTAAGTAAGCCCGGTTGAGTATATTCTCGAAGTCTTTGAAATCTACTGGCTTAGTAGTTTGGATGAGATCGAGCGCATCTTCTCGCAACTTGGTATCGAGAATTTGGAGGAAAAGTTTCTCGTCCTCAGCAGGTATGTGATTAATAATCGGGCGAATGCATGTCAGGAATGTCTGTAACTTTTGGGCTACCCTAGCATCGGTTCCTCCTGAAAATTCAGGTATTCCGTGCGACAATTTAAGGAGCTTCTCAAATCCTAACGACATTTTGATTTCCCTTTTCGCGTCTGAAAATTTGCTAATTTCCAATGGAGGTGTTTCCAATGTGGGTGTGTCGGCTTGTACTGAGGTTTGAGTGACTATAGTTTTACGAATGGTTTTATTTTTTCGTAAACCGACAACTTCGTCATTCAAAGATTGAATCTGATATTCGAAAATTTCCTCACGCCTTCTTAGTTTTTCTATCCCACTTTGGAACTCTGTCTCCTTATTTCTTAAAGCAACCTGTTTTCGTTTGACTTCCTCTTCCCTAGCCTCGAGGATTGTTATACGTTTAGACAGGTCTGAAATTATTTCTTCAGCCTGGCTGTTCGTATTTTCAGCTTCCTGTTGGCTTTTCTCTAATTTTTTTCGAGCTCGTAAGTGGTTGGTCAGCTCAAGCTTGAGGTCTCGGATGTCGTTTTCAAGTTTCGATTCGAGGGACTTGACGGATTCTATATACTCAAAGAGTATAGCATCCGTTGTTTCTAGCCTCGTGAGTTGTCCCCACTGCAAGCTTATTTGATTATATTTTAGATTAAAAACTTCTTTTCCCACAAGAGCCTTCCACTCTGCTAGTAGGGTATTATTGAAGTTTTTAATCTCTTGACCTTGCTCTTTCTTTTCCTTATTTAACTGCTGGATTTCCTCAAGCAGTTCCTCTACCTCGGAAGATTTAGACTCCATAAACAGTAGTTAGGAAAAGAAAAAAAAAATAGAGATAAAGAAGAGAAAATTTTCCAAACGAATGAAACGTGCAACAGAAAAATGGCAAGAGTGAATCAATAGTAGGCAACTATAACCCTTCCGAACTGAAAATTGCAAACACACATTTTATATATATTTTTTTTTTTTTTTTTTTATTGTTTCTTTCTTTTTTTTTTTTTTTTGTTTTTAAAACCTTGTTTTTATGTTTGTGATGGCTGCTTTTTTTTGTGCCATCTTGTTGATCTTTTTCGTATATTCTAATTTCTTCAGGAGGCTTGCCTCCTTCAGATACCGCCGCTTCTCCTCGCCTCGGCAAAGGCCTGCCAACATGTACAGTCTTCCCAACTCTTGTCGGACCCAGACCTGGTGGCCCCCTCTCTTCTTCCTTCCTTCGTATCCTCCGAATGGGATTTTTGGAGGATCGCTGGTTGCTTTGGACGACTTTGGTTCGTTGGCTTTGTTTTGGTTCCGCCGCCGATATTCGTCCAATGTAATCGGCTTGGGTCCTGCTTGGGGCTGTTTCCGGATTTCTTCGGTTATTTTAATTTGAGATGGGGAATCCATACTCTAAAGGGGAGACAATAAATTGAAAACATAATCGGAACCTTTGGTAAAAAAAAGGGAACTAAAAGAAAAAAGAAAGAGTAAACAAAAAAAACGGAATCGTACTAAACGGAAACCTTGGTAGAAGGTGACTAGGTTCGTAGCATAATACGCTGAAACATGGAGGGTGTTTCAGTTAACCAGGTTTTTTCTCCAACTGGTCGTACTATCCTACCGGCTGCGCCATTGTTATGTTATTTAAATTCAATAACATGAAGTTAACCTACTTGGCCCGTGTAAGGCGAGAACCCTAGTTCTGGTCAGGGGCACCTGACCACCAATGTACATTTGGATCCATACACATGGATCCAAGTTCAAAATTATAGGGGAAAAGGAAAAGGGATGTCCAGCGGATAAAGGCACACTGGGGCCAGTTAATATTTGAGGCGACGAGGCCTACTTGAGCAGAGATACCATTTGGTATCTCTGAATGCACCTGAGAATTAAAAGTTAGTTTATTTTGTTATAACAGAACTTACTTCTTTATTGGCTGCTAAATGAAATATACAAAAAATATGTTTACTAAATTGTTTACTGCAACTTACTGATTGCTACTGACTGGGAAACTTACTGATTGCTTATTACTAATTTCTTAAGCCTATTTATACCCAATTAATTGTCCATGAATTGATATCGATGTTATCGACATCAATTCATTTTCTGCTAAGTCAAGAATTTACTTTAATTGTTTTGCAAGAATTTGCAAAAACGAATTTCGTCACTGCCCGACTTTCATGAGTGCAATTCAACTCGTCAGCATTAGGTCTTTGACCTGTTGTTGGTTCATATGGTGGTCATATGAACCAGCAACGAGGTTTTTATTATTCTTTTTGCCCTTCCGTTTCGGTTTGGTGACAAACCGATGACCGGGCATTTGTGAATTATTAATGGTCTATCAAGCGTGCTCGTTTGTTTATTTACAAACGAACCGCTTGATGACCTTGATTCGTATATTTGAATCAGTTTGAGGTGGGTTAGGGTTTATTGTGTTGTTTGAGTTTTTTATGAAACTCTTAATGTTTTTCTCATACAACACAACAAAGGTTAAATGAGTTGTTTCATTACAAATAGCAATGGTCTTAAATTCATATCCGGACTGTGATACTTGGGCGAATGGTGCAGCAGAAAGACCTATCCAGGTTCCATCTTGGAACAACAACCCGGTTGTGTTACAAAACTTCACAAGACAAATCTTATGACCTGATGGGATGTTCATATCCGGACTCCAAAATTGATTATGCCCTGGAGTTGAACTTCTAACATAGAAGAATACTTCATCTAGATGACGAGCTATACAAGGGGGCTTGCGATGTGTATTGGGGATCCAAAATAGACCTTTGTGGATTGTAGGACAAAACGTATCATCACATGGGCCTTTCAGGAAAACCTCTGAAACAGCATTGTTCTTGTATGGGTCATACATCATACTCTTTTTTGTGATCTTTACAAATTCGTTTGTTGATGAATCTGTCCTTAACCAGCTACAAGATGGTGTTGGGTATGCTATTTGGGTTAGTTGGTCATTTATCAGGGTTTTGATATTGTCAAGGCAAGCCCTTTCATCGGGTATATAATGTTCCTCTAGATGTTCAATTGTGTTCGATCCTAGCCATCCTGTACTGCATTTCGTTTTCAATCTTAATCCCAAACAAAAGTAACCTTCAATCAAATAATCCTCTTTTAAAATCGGTGTATAACCTTGGATTTTGGTGGCGTTTTCTAGTTTAGGGACTGCACTAGGGTAATCACAATCTATTATCTCTGGATTTAAAGGAGTCCATAATATAGTACTACTAATCGGAAATAATACTTCCACACTGAAGCAGGGACTGATCATGAGGGTGATTATGCTTAGACAAAAAAGCGGGTGGTGGGTGGCCGACCTGTTGTCGGCGGGTATATCTAGGTGTTACGATAATTAGGTATCGTATTACGCTGGAACGTGTGAGGCGTCCAATCTGTCAGTGCTACTTCATCAGATAGAGCAGTCTGGAGTAGTGCCAGTCTCAGCATCGCTGCACAGTCCCGGAAATCGCCGCCCTCGCTTGACAGTTTTTTGGTGATGGCGTACCATACCGCTGTGTCTCGCACGATGGGCGACTTCAAAGTAGAGCGGATCGCAGTCTGTTGGTCATCGTCCAGTCCAGAGACAAACAACCCATAGGTGTTGGAGTAGGGTGGTGTTCTGACTATGTCTGTGGATGGAACTGCGGATGGAATCATCGCTCTAATACTGACGTACGTCAGGACAGTGTCCGTTACGGGCCCGTCGGCAGTACTCGTGCCAGACGAGCTCGCTGACTCCGACCGGGGGGAGAGACCCGACTCGTTCGTTGAGTCTGACGCTGTGTCCGGGATCTCGTTGGTCATCTCCTGTTCCTCTAAGTTCCGCTGTTGGTGTGGCGCGGGTTGGGGCTGTATCCTTACAGTGTTCGGCAATTGGACAGTTGGCGCTCTTCCCATCTTCTGTATCTTTCTTTGGATTTGTGCTTCTGTCATAAATCCATGGGCCATGACGAATATCAGTTCCCACATTAGATACGCATTCTTCTTCTCGATGGAAAGAGAATCCAGTTCTTGCGTTGTTGGAATGTCTGGTATAAGTTCGTCCGGTTCTCTCGGGGTCGGGGTGGGTTCCCTTATATCTGTTTGCAGAATATATGCAGCGCATCGCGACAGATAGGAGGAAGATTGGCAGGCATACGAAGAATAATATTGAGGCTCTCCTCGCAGCCCTTTCGCGCGGTCCCACCCGCCTGAGTACGATATCAGACCACCCGTGTTGGAAGCCACGTTGGTTAACGGTGTTACTAACCATGAAGCAAAGTTGGTGGCGGCCGGGCTGAGCGTAAGGCTCGTCTGATTCGTCTTCGCTGTGTTGGTCGTCAGCGGTGTAGAGTTTGACGGAATGCTCGCTGTGTTGTCCATTTCGTATCATTAGATGTTCAGTTTTGACAATGGTTTCAACACTAGGTCTTGTAGGGAGCAATTGATCTTATCACGTCAATACGTTGGTTGGAAGCCAACGGAAGCAAGTCTCTACTACTTTACTTCAATTAAACTTACTTATCAGTTAACATTTTATTATATTCATGTGATTTATTATCGAACGTGATAGATTTATTATCAGCTACATTAAACATTGCGTTCTTAGTGGCATACTCTTTCAATTTATATGGAAGGAGAATTTATAATGGATCTATTAATGCCACTTACATATAATCGAATAATTGGAAAATCTGTTAATGTTTCATTTAAAACACTAACATACGTGTAAACTGACGAAGGAGAAACGTGTCCAAAAAGCGCATAAGGTTCATGTTGTGTACCAATAAAATATAATTTAGGAAACCTAATCACGTGACTATTATCATTCATTGATATGCTACTTGTCATGGTTGAGGCTATTCGGTATTTTTGTTATTTATTAACATTAAAAACACAACATTAAATATTAATTAGCGACGCGTTTCGGAATTATTATTCCATCTTCGGGCTACCTGTTACAAAAACCAGGTTGTCTTCAGCTCTCGGAAGGGCGATAAACGTAATCGGTCGCAACCGGTTGCCAAATTGAATGCTGGTATTCGCTATAAAGACGTCTTGTGGACGGACTTCTCCAGCGGCCAATGTGACGTCAACCTCTATTTCTTGGAATTTTGTTCCGCATCGTAAAAGTTGTAGAAATAGTTTCCTCCCTGCAACGCTTATTCTTGCAGCCGTATCAATATAGGCAATGCCTGGTTCGCCGTGCGACTGGATACTTATTGTAGGCAGATCATTACCCAGTGTGGTCTTTAAACAGGTGAATGATACGGTTGATGGACCTTTAGGAAGTTCTTTGCATTTCGGGCAGTTCGACCTTACGAAACCAGGGGCCTTGCATTTGTAGCAATGTATTCCGGGTTCATCGGTTGCCTTACCAGAATTTTTAGCCTCGCTTTTTAGTTTCTTCCGACAGTCCGCTGCTGTGTGCCCTGTAAACTTGCAGAAGTTACATCTCTTTTTATCCAATTCCAGTAACTCTTTTGGCGGTTGCTTTTCGCGGAGTTGTGATTCAACTTCTCTAGCCTTACTTAGTAATTCCTGGAAGGTTTCGAAGGTTTCTCAAGGCACTTCTTCACGTATGCGGATGTTCAATAAACCATATATCATGTCCAACATCATTGGTTCCTTTGGAGCTGGTGCAGGGATCATAGCAAGTAAAGCTCGTTTCGTTGTAATGAAATCGTCTGTTGTCTCCGACGGTTTTTGTTTGTTGTCGAATATCTCCATGTATAAACTGTACGCTGGTTTAGCGGGAGCGTAGGCATTCCGTAACAATGAGATGACGTGTTCCCAACTCTCAAGCTTCTGCTTTCACTCCTTGCCACCATGTGACTGCGCTATCTTCCAAAAGGAGAGCAAATGCAAGGATAGCGTCACTGTCACTGATTCCTACGATGTCTTTACATACCTTAATAGTGGTGATAAATGATTCCACCGCCTGGCGATCTTTCTCCCCCTTGAACCTAGCAGTGCAATTGCTGAAACTGCCTTTGGTCGTATCCCTCATAGCGCTTATGAATTTCTTTAATTGGGCATCAGTGAATTGTGCCATTTTTAGTTTTTAATTTATTTCGATTTCAAAATTTATATTCCTTTCTAAGTGTCCCACTCGTTGGGCGTCAATGTAGCGATTGTAATATCAAGGGGCTTTTACTCTGGGTTTGTATTTCGGGGTTCTCACTTAAAGAAAAGGAAAATCAAGATTTCATTAGTTAATGGACTCTTTGTTTTAGTCTCTATGGCGCTGTATGCGGTCCGAAGTCCGCAGTACCACGTCGATAGGCACTGTCTCAGAGGAATGTTCAAAGGACAAAATAATAACTGTTGTTTTATAAACGTAATAATTCTATTGTTTATTTACTAAAAGTAAAGTTATGATATTACATTTGTTCGGGAATTAATCACTTCCGAAACCAAATCACAGTGGGGGGGAAACCTGAAAAATGGTCTTCAAAATAGGATCCAAGAGTAGAGGGCACAATGCCGAACAACAACCTTCAGTTAGCTATTTTAATTTATTACACAAAAATGATTCTTAGTTCTATACTTTAAATACACAAGTTACTGGATATAATGAACAAATATAGCCAAGCTATGCCCAAGATTATTGCAAAGAGTTTATACCACGTATACCAAGTAGACGACCACGTCGCGATGAAGTTCAGAGTAAGACTATAAAAGCCAACCACCAGCCACCAACCACCATCCTTCAGTAGTCCACAGCGTCCAAACTGCTGACTTACCAAAACTCCCACACGTTTAGGGAGTCCAATAGCTGATACCAATGCCATGCACTGGCTGTCCAACGGCACAACAGAAAGAATGTGCCGACCCCTGCAACTAACGCTACGATCCGTGGGAGAGACATCATACTGCAAACGAAAAGTAGTGGCAGGTCATAGATGCGACAGTATTTATACATCATAAATACTGCCATCGTATGACATCATCGACAGCGGTGTGTATCGGGTATCCACACCAAGTAGTAGATACCCTCAGACGAACGATCGTATCTGGGCCAAGTCATTGGCAGATACATTTCTCTGTACTTTGAGTGGGTGTTGATATGGTTTGCTAGTTGGGTCGTCAAATGTGGATATTTGAGGCGACCGATTATCCATGACATGAGGCTGGCTGTGGTGACTGTTGGCTTTGATGGAAAAGTGGAATGCATCGTCAGCATTCCGTTGGAGAATTAATTCGGTCATCGGTTGACTGACCGAACAACATTAGTTCGAAGAAATGTGGCAGAGAGCCTTATATTAAAATCAAAATATTTTATGCAAAGGTAAAAATAATGTGGCAGAAGGCTTGTTTATTAAGAGTCTTTCGATTCTGTCAAAATGTACAATAAGTACAATGGATAGACACATACACATTCCGACTGCTGATAGGCGCTCGTGTTAAACGTCGTACCATCAGTCGGCAAGCCCATGTATCTTGCATGACTTCAGTTTCATACCTTGAGTGGGCGCTGTTGAAAAACTTGTGATGTGCTTTTTATTTTCCTGCCGGGTTATGACTCACGGCTGTCCAGTGTCGGCGAATGAAAACACTAAAACTTCGCATAGAAGGTCAGAAACTCTTTATTTGTTCGAACTTCTCTTTTTCATAGTTTATTTACAATCTCAATTTTACAATATATAAATGTACGGCGCTTAGGCGCCTTTATCAAAAGTATAGTACAGGACAGCGTCGGTAACAGGAACTCTCGTCTGCAGCTGTCGTTGTTGCTTATGTAGGTCGTCTGGTATTAGTTCGGTGGTGTACCTGTTTGAGAGAGCGGGATTAGCGGTCGAGTATTCTTAAATGCACTCCGGCAGAGATCACAGGCACCCTAAGGCCCCGTGTGGTAAGATCGCAGCTATACCCTCAGCGGGCAAGCGGTGACGGCTGAGTATTCTTAAATGCTCTCCGGCAAAGATCACAGGCGCTTTACTGACCCTGTGCGGTAAGATCACAGCTTTCCCTCAGCGAGTTAGCGGTTGAGTATTCTTAAATGCCCTCCGGCAGAGATCACAGGCACCCTAAGGCCCCGTGTGGTAAGATCGCAGCTGTTATGTAGGATTTCTATGGTTGTGTTCCCTACGGTTGAGTATTATCTTAGCTCTCCAGCCGATTATATTGCCGAGCACTGTTAAGTGCACGATTCACGTATTATCTGAGCTCGCCAGCCGATTGAAGTTAAAACCAAACGTTTGATGTCTATTTTAAAACTTGACTTTATTTTACAAAATGCAGCCCTTTATATACTGCTTTCAATTCTACTCAATATAATACCAAATACAAAAGTGACTCAACTGAACTCATATGCACTTTGGTTCTCAATTTCTCACTCGCATAGAATGGACTCATTCTTCGATCCATTCTAGTGCAACATGATCCCTCAGTGCAATGTGTTCAGTGGGTCACAAACAAAATTTACTATTCTCTTTTCTGACTCACTATGTGCATGCGGTCATTCATTAATATGTCATCAGCATGCACAAGTGGTTTCAGATTATCGGGAAATACATTGTTTTGTTTACACAACAATGTATGGTTTCAAAATCCAAATAATTTTATTGCGACTTACCCTTAACTTATTGGTTAAGCTTACGAATCAAGGTGTTAATTTTCGTAAGGTTGGTAGCGTTTTTTTTTTGGGCCCCCGAGGCTTTTCGGGGTAATAGTTAAGGGCGAACCTTACAAAAAAGTCTAGTGTTTGGGACACTTCCTTTGGATATTCTATATTGAACGCATAAAAGTATCCAATTGCTTGGGCCAGTACATCGAAAACGTTTGGCGTGTCGGAAGACCAAACTATTTTTTCTTCGATAAATACATAAGCCGTTTTTGCCACATAAGAAATATCTGGGAAGGAGAGTATAAAATAATAAAGTTGTTAACAACAATAATGAATAATAACAAAAAGAAAAAATTTTTATAAAAGGAAACTGTTCAAAAGAAAATAGTATCAAATAAAAAAACTATTCGAATGAAAATAGTAACAAAATGAATGAATGAATGAATGAAACTGTCGAATGAATGAATATTTTGCAACTATCTTTAGTTTGATAGTTTCATTCGATAGCTCATATCACTACTCATGAGGATATAATTTCAAGTAAGAATTATTTAAAATATGCATACCAACTACAGCAATCCATGGTGCAGATACCGGAGACTTAAGCTCATCCAATAGTGTTCCAATCTGTAAAAGAAAATTTCAGAATTAGTAAAAATAAATTTTTTTTTTTTTTGTTTATTGGTTAATACCGGAAACGATTGAATAAGAAAATCAAGATTTTCTTTGAAGTGATTGCTAATGCTGTTTAAAATTTGCAATTCTTGATGGCCTTCTAAGGCTGCTTCATTTTTCTTTGAAAAAAAAATTGGCCAGAGATGCTTTTTTGCTGGTATAGTCAGCTCGGATAAGTTTTTGATAATTTGTTTCTGTCAACTGAGAGAAGTGCTTGTAAATACATTCTCTCGTAAATATGTAGGGCCAGTTGGTTTTTATTAGTTCAATTGGAGGGCAGGACTCTTGGTTGTTAAAATAAGACCGTTGTGCTGGAAAACAATCTTCCATGTAGAGGATGATCTTTTCACGATCTTCCAACATATCTGGGTTTTGGGAGTATCTTCCTTTTAGGAAAGATTGTTCCGCCTCCAGAGTTGTATCTTCATTGTTTTCCATAGCTGGGCTCCAATTTTTTACCGAGTTTTTTAATGCATTTACTGCTTTCCACTTCCTAATGGGAACTCTCTGATCGTTGTTGTTTCCACAACCAGAGTTGAGGTAATTGTTGTGGTTCCTCATCATAGTTATTAGGAGTTCCAACGAGTCCGAAACAACCCTGTCTTCCTTATCCTTTTGGACGAAGGAATCGGGATACTTTGCAATAACACTCGTTGCTACCCCTCGGAGCACTTTTACTGGAATTGTATTCGATATTCTTCGCAATTCCTTGACTACATCTTTGATAAATGCATGGAGGCGATGTCCCAGTTTTTGCCTTTTCTCCAGCTTGTCCAAAACATCAGCTGGCAAATTCTCCCACGAAATTGAGAATTCTACAAAGTTCATAGCTCTGGATGTCGTTGGAGTCGAAAGAGCTGAGTCGTTCAAGTGAAGAACACTTCTAACACTTGTTGGACTTGAGCTCAGACTGCTCGAATCAACCTGGTTCTCAAGAACCAGAAAGTTAGGATTTGATGTCCTTGGTCTCGAACTCTAGAGGACCATCTCATCTTGAAGAATAATATCAGCCGCCGCCGAATCAATGAACGAAGGGGATGGCATCCAAGTATTTGGTGTCCATTGGGAACAGTCGTTAAGCAACATCAATATGGAGCCCTTTTCAGCGACGTGAACTAATATCTCGTCCTCACATATTTCAGAGCCGCTGTTTTCTAGAACGATTTTGTTCCCAACGATACCGTATGCGTTACCTATTAGCGAAAACACCAAAATTGTGATCAAAATAAAAGTTAAGGATATCGAAAACTGACTATCGGCAGCTTAGAGTGTAAACTTCTAACTTCACATAAAAATGATTTCAAAATTAATTAAAAATACAAAAAGCTTTAAAATATTACACTGGTTAACTAAATTAAACCTTTTTTTTTGTTGCCGAAACAAAAATATACTTTTCTGAAAGTTTTCAGTGTGCAGAACTCAAATTCGAGCTCAGAAAAAACTAATCCGCTCACGTTTTTGAAATATTACCGTTAGGAAATGCAAAAAAACGTGTTTTTGAGTACGTCGGATCAATTCTTTTACATCTGATAGTATGAAATCTAAGGAAAGTAAAAAGTGGAGTTAACTGTTTTTCACTCTTAGCGGACGATATGTTATTTTCAATTTTTATACATTCAGAACTGTCAAATGGTGCACAATAAACCCCCTATTCATATTTATTAAAATATTTGTTTGATGTGTAAATTTAGAAAATTTTAAAATATTTACCTTTTGCCACCACATCATTTATCTGTGCATTGCAGACAAACGCCTTCTTTACTGTCCGATCGCTGTTCCAGACTTCAAAAAAGGTGTTACTTGACATCTTTACAAATAGATTCTTGAAGAGAAATATTTATGCTACTTAGAAAAAAATGTAAAATGTAGGTAGGTATACAAAAAAAAATTGATCTTTAAAATAATATTGCAAATACTTTTTTTTATCTACTGCAAACTTCTGCCTTTTTTTAAGTATTCTGGCAAATTGAAGTGAACGGTGAATAAAAACATCGGTTATTTTGGTGGAATAATGAAACAGGTTTTTTTAAAAGTATATCCTCTAAGCTAGCACAACTCATACGGTACCGATTGTTTGTTTTATAGTTTTCATACAAGGCAGTATATTGGTTATACCAGAAATTTAAGAACGTTCCATATAAAATTGCGTGATCATAAGAGGCATTAATAAAAATAGCTTCTATAGTCAAAATCTGAATATCCGACTCTTCATTCATTTCCATTCTGTTTTCGGCTTTTTGCAGATCTTGGAAAAATCGTACACATCTAGTTTCACGACTTGGAAACCACGTTCTCCTGGCGATGTTATAGTATATGTACTTCCGGGAATCCTTCTGGAGATAGATTGACAAATTGATCCAATGCTGGAGCGTGAATTTCCAACTTGGAACAACTCGTCTAGCGAATCTTCTAGAGACGTACCCTTTGAAACAGTTGGTGAAGGCACATCTGCACGAATTGTTTGAGTAGTTGCAATCGTGGATGACATGGATGTGGCTCCCGTGGTGCGCAATGATGAGGACGGCCCCTGAAAATTTTCCACATACGTATTCGTTATCCAATTTGAAGTTTCCATGCTCAAATTGGGTTCCAAATACGTCGTGCACCACTCGCTGTTTAACAGCATAGCAACTAAATGCTTTAGCGAACACGTTCCTAATTCTCGTTTCTGGAGTGTCAGATTCTTTATTACCCATAGAAGCGAGTCCATCAGTAAATGGATATTCCTCTTCGCCTCGTATTGTCTCTCCTTCAAGGAAAGATACGTCAAAATCTCTAACGTACTCGTAATCTCCAGCAGAAATTCCTTGGTCCAGAGAATCATCAGCAAAGATAGAAGAGAAATATGTGTTGAATTCTCCTGAATTTGTGTTGCAATCTTCATCTCCTCTTCCACATCGATCTTCTTCTTCTTCTTCAGAATTCCACTGATTTCTAAAAAAATATTAAGTTAGAAACAAATTTTTTTATTTTTATAAACACTTACCTTCCATCTTCCTTTTCTTCTTCTTTTCCTTCGATATTACTTCCTCCACAACTTGTGTGTTCGGAATCACTTGACTCTCCTCGGAATCGTTTAAAGTAAGAGGCTGCCGATTGGGAATCTCCATTATATCTTCGCTTTCCGAAATTATATTTTCTTCCACATCCATTGGATATCTGTACTTTTTTCGGAGCCATCACTATCACTTTTTACAGAATAATTGTATGAACAAACACTAGAATTACTTGCACTATCGCTATCACTGATAGAAATCATTTATTTTTTCTAAGCTAATTTTTCACCTTATATACCATTGACTATGAATGAATTATGCACGGTAAAAATAATAAAACGTTATGACGACGACGACGACGACGACATTCTAGCGGGTGGATGGGGTGGCGCTTAGTAGGCGGAAAACAAGATCATGGCCTAGCTTTTATCATGGCCTGCGGCCGATAGCTACCGATCTTGTTTTCCGCCTACTAAGCGCCACCCCATCCACCCGCTAGAATGTCGTCGTCGTCGTCGTCGTCATAATGTTTTATTATTTTTAGCACGGCATCATTTTCTTGATAAGTAGTATTGAGGTATGAAATTTTTTTTGCCACAAGTATAAAATCCGAAGGAATTTCTATATCATACATATCACTAGATAACTTCATAACAAAGTCTGAAGTAATTTTCAAGTTATAACGGTCGTGAGAAATATATGCTTGGTATTCTTGATGCATTTTTGAAAGTGAGAAAGAGATATTTTTAAAGTTTTTAACTTTCCTAGCAAACTGCTTAAAAAATTGATGTTTCTGCTCAAAGCCCATAGTCCACAAACCACGTAATGGTCCTAATTGCCTTAAAAGGTTTGGATAGTGAGTAACATAGTGATGTTTGGGTCTGAGATTAAAGTTTGGAAAACAAAAAATCCTCAGCTCAAAGTATAGTTCAATGTAATTCTCAAGCAAATATGTTTGCTCGAGTGATATTTCAGATGCACAGATAAGCCGGCACATTTCTACCATAGTACAAAAAAATTGCCACGTTGAATCATCAAAAGATAAACCTAGATCTTTAAAGAAAATAGGTAAGAGCATTAATATGTTCCAAACTTCAAAGGCTTTTCCAGGAACTTTTTTCATATGTTTGGTAATTTTGGGAAATGAAAGTGACAGTTTAAATTGAGTTTGAATCGATGCTAAAAAAATATTGAGTTGGTTAAAAGAGAATAGTTTTTTTTTCAGAAAATTCTATCAAAACTTTTATTAAATCGAATGGAATAAAACCTTCAAAAAGATCGTGAGCAATGCAAGGTGGAAGACCAGGATTGCAAACATGAAAATGATTCAAATCGTTCAAAACCGAGTTACTTTTAATACCATTATTGATAAAATGATCATCAATTACATTTAATTTAACGGAATCGTTGTAATTCTCAGGCGTTCTCATTTCACACGTTTCAAAGTTTTTATTTCTTAGCGATGCTCTTTGAAATAGACAATACCTGCATAAAAAGTCCGAGGTACTAAAGTTTTCTGAAAAGCCTCCGATTTGGTGACTTCCAAGGTTATCGCCAATCATGGCAAACAACGAGCCTTTTATGTTAATGTCTGTATTTTGCAAAAAATTTCTGTAATTAATACCCTTTGACTCTAAAGTTTTTAAATCTTCTATTAATGGTTTAAATATTTTATTTAGCCCAAAGGACTTAATGCTAGATTCTTTAACTAAAATTACAAGCTGAATATTCTTAACTGAAGATCGATGTTTTTTGTTAATGTTCCCTATTGTCATGTAAACCCCAACTAGATTATGTTTTGCTTTAGAAGATCCTAAGGGATTACAAATTTCAAAGGCATCCTGGAAAAGCAAAAGTTCTAACTTCTTTTCAGTAGAATTAAAAAACGGATTATTAGCATAAGTTGATCCATCGCTATAATCTAGAAGAAAACTGTCTTTTTTTTCTTTTCGGATAAGGATAAGGTCAGGAAAATATTTATCTTCTAAAAGATTTTTCAATGTATCTAATATGGAGAGATAATTAAAACTACAAATTTTGTGAAAGTTATCTCTTCCTAACGTTATTTTTTTAGCAGGCACGTACTCTTTTTGGGTTTCCATTAATTTTTTTCGACTAAAACTATTTTTAAGCAAATGTAAAGAAGAAAGGCTAGCATTTTCTTGAATCTTTTTTTCAAATTCCTCTCTTTTACTTTTATCAATGTCATTGTCACTAAAGAATTGTCTCACCATCTGCAAATTTCTATCAGCAGTCTTGCTTACTATAATAGTCATTTCACTGTGTAGAAAATCCAACGCTATATCTGGAACTGAATATTTATACCGTAGTGTGTTAAATAAATAATTGTTTTCGTTGGGATTTTCATGATCTTTGTTATTTAAAGAACCGTCAGGCGATACGCTAATGGCAGAACTTTCTCCAACAACCAAATTTTGAGGTGGACTATCTACAATTCTGACTTGGCTTTGATTTCTATGATGTCGGAAGCAATGGGACCGAAAAGAACTATCGGTTTTAAAAACAAGAGAGCAATCATTTGCTGGACAAACTACTTGGACACCATTTTTTAAATGATCCCGAGTATGAGCAATTATTTTTTTCAAGTTCGAAGTCTCGAAGCGACACAAGGTACAGTTAAATTTTTCAAAATGAAAACTTACATCACGATCTTTTCGTAAAACAGGTTTGACTTGATTACACTTAGAATGAAATTTGTGCCAGTGACTTTTATAAGACTTGTAATGAGAAATTTTTATTACAATTTAACCATTTGCATAACAACAACATTTAACATTTGTGTCCTTATGAAAATATAGATGTTTATTATAAATTGCAATAAACTTCGTTTGAAACACACATTTGTTACACTTGAATAACATTTTTAATGAAAATCTGAAGCCGATACTTATAAGAAACAAACTTTAAGGAGGAGATCTAATACTTAACTGAATCTAACGAAATATAAATGAGAGACTAAGACCATCATCCATTTGCAATTTTCTCCCTGTCACAAGAGAATACATACATATATTTTAAATACAAATTTCAAATATTGTAGAAAATTAAAAAGTACTTGGAATTATTAAACAATTTAGTTGATAATTCAACAGAAATGTTGAACCGCTTGGTTTAATTCCGTATTGCTATTGTATTTAACATTGAAAAAGAAATTCCATATTCCATGAAATTCCAACAACAATACGGAATTAAACCAAGCGGTTGTTGCATTTAGTGTGGAAATAAGTGACACAATAAACTAAATAAGATACCTATTAATAATAATACAAATAATTCACTTACCTCACTATTTTCATTTTAATAATGGATACATGTAGGATCGTTTTGGCTTGATACAGACAGGTCTTGTTTTGCCTGGAGTCGGGCATTCCCTCCGCAAAATATTCAATTAGACTTTCATCATCCAAATCAACCAGTTTCGCAATTTCTATAAGTGCATACAGATACTCTATGTTCGACTCGGTTGGCTTCTTCCGACGAGTCTTTAGCTGTCTATCTATTTCTGCCATTGAAAACTTATTTGCAAACTCTTCCCTCAATTCCCTTTTCAACCTCTCCCAGCTATTTACTCCTGCCAAACTCCTAAGGAACTGCTGAGCTACACCTTTTACTAGTTGTTTCCCGTAAATGAATTTCTGTATCTCGCTCCATTGGACGATGATGGCATTTTCTTCGAAATCTGAGATCCACTGATTAACTTCAGGGTATCCCGTGCCATCAAACGTCAAAAGCGATCCCTCAATATCCCTCAACGTGAAATGGTTTCTTGCCCTCCTACATTCCCTGCCCTGTCCCGTGCTTTGCCCCGGCCCCGTGCCTGACTCTGCGTCGCTAAAGTCACTTCCGTCCGTTTCGTCACCTAAAGGCCTGGACAGCTCGAAATGTTGGAGTAATCTTTCTTGTAACTCTTTTTTACGTCCATGTGTCGGTAAATTTACTTCGCGTAAGCTTTCTTTCAGTCTTTCGACTGTTAATTCTAACACCTTTCCCACGTCCATTACAATTTAAATACCAAATTATCAAATATAATAATAAATATTCAAATATAATTAATTTAAACAGATTAAATCAAACCAATAAATCCCGTACACGATCGCCTGGTTTCTCGTCCCGATGACTCCGCTCGCGATTCGTCTTCTTCTTCTTCTATTGTTCTTGGTTGTTCTCGTTGGGGCAAGCAACCACGATGGTCTTCATGTGTATCGAGAGTTTTATTTTGTATGATACCTCACACACTATCACCGCTTTGGGTTGAAGCCCGTTACTTTAAATGTTGTTTTCTTTTGATATGTAGACGCTCACACAACTGTTTTAGTTCTCCTCTTTTTTTTCAACTTTCCACACACACTTGAATTTTTGTTCTTCTTTACGCGTACACAAACTGAATTTTGTTCTTGTAGACCACGCGTACACAACTCGAATTTTTGTTCTTCTTTACGCGTACACAAACTGAATTTTGTTCTTGTCGACCACGCGTACACACTTGAATTTTTGTTCTTTCCTTTGTCGACTTTGCATGCAAATACAAGACACAAATTGAATTTTGTTCTTTGTACAGTCACTTGAACACTTTCCGAAATTATCGGTTTTTGGTTAACTCTGGGATTTCCGATTTGAGGATCCCGGTTGAGCCCCCAATTGTAGGATCGGGCTACAATGTCCTCTTCTTCTCAATTAATTAACAACACTTTATTTTTAACTTTTAATCTTTATTTAATATCAACTTCAGATTTACTTCTTGTCGTTGCCACTTCAGTTTAGAGATAGAGACTGACTACAATTTATTTGAATCGACCTATTGGACGGGGAATGGTTCTCTTTTGTGTGTTGTGTGTGTGTGTGTATGTCTGTCCGTCAGTATTTTGAGTTTCGTGTAGGTTCTCTTAAATGTTAAATCACCTCCCCACATACATATATTTTCACTTTTTACTTGTTCCTTTTTAACAATCACGACTGCACTTTTTAAACACTAATTCACGATCACGACTGACTGAGACTGTAGACTGAACTGAACTGATTGAAATTGTTTGTTCTTTGTTCTGATGCGGGCGGGGCACGTGCCTATCATATCACGTATACACAAAAGAGAAGATAGAACAAAAGAAAAAAATGCACATTGTTTTCGCACAAGTAATGATGAGAAATTGAGAATTCAACAAGTAATGTTGAAAAAAGGGAAATCGTATCCCGTTTCCCGTAGCCCGTAGGAGAGTGAGATGCAAATTTGCCTCTTTGCTATTTTTTCAACAAAGGATTACGATTACGAAGAGAAAATTGTATTCAGCAAAAAATGTTAAATAATTGAAAATACGATGAATTCATATTTGTTTGGGATATAAATATTATATCGTATTTTCTATAATTAAACTTTCGAACTGTTTTGAAATATTTTTTTCACTGTAAATAGTATGTTCTATTGAAAATTCAACATTTTTTTGATTAATTTTCAACAAAAAAATGCTTGTTTTTCAGCAAATTTTGAAAATTACTACGATTTCATTTCGATGCTACAATAATTGTAGCAAAATTCAACCGGTGTTGAAAAACTTTAAACCCTTATTATAGTAAAATTACTATTTTTTCTTAGAGTGTAGTTCTGTTAACGCCTTACCCTGTATTTTGCACTTCAATAAAAATTTAATAAGAATAGGTTTTGACGTGTCGTTAAGGGTGTCATGGTAAAACTCGATGCTATTTAAAAAATCCCTAATATTTTCTGTTCGTTTGTTCGCAGTTAAGTACTGGCAACTTTTGTGCCTTACTGTAGTCAAAGTCTGTCATTTTGTCTATTGGTTTTGTTTCTGCCTGACTAATTTTTACTTCTAATTCTTCTGTTGCTGATCCTATTTCTGATTCTGAGTTTGAATTAACTTCCTGAATATTCTGACTTATAATTTCTTGTGAGCGTTCTTTATACTCTTTTGCTTCAGAAGTTAATTTTGTCAAATACTTGTGTTCTACCTCAGTAAGATCCTTCTGATTACAACTTGTAAATTCCTGGATGAACTCAACCCATAAATTTGAAATTTTTGTTAATTTTGCGTTAGCTCCTTTTGCTTTCCTTTTACGGTTTGGAGTCTTTTTTAAATTTTTGTAAAATTTTTTCAAATTATCTAAACCTTTTTTTAGTAGGCTGAAGTCCATCAAGAGATTTATGTGCGTTTAAACCGGTTTGAAAGATCATAAGAAGGAGCAAAAGAAAAATAGTTAACTGTTATTCCGGAGAACACAAGTAAAACAAAACAACGTTTTCGGTTAACGTTTAGAATAAGAGTCCCTTCTTCATTCTTTCGCACTACGTACTTATAACCTATGATCGTCACTATTGGTTCCAGGTCAACCACGCAATCTGGGCCACACAGACTGCAACCACCATATGCCAACCATATGTGTGTGCTATTTCTCACAATCGCTTGGTCTGCAATGTGACACTACACAGTATGTTCCTCGTCGCTTTCTTTGATAACGTATTTCGGTTCGCTTGACATGGATTGTTATTGTTGTGACATAACCAATGCATGACACACTTATCGAAATCGAAACTATGTCGTAGGTTAAAGAAGCGACGGGGCAATTCCTAAGAATTGGGTTTTTGGTTTACAGTTATTGGGTGTGGGGCACAACAGTCCTCCCCCCTTAAATTACGAAAGGCGTACGAGGCAACGAGTGAGATGTTTCGGCATATAGGTACGTAAATTTTTTTCGTTTTATATGCTTAATGAATAGGTATACAATGCTTATGTGTAAATTTTTTTTCATTTTTACATTTTCTTTTTTTGTTTTGTTTTCTTCGTTTATTGGCAATGAAAAAAATATTGCTGTTGTTTACATTTAAATTTTTTTTTTTTTTTTATACATGGGTTGTTTCATCAACGCCAGGTGTTATATTTTCTTCGAGATCGTTTACATTTTCTGTTGGCTTATTATTTATTGTAAATTTTATTTTATTACATTTTTTAAATATTACATACAAAGATAGAGCTACACAAAGAAAGAAAATAATAGAAATAGAAATGTGAGCATGTTCATGTGTAACATGGAATAACGAATTGTTTTTCTTTGATAGGTCTTTAACATTTATACTATAACTATCTAAATCCAGTTTTTCTATATGAGTGGTATGGGGGGACATTTGGGATAAATTGGTTGGGACTACGTGAAGTAAATGTTTGATTTTTTACTCCTGGTGTTATTTCAATATTCATATTAAAATTTGGCAACTCGACGTCTTTGTTTCTAAATGGATTTGAATTTGAATGTGTTTTTGGAGTTGAGCTTTCCTTGGTTGTGTTTGTATGAGGATTATTTTTAATTTGACTCATTGGATTCAGTGGCGTTGAATTTATATTTGAACTAGTTACGATACAGTGGATTCAGTGGATTCAGTGGCGTTCGAATTTATATTTGAACTAGTTACGATACAGTGATTGTGATTTAGATTTATTATTTAGTTTTTTATTTTGAGACAGTGAACAAAATGGGTTAAATTTTTTGTTTTGAGTCAATGAATTTAGTGAATTTGATTTGTTGTTTTGAGACAGAGGATTCAGTGAAGAAGTTTCTTTGTTTTATCTGCTCCTCTGCAATATCCTCTTTGCTGAATAATTTCCTTTTTCTTTTAGAATATTTTTTTTTTTTTTGTGAGCTTTAGTTTGATTCATGGTTTGATAACCACTCAAATACGTTGTCATAAGCGTTGTCGTTTATTATTTCATTGAGAATATTGTAGGTACTCCTTTCGTTAATTTTTGGATAAACTGTCCAACAATCGGAACAACTGTACTCTTTATCATCAATAAGTTCTTCCTCGTCATCAAAATCATTGAGTCTACTTTTCCAACAATCAGGACAAAAAGTCAACGTTGATGCTAGTGATTCGATTTCATCCTTAATTTGTTCAGGTTCTGGTATTATTTCGAAAAAGTGTGCATCTTTCTTAAGAGCATCGTCATATCCATCGTGGGTTAAATTGGTTGTTCCATCGTGGGTTGTTGTTCCATTGGTTGTTGTTATCATTTTCTTTTCTTCAATAGAACTCTTTATCTTTCTACTAAACACTTTTCGCGGTCTTTTCTTTACTACTTTTTGAGGGAAATGTGCAAATTCAGAGCAGGGTCGGACATAAGTGTTTAAAATCTGGGATTAAGGATAATGGTAGGATTTGGTATTTTTCTTCTTTTTTTTTTTTTAGGTATATATAAAAAAACTGGTTACACTTGTTTTAATCACTAACTAGAGAGGAATAACTTAGTGTGAGAAAATATAAAAAATATACATATACATACACTACAATATGAATACAAAAAAAATTGCTTACATAATCATCATTTTTCTTTGGTTGGTTTTCTTTTTTTTCTTGGGTGCTGTTGTAGTAGTAGTTGTTGTTAAAAAAAAAATTATAAAAATTATTTTTGCTTTATTTTGCTTTGTTTTACTTTAAGTATTACACTTACATTCTTCGTTTGGAAATATTGTTTTCCATAATTTGCGTCCTAACATTTGTTCTAAATTTATTTTTTAAGTGTTTCCAAACGTAATTCAATATTATACAAACGATTATTACAGTCACTATTGTTTTTACATCCAATCCAAAGTGGATTGATGTAGATGACGTATTTTCTAGGGAGCCGTTGACCGTTGTTATTAACAACTACTTCCTCTTTAGAATTACTTTTACCCATAACAGAATGATTTTCAAAAAAATGGTTTTTTAACCTATAGTAATAATAATTAAAGATGTTCTTTAGTGCTCTTGACACTACTTCCGGCTCTGGATCCCGTCTCGTATTTGCGTTGTTATTTTGCTGATCAATTTTTGGAAATTGTTCTCTTTTATTTCTTTTTGTTATTTGTCTTCTCTAGGCGTTGGTTCTTCTTTTTTTGTTTTTATAGCTTCAAGGAATTTTTGTCGTTCTACTTGGCTTATACCAGGCAGATTTGCCAGACGATATAGGTTCCGTAGTTCTTGTTTATTAATTTCTTGTCTACCACCCCGGGATCTCTTCTGTTCGGGCACTACGATGGTCGGGGCTCTGTGTTGTTTGACTCGCCTTCTATACTCTTCAATTGTCAGAGGGCGAGGGCCAATAGTTATGTCTTCGATCGGTGTTTTTGACTGGTTCCCCCTCTCTAGGATGTTTTTGGCTTCTGCGAGATGTTTTGCGGCCGCTGCTAGGTCGCACTGGGTTGTCATTAAGATTTTTGTATTATATATATATATATATATAGTAACACTTTTCGTTTTTATTTTCGCTTTGAGGAAAAACTAGCTTTTACTATGCTATCTGACTATGTACTTTTGAAGCCTGGCAAGATCGCCATGTGAAGTCGCTTGTACTTCAGCACCAATCGCTTAGCATTCACTGCTTTCGCTCGAACCTCTTTCGCACTAACTGCAAAGTTGAGGGTGGTACCGATGACGACTGAAAAAGAAGACGTCCAAGCTTATATTTTTAGGCTAGAAGCCATATGTCAAATAATAAACAAGAGTGTTCTTCGGGTCGACTTCACGATCACAATTCAACTTTATTTCCAAATTCATACCCTATTTATACAAAGCTACTATGCTCTAATTCTGGTTATCGAACAATCGACCACACTTCGATATCCGATTAAAACGCTTCATCATCACATTCTTTTGGGTGAGCGCCAATGACCTATATCATAAACAAATGCTCATACCCAAAGACTATTGCTGTGACATATACAGCGCGCATGCAGTCAAAGCAATATGATCCCTTATTACTTCTGCCGGCTGGCAGTGGCCTGCCGTTGGGAATCATATTGTTCTGAGTACAATGCACTCTATGGATACACATGCAAGTCAAGTGTAATGCATTTAACTGAATGTGAGAGGATCGGATATCGAGGTACAGCCGAGGGTTGACAACCTGTTAATGGTAATAATAGAGCAATGAATTAAGAGGTCGTTGGCTGTGACTCCTTCACACTGTGAAGTACAGCGGTATACTTCAGCGATTTTTATTTGCTGTGGTTTTATCTTTTGTT
Source organism: Melanostoma scalare (assembly GCA_949752695.1). Lineage (NCBI taxonomy): Eukaryota > Metazoa > Arthropoda > Insecta > Diptera > Syrphidae > Melanostoma > Melanostoma scalare. The sequence continues at coordinate 161,583,647 of OX456986.1, forward strand.
TTATTTTTCTTTCTTGAATTAAAATATTTCGCCAGTACAGAACCAATGTGTTCGATGGAGTCTATTATACGAAACAGTGGGATGGGAACTTCGAATTACTTTTCGGCAAAAGAATTCTTTCGTATGGAGAATTTAAGACATTGGATTTTTTTTTTATTTTTTGAAATGCTGGTCGGTTGTTTCCTACATTTGTTGTTTTTACCTCGTCTTGTACTGGAAGCTTCTGCTTCCTCTTTTGCTTCGGCTTCTGCAAAATTATCTGGTCCAAAATTTCAACTTTTTGTTGTTGTTGCGGCTGCTGTTTATGTGACTGCTGTTGCTGATAGTGTTCATGCTGTTGCTCATGCTGATGCAACTGCTGTTGTTGCGATTGCTGATATTGTTGCTGACCTTGTTGTAGCTGCTGAAATTGTTGCTGTTCTTGTTCCTGATGATGCTGTGGCTGTGGCTCCTGATGCTTTTCATCTTTCAAATGGAAGTCAACTTCCACGGACATCTCCCCGTATGGCCCCACTACTTCCAAGCAGCAGCGGTCCAATAGCAGGACGTCTTCCGCGTCCAACTGCAAGTTGCAACGTTTAGGGTGGAAAACCTTTAAAAAAAAAAAATTAGTCAACATCAAACAGTTATAAATTTCTTATTTTTTAATTACCTTGCATTCCTCCAGTTCAATGAGGATTTGCTTCCCAAATTTCGTGTTGCACCTCTTTGCTTTCAGAATGGGATATCTCTTCTTTTTAACCATCTTCGATAGGCTTTAAATAGACTTTTGGTAAGTAGCCAGCCCAGACGACGACGACCTCACTGCGTATAAACTTCAAGTATAAACTAAATAGAAAACTCAGAGAACATTATTTGCTTTTATAGTCGAAACTCTAGGGGATGCAATATATTGGTTATTGGTGCCAATGATTTATAAAAGAAAAAAGAGACAACATCACATTCAAGAATTGAAAACAAAATATTCCATAGCTTATCTATAAGTTCTGACTACCTCATCCCTCTATCAATATTCACAATTCATTTTTACATTGTTCATGTTATCTACCCAAAGATACCTAGGCCCAATAGGAGTCGGTTGTGCGTCTGTTGCCTGTAGGATGTATGGTTGAATTTGATTGAATCACGGGGGAGCTTGCAAGTTGTTGAGAGGAAATTCGCTGCCTGGTGCTTTGAAATAATCTAATAGGGGTGAAACATTTCCAGATACAACAACAGGTAACTACACTTATAGAACCCAATCCGAGCACAAGAAGCATACGAGAAATAGTAGGACTAAAAAAATGAGATATTGTATCTCCAAAAGATCCTGCTATGGTCGATAATTGGGTGATCGCGGTGTTATTGTATGGAACTTGATAGGATATAATATTTCTTAGATTCAGCTTCCTTTTTAGGATTTCGTGTAGAGGGTGATGATATAATTCAACAACGTGATCAGTGTGTAAATTGTCTGCCAAATCAGACAAATCAATCATTGTAATAAAAGTCTTTTATTATCAAAATTCTAACTTTAGGAGTTCTTTATTCGTTGTTGTTGTTAATTTCAGTCGAGAGAATGACAGACATGTTGGACCGGCTGATACCGTTCCAGTGACAATCAATGCCATTGGAGTCTGAACGTTAGTAATCCGTTAGTCTTATCAGCTGATTTTTATCTCTAATCCCTAAATATGAATTACGAGACACATTATACGATGGTGACCAAGGAGCTAATTCGATATACTCATAGACTCCTGTCGCAGAATATAATGTATCATTTCGGATTTTGTAAACGAGGCCCACTCCAGGGGTGTGCCTTGGTAAAAACGATAATTCATAATTTGATAAGGTTCTAGACAATTTCCACTTGGCAATGATGTTTCTACACTGAATATGATAGATCTCTGCTTGGAGAGAGTAAGTGTATTATCAGACGATGAAAATTCACTCGGCAGTAGGATTTCCACATCTGGATGACATACAGGCAGATCTTGGATTAGTTTATGTAATGGAAAAGTGTTAGATGTTTTAAGGCTAACTTCTGCCCATTCTCCAGTTTTAAATCTGATCCCGATATGGTTGCAGAATTTGACGAGGCATGAGCCGATAAAAGTTGTGGCTTCCAAGTGAGGTGACCAAATGTGAGCGTAAGGTATCAATCCATCTGATAATAGATTTTCCCCTTTGAAAAGTCTAGCAAGGAGCATACCTCCTCGGGAATGGAAAGCTCTGACACCCATACGACTGATTCATAAATAGTGTCTGCGCTATCTCCCATAGTGGAACCATTGATAAAGATTTTATCTAATAATTGCCCAGTGTATGGATCTCTTAAGACATCATGATTCTTTATGTCAATTATAATATTTGAGACTACTGATGTTGATCTCCAGTGACAGACCTCAGTCTTGTAATCTTGGGTGGTGGTTAGACCTTTTTTGTACTTTAACACTTACCACTTACATTCATCCACTGTCATCTGTCACATGTAAATTTCTGATTTGGTGGACTACAGAATCCACAAACCACGTATCCCGTGTACAAATGGTATCTAGTGAAATTTTGTGACATGTATGTCCAGCTATGGATGAAGAATCATGAGGTCTGAATTGTCGTAATTGAACTTCAATTTGTTTTTCTGCACAGAGGGGACTCGATGCAATAGATCAGTAGGACAATTAATTTTGTTAGGAGGAGTAACAGACCAACTTGATGTAAGCTTGGTGGGGTAAGTTATATGTTTTGTTAATCCAGAACATTGTGCTATCAGGGTAAATAGAGAAGCTAAATAAAGAGCGAAGAAGAATTAATAGAGTGAATGGAAACATTGTTGGTATAAAACGCTGTTTTCTCTATATCCTTATCTGCCAATAAAATTTGGTGGTAACCTGTTGTGACAAATTGGTCGCAACCCGGCTTCGACTTCTCTGTTAACTCCACAGACACAACACAGCGGTGTTCAGTGTATTTTTGGTGGGTTACAAAACCTTTATTCAATGTACATCGTATAATTGTATAGTTATTGTATGATTGCCAAATCAATTGCAGTAAAATACTGAGCTTTTCCCAACTTATTCAATATGCTATCCATATTGGGAAGTGGCTGTTTGTCATCAATTGTGATTTGGTTGAGTCTTCTGTAATCGACTACTATTCTGAACTTATTAACACCAGAATTATCTGACTTTTTAGGTGTGACAATAATTGGGAGAACTGTATCTACTTTTACTTTTTCTTATTATGCCTTGAGCTTCCATATCTTCCATTTGTTTTCTTACCTCCGCCTGATGTTGAGGTGGGTACCTATAAAGTTTGGAATTATTTTGCTCGTTGGTTGTTGTTTTTATCTCATGTACTATGCTAGTTGTATTTGTTAATCTATCACCTTCTTCACAAAATAAATTTTTATATTTATTCATTAGCTGAGTTGCTCCTAGAAGTTCTACCTTATTCTTATTATTTTTTCCTATCCAATCCATTCCCAATAAAAATCCGTATGGTTTCTCTAAATTTATTTGGACCTGATTGTTTAAATTTTATTTGGAGATAATTGTTTAAATTCATGTGGGCATTTTGTTTTAACGTATTAATTTTTGCGATATACGCTTTTGTATGTGTTTGTCACAAAAATCAAAATGTTTTACCAATATAAAAAATGTGTTTCAAATTTCGTAAATATCAAAAATATGTTATATGAAATATATAAGATATAGCAATATATGTAGGTTTTACCAATTGTAAAATTCACTCACCCAATCCTCTTCTTGTTAAAAGTGCACTTTAAACTCGGTTGATTGATGTACTGCTTCCTTATTAAATTAATTTGTTGTTAAATGATGTTAGTTAATATGATTCTTAGATACCAACATTTTATCTTTTACTAACGATCTGAATCTAGTTAACTTATTTGCTGAAAAATTTAACCTTCAAATTGAGTGGAGGAATTCACATATGTTTTCTTCTTTAGCTAATCCCTACTCAAACTAAAATTCAATATCAATTTTGATGATCCGCTATGGAACCTAGGATCCCAAAGTCTTCAACATTTGTCCCAAACATTGCGTGGAATATAACCTGCTTCAATTTGTCGACGTTTGCTTTTGATTTAAATTTTACGATCGTTGGCTGTATGTATTGGACGTAGAACTTCACTCCATTTACGCCGTTAAAATTCAATTCATCGAAACGGGTAGCATCTACAGCAAGGGGACCAACCAAACATTCTAATGGGAAGTTTATTCGACGAACTGATCTGTTAGATGTCAAGAGTAACATGTCCCCAAGCTCCTTTAATAATCCAGACACACTTTCAAGGCGAGTGGCAGTAGCAAGACACACAACTATTTGGGCAGCCATGGGTAGCATGTTTATTGATTCCAGCAGTGCATTTTTTAGTTTGTCCTTATATCTGTCTTCTTGCACTAGGAAGATTGCTGGAGCGAGTGGTCCCAAGCCTTTTAGAAACAACAAGCACCTGAAGGCCTTGGTAGGTTAAAAACAACAAGCGCCCGAAGGCCTTTGGTAGGTTAAAAACAACAAGCGCCCGAAAGCCTCGGTAGGTTATAAACAACAAGCGCCCGAAGGCCTTGGTAGGTTATAAACAACAAGCGCCCGAGAGCCTTGGTAAGTTAGAAAGTCAAGCTATGGCCGGTCGGATCTACGATATTCGATCTTTGCCCCTGTGGCACAATACTTAATAAGCAATATTTTTATAAAAATTACCTTTTTACCGAGTATTAAACTTTGCTAATATTGCATCTTCTATTGTGTTTTTCAATTTATCAATTATGAAGTGTATATTTGTTATATCTATTTCTGCGTGTTCCTCTGTTCTCTGCACTGTGGTTTGTGTCTTTAGAACTTCGTTCAGTGTCTTGGATATAGCTGCTTCGTTTTTGTTTTGTTCCTCGGTTTCAAGACATTTGCTATTTAACAATTTTTTAATTTGTTCAAAGGACCCTTCTGCTATTTTATTCCAATGTTCTGTGAAGTAGGGGACATCAATAGCTCCTATCTGATGCAGCACCTTGTCATTTTCTCTGAACACGAGTATGTATGTAGTTTTTGGCCTGAAGCAGAATCTCTTGTTTTTTGTTTCGTGTTGTTACTTTTTTTGCTTCATTTTCCAAACTTTAAAATGCGTTCAGAATTTCCGTTTGTTTTGTGATAATTTTCACATGATTTGACGTCATTGTTCTGCGTTTTTTGATTGTATGTATATATATATATATTTTTTTTACTTTGTCAGTATCTAAGCTCTGACAACGCTTTTTCCACTATTGTTACTTTGTTTTAACTTTTTATCAGTATTTGTAGCTCTGACAACGCTATCTTGATTCAGTTCGTGTTTTAAAATCTCTTACCACTGGCGGGGGAGATTTTTAGAGGCTCGAAGGACCAAATGTTTAGTAGTCGTAGGCGTGTAAATTCGTATAACTACAAACAGAATGAAAACCACTCGCTGTGTACGTTCGAATGATAATAATTTTATTTTTACATATTCACTGCCTTAAATACTAGTTTAACATTTCCTTATATCTATTCCTATTTCTACCTTTAACACAGCCGTCAGTGCACATTTATGACGGTCTGCGATAAAGCAGCCGTCCGTGTATATTTATGACGGTCTGCAATAAAGCAGCCGTCCGTGTGTTTATGACGGTCTGCACTAATTCTATATATTTTTTTGTTATCTTTAGACAGCCGTCTGTGCGTGATTAGGTTATCTGAGATAACACTAATTACCGCGCACATTTGGCTGCCTGCAGATTTTATGTTCATGCTTGAACAATCACCATGATGTCAATAAAATTATTTTACATATACGGTCCTATAAAAGCATACTTTAGTAAATCAAGGGCAATAATTTTTGATTTTCCTTTAGATACGAAAAAAATATGTATATAAAAATCTATAATTACAATTCAGTTTAAGTTTTAGCCTTTCTACGGCAGCTTCTAAATTCGAAATGGCGAATAGCGCGGTTTTTTCGTTAAGTTTCTTTTCAATATTCCATTTTGCTCTTTCTACTAAATACATATATTTTTCTCTTTTTATTAATTTCTTAAAGCTAAATCGAAGCATTGCCAAGCGTGGCAACAGTTACGAAAGTACTTTGTTTATCACAATTTGTAACGACGAGAAGGTTGTTTTTAATAATATTTTTAAAATTATATTCACCTCTTTCATTTATATTTGTACTACCCCATTGTAGATGATGGACATTTGCAATATACCCCATAAGATCCAGCCGCTGATCCTTTATCCTGCGGCGAGGTAGATTTATTGAGACCTTCTAGTTGCTGGCTAGCAAGGCACTGAAGTTTGTAAGAAGTGTGATGTCTAGTACTTTTTTTACTTTCTATTGTTACGAAAGTGCTTTGTTTATCTCAATTTGTAACGAGAAGATTGTTTTTAATAATAAATTCTAAAGGTTATTCACCTCTTTTATTTATATTAGTACTACCCCATTGTAGTTGATGGACATTTGCACTACACCCCATAAGTCCCAGTCGCTTCTCCTCAATGCGGCGGCGGGGTAGATTTATTGAGACCTACTAGTTGCTGGTTAGTGAGGCAGTGCTGAAGTTTGTGAGGAATGTGACGTCTAGTACTTTTTTGCTTACTATTGGTACGAAAGTGCTTTGTTTATCTCAATTTGTAATAATAAATTTTAAAGGTTATTCACATCTGTCATTTATATTTGTACTACCCCATTGTAGGTGATGGACATTTGTGTTATGTTAAATTCCCTAATGTTTGAGTATTACTAAGCTCTCCAGCCGCTTATATCTCCGAGCACTGTTAAGTGCACGATTTTGTTGAAGTAAAACAATGTTTGATCAAAGTTAGACTTAAATTTATTTTTAAACGTATACCCTTGTTATGTAGGATTTCTATGGTTGTGTTCCCTACGGTTGAGTATTATCTCAGCTCTCCAGCCGATTATATTGCCGAGCACTGTTAAGTGCACGATTCACGTATTATCTGAGCTCGCCAGCCGATTGAAGTTAAAACCAAACGTTTGATGTCTATTTTAAAACTTGACTTCCGTTTCCCTGATAGTTGGAAAATTGCTAAGGTTATACCTGTCGCCAAAATTTCAAACCCTAAGTCTTGCACGGACTTTAGGCCAATTAGCATTTTGCCATGCCTTTCTAAGGTCTTTGAAAAAATCCTTGCCAAGCAAATAAAATCTTATCTTGATCTTCACAGTCTTTTATCGCCGTACCAATCCGGTTTTAGAACAAATCACAGTTGTGAAACTGCCATGGTGAAAGTTTTAGATGACATAAGAATAGACTTCGATGCAGAAAATGTAACTATTCTAAATCTTTTAGATTTTTCTAAGGCGTTTGATAGTGTTGATCATGGAATCCTGTGCCTCAAGCTCAAAACTTATTTTGGATTTAGTGACAGAGCTACACGTCTTTTACAAAGCTATTTAACAAATCGGAAGCAGAAAGTTGTCATTGGCAGAAGTTGCTCTCAATACAAAAACATTTTAGCTGGTGTACCCCAAGGCTCAATAATTGGTCCGTTACTGTTTTGTATTTTTATTAATGATCTTGTCAGTGTATGCACTAATGTTAAACTACACTTATATGCAGATGACTTGCAAATTTATCTATCTAGACCTATTGGGCTCATTGAAGATCTTGTAGTACGAGTCAACGAAGACATGTCAGCGATTTTGAACTGGTCTAATAAAAATGGACTTCTTCTCAACCCGAATAAATGTAAGTCCATTATCATTGCCAAAAAAGTGTATGACCCGGAGGTTTTTCCAGCGATCTTTTTAGGAGAAAATCAAATTCAATTTTCTGAAAAAATAACCAGCCTTGGGTTCAAAATAAACCGTACCTTGTCAGCAAAAGACCACATTAACTACGTGGTTGGGAAGATTTATAGTTGTTTACGTAAACTTTGGATTTGTTCGCACTTTACACCCAAGAACACAAAGCTTAGACTTATTAAGACATTGATTTTGCCATTTATTACTTATGGATCAGTCATTTATTGTAAGCCAGATTCTCTTTCATACCACAAACTCTTGGTTGCGTTCAATGATATGGTTAGATATGTTTTTGGCCTTAGAAGACACGAACATATATCTCATCTTCATAAAGAAGTACTTGGCTGTTCACTGCAAAGTTTCCTTGAATTGAAATGTTGTTTATTTATGCATAAAATCGTTCAGTCAAGAACACCCTCTTCCTTGTACGAAAAAATTCACCACGGTCAATCATGCAGAACTGCAAGCCTTGTACCACCTCAAGCTAGATTCCTTAATTCCTCACGCTTATTCTTTGTGTATGCAACTAGGCTTTGGAACAATTTCCCCACTCCAATGAGACAAATCATTTCCACAGAAAAATTCAAAATCGTAGCCTTAAATCACTTTGCTAATTACGGGTAATAATATGCACTGAGAGGAAAAAAAAAAAAAAAAACCTTTTGTTATTATACTATAATTTAAAATAATAATACCAATCTATAATGTCTCAAATAAATTCGTAATATATGTTTTCATTATTTTATTGTTATTTATTCATCTTTTAAATTTGTATCTATCTTTTACTTTTTATTTGTCATCTATATGTCTTTAAAATTTGTATCTTTTAATCTTTCTTTACATAACCTCTGTTTAAATGGCTGTATTATCTTGTACTATAAAAGACTAATTTGTCTTACTGTACTTCCTTTTTCTTAAATAAATAAATTGAAATAAAAAAATTAATTGAAATTGAAATTGAAAATTGACTTTATTTTACAAAATGCAGCTCTTTATATACTGCTTTCAATTCTACTCAATATAATACCAAATGTGACTCAATTGAACTCATATGCACTTTGGTTCTCAATTTCTCACTCGCATAGAACGGACTCATTCTTCGATCCATTCTAGTGCAACATGATCCCTCAGTGCAATATGTTCAGTGGGTCACAAACAAAATTTACTATTCTCTTTTCTGACTCACTATGTGCATGCGGTCATTCATTAATATGTCATCAACATGCACAAGTGGTTTCAGATTATCGGGAAATACATTGTTTTGTTTACACAACAATGTATGGTTCGGATTATACACAACACAGTCCTATAAAAGCATACTTTAGTAAATAAAGGACAATAATTTTTGATTATCCTTTAGATACGAAAAAATAGGTAAAATTTATAATTACACACAGAAAAATAATCCTTTACCACAAGGGGAAAAACGCTAACCACAAGAGGAAAAAGGACCAATGTCGCAAATAGCTTATGGTAAACTATTTTGGGCTTCTGTGGCAGTAGCTTTATATTTTAGCGGCAATATATATAAATGCTTATTCTAAAAAGAAATGTTGTTTAAAACAAACGAAAATCTCTATCCTGATAATCACGTTATATAACACATAGAGACTTATTTTAAACTCTTTTGTTGATACTACACAACGATAAACAACTTACACGCTGTTGCGAATGTAAATTAATTCTAACTCTAAAGTATCTTCAGGTGAATTGGAAAAACGTTTGTGGCAAACTCTAAAGAAGATTGAATCCAATACCAATATCGTGTATGACTATTAATAAAGCGTTGATTGCAAACGCTTTGTAGATGAGAGTCAAAATTAATAGTGCTTACTTCATTCAATCCTAGGTCCTAGCACTCAAATAGAAAGATTTCAATGGCTATAATTTGTTTTTTTTTTTTTTACAGCGTTAACCACAAACGATTTTATAGTTGAGGTTCAATGTTAATATACTTGATCACTACAGTGATTCCCGTTCGTCCTCAAAGGTAAAGTTGTTGCTCGGAAGCAGATTTGTTATTAAGGGGAAATACTTACTTCTATCAGCACAAACTCTAATGAAAGTCCACCTGAATGGCATTATCGTTAACCACAAACGATTTTATAGTTGAGGTTCAATGTTAATATACTTGATCACTACAGTGATTCCCGTTCGTCCTCAAAGGTAAAGTTGTTGCTCGGAAGCAGATTTGTTATTAAGGGGAAATACTTACTTCTATCAGCACAAACTCTAATGAAAGTCCACCTGAATGGCAATATCGTTAACCACAAACGATTTTATAGTTGAGGTTCAATGTTAATATACTTGATCACTACAGTGATTCCCGTTCGTCCTCAAAGGTAAAGTTGTTGCTCGGAAGCAGATTTGTTATTAAGGGGAAATACTTACTTCTATCAGCACAAACTCTAAAGAAAGTCCACCTGAATGGCATTATCGTTAACCACAAACGATTTTATAGTTGAGGTTCAATGTTAATATACTTGATCACTACAGTGATTCCCGTTCGTCCTCAAAGGTAAAGTTGTTGCTCGGAAGCAGATTTGTTATTAAAGGGTGTAACGTAAATTTTTGATTATGCTTCTCCTCAAAATTTTTCTTCCTCAGACCCTCCCTACCTCTAGGACCTATGTCTACAGACCCATAGGCCCGTCCAGGCAGGGGTCAAGAGGGTGTCCACAGCTTAAGTGACTTTAGGCCTGCTAGGTGCCACGCTTTGCTCGTCGATGGAGGGGGGGATCTTGTCACCAGCTGATGGACGGTGTTACCTCCTTTTCCAGGCCTTAGCCTCAGGTGTTGTGCGACTCAGAGTATACCATCTTCACATGAAAATGCGGAACCCGATATCTAGTTACCGATAGCTAACGTTTTTCTTTCTTTTTTCTAAAATCCTTTCTTCTGTTCCCTTCTTTTTTGTACCACCCTATTCAGAGAGAGGGGGGGGGGGGGGGGGGGGAGCATAGGTCGTCGTGCCCCCCCGGAGCTTCTATACCCACCCTTCATAGCCAGTCGAAATAAAAAAAAATACTCCGCTGGCTCCTACGCCATCGCTGGTGCTCCCAAAAAAAAAATCCTTTGCGACAGCCCTATAACACAAAAAAAAAGAAAAGAGAAGTTACTAACACCCTTCTCCTACAGCATCCTCCCTTCCTCCATTTCCACTTCCCAGAAAAAAGTTTCAACTAACAACTCATTTCGTATTTACAACGATTAGGACTTTATTTAGCCACGTTCTCATGCGAGGCTTATTTTCTTACTTTAAGTTATTGACACTATTTCTTAATTTAATCTACTTCCATAGCATTCATCGAAGTGATCACTAATAACTACCCCCAAAAAAATGACAACAACCTCTTCTCCAATTTTTTTTTTTTTTTTTTTAAACTTCTTCCTGTTTTACGCTTCATCGTCCGAGGTCAAAAACAAAAAAAAATATTACTTTTCCTTGTCTTCTTTTTCCAGCCAATCTGGCTCCCATACGCAAAATATTCAAAAAGTTTAAATCAGTAATTTAACATTTGGTATATAAAAAAAAAACATAATCAAACTCACTTACCGCAGCTCTTCGATGTTGTGCACAGCAGCGACACGACGGACCTGGAGGATTATTAAATTGGTTTGTTGATGTTAACCCGTGGAGTGTTAAAAACGTATTTGTAGGAACAGTCTCCCTCTACTCATAAATGGCATCTAATCGTTTTCGATGAATGAAATGTTACAATGCAACGTTACTTAAATCTAATGACATAGCTCTTTCTAAACTACACACCTAAACTCTTTCCAAGGTTCCCCTTATGTTAGATCAACTCTATTTTCTTTCCATCCAAGATTCAGATCTTACTTTAGCTACCTTTGTCTTCCGTAACCCAGCGCTCTATCTTCTCCTTTGTTTATATATATACATTTCTTTTTTTTTTTTTTTTTTATTACTCTCAAATCGTCTAACATACTAAGTGATCAGATGTAAATAAGTTTCATCTTTCTTTCTTCCTTTTACTTCCTATCTTCTTCTTTTGTTTCTATTATCTAACTCCGCGTAAAAATTTTATTGCATACGACCGTGAATGCGACTTTTATCTACGCATGACTAGCGTCTGGGTTTCTATCTTTCTAAATTTTTTTTTCTTTTTTTTTTTGATTATCTTTATGTTTTTACCACGCCTTTCCTCTTGTCTTCTATTCTAATTACTTTTTTTCTTCTATTGCTTTTCTTCCTATCGTTTCACCAGCTCTACTCCTTCGCAAATACCTGTTCGGATCCCAAAAAAAAAAAAATAATCCTCACTCTAAAATCCTATCTTACTCTTCCTTTAATATTTCACTTTCGATTAGTTTATATAATTTCAGTTTTTTTGTTAAATGTCTCCTTCCTTTTCAGGCTCTTCATTCGCCTCCTCTGTTCTTTTTTTTTCTGCTGGAGATTCCTGCTGCTACTCCCCTTTGCTTTGCGATAGTAACCCCTGGGGGCCCTTGGAAGGGTTCTCGCACCACCTCCCGACGATACGCCCACGACGGCGACTCAAAATTCTTTTTGATTTTCAATCTGTTTTTTGTTTTTCTGAGCATTAATATTTAAATGTTCTTACTTTTTCTATAAGAAATAGAGATATTTACTCAAATTCGTCCCAATTGAATTAAAATGTAGTGAAGTGGAGTGAAATGGATATGTGAAGTGAAGTGAAGTGAAAGTTATCATTGAGCCTTCTGCTCAGTTGAAAATCTATTTGGGGCGAGCTCCAAAAATATTTCCGCTAAAATATCAAGTGTTTAGATGCGGACAAATATAAGATATAAATGAAATTTAAATTAAATTTTAATTTCCCACTGTACTGTGAACGTCACAGGGGAGCGAGTGCCAGGAAGACCGTGAGCCTCATTTGGTAGAAACTACATCCCTTCCTCACACCCCTTAATGCTAAACAGAAGTGACATGGTTTGGAATGGTAGCGATCCGCTGCCTCAGTATCGGAACAATCCTCAGTGAAAGTAGGAGAGAGGATACAAACGGCAATGCGGATGCGCCAGCTAGTTAAGGATGCTTTCAACGCGGACACCGTGATGAAGACATAGCCCGATCCGTCCCTATAACAGTTTGGATGGCACTAGGGCTTACACCTTGAGTCCGCAGTAGCGAAGGCCCACTTCTCAGCGTCCACTCAAGCAACACCCCCAGGCATTATACCTTAAGTCGACTCCTCGCTCTTCCCGCACTGAGTTGAATGGTTCTCCAGTAATGGATACTGTTTTGATGTGCTTTATTAAGCCATTGGATGAGGACAAAAATGTGGGACATAAAACACATTTATGAGTATGAGTACTCAAGTGTTTTCTGTAGAGAAATAGGTTTTAAAATTTTTTTTCGCATTCAAAACAACGGACTGGAAGTGCTGTCATTTCTGAAGATTTGAGTGAAGCAATCGAAATCATTTTCTAAAACGTTATCAGTTTCAGGGTATTTATTTTTCCATTCATTTAAAATTTCTTTTCTTAGTGAAATATTTCTTGAAACCTCACCCTTTCTATCTTGTGTAAGATAGAGTTGAAACGCGGTCTGTTGTATTAAAATCCAAAAATTACAAGCATTAGGATATTGTACATCTAATGCAAAAAAACTTGCAAAACAGAATTGAAAAGCTTTCTTAAAACTAATGAAAACGAATCGCTTATCCTCAATATTTACAACTGTTATTAAATTAGTCACCTCTTTTTCTAGTCCAATTAGATGAATTCGTGGCGTCTCGATCTCATTTTGTGTATAAAATTGATGAGCCTCTTGCTCAGTAGAGAACAGTGGTAAGAAATTAGCTGCTCCAACTGCTTTCGTTGCTTCGATGTGGTCGAACCTTTCTTAGCCTTTAAGGCTTTAACGGGGAAAAAATATGCCAGTGAACGGAGCCCAAATATAGTACACAATTCTGATATATACAATAAAAAATAATTTATAATGTATTATTCTAAAAGTGTACTATATAATCTTGCCTTTATTTCCCTTGTTCTCTTCAGAATGAAGCCACCACTTTTTCAATTCCGTATTTTTGCTCTTTGACGCAAGTTCTAATAAAATTTCCGCTAAAATATCAAGGCGTTTTGATATTAAACTTATATTTAGATCAACTTTTGTTTGGTTTTTGCTCTCTTGAAAGAAGCTAAAAATAAATAAAGTTAAATAAGCGAGATACAAAGGTATACTTTTCGTTTTTACGACTTTTCGCTTGTGAGAGACGCTTTGGACTCTTGAAGCGAAATATCTTCCACGCTTACCTGAAATTTCCAAATATTGAACCACCATCGATTTTGTAGCTTGTAAGAGGTTTAAAAGTTAGTCTCAAATTATCCATATCAATGCGAATGATTTGTTTTTTCTTTAACAATAATCGTTTTTATCGTTTTTTATATAATTTATTTTTAGCGAAATATCTTCCACGCTTACCTGAAATTCCTAAATCTTGAACCACCATCGATTATGTAGCATTAACCACAGCTATATGAGTTATTCGTGAATTACAAAGAGTCTTTCGCACTGATTTGTATTTCCTTTTAAAATAAGGGATTTTACCTTTTGTAGCAAACACTTATATCTTCTGAGAATCGCTTTGAGCGTTTGCTATCAAGTACATTTTAACCCTTATCATTAAGAGCAAAATCTATACACATGATTGGTTATACCGTTTACAGTAAATGGTTTAAGATTTAATCACAAATTTCTGAAGGATGTTTGCAGTGATTGATTTTATCTATGAAGACAAGTGTTTTTTGCATTGTTAGCAATCAATTTTCTCGGTTGAGATTGTTGATATTTGGATTTGTAATAAATGGTAATGTAGTTATCGGGTAATAGATTATTCTCTTATAATCATCGGAGGACGCTTGTGCCTATGGGTTTTAGTAATAGTTTTAAACGATATTTTCATGAATTTCAGGTAAGACGATAAAGCATTAAAAATAAAGAGCTACTTGTCTACGGCAAGCGATAACTGATTAAAATAAACGCTATCCGTTTAGCCTAAGAGTTTCTTATATCATACTGCTTGCAGTTAGAGATTTTTTTTTTTTTTTTTTGAGTGTACAATTCAGTTTATGTTTTAGCCTTTCTACGGCAGCTTCTAATTCGAAATGGCGAATAGCGCGGTTTTTTCGTTAAGTTTCTTTTCAATATTCCATTTTGCTCTTTCTACTAAATACATATATTTTTCTCTTTTTATTAATTTCTTAAAGCTAAATCGAAGCATTGCCAAGCGTGGCAACAGTTACAAAAGTACTTTGTTTATCACAATTTGTAACGACGAGAAGGTTGTTTTTAATAATATTTTTAAAATTATATTCACCTCTTTCATTTATATTTGTACTACCCCATTGTAGATGATGGACATTTGCAATACACCCCAAAAGATCCAGCCGCTGATCCTTTATCCTGCGGCGAGGTAGATTTATTGAGACCCTCTAGTTGCTGGCTAGCAAGGCACTGAAGTTTGTAAGAAGTGTGACGTCTAGTACGGTTTTACTTACTATTGGTACGAAAGTGCTTTGTTTATCTCAATTTGTAATAATAAATTTTAAAGGTGATTCACATCTGTCATTTATATTTGTACTACCCCATTGTAGGTGATGGACATTTGTGTTATGTTAAATTCCCTAATGTTTGAGTATTACTAAGCTCTCCAGCCGCTTATATCTCCGAGCACTGTTAAGTGCACGATTTTGTTGAAGTAAAACAATGTTTGATCAAAGTTAGACTTAAATTTATTTTCAAACGTATACCCTTTTATACTACATTCAACCAATGTTTCTATTAATAATTCTGCTAAAATTATTTCTGTTGCTACCTCTACCCCTATTGTAGTGCATGACATTATTAGATCGGTTAGGTTCTATCTCTTATGCGATTTGGATGGCTTCTGAAAGCTTAGCTGGTCTCGTGGATATTACTAGTGACTTGTATGGTTCAGCTAAACCATTTTTAAAAGCTGTCATTCCTATCTGATCGTTTAGTCTTACTATTACTTCCCTGTGCTCGTCTCCCTGTTCCAAGATTTGCAATTCATTTAGAGAAGCTAGTAATGCTTCTATGCGTGAAGCGAAGACCAAGACTGTCTGGTTTCCCTGATAGCAAATTTGCAATATCACTAGGTAATCTTGATGCAGTTTTATTTGACTTGAGCTTTTTAATACTCTTTTTAAGTCTTCAAGATTTCTAGGGGTATTTTCAGTTTGTATCTTATTTTTTACCTTTTCAGAAAGTTTTGTAGCTAAAATGAACTGTATAAGTATTGCTTTTTGTGCTTCATCTTTGAGAGTGCTATGATAGAATTCAATCAAAGCCTTGGGGTAGGTTGGTCCGACGTCATTATGTTGAAGAGGAATGGCCCTAGCTTCGATCCTTGAGCAACTCCTGCTCTGATACTTTTGGTGGCTGATTTTGCGCTTCCGACTTGAACGAAGAAGTTCCTGTAGGAGAGAAAGGAAAAAATTATTTTTATTAGCGGAGATGGAAAATTTAGTAGGTGGAGTTTATGGATGACAGCATCAATCCATACGCTGTCGATTGTTTTTTCGACATCCAAAAAGCGAGCGACGGTGACCCGATGGCTGTTGAGGGCTGCGGTGACGTTTTTATGCAGTTTCATCAACGGATGTAGGGTTGAATGCTTTTCCCGCAAGCCGAACTGCATGTCTGGGATGATGTTATTCCCGGCAGAACTTCTTTAATTTCCTAAGTAAAGGCTCCTCCAGGAGCTTACTTAGGTAGTTCAGTAGGGAGATGGGCCTGTAGTTGACGATGAGATTCCGATCGCCTTTTTTCGGAATCACCCCCATCACGCTTGATTTGCTGTAACTCTTCCAATAATTTATTTTTTGTTTCGACTTTGGATATGTTGATTACACTTTGAAGCTTTGCATAATTCCTTTGGTACTGCCTTTTTTTACCTCCTCTTTTCTTTTTGTTGTTGCTTAGTGGCTCTTTTGTGGCTCTGATGTTCCTCTTTTTGTACTGCTCTATTGTTATGGCTTTTGGCCCAGCTGTGATCGATGTCGGAATGTAAACTGGCACAGCTCCTGGTTCACTTGTCGATTTTGGGATGTACTTTAGAAGTTCTTCCCACTTCTTGAATGTTTCGTTTATCTCCTCGATTGTTGACATCAGATTATACTAGAGTTGACTTCCACTATAGAACAAGCAGCGCAAGTTGTCGTTGTAGGGTGTGGATACAAAGTCTTAATCGTATGCATAAGTTCCAGTTCGTCGTTAATGCAGGATCGCCATGTTATGTCAAGTTCCCTAATTTTGAGTATTTCTAAGCTCTCCAGCCGCTTATATTTCCGAGCACTGTTAAGTGCACGATTTTGTTGAAGTGAAACAATGTTTGATCAAAGTTAGACTTAAATTTATTTTCAAACGTATACCCTTATATACTAAATTCAACCAATGTTTCTATTTTTCAATTCTTGTTCAATTTCTCTGTTTACCACTCAATTGAACTCAAGTTCTGGTGTAATGTTTGATCTATGTTGCATACACGTTTCATGTAATCGAAACCATGTACACGCGCCATAGTCCAGACACAGGTGAGCCAATTCTCTTAACGCATAATGCAGGTTGCATATTTCACTTCATGTAATATGCAAGCCATGCATTTTCCCACGTTGTGTGAATTGGTGTTCACCTTGTCAAAGCGATCGCCACATAGACTCTTCCCTACTTTTTAAGAATTGAGTTTAACCAGAACCACGAAGATACACACTTGTTTTCCTTCACAAATTGGCGCAGCCGGTAGGATCCGGAAGGGTTCTTAATTTCCCAACTCCTTAAAAAATTTTCCTTGTTGAAGTCTTCTTCCAATCTATATGAAATTGGAGGGATTTTAATTAAAGAAGATGTAGATGCCTTCATAGACGCATCCTGAGTTAATGTTTCGGCTATATCTTCAAATGTACTTAACTGAGAAGGATTTTTGTTCATGGAACTAAGGAAATCTGGTGTTAAGTCCGCTCTTACATTTTTCCTTCTTGTGTTATTCTTTGATGTTGGATCTGGCATCGGAATGTGACTGTCTTCAGAATGAGAGCTGAGACGACGAGACACTGCTTCTAGTGCGTCCTCACTTGACTGGATCTTTTTTAGTAGATCAGAATTTATTTGAGTGGTTTTGATCGACGGTTTTGCAGGAGGTGTTGGTTTCTTTTGTGCAGCGAACGACATGATGGTTATGATTAAAATAGCAATTAAGATACTGAGAATAAACAAAAGAATTAAAAACATACAAAGAAAAAGGACAATCAATATATAAGAAAGAGGAGAAAAATAAGGATGGAATAAGAAATGGTGAAGTAACTCGATTTTAATGAATTGGTTTTGATTATTATCTTATTTTTTTTTTCTAAATCTATGTCAAATTGTATCAAAGGGAGAGTAATATAAAAATTAAGAAAAAGTAATATAATGCATAATACAACAAAGATGAGCTGATATGTTGTACAATTTACTCATTGAACGCATCTTCATTAACTGTCATTAGTGACTTGGCGGTATCTTCCTTATTAGAAGAAGAACTATTTAGGGCCAAAACAATCGATGCTGCCAACTTAGTGTTGCAAGATTCGACTGACACCTTATTAATTGCCTTTAAGATTTGATGGCCATATAACCATGCTGCCTCTTTGGTCTCTACGATACTGGAGTATTTCCTGAATTGGTCTATGTCCCACATAGGATCAGAGAGCTCTGCTCCAGTTGCCACAACCATCATGACCATTGCGAATGTGGAGTCGGACTTCACAGATAAGTCTTGGTAGGCACCGTCTGTGAACAATCTAGACCACGGCCATGTTCGCTCTGTTGGATTTTGACCAATTTTGTTTACAAAACTTATGATGGATAATATCATATTTTCGTGTTTAGTTATCGACATGTAACTAAGTAAAGTACTCATAGGAACCTTGTTTTCGTCTGATGCTCTTTTTAACCAACCCATACAGCCTAGACCTACTTGAGACAATGCAAGAAGACCTGCGGATCTGAAGATGGCCTCTATAATGTCTCTATGGAGGATAGGTGCTGTGACATGAGAGTGTACAATCATGGTCAATGCTCTAATGCTGCCTGGTTGAAACCGAATATAAGAGGATTTAAAGTTTTCAAGCATAGCATCGTGGGGAGGTATAGTCAGAGTGTATTCGTTTCTATAGTTGAATAACTTATTCACTCTGTCATTGGTGAACTTCATTATGTGAATAGCGACTGAGCTCGGATCTTTAACACAGACTCTCAGCATCTGTAAACATATATATCCAACGTAGACCAATGCAGAATAAAGAGAGCTAGGATACACTGAATCTGCAGGCTCTTGGTCAAGATCACTCCAAATCTTCTCGTACCATGCTTGTGCATTATCAACAGAAATGGAGATGGCAGAAGAACTAGCCGTTGTGACTAATCCAGACCCACTTGCAACACCCGTGCCAGATGGAATAGGAGTTCCTTGGCAACTTGATGTCCAAGTCATTCCAGTCTTTTTTTTTAACTGGGAAACGGAAGAATGGGTCATTAGACCATAATGGCATTAAGACGCTTTTGAAAGATTAGACCATATGTTCGAATATGGCCTTAAGTCACAATTCATAGTTGAATATGGCCTTATGTCGTATGGTCTTATGTCAGGGCACCGACCTCAATCAATTCAAGTGCAATATGATTCCATAGTACAATACGTTCAGTGGGTCATAAACAGAATTACAATATCATTCTTTTTTCTTCTTTTGTTTTTCTTTCTTCGAATCACTATGTGCATGTTCATTCATAACGATTATGTCATTATGTGTCTTAGCATGCACAAGTGGATTCGAATTATCGGATGTGAATTAATGTATACACAACACAGTGCTGAAGTTTGTGAGGAATGTGACATCTAGTACTTTTTTACCTACTATTATTACGAAAGTGCTTTGTTTATCTCAATTTGTAATAAATCTTAAAGGTTATTCACATCTGTCACTTATATTTGTACTACCCCATTGTAGGTGATGGACATTTGCACTACACCCTATAAGTCCAAGTCGCTTTTCCTCAATGCGGCGGCGGTGTAGATTTTTTGAGACCTCCTAGTTGCTGGTTAGCGAGGCAGTGCTGAAGTCTGTGAGGAATGTGACATCTAGTACTTTTTTACTTACTATTGTTACGAAAGTGCTTTGTTTATCTCAATTTGTAATAATAAATTCTAAAGGTTATTCACACCCCTATCATTTATATTTGTACTACCCCATTGTAGGTGATGGACATTTGCACTACTGATATGTAAACACACAAAATGATTGATGTTTTAAGTTTGAATGCTTTATTACTACTGCTGGAATAAC
Organism: Melanostoma scalare; assembly: GCA_949752695.1. Classification (NCBI taxonomy): domain Eukaryota; kingdom Metazoa; phylum Arthropoda; class Insecta; order Diptera; family Syrphidae; genus Melanostoma; species Melanostoma scalare. Next base: position 161,603,775 of record OX456986.1, read on the forward strand.
TTAATAATATTTTATTACTAGCTTATGACTACACATTGAATATTCCCACACTCATTGAGTGTGGTTTCGAATGACGTGCAAATAAGCTGCTCGTGGACAAAAAAAAACAAAGTAACATAACAAAACCCTTCTTGGTAAAAAAAAAAAAACGAATGAAATGATGAAATTGATGGATTACCTCTAAGGTTCGAAGTAGACTTTCCGGGCTTGTCCGGACGGTCGGTGGACGAGTAGTGCCTCCCCTCGCTTCAATACTCGGCAAGCCACTACGGCGTTTGAAAGTTAAACTCTGGCGACGCCTTGCCGGATTGTATAGTGCGTGATTTCGAATCACAATACCTCTGTGGTATAAACAATAAATAAACCGACACGGTTGACTGTCAAGAAACAACTCAACTTTTTCATTAGGAAGATTCAATGTGATCGTTGTCCAGACAAGGTCAACGCAAAATCACTGAACGTGGGAAAGTGCATGGCTTGCATATTACACGTAGTGAAATATGCAAGCACTGCGTATAAATGCATTCGGTGACTTTGGCTACCTGTGTCTGGGCCAGGTTGCACGCAGTCGGATTAGATTACGACAACCAAACGTGCATGCAACTGGAATATTACACCACATTTCCTCCCCCTTTTGAAAAGCTTTCAATTTATTTAAACAAGATCCTAGTTAAAAATTATTACAATAAAAAAATTTAAGATATGATATTATAATTTTAGTTAACATCTAGTAAAATTGTTGTTTAATTTTTAGTTTTACATTAATATAAGTCTTACTCTAAGATTTTTTTGTTTTGTATTTTTATTATTAGATATTTATTTACTTTTTTGTTTACATCTTCTAGTAAAATTGTTGTTTAATTTTTAGTTTTACCATAATATAGGTCTTACTCTAAGTTTTTTTATTTTATTTTTATTGTATTTATTTAATTTTTTTTTTTTTTTTTTGCATAAGCTAGTTACAGATTGTGTTTTTTTTTTATTTATTTAAACATGTAAATGTGCATATCGTGTATTTATACATATCATGTCTGAACATTTTGACAAGCTGTTTCATTTTTAGATATGTTATTTAGGTTACATAAGTTCAATTAATTAATAAATTTTTTTTTTTTTTTTTTATCTATTTCACATTATATTATAACTTTTGCTTTTGGAAACGGGGGAATTCATTGGATAGGTAAGATCTGTTTTTCCATTTGTTTGTGGGAGTGGGGTAAGTTGGTAAAGCTCATATTCGTCGGATATTAATGGAATATCTAACACTATCATGAGCTCAGATGATATATATCTCACCGTTACCTCTACAATTTTTTGTAAATCAGCAGGGACAAAGCTCTTTACCTTGAAGGGTAGTTTAAAGTTTGCTATGTTCTCTAACTGTATTTCTTGCAATGCCTTCTTAAGTTCCGGGGACGATAGCAGAAACCTATTCAAGTGCCCCATTTTTGCATCGTTTACTATGTCTAGAATCTGGTTCTGTCTAAACTCTAGGCTAACTGATTCAGTTGTCAAAAACATTATTTTCTTGTCGATTGAACTATATATCTGCTCTAGAGTTGTCAAATTTTCTAATTTTGAATAAATGTCGTTTATGTCGTTTTGTATTCGTGCAAAATTAGTGCTATATTTTTCATAAGAAACATTTAGACTCCTACCTAGGTTAGAAATTACTGACACCTGTTTGTTGAGAACATGAGCGATAGACTTTTGATTTTCTTGAAGTTCTTGCACCGACGAATAAATTTCTTGTGCGTCTTTATCGTCCATAACTCCAAACAGAGCATTAGTAATTTCACCGACAACATTTATAACCCCTCGTTTTTGGCGAACTTTCGGTTCGAACAGGTTTTTCAAGATTTCTTGATTCTGCTTTACCCTCGAATGCATCGCAGTCAATGACTTATGCCCTGTTCGACAATGCTGTTCTATTAACCGCTGTAGCGCTTGGTCTTTCTTTGTGCTGTTGCACGTGTTGAAGAAATGGTTGACGGCTGTAATAAGTAGGTCTGACTCAGCAACTACGTCTTTTCCTTGGAGGTGCGAGACAATCTTCCAATTGTTTAGTGACTGCTGCATTATTCCCACTTTTTCTCCATGGACTCCCGTCTCATTCTTTAATACCGATACATGGAATTGCGCATGGGTGCAAGACCAAGTCATCATTAGGACACAGTAAAAATACCAACTGGACATGGTTGCTGTACATGAAATTAGCCAAAAATAATAAAACCAACGTTGACATAAAATAAAACCAAAAGTACAAAAATATACGGATTGAATGGAATTCCATAAAATGTTAAATATCTTGAAATTGAAGCTTAAAACCAGATCAATGGAAACATTTTTAGGAAGGTCAGTAATTAGAAATTAAAATGTAACTAAAATAAAATCTAGAAGAAAGATTAAAAATTAGCGGAAGCTTCTTGCTATGAGTTTGAAAACTAATTAATCTGCAACTCGTTAACCTTTAAGAATACTACAAAGAAGTATTTAAGGAAGAGCGACTAATTTCTTGACTCGTTTGGCATTCCGTAAATTTTTGTCTTTTCCAGGTAGATAGGGCAATGAATTTTTTTGTAAATAAAAAATTTTAATTAAAGGCATTAAAATATGCTGGTAGACACTTCTATTCATAAAAATGTTTGAGTCGATTGTTATGAACCCTTTCAAGCTTATTTTTACGTGAAATAGAAGTGTTCACGTTGTTATGAACTTCCTTAACTTCAAAAGGCCCTGTAAACAAGGGACAAAGTTTGTTTTTTCTGCTCATGTCTTGCAGAAGAACCAAATCACCTATTTTGAAAGACTGTGGATTTATCTTTTTATCAAAATATTCCTTTGTCTTTTCCTTACTCTTATCAATGTTAGTTCTAGCAACCTGATAAGCCTTCTGGAGTTTATGTCTTAGTTCAAAAAAATAGTTTTCGTGATCATATATAGGAGTTGGTGTCCTCGTTATGCCAGTTGGCATAGGGGATTTAAAACCGAAGAGAACATCCATGGGAGTAAGCTTGGAGCTAGCGTGTGGAGTGTTATTGTGCACATACATAGCTTGTCGAAGCCATTGATCCCAATCAGAGGGGTTGCTTTTTGAAAATGATCTTAAGTACTCTGCCAATGGCCCATGGTTACGTTCCAAGGCTCCATTTGCTTGTGGATGATAAGCCGTAGTTTCAAGTTTCCTGATGTTTAGAAACTTGCACACCTTTTTAAAAAGTTCACTACAAAAGTTAGCACCCCGATCTGTCAATAGTTGCTGTGGCGATCTATATCTGCTAATTATTTCATCATAGAAAACCTTAGCTACAGTTCCTGCTTCCATATTGGGTAGTGCATAGCAGTCCATAAATCGAGTTAAATCGTCCTCAAAAGTTAGTATGAATTTGTTTCCTAGAATAGTGGTAAGTAAAGGTCCCACAATATCCATGAAAACTTTGTCGAAGGGTTTTCTCGAAGTTGCCGATATCATCATAGGCATCAAAGTATGTTTCGATTTTTTGTTAATTTGGCACTGTTTGCAAGCTTTAACATGCTTTTTTATGTCAGCAAACATATTTTTCCACTTGTAGTTGGATCTTATCCGTAAGTACGTTTTTAAGACACCCTGGTGTCCACCTAATGGAGAATTATGGTATTTTTTTAAAACTTCACTAATTTCGTCTTCCTTTGTTAGATAAATTGTACTACTGTCTTTCTTTTTGTTTTCGCTTGAACATTCCTGGTGTAGATAACTTGTGTCGCTATCACTATCAGTTTCACTTTCACTGTCCGTGCAACATGGATAATTATCTACTTTTGATTGTTTTGAACTATGAGCTTTAACCAAAGCTGTCTTTGATCTTGCCTGATGTCCGTTATTTTGCTTATTGTTGGAATTATTTGAATCGTCTTTAGTTTGGGAATTAGATTGTGCTCTAGTTATTGCATGTACCTTATTCATATCATAGTTATCGGGAATTCGGCTAAGGGCGTCAGCCACAACATTTTGCTTTCCTGGCTTGTATTTTATTTCGAAATCAAACTCTGATAGTTTGTGCCGAAAATTAGTCAACCTGGTGGAATCTTGAGAAATTTTAAAAAAATGGACCAATGGCTGGTGGTCTGTATATAATATAAATTTTCTACCTAGCAGGTAACACCTAAAATTTTTAACAGCCCAAACTATGGCCAACCCTTCTCGTTCAATTGTGGAATAGCGACGCTCTGTAGCACTTAAAATTCTACTTGCAAAGGCTATCGGCAAATCAAGACCATTTCTAATCTGAGAAAGAACAGCTCCTAATGTTGTTCCACTGGCATCCGTGGTGAGGAAAAATTCCTTTTTGAAATCTGGATAGATAAGTATTGGTGGACTAGAAAGAATAGCTTTCAAAGTAGTGAAAGCCGTTTCACAATCGCTATTCCAACTAAAAGGAACGTCTTTGTGAGTGATATTACTTAAAGGTCTTTCTAAAGCGGAAAAGTTAGGAACGCTTCGCCTGTAAAAATTTGCCATCCCTAAAAATGACTGAATTTCTTTAGAATTTTTTGGTGTTGGGATTTCTAATATACTTCTCACTTTTGCCTTGTCTGGAAAAACGCCGTTTTGTGTAATATTAAATCCCAGATAAACGATCTCCCGCCGAAGAAAATTACATTTACGAGGTTGTAACCGCAGATTGAAATCTCGAATTTTTTCGAAAACACATATCAGTTTTCTGTTGTGATCTTCAAGATTTTTTCCATAGATCACAATGTCATCCAGATATACAAAACATTTGTTGCCCTGAAGCCCTGTCAGTATGTGATTCATAAGGCGTTGAAAGGTTGCTGGTGCCCCTTTCAAACCGAATGGCATTCGAATAAATTCATAATGTCCTCTATCAGTGCTGAACGCCGTTTTCTGTCTGTCATTTTTTTCGATTGAAACTTGGTGATAGCCACTCGCTAAATCTAGTGTTGAAAAATATCTACTATTGCCTAATTGGTCGAGAATTTCATCGATTCTCGGCAAAGGAAAAACATCACCTACAGTAATTTCGTTGAGCTTTCTAAAATCAACGACAACTCTGTGCTGCTTATTTCCATTTTGATCAACTTTTTTGGGTACAACTAAAAGCGGACTATTCCATGGACTTATGCTATTTTTAATTATATTATTTTTTAACATTTGTTTAACCTGATCATCTATTATTTGTTTTTGAGATTCAGGTAATCTATACTGTTTGATGTTAATGGGTCCCCGACTTGTATCAGTGGGAATTGCGTGAGCCATAGCTCTTGTGTGCGGCAACTTGTCTCCTTCAAGATAAAAAACGTCTGAGAACTGAGTACAGATTTCTTCGATAGTTTCTTTTTCCTCTTGGTTAAGAGTTTTTTGCAGACTTAGTTCTTTGAATAGTCTGTTTAGTCTTTCAGTTTTCTTTTCTTTATTGGCATGGTTTGGTTTGGTGACGCTTGCAACAAATGAAGATTTTAAATTTCTTGTTCCATTAGAATTGCAACAAGTATCTGTGACTATATAATCACAAAGATTGTAATGGTGTATGGTGACGTCATGGAGGTTTTTTTCTTCAGACGCAGTGTTTGCTATACTTAAAACTACTTGACCATTGTGTATTTTATTTAAGCATGCACCAATAAAAACTTGAGGTATAATCTCGCAAGAATAACACATCAGTTCAGTGCCATTTGCGGCATCGTTAATGATGCTGTTAACTATTATTTCGCTCCTCGGGGGTAAAGTCACTGTAACTTTAGAAGCAATAACATTTTTAGAGAATGACTTCACCGTAGGCTTAGCTTGTTTTTCAAAAAATTCATCTCCGATAAGTTGGGTTGGGCAACCACCTTGCGAAGGTGGATAAGTTACAGGACAAACTGTTTGCCCAACTTCATCAAATGGTTGAACACCGTGCGAAGGTGTTACTTGATTTGACTTAACTATCGGAAAAGAATTCTTCTGTGAGTGGTTCTTAGTAGCCATCCCAATATTTTGTTCACAGAGATCACCCTTCGCATGAAGAAATTTTAGCGATCTGTTAGGACCTTCAATATTGGTGTAAGGAAACAGAATGTCCTGCCCCAAGATACCATCACAATTTAAGGATGGAATTTTTTCCGTGACATGTAACTTACATTCAATTGGCGGATCTAGTAAAATTTTAGATTCTACTGACCCTAATGTAGTGCCGTTGGAAAATATTCCATCAATTGCAATAGCATCTGTTTTGTTAACAAAGACGTCATCTCCAAGCACGTCTTTATTAACTAAGCTGACGTCTGAGCCTGTATCTACTAATAAATTTAAATTTCTTTCTAAGCATACGTCTACTGGAATATTTACAATTCCATCCTTTACCAATTTTTCGTTGGATGAGGGTTTGGTGTTTTTTGCCCTCATCCAACCTGTTATTAGTTTTTTGACTGTTTTTGATTTTCGTCCCAGCGCTTCTTTGTGAAGCATTCCTCTATCCCATGCCCTTTTCGCAAGCAAAAATCGCATTTTTTTTTGTTTTGCTCACTTCGTTTCCTATTCAGATCATTTGTAAGCATTACCGAATAGTTCGACTGTTGCTTGCGCCTATAAGCAGGCTGCTGTGGATCCGGTTGGTTCGCAACTGATCTCAATGAGATATTTTGGCTGCAGTTGCCAGCCTCATGCCCATAAATTTTGCAGTTTTGACAAAAAGGTGTCATTCGTCGCTTCCTGCACTCTTGGAAAGAATGGTTTACCTCATTGCAAAAATTGCAATTTATAGAGCCACTCTCCCCAACTCTAGGAGATTTTTGCTCGTAGGTGGGTATTTGATAAGGGGAACTCAAAGAATAAATTCCTGCACTTGCTTGCCTGGGGTTTTCGCAACAATTTCCATTAAAACTTGTCATGCTGTTAGTATTAAACACAGGATATTTTTGTTCGTAAGTGGGTAACTGATAAGGGGAATTCAAAGAATAAATTCCTGCACTTGCTTGCCTGGGGTCATCAAAACAATTGCCATTAAAACTTGTCACACTGTTAGTATTGAAAGGAGGAGATTTTTTTTCGTAAGCGGGTAACTGACTAGAGGAATTCAAAGAACCAATTCCTGCACTAGGTTGTCGAGGGCTTTCACAATAACTGCCATTAAAATTGTTCATGCTGGGATTATTATATGGGCCTACACCGTAATCAGTTGGGCTATTCAAATCATATTGCCAAGCTCCTTCACTGTTGAAAGACGACGCGAAAGCATTTGGAAACCCAGTAGCCATGTATGCTAATTGAGGATCTATTAGCTCCCGCTTTAAAATTTTTTGGACAGTTTCCGTTAAGCTACTCTCATCAAGACCTAGGGCATACTGTCGGAGATGTAAATTACACAGCCCTGTCTTGAAAGAGTGTATTGCGGCGAGCTCGAGGTCTTTCATTATTGGCGTAGAATCTGGGCCATAGCTTGTTTTGGCCTCTTCTTGGCAATTACTTAACAACCTATTTAATCTGAAACCGAATTGCGTTACGGTCTCATTTGAAATTTGCCGACACTGACGTAGCTCGTTTGTTATTTGAATATACGTTTTTCTTGGTAGAAAATTTTGGTTCAGCACTTGTTCTAATTCTTCGAGGCTCGCCACTGATTTCATTGAAATCAATGCAAAGGCATTGCCCCGCAGCCTTGTTAACACAAGGTTGTTAAACAGAGGCTTTTCAGCCTCTTCAAGGCATTGCCACACTTGTTTGCAGCAACCTATGAAACTTTGGACCTCGAGCACTATCCCTGGGTGATAAACACCCGAAAACGTGGGAATCAAAGTTGACACCAAACGTGCAACCTTTTCGTAGCTCATTGCAGGATGTTCTTTAAAAATATTTTTTGGTTGAATCTCAATATTTTTTATGGCCTTTTCTAAATCAGCTAACTGAGGTGTTAAAGAAAAGGAAGGGATTGAAAATTCGGGATTTGGTTGGTTGGCTATGTTCCCTTTTTTAAAATTACTTATATCTAACTTAAACTGTTTTGATAACTTACTTAGTGTTGCTAGGCGTTCTTTTTGTCTGTCGTCTATATCGCCTAATTGTTTATGGAGTTGCTCCTCAATTGATGATTGATGATTGGTGAAAGATGTTTGTTCCAGTGGGTCGTCACTTCCGTCTTCCGTCGGCTTGAATTGTTTTCCGGATCTCGTTACTGATTCCTCACTCATTCCTCATAAGGTATAATTAGGTGTTTTTGTTTTTTCGTTATTTCTCTTGTTGTTGTTTTACTCTACACTTATGTCGATTTCTTTTCACCCATTTGCAGTCGATAGCAGTTGTCACTAAATTCGATTCTTCTTTGGTATTTAGGAAATAGAAAAAAGTAGCAATTTTTTTTTTTTTTTTGAATGTGTGTGTATCTAATTGACAGATAAAGAGAAACAAGCACCAAAGAACAAAACACTTGCATTCAAATTGTTAAGCACACAATTTTTATATATTTTTTTCCACAAAATGTTTTTCAAATTCACAACTAAATTCAAAACAGTTCTGCTTCCTTTTATTTTTTTTTTTTTCCATATGCTGATGTTTTTCTTTGTTGTTTTTGATTTCTTGTTCACTTTACTGTTCACTTATAGACTTTTTCACTTAAGAGACTTTGGTCGTAGTGCTCTTTCCTGGCTGCGCCAAATTGTGGTATAAACAATAAATAAACCGACACGGTTGACTGTCAAGAAACAACTCAACTTTTTCATTAGGAAGATTCAATGTGATCGTTGTCCAGACAAGGTCAACGCAAAATCACTGAACGTGGGAAAGTGCATGGCTTGCATATTACACGTAGTGAAATATGCAAGCACTGCGCATAAATGCATTCGGTGACTTTGGCTACCTGTGTCTGGGACACACTTTTTTGTTAGTTGATCTTATTATCGCATTATTATTGGGTTCCATCAGTTTCACAGTCGAATTAAGTATTATGCAAACATATATATAAAAAAAAAAAAAAAAAAAAAAAAAAAAAAAAAAAAAAAAAAAAAAAAAAAAAGGAATTGAAAGAGAGAAATCAGTATACCAATTTACAAATCTTTTTGCCAGGTTAAATCAGCAAGTGCTGCTTGGATGTTGATTCCCCATTCTACAGGACTATTTAGGAACTCCTCTGTCAATCCTAGTATGTCCTCTGAGAGGGTTTTTGCCTTTCCTTCAAGATATTTGGCTGGTATATTCTGTGAAGCTGCTTTTTTGTAGCTATCTCTATCCTTTGTTCCCTGTATATTATTCTCAGCGCTTAGAAGGCCTTTCACAACAGCAAAAGATACAGCCGCCGATGCGAGGTTCTTGATTTGAATGGTACTTGTTAGCATCCCCTCTGGCTCTAATAATTTGTAGTACCTCCAGTTTTCACCGTACACGCTAATCAATTTTTTGAAGTTTGCAAGCCACTTACTCGTATCGGCCAAAACAGGATACAACACATGAAGCCTAGTCTTCGATTCGCTTGTCAAGAAATTGTATATGAACATAAAGATAGTCATCTGAGAATCCCTAAGTATGAGTCTAATGTGAGCGAACATGTTGTCAGGCGAAAGTATGACTAATTGATTGATCATCACTCTAAATTTGGGAAAATAAGCCATATCAGAGGCCATTTCAACAACATCTTGATCATTCAGTTTTTTCGATATTTTTGGTATCGAAACACCAGAGTAACCCAGGCTAAGTTTGAATGCAGCCAATCGGTTTTTAACTACTTCTCCATACTGGCTTATATTTACTATCCTTTTATTACAGAACAGTATAATCAAGTATGCCAAACAGTTCGAGCTCTGCTGCGATATGTTTCCATCACCATCGGCATACTCATCGCGTTTAGAGCTGGTCTGATATGTGGCAAACTCAGCATCAGAAGAGTATTGTTCAACTCCACTATCAGGGTCTGTCAAATAATTCTCATAGGCCTCAATGAATCCAGGAAGGCCAGCCAATGTAGCTGCGACAATAGAGAGAGAAAATGATTTGTCTCCATCTTGATGATCATACAGATTGACTGTTGTCTTGTTGTTGATGATGTAAAGGAACAGTTTTTTCAAATCTTTGACTCTACAAACTTTTATGGTTGAATCTTTCCCATAAGGCATGGTGATTTGGGTCATGGAGAGCTTCTCGCCATCAATGTCCAACACAGTTCGTGCCACTCTCATGTCGTAAGGTGTCATATATTTCTTCCCACTGCTGTCCACGAACAGTGTCATTGTTGCGATAGACACTGCTGTTTTTGAGACAGCCTTATGTTTTTCCATACCATCTCTGGACTTCTCTGCTTGTAGAACATTGATGTCAGCAAATGTTTCTTTGGTTATTTCCATTATTGATTTCTATTCTTCAAAATTAGAAAGCAAAATTGTCGGAACATATCCTGTTCCTTCGTTGCTCGGGCTCCTGGTTTCGGCTGCGGCGGTCGGTCAATCTCCAGCGTTGATACCAGGCCTGGCAAGTTCCAGCTGCTGGAGGGAACTGTTTGGGGGCGGGGGAGCTCCAATGCTGCTGTTACTGTGGTTGCTGGAGGTCGGTGGACTGGGGCTGTCTTCGGTACCATAGATTCGGCTACTTTTCCTGGCTTCTTTTGTTGCTGTTTGACTGGCTGTCGCTTGACTGGTGCTCGGGCTGCGGCCAGTAATCCTCGGTGCACTGATGGGAACTTGAGGTATTTTGGGTTTGCTACTTCCCTTTGCCACTGGAATGCGGCTAGGTTCTGGCTGCGGCCCTTGACCGATTGGTATGTTGGGTAGCAATATAGTGGTGCGACCGGGGGCAATCAACAGATGTCATATTCTTTCTTTTCTTTCCATCAGACGCTTAGAGCGTTTATACCTCTCCGTGTTTTCTTTCCTCTTCCTTTCGTCGCTTCATATTCGTTTTTAGTGAATTGACAAAACGAAATATAAATCCTATTATATTGATTGCTTTTTCGAGCTTGTTAGCATATTCAATCACTGAAACACTCTTTCCATCTTTCGTACGTATCGATAATGGTTCTGTGTATGTCATTGCCGCGAGTACTCTCATCTCATCCCTCCCCCATCTGCAACATTTGGCACAAAATGTTCAGATTTCCAACTTTCTCTGTTGAAATGCGGGCTCGTTTCACCGGCGGCATTCCTAGTCATTCCCTTTTTTCTTTCGAGTCTCTCGCTACCACATTCTTCCTCTTTCCACTTTCCTGGACCCGGAACACAGTCGCCTCTGCTTTTTGCAACTCCTTCATTGGACATAATATGCTGTTGTGCATCTGTCTACCGGGGCATCTGGTGCACGGTCCCTGGTAGCAGTCTTTCGCCATATGTCCCAGTTTCAGGCAGTTGGGGCATAAATTCTTTTCCTTCACCACTCGATTTCTTGCTGCTAGCTTAAGAACTTGGAACTCCGGACAGTTCCAAATGGGGTGTTCCATGGAGCGGCACACATTGCACGGCATCCTTTTCTTTCCCAAAGTGCCTTGCTGACCTGCCCTACCGTCTGGCCTTTTGTAAAACTGCTTGGCCTGTTGAGACGTTGACGGTCCTTCTTTCACATTTGGCTCTGCCAGCCTCACTTGCTGTGGGGCGGACGGCTCGTCTCTCCATCTTTCCTGTACGCTTTCGAGTTCCGTCGCACGTCTTTCCAAGAAAGCACACATCTCTTGCACTGTTGGGAACTCTGAAGTTCTCGTCTCCTCCCACTTGCACGCCGTCTCTCTGTCCAACCTTTCATGGAGCATGTGCACTATTATAACGTCCCAATGTTCAGTTGGGACTCCCCGCAATGTTTCGTGGGTGATGTTCGACATCTTCTGCAACTCACCTGCCTTAGGAAGGCCCTGCAGCATCGGCAACTTAAATAGTTTCCTCAGCAGCTCGCGGCATGTGGCATATTGCCGGTGGTACATCTCATTTATCCTTTTCCAGGCCTCGTTGTAATTTCTTTCGGTCAGCTGCCACTCTCCCAGCGTTCGAGCAGCCTTTCCGACCAGCGACGCTCTCAGGTATGAGAATTTGTATGCCGGAGATATCCGGTCATTGTCATGGAACGCCGCAACAAACCTGTCGCGAAACCCTTGCCATTTCGTAATTTCTCCATCGAAGTGCCCCCATGTATTATTCACATCCTGCTGGGAGAATGGCAGGTTCACTTGTACCGAAATAGGCGGCGCGTCTTTCCTTCTTTCCTGACTTTCCAACTCTGTCCGTCTTTCCTTAAGCGCGGCCGAGGCCGCAAAATATTTTTCCTCCGCCTCGGCAGCCTTCCTCTCGATCTCCGCCAATCGGAGCACATCCTCCGTCTTGGCGATCTCCTTTTCGCCCAACTTCACCTGCCGCCATGCGTCCTCAAGCGCTTCTATCCTCACCTTGATTGCTTCCAAGGTGCTGGCGGCGAACATGTCTGATTCTACGAATGCCACCATGCGGAGCATGGCATTGCATCCTGCCTTGAATGTATATTCGTGATTTTCCATTTTCTTTCCAATTTATATCTTTCCAAATTTAATTACTGTTTTCTTTCCCTTTTCTTACTCACGTAAAATTCTTAACTATGAAAAAAAAATCTCAATAAAAAATCAATCATCAATTAATTCCCTTCTCTTACCAAATTTACGTCTTTCCAATTTATAAAAACAAGGTCTTTCCTTTGCTTAATCTGAAATATAACAACCCACTTTCGATCAAAACTCATGTATTTATAGAAAAAGTTTCGATAGGAATAATTATCGTTCTTTTCAATCATCGAACACGAGAGTTGCCAGCTCTCGTCGTTCGATACACTTTCACCTTTTTGTGTTTTGTCTTCAATTTGTCGTATCGTTATGGATTATTTATTTTTGTAAAATAAGGATCTATCTCCGTATCTTTTCTGTTTTTATTAATTTTATTTAAAACTTTTTCTTTAGTACTTTCAATTCTTTCAAATACAATTTTACTGTCTGTTCTACCAAAATGTATATCACTTGGTTTTTCCCATGTAGTCAAATGAATAGTGTTTGTTAAGAATCGAAACCTTAATTACCTTTGAAAATAAAACACAGTATTTTTTTCATTGGGAAAAACCGCACTGGTAAAAAACCCAACGTTTATTGCTTGCTGCATCCTCTGGCTACCTTCAGTACTCTCCACCCCCTTGCACGCATCCCCTCTGGCTCTAATAATTTGTAGTACCTCCAGTTTTCACCGTACACGCTAATCAATTTTTTGAAGTTTGCAAGCCACTTACTCGTATCGGCCAAAACAGGATACAACACATGAAGCCTAGTCTTCGATTCGCTTGTCAAGAAATTGTATATGAACATAAAGATAGTCATCTGAGAATCCCTAAGTATGAGTCTAATGTGAGCGAACATGTTGTCAGGCGAAAGTATGACTAATTGATTGATCATCACTCTAAATTTGGGAAAATAAGCCATATCAGAGGCCATTTCAACAACATCTTGATCATTCAGTTTTTTCGATATTTTTGGTATCGAAACACCAGAGTAACCCAGGCTAAGTTTGAATGCAGCCAATCGGTTTTTAACTACTTCTCCATACTGGCTTATATTTACTATCCTTTTATTACAGAACAGTATAATCAAGCATGCCAAACAGTTCGAGCTCTGCTGCGATATGTTTCCATCACCATCGGCATACTCATCGCGTTTAGAGCTGGTCTGATATGTGGCAAACTCAGCATCAGAAGAGTATTGTTCAACTCCACTATCAGGGTCTGTCAAATAATTCTCATAGGCCTCAATGAATCCAGGAAGGCCAGCCAATGTAGCTGCGACAATAGAGAGAGAAAATGATTTGTCTCCATCTTGATGATCATACAGATTGACTATTGTCTTGTTGTTGATGATGTAAAGGAACAGTTTTTTCAAATCTTTGACTCTACAAACTTTTATGGTTGAATCTTTCCCATAAGGCATGGTGATTTGGGTCATGGAGAGCTTCTCGCCATCAATGTCCAACACAGTTCGTGCCACTCTCATGTCGTAAGGTGTCATATATTTCTTCCCACTGCTGTCCACGAACAGTGTCATTGTTGCGATAGACACTGCTGTTTTTGAGACAGCCTTATGTTTTTCCATACCATCTCTGGACTTCTCTGCTTGTAGAACATTGATGTCAGCAAATGTTTCTTTGGTTATTTCCATTATTGATTTCTATTCTTCAAAATTAGAAAGCAAAATTGTCGGAACATATCCTGTTCCTTCGTTGCTCGGGCTCCTGGTTTCGGCTGCGGCGGTCGGTCAATCTCCAGCGTTGATACCAGGCCTGGCAAGTTCCAGCTGCTGGAGGGAACTGTTTGGGGGCGGGGGAGCTCCAATGCTGCTGTTACTGTGGTTGCTGGAGGTCGGTGGACTGGGGCTGTCTTCGGTACCATAGATTCGGCTACTTTTCCTGGCTTCTTTTGTTGCTGTTTGACTGGCTGTCGCTTGACTGGTGCTCGGGCTGCGGCCAGTAATCCTCGGTGCACTGATGGGAACTTGAGGTATTTTGGGTTTGCTACTTCCCTTTGCCACTGGAATGCGGCTAGGTTCTGGCTGCGGCCCTTGACCGATTGGTATGTTGGGTAGCAATATAGTGGTGCGACCGGGGGCAATCAACAGATGTCATATTCTTTCTTTTCTTTCCATCAGACGCTTAGAGCGTTTATACCTCTCCGTGTTTTCTTTCCTCTTCCTTTCGTCGCTTCATATTCGTTTTTAGTGAATTGACAAAACGAAATATAAATCCTATTATATTGATTGCTTTTTCGAGCTTGTTAGCATATTCAATCACTGAAACACTCTTTCCATCTTTCGTACGTATCGATAATGGTTCTGTGTATGTCATTGCCGCGAGTACTCTCATCTCATCCCTCCCCCATCTGCAACATTTGGCACAAAATGTTCAGATTTCCAACTTTCTCTGTTGAAATGCGGGCTCGTTTCACCGGCGGCATTCCTAGTCATTCCCTTTTTTCTTTCGAGTCTCTCGCTACCACATTCTTCCTCTTTCCACTTTCCTGGACCCGGAACACAGTCGCCTCTGCTTTTTGCAACTCCTTCATTGGACATAATATGCTGTTGTGCATCTGTCTACCGGGGCATCTGGTGCACGGTCCCTGGTAGCAGTCTTTCGCCATATGTCCCAGTTTCAGGCAGTTGGGGCATAAATTCTTTTCCTTCACCACTCGATTTCTTGCTGCTAGCTTAAGAACTTGGAACTCCGGACAGTTCCAAATGGGGTGTTCCATGGAGCGGCACACATTGCACGGCATCCTTTTCTTTCCCAAAGTGCCTTGCTGACCTGCCCTACCGTCTGGCCTTTTGTAAAACTGCTTGGCCTGTTGAGACGTTGACGGTCCTTCTTTCACATTTGGCTCTGCCAGCCTCACTTGCTGTGGGGCGGACGGCTCGTCTCTCCATCTTTCCTGTACGCTTTCGAGTTCCGTCGCACGTCTTTCCAAGAAAGCACACATCTCTTGCACTGTTGGGAACTCTGAAGTTCTCGTCTCCTCCCACTTGCACGCCGTCTCTCTGTCCAACCTTTCATGGAGCATGTGCACTATTATAACGTCCCAATGTTCAGTTGGGACTCCCCGCAATGTTTCGTGGGTGATGTTCGACATCTTCTGCAACTCACCTGCCTTAGGAAGGCCCTGCAGCATCGGCAACTTAAATAGTTTCCTCAGCAGCTCGCGGCATGTGGCATATTGCCGGTGGTACATCTCATTTATCCTTTTCCAGGCCTCGTTGTAATTTCTTTCGGTCAGCTGCCACTCTCCCAGCGTTCGAGCAGCCTTTCCGACCAGCGACGCTCTCAGGTATGAGAATTTGTATGCCGGAGATATCCGGTCATTGTCATGGAACGCCGCAACAAACCTGTCGCGAAACCCTTGCCATTTCGTAATTTCTCCATCGAAGTGCCCCCATGTATTATTCACATCCTGCTGGGAGAATGGCAGGTTCACTTGTACCGAAATAGGCGGCGCGTCTTTCCTTCTTTCCTGACTTTCCAACTCTGTCCGTCTTTCCTTAAGCGCGGCCGAGGCCGCAAAATATTTTTCCTCCGCCTCGGCAGCCTTCCTCTCGATCTCCGCCAATCGGAGCACATCCTCCGTCTTGGCGATCTCCTTTTCGCCCAACTTCACCTGCCGCCATGCGTCCTCAAGCGCTTCTATCCTCACCTTGATTGCTTCCAAGGTGCTGGCGGCGAACATGTCTGATTCTACGAATGCCACCATGCGGAGCATGGCATTGCATCCTGCCTTGAATGTATATTCGTGATTTTCCATTTTCTTTCCAATTTATATCTTTCCAAATTTAATTACTGTTTTCTTTCCCTTTTCTTACTCACGTAAAATTCTTAACTATGAAAAAAAAATCTCAATAAAAAATCAATCATCAATTAATTCCCTTCTCTTACCAAATTTACGTCTTTCCAATTTATAAAAACAAGGTCTTTCCTTTGCTTAATCTGAAATATAACAACCCACTTTCGATCAAAACTCATGTATTTATAGAAAAAGTTTCGATAGGAATAATTATCGTTCTTTTCAATCATCGAACACGAGAGTTGCCAGCTCTCGTCGTTCGATACACTTTCACCTTTTTGTGTTTTGTCTTCAATTTGTCGTATCGTTATGGATTATTTATTTTTGTAAAATAAGGATCTATCTCCGTATCTTTTCTGTTTTTATTAATTTTATTTAAAACTTTTTCTTTAGTACTTTCAATTCTTTCAAATACAATTTTACTGTCTGTTCTACCAAAATGTATATCACTTGGTTTTTCCCATGTAGTCAAATGAATAGTGTTTGTTAAGAATCGAAACCTTAATTACCTTTGAAAATAAAACACAGTATTTTTTTCATTGGGAAAAACCGCACTGGTAAAAAACCCAACGTTTATTGCTTGCTGCATCCTCTGGCTACCTTCAGTACTCTCCACCCCCTTGCACGCATCCCCTCTGGCTCTAATAATTTGTAGTACCTCCAGTTTTCACCGTACACGCTAATCAATTTTTTGAAGTTTGCAAGCCACTTACTCGTATCGGCCAAAACAGGATACAACACATGAAGCCTAGTCTTCGATTCGCTTGTCAAGAAATTGTATATGAACATAAAGATAGTCATCTGAGAATCCCTAAGTATGAGTCTAATGTGAGCGAACATGTTGTCAGGCGAAAGTATGACTAATTGATTGATCATCACTCTAAATTTGGGAAAATAAGCCATATCAGAGGCCATTTCAACAACATCTTGATCATTCAGTTTTTTCGATATTTTTGGTATCGAAACACCAGAGTAACCCAGGCTAAGTTTGAATGCAGCCAATCGGTTTTTAACTACTTCTCCATACTGGCTTATATTTACTATCCTTTTATTACAGAACAGTATAATCAAGCATGCCAAACAGTTCGAGCTCTGCTGCGATATGTTTCCATCACCATCGGCATACTCATCGCGTTTAGAGCTGGTCTGATATGTGGCAAACTCAGCATCAGAAGAGTATTGTTCAACTCCACTATCAGGGTCTGTCAAATAATTCTCATAGGCCTCAATGAATCCAGGAAGGCCAGCCAATGTAGCTGCGACAATAGAGAGAGAAAATGATTTGTCTCCATCTTGATGATCATACAGATTGACTGTTGTCTTGTTGTTGATGATGTAAAGGAACAGTTTTTTCAAATCTTTGACTCTACAAACTTTTATGGTTGAATCTTTCCCATAAGGCATGGTGATTTGGGTCATGGAGAGCTTCTCGCCATCAATGTCCAACACAGTTCGTGCCACTCTCATGTCGTAAGGTGTCATATATTTCTTCCCACTGCTGTCCACGAACAGTGTCATTGTTGCGATAGACACTGCTGTTTTTGAGACAGCCTTATGTTTTTCCATACCATCTCTGGACTTCTCTGCTTGTAGAACATTGATGTCAGCAAATGTTTCTTTGGTTATTTCCATTATTGATTTCTATTCTTCAAAATTAGAAAGCAAAATTGTCGGAACATATCCTGTTCCTTCGTTGCTCGGGCTCCTGGTTTCGGCTGCGGCGGTCGGTCAATCTCCAGCGTTGATACCAGGCCTGGCAAGTTCCAGCTGCTGGAGGGAACTGTTTGGGGGCGGGGGAGCTCCAATGCTGCTGTTACTGTGGTTGCTGGAGGTCGGTGGACTGGGGCTGTCTTCGGTACCATAGATTCGGCTACTTTTCCTGGCTTCTTTTGTTGCTGTTTGACTGGCTGTCGCTTGACTGGTGCTCGGGCTGCGGCCAGTAATCCTCGGTGCACTGATGGGAACTTGAGGTATTTTGGGTTTGCTACTTCCCTTTGCCACTGGAATGCGGCTAGGTTCTGGCTGCGGCCCTTGACCGATTGGTATGTTGGGTAGCAATATAGTGGTGCGACCGGGGGCAATCAACAGATGTCATATTCTTTCTTTTCTTTCCATCAGACGCTTAGAGCGTTTATACCTCTCCGTGTTTTCTTTCCTCTTCCTTTCGTCGCTTCATATTCGTTTTTAGTGAATTGACAAAACGAAATATAAATCCTATTATATTGATTGCTTTTTCGAGCTTGTTAGCATATTCAATCACTGAAACACTCTTTCCATCTTTCGTACGTATCGATAATGGTTCTGTGTATGTCATTGCCGCGAGTACTCTCATCTCATCCCTCCCCCATCTGCAACATTTGGCACAAAATGTTCAGATTTCCAACTTTCTCTGTTGAAATGCGGGCTCGTTTCACCGGCGGCATTCCTAGTCATTCCCTTTTTTCTTTCGAGTCTCTCGCTACCACATTCTTCCTCTTTCCACTTTCCTGGACCCGGAACACAGTCGCCTCTGCTTTTTGCAACTCCTTCATTGGACATAATATGCTGTTGTGCATCTGTCTACCGGGGCATCTGGTGCACGGTCCCTGGTAGCAGTCTTTCGCCATATGTCCCAGTTTCAGGCAGTTGGGGCATAAATTCTTTTCCTTCACCACTCGATTTCTTGCTGCTAGCTTAAGAACTTGGAACTCCGGACAGTTCCAAATGGGGTGTTCCATGGAGCGGCACACATTGCACGGCATCCTTTTCTTTCCCAAAGTGCCTTGCTGACCTGCCCTACCGTCTGGCCTTTTGTAAAACTGCTTGGCCTGTTGAGACGTTGACGGTCCTTCTTTCACATTTGGCTCTGCCAGCCTCACTTGCTGTGGGGCGGACGGCTCGTCTCTCCATCTTTCCTGTACGCTTTCGAGTTCCGTCGCACGTCTTTCCAAGAAAGCACACATCTCTTGCACTGTTGGGAACTCTGAAGTTCTCGTCTCCTCCCACTTGCACGCCGTCTCTCTGTCCAACCTTTCATGGAGCATGTGCACTATTATAACGTCCCAATGTTCAGTTGGGACTCCCCGCAATGTTTCGTGGGTGATGTTCGACATCTTCTGCAACTCACCTGCCTTAGGAAGGCCCTGCAGCATCGGCAACTTAAATAGTTTCCTCAGCAGCTCGCGGCATGTGGCATATTGCCGGTGGTACATCTCATTTATCCTTTTCCAGGCCTCGTTGTAATTTCTTTCGGTCAGCTGCCACTCTCCCAGCGTTCGAGCAGCCTTTCCGACCAGCGACGCTCTCAGGTATGAGAATTTGTATGCCGGAGATATCCGGTCATTGTCATGGAACGCCGCAACAAACCTGTCGCGAAACCCTTGCCATTTCGTAATTTCTCCATCGAAGTGCCCCCATGTATTATTCACATCCTGCTGGGAGAATGGCAGGTTCACTTGTACCGAAATAGGCGGCGCGTCTTTCCTTCTTTCCTGACTTTCCAACTCTGTCCGTCTTTCCTTAAGCGCGGCCGAGGCCGCAAAATATTTTTCCTCCGCCTCGGCAGCCTTCCTCTCGATCTCCGCCAATCGGAGCACATCCTCCGTCTTGGCGATCTCCTTTTCGCCCAACTTCACCTGCCGCCATGCGTCCTCAAGCGCTTCTATCCTCACCTTGATTGCTTCCAAGGTGCTGGCGGCGAACATGTCTGATTCTACGAATGCCACCATGCGGAGCATGGCATTGCATCCTGCCTTGAATGTATATTCGTGATTTTCCATTTTCTTTCCAATTTATATCTTTCCAAATTTAATTACTGTTTTCTTTCCCTTTTCTTACTCACGTAAAATTCTTAACTATGAAAAAAAAATCTCAATAAAAAATCAATCATCAATTAATTCCCTTCTCTTACCAAATTTACGTCTTTCCAATTTATAAAAACAAGGTCTTTCCTTTGCTTAATCTGAAATATAACAACCCACTTTCGATCAAAACTCATGTATTTATAGAAAAAGTTTCGATAGGAATAATTATCGTTCTTTTCAATCATCGAACACGAGAGTTGCCAGCTCTCGTCGTTCGATACACTTTCACCTTTTTGTGTTTTGTCTTCAATTTGTCGTATCGTTATGGATTATTTATTTTTGTAAAATAAGGATCTATCTCCGTATCTTTTCTGTTTTTATTAATTTTATTTAAAACTTTTTCTTTAGTACTTTCAATTCTTTCAAATACAATTTTACTGTCTGTTCTACCAAAATGTATATCACTTGGTTTTTCCCATGTAGTCAAATGAATAGTGTTTGTTAAGAATCGAAACCTTAATTACCTTTGAAAATAAAACACAGTATTTTTTTCATTGGGAAAAACCGCACTGGTAAAAAACCCAACGTTTATTGCTTGCTGCATCCTCTGGCTACCTTCAGTACTCTCCACCCCCTTGCACGCATCCCCTCTGGCTCTAATAATTTGTAGTACCTCCAGTTTTCACCGTACACGCTAATCAATTTTTTGAAGTTTGCAAGCCACTTACTCGTATCGGCCAAAACAGGATACAACACATGAAGCCTAGTCTTCGATTCGCTTGTCAAGAAATTGTATATGAACATAAAGATAGTCATCTGAGAATCCCTAAGTATGAGTCTAATGTGAGCGAACATGTTGTCAGGCGAAAGTATGACTAATTGATTGATCATCACTCTAAATTTGGGAAAATAAGCCATATCAGAGGCCATTTCAACAACATCTTGATCATTCAGTTTTTTCGATATTTTTGGTATCGAAACACCAGAGTAACCCAGGCTAAGTTTGAATGCAGCCAATCGGTTTTTAACTACTTCTCCATACTGGCTTATATTTACTATCCTTTTATTACAGAACAGTATAATCAAGTATGCCAAACAGTTCGAGCTCTGCTGCGATATGTTTCCATCACCATCGGCATACTCATCGCGTTTAGAGCTGGTCTGATATGTGGCAAACTCAGCATCAGAAGAGTATTGTTCAACTCCACTATCAGGGTCTGTCAAATAATTCTCATAGGCCTCAATGAATCCAGGAAGGCCAGCCAATGTAGCTGCGACAATAGAGAGAGAAAATGATTTGTCTCCATCTTGATGATCATACAGATTGACTATTGTCTTGTTGTTGATGATGTAAAGGAACAGTTTTTTCAAATCTTTGACTCTACAAACTTTTATGGTTGAATCTTTCCCATAAGGCATGGTGATTTGGGTCATGGAGAGCTTCTCGCCATCAATGTCCAACACAGTTCGTGCCACTCTCATGTCGTAAGGTGTCATATATTTCTTCCCACTGCTGTCCACGAACAGTGTCATTGTTGCGATAGACACTGCTGTTTTTGAGACAGCCTTATGTTTTTCCATACCATCTCTGGACTTCTCTGCTTGTAGAACATTGATGTCAGCAAATGTTTCTTTGGTTATTTCCATTATTGATTTCTATTCTTCAAAATTAGAAAGCAAAATTGTCGGAACATATCCTGTTCCTTCGTTGCTCGGGCTCCTGGTTTCGGCTGCGGCGGTCGGTCAATCTCCAGCGTTGATACCAGGCCTGGCAAGTTCCAGCTGCTGGAGGGAACTGTTTGGGGGCGGGGGAGCTCCAATGCTGCTGTTACTGTGGTTGCTGGAGGTCGGTGGACTGGGGCTGTCTTCGGTACCATAGATTCGGCTACTTTTCCTGGCTTCTTTTGTTGCTGTTTGACTGGCTGTCGCTTGACTGGTGCTCGGGCTGCGGCCAGTAATCCTCGGTGCACTGATGGGAACTTGAGGTATTTTGGGTTTGCTACTTCCCTTTGCCACTGGAATGCGGCTAGGTTCTGGCTGCGGCCCTTGACCGATTGGTATGTTGGGTAGCAATATAGTGGTGCGACCGGGGGCAATCAACAGATGTCATATTCTTTCTTTTCTTTCCATCAGACGCTTAGAGCGTTTATACCTCTCCGTGTTTTCTTTCCTCTTCCTTTCGTCGCTTCATATTCGTTTTTAGTGAATTGACAAAACGAAATATAAATCCTATTATATTGATTGCTTTTTCGAGCTTGTTAGCATATTCAATCACTGAAACACTCTTTCCATCTTTCGTACGTATCGATAATGGTTCTGTGTATGTCATTGCCGCGAGTACTCTCATCTCATCCCTCCCCCATCTGCAACATTTGGCACAAAATGTTCAGATTTCCAACTTTCTCTGTTGAAATGCGGGCTCGTTTCACCGGCGGCATTCCTAGTCATTCCCTTTTTTCTTTCGAGTCTCTCGCTACCACATTCTTCCTCTTTCCACTTTCCTGGACCCGGAACACAGTCGCCTCTGCTTTTTGCAACTCCTTCATTGGACATAATATGCTGTTGTGCATCTGTCTACCGGGGCATCTGGTGCACGGTCCCTGGTAGCAGTCTTTCGCCATATGTCCCAGTTTCAGGCAGTTGGGGCATAAATTCTTTTCCTTCACCACTCGATTTCTTGCTGCTAGCTTAAGAACTTGGAACTCCGGACAGTTCCAAATGGGGTGTTCCATGGAGCGGCACACATTGCACGGCATCCTTTTCTTTCCCAAAGTGCCTTGCTGACCTGCCCTACCGTCTGGCCTTTTGTAAAACTGCTTGGCCTGTTGAGACGTTGACGGTCCTTCTTTCACATTTGGCTCTGCCAGCCTCACTTGCTGTGGGGCGGACGGCTCGTCTCTCCATCTTTCCTGTACGCTTTCGAGTGCCGTCGCACGTCTTTCCAAGAAAGCACACATCTCTTGCACTGTTGGGAACTCTGAAGTTCTCGTCTCCTCCCACTTGCACGCCGTCTCTCTGTCCAACCTTTCATGGAGCATGTGCACTATTATAACGTCCCAATGTTCAGTTGGGACTCCCTGCCCTGCCAGCTGCCGCAATGTTTCGTGGGTGATGTTCGACATCTTCTGCAACTCACCTGCCTTAGGAAGGCCCTGCAGCATCGGCAACTTAAATAGTTTCCTCAGCAGCTCGCGGCATGTGGCATATTGCCGGTGGTACATCTCATTTATCCTTTTCCAGGCCTCGTTGTAATTTCTTTCGGTCAGCTGCCACTCTCCCAGCGTTCGAGCAGCCTTTCCGACCAGCGACGCTCTCAGGTATGAGAATTTGTATGCCGGAGATATCCGGTCATTGTCATGGAACGCCGCAACAAACCTGTCGCGAAACCCTTGCCATTTCGTAATTTCTCCATCGAAGTGCCCCCATGTATTATTCACATCCTGCTGGGAGAATGGCAGGTTCACTTGTACCGAAATAGGCGGCGCGTCTTTCCTTCTTTCCTGACTTTCCAACTCTGTCCGTCTTTCCTTAAGCGCGGCCGAGGCCGCAAAATATTTTTCCTCCGCCTCGGCAGCCTTCCTCTCGATCTCCGCCAATCGGAGCACATCCTCCGTCTTGGCGATCTCCTTTTCGCCCAACTTCACCTGCCGCCATGCGTCCTCAAGCGCTTCTATCCTCACCTTGATTGCTTCCAAGGTGCTGGCGGCGAACATGTCTGATTCTACGAATGCCACCATGCGGAGCATGGCATTGCATCCTGCCTTGAATGTATATTCGTGATTTTCCATTTTCTTTCCAATTTATATCTTTCCAAATTTAATTACTGTTTTCTTTCCCTTTTCTTACTCACGTAAAATTCTTAACTATGAAAAAAAAATCTCAATAAAAAATCAATCATCAATTAATTCCCTTCTCTTACCAAATTTACGTCTTTCCAATTTATAAAAACAAGGTCTTTCCTTTGCTTAATCTGAAATATAACAACCCACTTTCGATCAAAACTCATGTATTTATAGAAAAAGTTTCGATAGGAATAATTATCGTTCTTTTCAATCATCGAACACGAGAGTTGCCAGCTCTCGTCGTTCGATACACTTTCACCTTTTTGTGTTTTGTCTTCAATTTGTCGTATCGTTATGGATTATTTATTTTTGTAAAATAAGGATCTATCTCCGTATCTTTTCTGTTTTTATTAATTTTATTTAAAACTTTTTCTTTAGTACTTTCAATTCTTTCAAATACAATTTTACTGTCTGTTCTACCAAAATGTATATCACTTGGTTTTTCCCATGTAGTCAAATGAATAGTGTTTGTTAAGAATCGAAACCTTAATTACCTTTGAAAATAAAACACAGTATTTTTTTCATTGGGAAAAACCGCACTGGTAAAAAACCCAACGTTTATTGCTTGCTGCATCCTCTGGCTACCTTCAGTACTCTCCACCCCCTTGCACGCATCCCCTCTGGCTCTAATAATTTGTAGTACCTCCAGTTTTCACCGTACACGCTAATCAATTTTTTGAAGTTTGCAAGCCACTTACTCGTATCGGCCAAAACAGGATACAACACATGAAGCCTAGTCTTCGATTCGCTTGTCAAGAAATTGTATATGAACATAAAGATAGTCATCTGAGAATCCCTAAGTATGAGTCTAATGTGAGCGAACATGTTGTCAGGCGAAAGTATGACTAATTGATTGATCATCACTCTAAATTTGGGAAAATAAGCCATATCAGAGGCCATTTCAACAACATCTTGATCATTCAGTTTTTTCGATATTTTTGGTATCGAAACACCAGAGTAACCCAGGCTAAGTTTGAATGCAGCCAATCGGTTTTTAACTACTTCTCCATACTGGCTTATATTTACTATCCTTTTATTACAGAACAGTATAATCAAGTATGCCAAACAGTTCGAGCTCTGCTGCGATATGTTTCCATCACCATCGGCATACTCATCGCGTTTAGAGCTGGTCTGATATGTGGCAAACTCAGCATCAGAAGAGTATTGTTCAACTCCACTATCAGGGTCTGTCAAATAATTCTCATAGGCCTCAATGAATCCAGGAAGGCCAGCCAATGTAGCTGCGACAATAGAGAGAGAAAATGATTTGTCTCCATCTTGATGATCATACAGATTGACTATTGTCTTGTTGTTGATGATGTAAAGGAACAGTTTTTTCAAATCTTTGACTCTACAAACTTTTATGGTTGAATCTTTCCCATAAGGCATGGTGATTTGGGTCATGGAGAGCTTCTCGCCATCAATGTCCAACACAGTTCGTGCCACTCTCATGTCGTAAGGTGTCATATATTTCTTCCCACTGCTGTCCACGAACAGTGTCATTGTTGCGATAGACACTGCTGTTTTTGAGACAGCCTTATGTTTTTCCATACCATCTCTGGACTTCTCTGCTTGTAGAACATTGATGTCAGCAAATGTTTCTTTGGTTATTTCCATTATTGATTTCTATTCTTCAAAATTAGAAAGCAAAATTGTCGGAACATATCCTGTTCCTTCGTTGCTCGGGCTCCTGGTTTCGGCTGCGGCGGTCGGTCAATCTCCAGCGTTGATACCAGGCCTGGCAAGTTCCAGCTGCTGGAGGGAACTGTTTGGGGGCGGGGGAGCTCCAATGCTGCTGTTACTGTGGTTGCTGGAGGTCGGTGGACTGGGGCTGTCTTCGGTACCATAGATTCGGCTACTTTTCCTGGCTTCTTTTGTTGCTGTTTGACTGGCTGTCGCTTGACTGGTGCTCGGGCTGCGGCCAGTAATCCTCGGTGCACTGATGGGAACTTGAGGTATTTTGGGTTTGCTACTTCCCTTTGCCACTGGAATGCGGCTAGGTTCTGGCTGCGGCCCTTGACCGATTGGTATGTTGGGTAGCAATATAGTGGTGCGACCGGGGGCAATCAACAGATGTCATATTCTTTCTTTTCTTTCCATCAGACGCTTAGAGCGTTTATACCTCTCCGTGTTTTCTTTCCTCTTCCTTTCGTCGCTTCATATTCGTTTTTAGTGAATTGACAAAACGAAATATAAATCCTATTATATTGATTGCTTTTTCGAGCTTGTTAGCATATTCAATCACTGAAACACTCTTTCCATCTTTCGTACGTATCGATAATGGTTCTGTGTATGTCATTGCCGCGAGTACTCTCATCTCATCCCTCCCCCATCTGCAACATTTGGCACAAAATGTTCAGATTTCCAACTTTCTCTGTTGAAATGCGGGCTCGTTTCACCGGCGGCATTCCTAGTCATTCCCTTTTTTCTTTCGAGTCTCTCGCTACCACATTCTTCCTCTTTCCACTTTCCTGGACCCGGAACACAGTCGCCTCTGCTTTTTGCAACTCCTTCATTGGACATAATATGCTGTTGTGCATCTGTCTACCGGGGCATCTGGTGCACGGTCCCTGGTAGCAGTCTTTCGCCATATGTCCCAGTTTCAGGCAGTTGGGGCATAAATTCTTTTCCTTCACCACTCGATTTCTTGCTGCTAGCTTAAGAACTTGGAACTCCGGACAGTTCCAAATGGGGTGTTCCATGGAGCGGCACACATTGCACGGCATCCTTTTCTTTCCCAAAGTGCCTTGCTGACCTGCCCTACCGTCTGGCCTTTTGTAAAACTGCTTGGCCTGTTGAGACGTTGACGGTCCTTCTTTCACATTTGGCTCTGCCAGCCTCACTTGCTGTGGGGCGGACGGCTCGTCTCTCCATCTTTCCTGTACGCTTTCGAGTGCCGTCGCACGTCTTTCCAAGAAAGCACACATCTCTTGCACTGTTGGGAACTCTGAAGTTCTCGTCTCCTCCCACTTGCACGCCGTCTCTCTGTCCAACCTTTCATGGAGCATGTGCACTATTATAACGTCCCAATGTTCAGTTGGGACTCCCTGCCCTGCCTGCTGCCGCAATGTTTCGTGGGTGATGTTCGACATCTTCTGCAACTCACCTGCCTTAGGAAGGCCCTGCAGCATCGGCAACTTAAATAGTTTCCTCAGCAGCTCGCGGCATGTGGCATATTGCCGGTGGTACATCTCATTTATCCTTTTCCAGGCCTCGTTGTAATTTCTTTCGGTCAGCTGCCACTCTCCCAGCGTTCGAGCAGCCTTTCCGACCAGCGACGCTCTCAGGTATGAGAATTTGTATGCCGGAGATATCCGGTCATTGTCATGGAACGCCGCAACAAACCTGTCGCGAAACCCTTGCCATTTCGTAATTTCTCCATCGAAGTGCCCCCATGTATTATTCACATCCTGCTGGGAGAATGGCAGGTTCACTTGTACCGAAATAGGCGGCGCGTCTTTCCTTCTTTCCTGACTTTCCAACTCTGTCCGTCTTTCCTTAAGCGCGGCCGAGGCCGCAAAATATTTTTCCTCCGCCTCGGCAGCCTTCCTCTCGATCTCCGCCAATCGGAGCACATCCTCCGTCTTGGCGATCTCCTTTTCGCCCAACTTCACCTGCCGCCATGCGTCCTCAAGCGCTTCTATCCTCACCTTGATTGCTTCCAAGGTGCTGGCGGCGAACATGTCTGATTCTACGAATGCCACCATGCGGAGCATGGCATTGCATCCTGCCTTGAATGTATATTCGTGATTTTCCATTTTCTTTCCAATTTATATCTTTCCAAATTTAATTACTGTTTTCTTTCCCTTTTCTTACTCACGTAAAATTCTTAACTATGAAAAAAAAATCTCAATAAAAAATCAATCATCAATTAATTCCCTTCTCTTACCAAATTTACGTCTTTCCAATTTATAAAAACAAGGTCTTTCCTTTGCTTAATCTGAAATATAACAACCCACTTTCGATCAAAACTCATGTATTTATAGAAAAAGTTTCGATAGGAATAATTATCGTTCTTTTCAATCATCGAACACGAGAGTTGCCAGCTCTCGTCGTTCGATACACTTTCACCTTTTTGTGTTTTGTCTTCAATTTGTCGTATCGTTATGGATTATTTATTTTTGTAAAATAAGGATCTATCTCCGTATCTTTTCTGTTTTTATTAATTTTATTTAAAACTTTTTCTTTAGTACTTTCAATTCTTTCAAATACAATTTTACTGTCTGTTCTACCAAAATGTATATCACTTGGTTTTTCCCATGTAGTCAAATGAATAGTGTTTGTTAAGAATCGAAACCTTAATTACCTTTGAAAATAAAACACAGTATTTTTTTCATTGGGAAAAACCGCACTGGTAAAAAACCCAACGTTTATTGCTTGCTGCATCCTCTGGCTACCTTCAGTACTCTCCACCCCCTTGCACGCATCCCCTCTGGCTCTAATAATTTGTAGTACCTCCAGTTTTCACCGTACACGCTAATCAATTTTTTGAAGTTTGCAAGCCACTTACTCGTATCGGCCAAAACAGGATACAACACATGAAGCCTAGTCTTCGATTCGCTTGTCAAGAAATTGTATATGAACATAAAGATAGTCATCTGAGAATCCCTAAGTATGAGTCTAATGTGAGCGAACATGTTGTCAGGCGAAAGTATGACTAATTGATTGATCATCACTCTAAATTTGGGAAAATAAGCCATATCAGAGGCCATTTCAACAACATCTTGATCATTCAGTTTTTTCGATATTTTTGGTATCGAAACACCAGAGTAACCCAGGCTAAGTTTGAATGCAGCCAATCGGTTTTTAACTACTTCTCCATACTGGCTTATATTTACTATCCTTTTATTACAGAACAGTATAATCAAGTATGCCAAACAGTTCGAGCTCTGCTGCGATATGTTTCCATCACCATCGGCATACTCATCGCGTTTAGAGCTGGTCTGATATGTGGCAAACTCAGCATCAGAAGAGTATTGTTCAACTCCACTATCAGGGTCTGTCAAATAATTCTCATAGGCCTCAATGAATCCAGGAAGGCCAGCCAATGTAGCTGCGACAATAGAGAGAGAAAATGATTTGTCTCCATCTTGATGATCATACAGATTGACTATTGTCTTGTTGTTGATGATGTAAAGGAACAGTTTTTTCAAATCTTTGACTCTACAAACTTTTATGGTTGAATCTTTCCCATAAGGCATGGTGATTTGGGTCATGGAGAGCTTCTCGCCATCAATGTCCAACACAGTTCGTGCCACTCTCATGTCGTAAGGTGTCATATATTTCTTCCCACTGCTGTCCACGAACAGTGTCATTGTTGCGATAGACACTGCTGTTTTTGAGACAGCCTTATGTTTTTCCATACCATCTCTGGACTTCTCTGCTTGTAGAACATTGATGTCAGCAAATGTTTCTTTGGTTATTTCCATTATTGATTTCTATTCTTCAAAATTAGAAAGCAAAATTGTCGGAACATATCCTGTTCCTTCGTTGCTCGGGCTCCTGGTTTCGGCTGCGGCGGTCGGTCAATCTCCAGCGTTGATACCAGGCCTGGCAAGTTCCAGCTGCTGGAGGGAACTGTTTGGGGGCGGGGGAGCTCCAATGCTGCTGTTACTGTGGTTGCTGGAGGTCGGTGGACTGGGGCTGTCTTCGGTACCATAGATTCGGCTACTTTTCCTGGCTTCTTTTGTTGCTGTTTGACTGGCTGTCGCTTGACTGGTGCTCGGGCTGCGGCCAGTAATCCTCGGTGCACTGATGGGAACTTGAGGTATTTTGGGTTTGCTACTTCCCTTTGCCACTGGAATGCGGCTAGGTTCTGGCTGCGGCCCTTGACCGATTGGTATGTTGGGTAGCAATATAGTGGTGCGACCGAGGGCAATCAACAGATGTCATATTCTTTCTTTTCTTTCCATCAGACGCTTAGAGCGTTTATACCTCTCCGTGTTTTCTTTCCTCTTCCTTTCGTCGCTTCATATTCGTTTTTAGTGAATTGACAAAACGAAATATAAATCCTATTATATTGATTGCTTTTTCGAGCTTGTTAGCATATTCAATCACTGAAACACTCTTTCCATCTTTCGTACGTATCGATAATGGTTCTGTGTATGTCATTGCCGCGAGTACTCTCATCTCATCCCTCCCCCATCTGCAACATTTGGCACAAAATGTTCAGATTTCCAACTTTCTCTGTTGAAATGCGGGCTCGTTTCACCGGCGGCATTCCTAGTCATTCCCTTTTTTCTTTCGAGTCTCTCGCTACCACATTCTTCCTCTTTCCACTTTCCTGGACCCGGAACACAGTCGCCTCTGCTTTTTGCAACTCCTTCATTGGACATAATATGCTGTTGTGCATCTGTCTACCGGGGCATCTGGTGCACGGTCCCTGGTAGCAGTCTTTCGCCATATGTCCCAGTTTCAGGCAGTTGGGGCATAAATTCTTTTCCTTCACCACTCGATTTCTTGCTGCTAGCTTAAGAACTTGGAACTCCGGACAGTTCCAAATGGGGTGTTCCATGGAGCGGCACACATTGCACGGCATCCTTTTCTTTCCCAAAGTGCCTTGCTGACCTGCCCTACCGTCTGGCCTTTTGTAAAACTGCTTGGCCTGTTGAGACGTTGACGGTCCTTCTTTCACATTTGGCTCTGCCAGCCTCACTTGCTGTGGGGCGGACGGCTCGTCTCTCCATCTTTCCTGTACGCTTTCGAGTGCCGTCGCACGTCTTTCCAAGAAAGCACACATCTCTTGCACTGTTGGGAACTCTGAAGTTCTCGTCTCCTCCCACTTGCACGCCGTCTCTCTGTCCAACCTTTCATGGAGCATGTGCACTATTATAACGTCCCAATGTTCAGTTGGGACTCCCTGCCCTGCCTGCTGCCGCAATGTTTCGTGGGTGATGTTCGACATCTTCTGCAACTCACCTGCCTTAGGAAGGCCCTGCAGCATCGGCAACTTAAATAGTTTCCTCAGCAGCTCGCGGCATGTGGCATATTGCCGGTGGTACATCTCATTTATCCTTTTCCAGGCCTCGTTGTAATTTCTTTCGGTCAGCTGCCACTCTCCCAGCGTTCGAGCAGCCTTTCCGACCAGCGACGCTCTCAGGTATGAGAATTTGTATGCCGGAGATATCCGGTCATTGTCATGGAACGCCGCAACAAACCTGTCGCGAAACCCTTGCCATTTCGTAATTTCTCCATCGAAGTGCCCCCATGTATTATTCACATCCTGCTGGGAGAATGGCAGGTTCACTTGTACCGAAATAGGCGGCGCGTCTTTCCTTCTTTCCTGACTTTCCAACTCTGTCCGTCTTTCCTTAAGCGCGGCCGAGGCCGCAAAATATTTTTCCTCCGCCTCGGCAGCCTTCCTCTCGATCTCCGCCAATCGGAGCACATCCTCCGTCTTGGCGATCTCCTTTTCGCCCAACTTCACCTGCCGCCATGCGTCCTCAAGCGCTTCTATCCTCACCTTGATTGCTTCCAAGGTGCTGGCGGCGAACATGTCTGATTCTACGAATGCCACCATGCGGAGCATGGCATTGCATCCTGCCTTGAATGTATATTCGTGATTTTCCATTTTCTTTCCAATTTATATCTTTCCAAATTTAATTACTGTTTTCTTTCCCTTTTCTTACTCACGTAAAATTCTTAACTATGAAAAAAAAATCTCAATAAAAAATCAATCATCAATTAATTCCCTTCTCTTACCAAATTTACGTCTTTCCAATTTATAAAAACAAGGTCTTTCCTTTGCTTAATCTGAAATATAACAACCCACTTTCGATCAAAACTCATGTATTTATAGAAAAAGTTTCGATAGGAATAATTATCGTTCTTTTCAATCATCGAACACGAGAGTTGCCAGCTCTCGTCGTTCGATACACTTTCACCTTTTTGTGTTTTGTCTTCAATTTGTCATATCGTTATGGATTATTTATTTTTGTAAAATAAGGATCTATCTCCGTATCTTTTCTGTTTTTATTAATTTTATTTAAAACTTTTTCTTTAGTACTTTCAATTCTTTCAAATACAATTTTACTGTCTGTTCTACCAAAATGTATATCACTTGGTTTTTCCCATGTAGTCAAATGAATAGTGTTTGTTAAGAATCGAAACCTTAATTACCTTTGAAAATAAAACACAGTATTTTTTTCATTGGGAAAAACCGCACTGGTAAAAAACCCAACGTTTATTGCTTGCTGCATCCTCTGGCTACCTCGCTGTCCATTTTGCCACATTTCTTTGCAGCTTCGTCCAGTTGTCTCCCAGGTGCTCCAACATAACCTGGAGCATCTCCCTATCATCATCGTCGAATCCTTGCTGTCTGGAGTAGGCAGCTATCCTCTCCATCGACGACATAAAAAGTTCATGCATTTGTTTGTACACCATATTGATTGCTATCAATTATATATATAAAAAAAATAATATAAATATATATCCCTAATGCGCAACCAACTTGACTAAACCTTCCTGAGTGATCAGTGTACTGTGAGTTACCTATTTCTATTTTTCTTAAAAATGCTAGCAGCTAATCTTCAATCCCTTGCACTGTGGAAATAACCATTTCAATTTCAATTTGTAATTTTCCTATTCTTTCTATGCTAGCGCTATCGAATTGCATGCAGCTTTCGCTATCAACTTGCCCATTCATCGAATCTCATAGAAATTCGGAATAGTTTGTATGTAACCAACATACATTCAAAACTGTCTCTATTATATAAATATTTGCCCCTTGCCTTTAAATCGCTTGCGGTTGGTTACATCGCTTGCTCGCTATCGGCCCTATGTGGACATTACTATATTTACTATCTAATAATCACTGCGTACTTGCGTCACTAAATTTTCTATTTTTATACCCAGTATTTATTGTTTTAATTATATCAATCATGCCAATTATGCAAATTATGTCAATCATGCCGGCCAACAATCACACATACATTTCACTATACCTAAAACTCAACGCAAAAAAAAGAACGCTTGCTACCTATATTTACGCAGCACACAGTGATATAAAATAACGATACCTATATATGTAGCTTTAACAAACAGCACTGACCACTTTCTAGAAGGATTTTTTTTTCTACTTTTAATCTTCTTACCTTTCCTGTTTTTGTGAATTTCTAAATCCTTGCTCTTTTAATCACTCACTAAATGATTCTTAGTCCTTGGCTTGCACTTAATATTTGCTTTCCTATTGCTTTTCAATATATATTTTCTACTCAAAGAATAAACCCAATCGCACTTGAAAAATGAAAAAACTACTTGTGAATAAATCTTTTCAACCACTGCTTCTGCTGTCTGAACAAGTAATGAAAGCGCTGTGTGCTCTCTATGGTTCATGTTAATATCAACGCAGCAACAAGTCGCATTTCGCATACCCATTGCTTTCGTATACACACATATGTCCCATGTCCATACGCTCGGTGAGAGCACACAAGAAAATTGAAAAAAAAACCCATGCATTGGTTTTGTGTACAGTGTACATAATCACGTAGGCCATCGTTATGAGTGGCATAGCAACGACTTCGCATTATATTGAAATTGCTTCTTGTAATGACGAAGAGAAAAAACAAAAAGGAATTGAAACGCACGCGATGCCAACAGCCAACGTGTTCATTTTCACATAGGCATTTGGTCGGTGCTGTACTTGTTTATCGCTGCTTGCATGCAGTGAGCTGTGTACTTATATATTTATCAATATATTTGCTGTGGTTGTGGCTTTCGTTTAAGAAGAGAATAAACAATCATCTCGATTGTTCTGTTAGAATTTTATTTTCTGTTTTTGTGGCTATGTATGTATGTTAGGGCTAACGTGTTTCGAGCTTTGAATTATTGTCTTACATTTTATGTCTTTCAATAATATTTTAATTTATTATTCTCATTTACCTGTGACTTTCGTTGGCTTGCACTTTTTTGTAGGTTTTAGCTTGCACTTTTTTTTACACTCTTTACACTCTCGCACTATTGTTCGCTAGCACTATTTACATACATATATCCGGGCTCGACATGGACCAAAATGTTAAGAATCGAAACCTTAATTACCTTTGAAAATAAAACACAAAGTATTTTTTTTATTGGGAAAAACCGCACTGGTAAAAAACCCAACGTTTATTACTTGCTGCCTTGCTGGCTGTCGGAAGTAGACTCAAAAACAATTGCTAAATATTCAATTATATCCTTTTTCTCCTTGTACCAATACATAATCAATTGTAGTATACAATATATATAAATTATATTGGCTGTGTAGTTGAAAACTCGTACTCGTACGATACAGTGTTATTATAAACCTCTGTTGTCAAGTTGAAAGTTGTTTTTATTATTATGTAGGACTTAATACGACTACACTTTACTGAAGACTTTGTAAGACTCACTTTTTGAACAACGTTCAAAAAGATGTCCCAGTCCGATTCACTCATTTACTGCTCACATCTATTATGTAACTAAATATGTACACGCGAAACGTTTGCCACACCAACAACACAAGAACGAGATTATGATAAGTTAAAAGGAAACGAAATATGAGAGATATACTCAAGTGTCTATTTTATCTCCTCAGCATTATTAGCTATGGGTACGATCGATTGGAATTGTTAAAATGTTTATTCTTCTTGGAATGAAGAAATGTTTATCTTTGGTGTCTATTTTGCCTTATCAGCGTTAACCAGCATTATTAGCTGTGGGTATGATCGTATTGGCGCGACAATATTGGTCGCAACCAGGCTGAGACTCTTTTGCTAACACCACAACACAGCGGTGTTTGGTGTATTTGAGTGGGGCTACAAAACTTTTATTAATGATATAATACTATAAATACATGTACATATAATATGATATATTGACTTACTTAGTCTTAGGCTATATATATTCGCTTATGGTTTCTTACGTCTATCGTCTTCAGTGGTTAGGTTATAAAAGGAAAGGCGGACAATGCTTTCACTCCGAAGTGAAGTTTATACTGGTCACTTTTTCTTTTTATGTTTCTTCTCACATGATTTATTTTCGTTTTTATTTTCTTCTTTATTTGCAATTTCTATTTTCATTTAATCTACTGTTTGTTTTGATTAGTTTTCCTCTATGGGCTTTCTGACATACACCATATGCGTTGGTTGAGTCATGGACTAATCAGGATTCACTGAACAGATTTAAAATCTTTATTTTCGTTAAGGATTCTGTCTCTAGTTCACTGAATTGATTTAAATTATTTAAATGTTTTCCGTCAATGTTGATACGGTTTTTCACTGAAATAATTAAGGATGTCGCGGTTCCGATTTTGTTATTAATTTAAATATTCGTTCAAACTTTTTCGCAGGAAAACTTTTATTTGAAAATTAAATTCACTGTACCGGAACGGATTGTAGATTTTTACAGGATAGAATCAATTTAACTCTATCCTACCGGCTGCGCTAGTTTTGTTTTAATGAAACTAAGAGTTTTTCTTTTCTCAAAATTTATTTATTTAGTCTTGTAACGAGAGTACCTCGTAGACTGAAGACTTGAACTGGAAATGGTGGTTTTTAGGCACCGAAAAGTTTATTCATTTTATTAAATGAATATTCAAAGATTGATGTTATTAAAAGTTAATGTTTGATTTCTGATTCAATCCAATTTAGAATTAAATGAATATTATTTTTCAAAGTAGTTTTTCTTTGTGAGCTGCAAATATCCCTAAGTGCAGTTTCTCATCACTTACAAACCATCTGTCTGCGTGATTCCATTTTTTGGCTTCTGCGTAAATTCCTTTGTAGATTTTTTTTCTTGTAGTTACCTCCTGGCGCTGGTTCCAATTACACTGCACTTTACACTCCGTTTTTTTTTTGTTTTCAATACCGACTCAAAGGACTATAATGTATATTACTTTCATTAAAACAAAACACGGTACGATTTTTGTTGTGTGAAAAATATATATAAAAAAACGCAATTTATTTTCTGCCTTCCCTCAGCGGGTTAGCGGTTGAGTATTCTTAAATTCCCTCCGGCAGAGATCACAGGTACCCTCAGGCCCCGTGTGGTAAGATCGCAGCTATACCCTCAGCGGGTTAGCGGTTGAGTATTCTTAAATGCCCTCCGGCAGAGATCACAGGCACCCTCAGGCCCCGTGTGGTAAGATCGCAGCTATACCCTCAGCGGGTTAGCGGGTGAGTATTCTAGACCAGCTGGAAAGATGGTCGGTATTAGCAACAGGTATTATTGAATGCCCCTGCCAGCAACAAATGCCAAGACTTTTAGTTCTGACAGATCACAGGTACTAGTACGGCCCCGTGGTGACACGAAATATTATTTAAATGACAATATAATTCAAAGAAAACCTACTCTACCAGGAGATGAGCACCGTTGCGCCGGTGCCGGCTGAGTGAATTTCCTTGGCTCGGCTTGCCCTATTGATACTTCTCTGGCACTGAGGTGCCGTGCGCACCTCTACATATTTTGTTGCTACCATGTGTATTGTGTTCTCCAATCTCCACTAGTGGTGAAACATACGGCTGGTATGCGCTGCTTTTTATCTTCTTTTTTTTTTTGAATTCCAACAATTTTAATAATAACAAACAGCGGTTTGCGTGCTTCTTGCAAAAAAAAAACTTCAGTCTACATCTTTGGTTGGCGTGCTTACGGGTCGAACATGACTTCTTTTTTCTTCCCGTGGGCTCGTGAGAAAAAGAAACGTTGCCGTGGGCGTTGCGGGTTGTACAACGCATGCTTCTTTCCGGTTTAGTAGGAGCAGCTTTTTTTGATTTTTTAATAACCTGGTATCGAGGACAACCCCGATAGTTAGCAGAGTGTCCATCTCCACCACTGAGAACACATTTCAGTAGGGTCTTATCTTCAACCTTGCCTCACCGAACTTACACTCTTTGTCGCTGTGGTTCTCTCCACTTTTTACGTACCTCGACTGCATTTGGCAGTTGAATGCGGCGTGACCGAACCGTTGGCAACGAAGACATTGTAAAATATTCCCGTGTCTGTTTATTTTCTCCCATTTTACCTTCTGGTAGTCCAGGACGAAGATGCTCCCGAGACTTTCCAGACGGCTGCTGGGTGACAAGGTGACGAGGAACATCGGCAATAGCCGCCATTCCCATCTTGCCTTGGCCGTGGTGAACGACTTGAGCATTATGAACTCGAGATCGTCGCTAGCCAACCTGCGGAGTTCAGTTAAGAGCTCCTCAGGGTCAGAGGTAGGCTCTACCCCTTTTAATAGCATGCATTTGGGCTTCTCCTCTTTGGGAGTATAATTAAAATACTCGGTGGCTGTCTTCGCTAACAACTCCCGGACGATCTTATATTCACCAATGTTTTGACATATCGATCATGACCTAAACGTTTTATTACAAATTTATCGCCAATGGCGGACTTACATAGGTTTTTTGTGGCTTGGAGCAGCTTTTTTTGATTTTTTAATAACCTGGTATCGATGGTTGTCTTTGCTAACAACTCCCGAACGATCTTATATTCACCAATGTTTTGACATGTCGATCTTGACCTAAACGTTTTATTACAAATTTATCGCCAATGGCGGACTTACATAAGCTTTTTGTGGCTTGGATCAGCTTTTTTTGATTTTTTAATAACCTGGTATCGAGGACAACCCCGATAGTTAGCAGAGTGTCCATCTCCACCACTGAGAACACATTTCAGTAGGGTCTTATCTTCAACCTTGCCTCACCGAACTTACACTCTTTGTCGCTGTGGTTCTCTCCACTTTTTACGTACCTCGACTGCATTTGGCAGTTGAATGCGGCGTGACCGAACCGTTGGCAACGAAGACATTGTAAAATATCCCCGTGTCTGTTTATTTTCTCCCATTTTACCTTCTGGTAGTCCAGGACGGAGATGCTCCTGAGACTTTCCAGACGGCTGCTGGGTGACAAGGTGACGAGGAACATCGGCAATAGCCTCCCGTCTTGCCCTGGCCTTGGTGAACGACTTTAGCATGATGAACTCGAGATCGTCGCTAGCCAACCTGCGGAGTTCAGTTAAGAGCTCCTCAGGGTCAGAGGTAGGCTCTACCCCTTTTAATAGCATGCATTTGGGATTCTCCTCTTTGGGAGTATAATTAAAATACTCGGTGGTTGTCTTCGCTAACAACTCCCGGACGATCTTATATTCACCAATGTTTTGACATGTCGATCTTGACCTAAACGTTTTATTACAAATTTATCGCCAATGGCGGACTTACATAGGTTTTTTGTGGCTGTTGAACCATCTAAGAACCTCAAACCAATTAGCAACATAAGAAATATCAAAACAATTGAATAGTCCAAAACTAATTTGTAATACAATGAATTTTAATGAAATAAATTAAATGAACACATTACAAAACTGTTTACATACTTATATCTATACAAAAAGAACATAAATATACAATCACTTATAACTAAATTAAACATAATTGTCTTAAAAACTAAATTGCATCACATTCAAACCGAAGAAATAACATCTGAAAAGAAAAACAAACCATTAGAATTGTTTCAAATCAAAATATATCATCTACTTAGCTAATCGACCGATTGACAAAAAACTCCGTTTACCCAGTGCAGCACCTACCCATCAGCTCACGTACCTAAAAAGAAAAAAAAAAAGGAAAAAGTAAACAAACGAGCAAATGCATGCGAATATACGTGTGTATACTGACCTACTGCATATACCAATTGGGCAGCGGAGTCTCGGGAAACAATTTCTCTGCAGCAACGACTTTCTTGCATTAAAACGATCTGGAATCAGAAGACACAAAAAAAAGATGAAAAAAAAAACAAGGAAATTATGCATTGAAGTTAACAAAGACAACATGAAATTGCACAGAAAACGCAAGTTTTTTCTAACCTCCAATTAGGTTGAAGGTTAAATTGCACATTTAACATATTAAAAACACATGAATTACCGGATAAACACATGAAATCACTTATTTTTTAGATTTAAACGCAACTTCTCAGATCAGAGATCATCTATAATAGATAGCTCAATGAACTGACGATGTTGCAATTCTATCATTTTTGCCGTAATGAGTGCAACCAGTTCGTTGATATCCAACTTCATTTGCATTGTGTTGATTTCGTTATTTAGCTTGCTCAGACTTTTCCCAATTGCATTGGACAATCCTTCTGTTTCTGCTGCTATGTTTTCGATTTCGGCTGTCAGCTGCGTAATAGGCTTAGAAAGTTTTTCATAGTTCAAGGACACAACCGATACTTGATTTTTCATAACTTGGATGGTCTCATCTTCATCTTTCTTTAAAATCTGAAGCCGGCTATACACTTTCTGTGAGTCTTCACTGTCCATAGTGCCAAAGGCCCATTTTGAGAACTGTCCAATGAAGTCCAGAGCTCGTTTTTGGCGGTTAGAGGGGAGTTGAAAAATGGCGTTTAAACTTTGGCCATCTTGCCTCAGCATGTCAAGATTGAGCTCCAGCTGTTGCAACCTCCGCACGCAACGCTCCTGGTATTGGTTGTCAGGAACACTACTAAAACTGCCAAAATGTAAAAAGTAGAAACAAGTACGAAGTCAACGACGGTGTAGAAAGAGGAAACAAGTATTAACGCAACGACGGTTTAATAACGACTCTTTTATCTTTCATCTTTTATCTTCCATCTTTTATCTTTTATCTTTCCCATGTTCTAACTTATTTCTTCCTAAGTTTAACGGCATTATTAATACCATTTGATTCCTTATTTGTGGGTATCTCAACTTTATCTTTCACTATGGTTTTGGAACCCAGTGCATTTAAACTCTTCGGAGTTTTTGCTCCTGATGTTGACGCACTATTATTTAGACTCTTCTGAAGCGTCCAAAGTTACAACATTACTACGGAAGCCGCTATTATTTGCAGAGTTACTGTCAATAACATTCTTCCTGATCCGTGTAGTTTGATCGCTATCTTTAACATTTCCATTATATTTTTTCTCATTAGTTCCCATTAAAGCTGGAAAGTCATTATTGAAACTGCTCCCTCGTTTACTAGAGATAGTATCTTTTTTGACAATTACATCAGATTTATATTCTGCAGCAAATCGACTAGCGGCTATGTTATAATCTAAATAATTTGCTGAGTT
Organism: Melanostoma scalare; assembly: GCA_949752695.1. Taxonomy (NCBI): domain Eukaryota; kingdom Metazoa; phylum Arthropoda; class Insecta; order Diptera; family Syrphidae; genus Melanostoma; species Melanostoma scalare. Next base: position 161,643,706 of record OX456986.1, read on the forward strand.
TGGCCCAGAATATGACAATATATCATTTATCATAACTTGATCATCGCTGTGTTGACTTACAGGAGTATTTAAATGGGCTTGAGTCATTGCATTTACCCAATCTGCGTCAACATCACCCGTAGTAGAAACTGCAGATTTATAATTTGTAATTGAAAGTTCGGTGTCCTTATGCGCTTTAAATTCCATTGCTGGAGTAATATACATAGTGTATAAAGCTCCGTATTCCATAACCCAAATAATTGATGCCACTGTATTGGACGGTACTAACGGTTCAAAATAACGCACCACTATTTTATTCATCTTATCGAGCAAACTTTGATGAAATATTAACGTAAGAGGTAGAATAGCAATTTGGTTGGGCGTATTGTTTAAATGGAATTTAAACACGCGTGGGAACAACTTGTTAGAAATAAATTTATTTGGAACCAACTGAACCAGCTGTATCCCATCTGAACCAAACAGCATGAATGTACCACATTGGAGAAACTTTAGCACAGAATCATTGTCCATGAACGCTTTAGCCATATTTTGATCACAAAATTCTTCTACTTGAATTACTTTAGTATAGTATCCAATAATGAAGTTCAAAATTCGTTGATACAACGCTGAAGTGACGGACGCACTAATGCCACTGATGTACAATCTAATGATGGGAAAATCAGTTAAAGTCTTTCCCAACACGTCAGTATAAGTAGAAACAGACGTATCTGATACATTTCCAATTACAACGTAAGGAATGCTTACTTTAGATATCACATACAATTGCGGAAATCTAATTACATATGAAGCATCATTTATTGATATATCACTAGTCATAGTAGAAACAATACGGCCAAAAGCCGACAAATATGCAAGTGCTATTCTGTAAGCATATAACTGCGAATCTCCAGTGTAACCGGATTTAAATGCTATAGTGCTACGATAATCGATCATTAATCCGCTATTTTGTCCAACAGTATGAGCAATAACATGCGACGCAATTCCCTTAGGAACATAGGAAGCGCCTGTCTCCTTATTCAATTCGATCGGTTTACAAACTAAAGATTTCAAATAAAGATAAAGTCCAAAAATTATAGGTCCTTTATTATTAAAAGTTATAGATTTGCTGTGATTAGCATTGAATAAAGAGTGCTTAGCCGCATATTCCTTCAACTTGTATGGTAAACAAATTATACAAAACTTCACTTCATCATTACTGGGCCCAAGATGAACGGAGCAGGTGTGTGAGCTCAAAGTTGTAAAAGATTTCACAAAACATAATATGGCAGCAAGAGTAAACTGATCTTTGGGGTTAGTCAATGTATTGAAGCCAAAATATACATTTTGGTTTGTCATAGCCTTAATTTTGGTCATAATTTCATTTCCCGCCGATAAAGGACAAGCAAAAAAATTATATTTTGGTGTAAATATGACTCCGTTAGCTGGACCAAAGGTATGATCCCTTACTAAATCCGCCGCGGTGGTCTTCCGAGCCAGCTGTTTATAATCTGCGTTGGTTATCGGCTTACTATTCGGTCGCCTGACCAATGAAGACAGTCACTACGGTCGAATACTCCAACGGCGTAAACTTTGTCAATACAGTCCACGTGTCCTTATAAAAAACTGCACGCCCCACTGTTTCGAAAAAGACCGGTGACTCCCGAAGACGTTCAATTTCGTATGGTGGTCTACTCAAGTCTACCCCTATAGCTACCAATGAAATTATTATAAATATGTACATTTTAAATGTTTCCTTCCTTTTACCCCTTTTTTTTTAATTTATAAGAAATATAAAACTTAATTTTGCTTACAGATATAAAATTTAAATTTAATTTAACAAACGTAATTTTGTATTCGTACAATATTTTTTTTTTTCAGCTTCTTTTGGTGACCCCTTGTTTTCAAATTCTGGAAAGACAAAAAGAATTAGTGAGATTATACGGATTGATGATAATAATTTTTCCATTAAAATTAGATCATAATCGATGGTATGCTTTTAGCTGGTTGTTGTGAACCCGCTTCGTTTTTCTACCCATTTTAATGGTAGTGTTGACGTCACCTCTAACTGAAACTACCTCATAGGGTCCTAACCAAATTTGTGAAAACTTGTTTTTTCGAACAGGATTTCTAAGCAACACCTTTTGCCCTGTTGTAAAGGACGTGTCGACAAGTACCAAAATCTTTCCGGATTTGGCCAACGACATCGGCAATTCCACAAACACGTCATGCTTACGAGTGTTTTTGTATGTGTACAATATCTTTCCGTCTTTATTTTTATTGCCTACCTCAATTAATTTTGCAAAAAGAATACAAAAATATGAACGTAATTTGTACACCACAAAGACAGTCCATTTCTTAAGCTTAAAGCACTCATTCAAAAACAAACAAAAATGTAACCAGAGATCGGCCTGACCTAGGCTAACTTTATTTCTGTGTACCTCATTCTTTTTCTGTTTTGTTATACAGACTGACTGAAAAGTGAAGAAATTTGACTCCCGGTCATTTACATTTAGGCAACTCTTCACTTTTCGTTGCTGTTTGTTGGTTGAGGCCAGCGATGGCTTTGCTTTGTGTTTTTTTTTTTTTTATAGTAGTCTCTTAACACAGCGTTTTAATAATTAGAAGCTGGAAACAAGAGTTGTGAATCAAATTCTAAACTTTAGGCTTTAGTAGTCTCTTCAGCTTTTGATATCGTAGGCAACTTATTATTGCATAGTTCTGATAATATCAACGAAGCTGGAGAGTTACTTCTTTGCTTTGAGGAGGATACATTTTTTGGGGAACAGTCTACCTTCTTGGACTGACCCCCGGGTCGTTTCCCGATTGATCTCGAAGGTAATTTTTTTCCGAGAAACACTCGTCCTCTCCATGTCCCAGTCTAGAACATCACTTGCACTTTGCTTGCGACTTTTGCGTCGTGCGTTTTATGGTGAAAATATGGGACTTTGGGCACACATCTATGCTGTGCCCATAGGAGGCACACGCTTCACAATAAGGTGTGCTCTTTCTTTGCCGGCATTCTGCATAAGTGTGATTGGCCTTATTACAGAATCCGCATTTTACTTTAAAATCTTGCCCTTGTGTCCTGGAGTGTTTTTCCTTGACCTGGGCAGTCTGAAAACAGGGGCTGCTGCTTGTTCCAGGTGACACACCGGGCAAGGGAGTGCCAATGTACGCAGTTGAGTGTGTATATGGAAATGCATTCGGGTAAGGATACATATGAGGGTCTAATATCTGTTGAGGTGGGTACTGTGTATTAGGTGATGTCTGATGGTAATGATGATTGACGTTTTGCAAATACGTTGGCGAGGAAACAGAAGGCGCTAACAAAAGATACGCTTCTTGGGCCGTTTCAGCAAGTTTTTGTATGTCTGTGTCTGATGTCGTCAGCATGTGTTGGCGTAAACCGGGGTCATTGAGACCTCTCTTAAATGCCACAACAGCAGAGCTCCTCAGTTCCCTTTTTAAACCCTCGGATTCCGTGGAGGAATATCTGGAGTTAATTATTTCATTAGCCTTTGTTTGTAGGCACAGAAGCCGCCTTGCAAAAGACTGTATGTCTTCTGTGGAAAGTTGATGGGTCTGTTTCATTTCCATCAGTACGGCATCCAATGTCGTGATTGGCAAGTAGGCACTTTTAATAATCAACTCCAGGTCCTTAAGGGACTTCGGAGAGCTGTTACGAATTAATTCGAACGCATCACCTGTTAGTTTTGTCGAGAGCAACTCAACGTAAAGTTGTTCGTCAGTGTCCTTGAGACACTTGAAACCCAGTTGACACGCATTCAAAAACTCGTAAACTCTCGTTGATAGTTCCGGCGTCCGTAAACCCGAAAATTGAGGAACCACACGGGCAACAATCTTACTGATCGCTTCGTAGTTCATATTTTCTGTAAAATTTTTGCTTTCTTCTCCTACGGTCTGGACTGCCCTGCTAATTTGTATTTTTTCACTGGTCTTAGTAGGTTGTGTGAACAACGGTAGTAGGTTCCTAGAGAAACTAGGTTTCTGCGAATCACTTCTTTCCTTTTGTGCTGACAAACTTTTATTTAGTTCGCTTGTCAGTTGATTTATTTCCTGATCAGCTTCTTCAGTCACTTCCGTCTCTCCCGTCTTGCCCTGGCCTTGGTGAACGACTTTAGCATGATGAACTCGAGATCGTCGCTAGCCAACCTGCGGAGTTCAGTTAAGAGCTCCTCAGGGTTAGAGGTAGACTCTACCCCTTTTAATAGCATGCATTTTGGTTTCTCCTCTTTTTGAGTATAAAGTACTCGGTGGTTGTCTTCGCTAACAACTCCCGGACGATCTTATATTCACCAATGTTTTGATATGTCGATCTTGACCTAAACGTTTTATTACAAATTTATCGCCAATGGCGGACTTACATAGGTTTTTTGTGGCTTGTTCCTCCAGACTTGGTACCTGCTGCTGCCTTAGTTAAAATTCACTGATTCTTAACTTTAAATGAAACACTTTGTCACTTAGAAAACACTACTAAAGTCGTCAAGTCGTCTATCCTCAATAGCAGTTGCTGAACGACTGAAGTCAATGCTCCTAACACCTGGGCTAATATATATATATATAAGTTTTAGTTTTGAATCAAACGAAACAATTTAAAAAAAAAGAAATCTAGAGACGGAGCTCTAGATTGAGGTTATCTTTATTGCTTGGAAGTTTATTAAAGTCTGACCAGAATGTCACAGACAACTGGTATTTATCTCTTACTTACTAAAGGCATACGACTTATCATCATATACGACTTCTTTGGGGAGATCGAAATATGATGATTCGTATCTTTCTTTATTATTAATCTTTTGTTTATTTCAATATCTTAGAGTATTGCGTTCGAACGGATATGCATTCGTAAGCAAAAGTGCTTATCATTTCGTTTGGATTGAAATGTTCTTTATCTTAGAAAATACTTGTATCATTATTCTTTGTTATAACATATATATATATACTAATATATAAAGGAGCTTTTTTGTTTGTTTGTGACAAAATTCCTAGGAAAGAGCCAAACATTAAACTTACCTGGGTAATTGGCCCGAAAATTATCCATTATTGAGCCTATATCTTAGTTGTCTGGTTGACATTTTGACGCTCTTGAAGTGGTTGGCAGGCTGTGCTCTGACCGCATCATCACTGATAACCCAGTTACCGGATTGCGCTGCTCTGGGCAAAGGATGCTATTGTGTCCTTTGTTGCATCTCCGGCAAGCTCCGGCAGGACATGCCTGCGCAACGTGTCCGCTCTTCAGACAATTATTACACAGCTTCCAGCTGCGAACCTTGTCGCTCCTACCTTGAATGGAGAGAGAGAGAAAATCTGCACAGCAATAAAGTGGATGTGGTGACTTACACAGCGGGCATTTTAATGCCGTGGTCGTCTTTGGTGCGCTCGAACCAGCCACATTCCTTTGTACCCCTCTCTGCATTATCGTGTCTGACCTTTCTGCACACTGCTCTATATCGAAATATGCAGAATCCAGAGCACTGGCTCTGCGCTCCAAGAATTCAAAGAACTCCTCCAATGTGGCAATTTGACGGACATTGGCCCTTGCCATTTGCCATGCGTGGTTCGTCTCCTGATCCAGTATATTGCGCAACTTGCTTTAGCTTGAATTAAAAGTACTTCCCGTAAGACCGTAAGCAGATAATCTAGTAACCCTCTTTGAATTAATTATTGGTAAATGCTTTTTCTGAATAACTTTTGAAAGGCTTAAAATCGGCTTTTTTGCTTCAGATGTATTAACAGCAGCCTTGATCTTACTGATGAAAGACATTTTTTTAAAATTTATTTTAGAAAATTTACTTTATTTATTATCAAAATAACACTGAGAACGTTTTACTCGAACTGTCGAAAGAAACCAAAGAAGTTGCGCCTTTTATTCCTCTCAATTGTCCAGGAGAGAGCTGGCATCGGAACGAAAGACGCTAAAATCCATGTCAATCTAAACAAATACAATGAAATAAATTTTATTTATAACTTTGTTGAGGAAATGATTAAGATAAAATGAAATGAAATATTGATAAATAAAAATTACCAGTCGAAAACCAAGTGGCTTTTTATACTGTGGCCAATTCTCAAAAGCCTCAGTTGTAGATTCGCAGGCTTTAATTTCATTAAAATGGTGCTTTGAGCATGCCTGCCATCTGCTGACAACTTTTCAAATTAGAGAGCACGAACGATTTCAAGTCTTCTAGTCTTAAACAAAACTATCCAAGTTTGCTTTCTTTTTGGTCGGTATGACTTGATCTGGGTGATTGGCGGAACAACTTTTTGTTGTTCGAAAACTTGTTGTAAATTTGGCCCCTAGACGACGCGACGTTCGGTAGTATTTCTAAAAAATAATGAGAAAAAATTTCGTTGAGAAATAGAAATAATAGAAATAGAAATAGTTTTTCAAGTGTTTTGATTAAGGAGAAAAAAAAATATTATCTTACAAGATTTTCAGTGGGAAATCTTTCCACAATTTCCTTCTCTATTCTTCGACTATCCCTTATGTTTTCGAAAAAAATGTCTTTTGAAACTTGCCAAACTTTGGAAACCCTGATAACACGGATTCTCTACACATCTGAATAAACTATTGTTGTTTAGAAATGTTGTTCTTTAAAATGTTTAATAAGACTTTCAATTTCAGAAAAAACATTCTTACATAAATAGTAAGTCATATTTGCGAAGGGGACGAAGTCTATAAATAACTTTGCGTTTAATATCAAGTTGAAATTTACTACTTTTCTTATTTACAAATAAGGAAGGTACATACTATGAATTATTTGAATTTGAAAAGATCTAGGTATATGCTGTGACTGCCATTAATATTCGGTCGCCGAGCACTGTTAAGTGCACGATTTACGTATTAACTGAGCTCGCCAGCCGATTGAAGTGAAAACTCAAACGTATGATGTCAATGTTAAAACTTAACTTTATTTTACAAATGCATCCCCTTTTATACAGCTTTCAATCCATTCAATTTTATTCAATACAATTTGTTTATGACTCAATTGAACTCATATGCACTTTGGGTCTCAATTTCTCACTTGCATAGAATGGACTCATTCTTCGATCCATTATAGTGCAACATGATCCCTCAGTCCAATGTGCTCAATGGTTCACAAACAAAATTTACTATACTCTTCTTTGACTCACTATGTGCAGTGCATGCGCTCATTCATTATTATGTCATTTGTATATCAGCATGCACAAGTGGTTTCAGATTATCGAAAAATGATTTGGTTTGTTTACACAACAAATTGAATGGATGATTGCATCCACAGGGCTTGAACTTGAATGGTTTGGATGATTGTATACACAACACTACACTGATGGTAGCGGCAATAGCGGTGGCTACACTGATGGTAGCGGCAATGGCGGTGGCTACACTGATGCCGGTTTTGGTGCGCACGACAATACAAGTGCAACACAGAAAAAGGGTGTGCGAGCACCAACGGGCGTAGTTATATTAATTAAATATTTATCATTGATGGCGATGGCGATGTTGGTGCGCACGACAATACAAATATATATGAATAGCTAGCAAACGATTTTGCTATGACGATTTTCCTGTTGGAAATTTTTTCACATTAATAGGTAGGGTAGACTAGACGGGGGAGCATTTGCCAGGATTTAGGAAATTTGACCTTTCACCTAATTTCTACTGTGTTTTAATTTTTGTTAATATCAAATATGTTCCTTATCTTTTAATCTTCAATTTAAAATATTTTTCATATTGGTGCTTTTGTAACTTCTATTTTAAATATTTAATTCAAGACATTAAAATGTGATATGGCAAAGTCTCCCTGGGTGGGAGGTTTTGCCATGAGGATAGGGGTGACTTTGCCGGGTACCTAAGTATCAGAAATAAACACAATTGAATAGATTTTAATAAATACACAGTATTAAAGAACGTAAGAAAACAATTTTATTAATTCAATACATAAAAATAACTTCTTGGGGTGCAATGGCAACTCAGCAAATGCACCCCATGAGGAGACTTTGCCACTGGCAAATGCATCCCACGAAGTTGCTTTGCCTCCCCACACGAAAATGTCAAATGGCCCCCACAAGCTGTTTTTTCTTAAATTCACTTCTACTATTTTTTCCAATTAAAAGATAATGTAAAAAGCTCTATTTTACGAAAGTAAATGCATATTCTAATAATAATTGCAAGAAAAAGTATGAAGTAAATAAACACACTATGAATATGCGACTACCGATTACCTCATAATTTTTGGATCCAGAGATCAAAAAAACAACACACACGTCCAACTTTGTTGGCGTCTACTTGAGAACTGTCAAACTTCGTGGGATATTTTTATTTGGTGATGTGCTATAAATATCGATTTTTCGATATTTTACATTTTGGTAGATCGACTAAAAAACTCGGTTGGCAAAGGTACCCCGGTGGCAAATGCTCCCCCGTCTACCCCATTAAATTAAATTTCTCTATGAGAACGTCAGATCAATAAAAAAGAATTTAAACTTGTTAAAGCTCTTTGGGCATTAACGCTGCCCCTTAGAAAAGATAATGAATAAAAAAAAGGCAACGAAACTGATTCTTTTATGGCGTGTTAAATTCTTGTATTTTTATTAATTTCGATGCGACTGTGATATTTGACAACTGAATTCGAATTAAAAACTTGGTCAATACATCCCGCCAACAACGGCTTGCAAATTACATGGTTTATAGAACAATATTTCTGATTGGCTGTTGGTTTATCTGCTACCCAATCAGAAATATCGTTCTATCATTATGTTGAACCATCTAAGAACCTCAAACCAATTAGCAACATAAGAAATATCAAAACAATTGAATAGTCCAAAACTAATTTGTAATACAATGAACTTTAATGAAATAAATTAAATGAACACATTACAAAACTGTTTACATACTTATATCTATACAAAAAGAACATAAATACACAATCACTTATAACTAAATTTAACATAATTGTCTTAAAAACTAAATTGCATCACATTCAAACCGAAGAAATAACATCTGAAAAGAAAAACAAACCATTAGAATTGTTTCAAATCAAAATATATCATCTACTTAGCTAATCGACCGATTGACAAAAAACTCCGTTTACCCAGTGCAGCACCTACCCATCAGCTCACGTACCTAAAAAGAAAAAAAAAAGGAAAAAGTAAACAAACGAGCAAATGCATGCGAATATACGTGTGTATACTGACCTACTGCATATACCAATTGGGCAGCGGAGTCTCGGGAAACAATTTCTCTGCAGCAACGACTTTCTTGCATTAAAACGATCTGGAATCAGAAGACACAAAAAAAAGATGAAAAAAAAAACAAGGAAATTATGCATTGAAGTTAACAAAGACAACATGAAATTGCACAGAAAACGCAAGTTTTTTCTAACCTCCAATTAGGTTGAAGGTTAAATTGCACATTCAACATATTAAAAACACATGAATTACCGGATAAACACATGAAATCACTTATTTTTTAGATTTAAACACAACTTGCAATGAATTTGCAAACAATTAAATTTATTAAACTCGCGATGTCACGAAATGTCAAACAGTAGACATGCGCGAACTTTTAAAGTCAATTTGACGTCTGTTTCACAAATGTTTGACAATGTTTCTGACGCAACTTACTTACAAAATCTGTAGAGTACAGATGCTTCCAAAAATTTATAATTGAAAAAAAAGTTGGAATGTGTCTATTTTCATTAATCGATTTTTAGTCTTTATTATTTTTTCAACTCGCTTAACCTATGCATCTAGTGTCGGATTATATACACACAATGTATAATTCGTTGAATGTCTTCGATCCGCTCAATTACCTAGATCAAGTTATGTTCGTATAGCGTATGTGTTTGCTAAACAACTTCCACTTGATGTCTATATATATTTTTTAAATGTACATATAAACTACTACTTGCAGTTATAATCAATTTATGTTCGCACAGCGTTTATGTGCGCTGAACGATTTCGAGTTTGATTAAACTACACTACAACAATTATAGACAAGTTTGACAAGTTTATCAAAAAATATATTCGATCGAACTAGATCGATTTCAATTATGATTTACCCTTGATGAGATTACTCGCTGTTAATTTAAGTTAAGTTATTTATTTGAGAAAAACTGGTTCGCTTGATAATTATTCACTTGAAAAAAGAACTGGTTCGCTTGGTACTAACTCCGATGGTTTCAGGAACTTGAAGTCTTTCATGTTTTTCTTTACTTTCTCTTCTTTCATCTTTATGTACCAATACCAGCATAACAACACACACCCTTTTTCTAAATTTTATTGTATCGAAACCCGGGTAAGGAGAAGTGGGAGCGCAGTCATACAATTCTTTTATTTCCTTCCCTATCTTATCGTGCGCTGTAATATGTGCAGATAGTGTTTCAACTATCATAGCAGGCACGTTAGAACCGGCCAATTGAAAACCTACCTTAAATCATTCTAATAAAGAATGCCATAAACGTTTACTGTAAACTTCTGCCCCCGTCCCTGACTGTTGATTCATTGGAATCTTACGAAACCACAATTGATCGTGTGGTTTATTAGGAAGCCTTACCCATGCTGTTTTTATCGCAGCGAAATTAAAGGTACATTATTCTATACACTAACATCGCTAATGAAACTTCCCCCTTAGGTATGAGATATGCAAGTCTAGCTGCATGGCCTGAAGGGGAACATATCTTCTTTGACATTGAAAATCTCAGAAAATATCAACTCACGGCCATAGATACCATTTGTAATTAAAGACGGTGATGAATAGATATAAATGTTTTAATTTGGCAGCTATGAATGCTCAAGAATCCATCACCCTAAAGAATCTATTAACTAGTAGCAACTCAATAAACTTAAATTCATTAGGTTCGAGTCTAGGTCCGGTGAAGAAAGATCCAATAACTTGAATACCGCTCGATACATGTTTAACATCTGAGCGTCAATTTTTTGTTAATTCCGTGCGTCTTTGGAATTCATTACCGCGTCATGTTAAAGAAACCCAAAATGCAACAAGAACTAAAAAGGTCTTAATAAATCACTTTCGAAGAAATATATAAATGATCTTGCAAATTGTAATTGGAATTTTAAATTTTTAAATTTTTAAATTTTTGCTCATAATTTTAAATTTTTGATAATTTTTTTTTTTTGATTTTTTCCTCTATTTAGCTCTTTCTGTAAAGTTAGCTTATAACTGCCTTAAAAGATATTGTATCTTATAGTTGTTAAGCAGTCAATAAATAAATAAACTACAGCATTATCTAAGTATCGTGTCATATCCAATTCTGTATTTCTGTTTAAACAGAATAACGAAACGTCTGCGGACAGCCCTTTGAAATTAGTTGAATATATAAAATGTTCGTTATCATATTGAAGACTCTATTTGTGCCAATCGCCAAATTCATTCTAGCTTCAGGCCACGAATTTCGGTTACCCGATGAAGCAGGTTGTCCGTTTCGGTTGTCACCCCTTTGCGTCGATGGTATGTTTCCTTTGCAATCTCTCGCCTTATGTCCGGCTTGATTGCATTTAAAACATTTCATTTCTCTATTAATTTGGCACTCTCTGGCTATGTGGCCTTTGTCTCCACAACGGTAGCAAGACTTGTTTTGTTTTTCTTCTTTTATTGGTACTCTAGAAGGAACTCTTGAGCCAAAAAGATTCCCTCTCGCGTATGAGGACTGGGATTGGGGTCCTCTTGATTATTCATATGCTTTTATTTGGAATTTTAATTCTTCTACTGTTGTTGCTTGGTACAGCATGATCTTGTTTTGCTTGATGTCGGGAATCCCATCTGCGAAGTATTGAATCAGGCTTTCGTCGCCAAGCTTCACTGCCTTGCCGATCTCAAGGAGACCGTACGAAAATTCCAACAGAGACTCCGTTGATTTTTTCGTACGCGTTCTCAGCTTCCGATGGACTTCAGCTGAGGAGATCTTTACGCCAAATTCCTTAACGAGAGCGTTCTTCAATGACTCCCAGTTATTTATTCCTGTCTGGCTTCTAATGAAAGATTTCGCGGCACCTCTAAGTAGCTGTTTTGCATAGATATACTTCTGGATTGTATCCCAATCCACGGCAGCGGCATTCTCCTCAAAATCCTGTATCCAGTAATTGATGTCACTGGATTCAGCCCCATCAAAATGAACCAAGGAGTCCTCAATATCGCGAAGGGTGAAATTCCGCATACGAACCAGCTCGACTCGACTTGACGTTGGCGATCCGCCCCTTGCTTCCTGGAAACCCTCTTCTTCCTCGAAAGAGACATCAAAATGTTCCATCAGTCTCCTCTGTAGTGTTCGTTTAAGTCCCGTCGTTGGTAAGTTAAGTTCCGTAAGTTTAGTTCTCAGTCCGACCACTGTCAAACCTAAAATTTCATTCCTCTCCATACCTCTTTACTACCTACTTTTACCCCTCACAGTTAAGTTCAACAAACAAAAAAGAAACTAAAACCAAATATATCTATATAAAATGTTATAGATATATTTATATTTTTTTTATAAATATTATATTGAAGCAGAAAAGGAAAAGAAAACTGTCCACTAGCAGTTAGTGAATCTCTTCTATGCAACGATAAAGAAGAAATACAAATACTTGGTAGTGAAGGAAGCCAAGATTATAGTCATGACTTGTACACATGCTGCTCTCAAACGTAAAGAACTGGTAAATCTTGGATTTAAGTATGACAACATCTTGATGGAAGAATCAGCACAAATTCTAGAAATTGAAACATTCATTCCACTGCTGTTTGCTGTTGCAAAATCCAATGGATGATTTGAATCGCTTGAAGCGTTGGATTATGATAGGGGATCACCAGCAGTTGCCTCCAGTTATTAAAAATATGGCTTTCCAAAAGTACTCGAACATGGAACAGAGTTTGTTTACACGACTTGTTCGACTGGGTGTACCAACAGTCGATCTTGATGGCCAGGGTCGTGCTAGGTCAGGTATATGCTCGTTGTATAAGTGGCGATATAAGAAATTAGACGATCTCGAGCGTATTTTCTAAAGACAAGAATACAAAAAAGCTAAAGACAGGAATACAAGAAATGATGATGATTAGTACTAAAAAATAGTTTTAACCATTTGCAGTCCTCGATAACTTAACGAATACCATCTTTGAGGTCTTGAATAGTTTGCTAACAATCGGCACATAGACCTTATCTTTCATTTATCCCTAAACAATAAGTCCTAAGTAGATAAATCACAAAATCTCGGTGGCTAATAAAATCTTGAAGAAATTCCATGATAATAAAACAATAGTTCTCGGCTTTTCCCAAGCCCTTAAATGTAGTGCTTGTTAAAGTAGTTCCTAGGTGAAATTCCATATGATTATGATGCACTGCAATAATGACATTTGTGGAATGCCTAACTTTAAAAATCGACAAGAAACGGGGAAAAATAGATTTTCCTTAAAATTACAACAGTTATAGTGTCAGTTGTTCTTTGTTCAAGTACACGAGTTGTATTTTTCTTCACAACACTAAGTTGTCTCAACAGTTCTAAATATTCCACCTTCTTTCGAATGGCGTTGTTTTACTTATCATTTGTCAATTATTGATAGCTTGAGTCATAACAGCTGCTAAAATAACCAGCTATACAAAATGATCTTTTTGAAAGACCCTTTTGCAGTTTGGGCTTTGGACACAATTACTTGCATCGATATTTCAATCATATTCAGTTTCTGTCTATTTACAACAAATTCGAAGTTCATTTCAAATCAACAAAGATCCTGAGCTAAAAAATACTGCAACTATGTGTATATTGATAAACGAACAATTTTATCAACTATCATAGTGTTCTCCTTCCTTTTCGATGCTTCGAGCACCGATGCTTCGAGCACACACGTGATCCGTTGAGTACTCCACGTTGATTACAGCATGTGTCGAGGATACCTCATAGTTTTGGACTGTTGCACGTCTGAGGCCAAACAAATGCAGACTTCGTTGCATTAGTCTGAAAAGAAAAAAAAAAGAAAACTAACTACAATGGGTATTAAATATCAGTAATCAGAATTATTAACTTTCTTACCAGATTCGAAAACGAATCTCTTCCAACGACGGCTCCTCGCCAAAACATTTCGACTGCAGAAAACCATGCTAACTTTGGCTTATAGACATCACTGGCACCAGCACCACTTTTTTTGATTTAGAAACTTTGTTTATTTCCTTTCGGTAAGAATCCCTTAAACTTTTAATTTTCTTTTTAAGGGATTCGATATTACACGGAATCCCTTCCAACATCAAATCGTCTAAGAGTTTTAAATTCTTCTTCCTTAACATTTTTATTTAAATAATTTTTACAATTGATGTCCCATAAACTATTATACTTTTGAAAAAAATTCAAAAACGTCAGCACTTCTTTTGAAGTCCACCTCAGTTCGTTCATATTGTTTAATTTATATTAATTTAAAATAATTGAAAGTCTGAATCTACGCCAGCGGTTACTATTGATTAATGATTTGAAATAAATAAAAATCAAATGTCAAATCTACTCGCTGGTCGCTGCTACTTACCAGCCGATGTGGTCAGATTGCGCTACTAGCTGCCAGCCGCCGCTGTTTGCTACCAAAAGTTGAACATGTTCAACTTCGCCAGCCGCTGCCAAACACTCGCCGACTGCCAGGGCTGGTTGCGAATTTTGTGGTCTCACAAAGCTGATCAGCGGCTGGCAGTAGCGGCTACTCAATTCGCCGCTGGCAGCCAGCCGTGTGTGACCCGTGCTTAAGGTGCCGAAGCGTGTAAAAGCCATGACATTCGTTGGGTAACGATGAAAGAACATATCGTACCCTGCCACTAATTTACAATAATTGGGGTTTATTTGCCAATTCGCACCATTCTCCGAGCCTCCAGGATTGGAGAACAGCTGATTATCATTGTCTGGCAAAGGGTGATTCAAACACAGCTTGGTGTAAGCATTCTCTACACGCCGACGATGCTCATCAACATTTGCCCTTGTTATCCGATAGGCGGATAGTAGGTAAAGTAATATACGCTCGTCATGTCGAGAGTCTGTAGGAGCACCTGTTTTTAATGTAGTCATCTCATCCTGTACTGGTTCTAAGTCGAATAGAGCTAGTGGAGAGACTTGCGACCTTGTGGGAGCGATGGTTAATTCATAAGACTTCCATTCTGCTTCCGACGTTTCCTTCAATGTTTGTCCTAGTAGTGTTAAATATAACAAAGCTTCGTTTGAGTCAACCTTTGCTTCCTTCATTCCTGCGAAAACTGATGATCGGATCTCTTTGAGAGTAATAGGAACCTCCTTTCGATTCCGGATATATAACTGGTTTCTGATTAGCGTTGGAATTGAACCCTGTAGTAGGATGAGTAAAGACATTTAGTCGCTGTGGCGGTTCTTATGGTGATTGGCTCTTCTTTAGATAAGAAATAAAGTTCATTGGGATTCGTCATTTTCTAATTCGGACAGGTAGTTTACAATAACAACAACAAAAATTGTTGCCACAATTTGGTGGCAGCAGAAGTAGATTTTCAACAACTTGTATTTATACAATCGTAGTTAAAATCCTTTATTAAAGGTTAATTAGAAAATGTTACAATATAGTGTTAATATAAATAATTACTTAGTCTTCTAGTATTGGATATCAAATTAATGCTGCTTCTTTATGGTATTTGTTGGCTGGTCTTCTTTCCGTCTTCAACAATTAGTTATTTGCTGGGCTTCTTTCTGTCTCAAAGTTAAACTGCACTCAGATTAGATTGAACCTCTTAATTTGTCGACTTAAAGCGTGTTTTGTTGCAAAATTTTTATGCCCATAAAGATGGCCGATCGATAACTTGGCCAGAAAAAGATGGTTGACCATAAAAAATATGGCCGGTCGATTACCACGACGACATTGCCGATGACGTGGCCAGGGGCAGTAGCTCCCCCTATGCGTCAGGCGGAAACTACCGCCAATTAGGGTGCACTTACACCAACAAGAATAGTATTAAAACGGCTAAAACAACTGATTAAACAACAATTCTCATAAAACAAAATTTTTAAAAATTTCAACTCCCTTATTCCTTTTACATGTGAAGAAGACTTCTGTTTCTTCTTCTGTTCTGACAGTTATCTCGAAAATGTTAATGAGACTCTGCTTTCAATTTTTCGTACGCAACTAAACCTAGATTGAGGGTGTATTTTCTTGCTGTCCATTCCTTACGTCAACGAACAGCTTGTCAGTTCTCCTGTGCAATGTGCATGGTTGTATAATCCTTTCATTAAAACACAAAACACGGTACGATTTTTGTTGTGTGAAAAAATATATATAAAAAAACACACAATTTATTATCTCCGGTTTAAAGAAAAGAAATACACAACTTGTCTATCTGATAGACAGAACAAGACTCAAGATTAAAGAAATACCCTTGTCTCTTATTCTAAAGTATATAATTCAAAGAGAGACATAAATAACTACTGAATAATTCTTAGACTCTTCAAAACACGAATGGTTAGAGTTGCCATTCGTAACAGTCCCAGCTAAAAACCTCTGTTTTTATACTCTTGTATCTTAATTGATGATCTCCTGATCGGTGGTCTTCTAGCTGGGTGTCTCCTGACTAACCGGTAAAATACAGATTTTTTGAACTGGACCGCTCAGTTTGTTAGTGGCCGTCTGGCCAATGATGTTTCTTACGAGGCCATCCTTTCCTGGAAGCAGTTCGCGTATTCGAACCATCGCCCAACTAGCTGGTGGGAAACTCTCGTTCCTGAGAACTGAGTTGACTGGTTTTCAAATTCTCCCTTTGTACTCTCCATTTTTTCCGCTCCTGCAGGGTAGTCAGATATTTGGTTTGCCATCGCTCCCAGAAATGCTGGACCATCTAACTTCTTTCCTTTCAAAGTTCCACTCCTGTCTGCTCTGACCTTCCGTCAAATCTGAAAGGAGAAGATATAAAATTAATGGTTCACCTACCAAAAAATGTCCCGGCGTCAGCGCCTGAACGTCCGAAGGATAGTCGCTCAATAGGTACAGAGGACGAGATTGAGAAAAGCCTTTATCTGGGTGAGTAATGTTCCAAACTCCTCGTAGGGCAACGTCCTTTGCTCCACTATTCTTCTCAGATGAAACTTCATCGATTTGACAGCAGCCTCATATATCCCTCCTTGGTGAGGTGCCGCAGGGGTCATAGAATGCAACTCCGTGTCTTTTAGCTGTAAATGATGTACTGTTTCTTCATCTGAAAATATGCTTAAGGCCTTAGTTAGTTCTTTTGAAGCTCCAACGAAAGCTGTTCCGTTGTCGCTAAACATTTTTTCACATCTACCCCTCCTGGTGATAAACCTTTTAAAACAAGCAATAAAGGCCATTGAGAACAAATCTGATACAATGTCAATATGAACCGCCCTGGTGCTGAGACAAACTAATATTGCCACTCAACATTTTCTCCAATTTTTCCATTCAATCCCGCTTGATACCTTTAATTCAAAGTTGTCCGCGTAATCCACTCCTGTGGCCAAAAACTGGTTTCCCAACCTGGACTTTATCGGATGGCAAAACCGCCATCAGCTGCCCTTCATCATTGCGTTCAGACGCACGCAAACTACACATTTATGAATGTGATTTCGTAGTCCACTTCGTAATTTTGGTATCCAATATAATTGTCTAATAAATTGCATCATTACTTGGACGCTTCCATGCTTCGTCTCCCGATGAGCATAATCAATTACCAATTCTGATAACCTTGATCCCTTTGCAATGATCTTGTTAAGAAAATGATTGTCAACTACTGTCAATATTTTGTTCTATATAGGAAGTAGCATAAACATGTTAAAAGAAATTGTGAAATTGTAAAAAAAACTGTATTTTGTTAAAAGTTTCAACGAAATAATAAACATATTGTTATTATTATAATGATTACTGGATGTTTCATCTCGTAATCAAATTCCGACCTGCCTAAACTTCCCCCTAACCTCAGCAGTCCTTGCTCATCCATTATAGGTTGTAAGCCTATCAACGAACTTTTATCTGTCAAACGCCTTTCAGCATTTAAAGCGGTTATTTCCTGGTTGTAGTATTCCTGTTGATTTTTCTTGATGAAATATTTCATAGCCGTCACTTGTTCCGTTTAAGTTTGTGGCGACACTCCCGTTTGGATTCTTCCTCTCTAAGATCTCCTCTCTATTTCTTTAGAGTTTTGGTTTCGTTCCTTTCTCCGTTTAATCCAGTTTATCATATATATCCTGACATAGCTAAGAATGTTAACTATTCTCTCCAATTGATTTCTGTAATCCAGTATTGATACACTAGAGTGACTACTGTAAAGTCTTATGTGTACTATTTCCTCAATAGAGATGAGATAAAATAAGATGAGATAGAAAATATCTTCACTTCACTTCCAACCTCCTGGTTAGTGTTCTCCTAATATAAATCACCGTACCTAATGCTAACCCACTGCTGTCCGAAAATCCGTGGATTTGAATCCTTGAAGTTCTTGCTGTCCCCAGCTATCTGTCTATTTTAAAATTTTCTAAATAAACAATAGAGTTCCAAATTCCATCCACCTGTTCTCCAAATACAAAGACGGTCTACTATCATAGTCAATTTTTAATTTCCATAACTCAAAATTTCCTAATAATTGTTACCGGAGAAATATATAATTTGGGTCATATAATTGTGCCACATGACTCACAATCCTTCTTTTTATTAGTTTGCCATCAAATTTAGGGTTTTTTACATCAAATGTAAACCTTATCTATCAACCATTTCGGTCCTGAAATGGTTGTACCTTCCCCCTCTGAAAATATCAAAGATTTTTCAGATGTAGCATCGATTGCCTTAACAACCTCCCGATTGTCTGATTTTCATTTGCGCAACTCAAACTTTAAAGTTTTTGAGATGCAATCGATTTCCTTTGCCAATTTGATAGCTGCTCCAGCGGTATGAGATCCTGTCACATAATCATCCATGTAAAAATCCTCTTCTATTGCCTTAGTAGCAAGTGGATATTCTTCTTTTGCCAATTACAATGATGCGGTATGTAATATACTATTTCCATTGATCTTGGCCTTTCCGAGGCTGAACAATATGTCTGATGTGCAAACTCTCTCTCATTTTATTAACATAAATTTCTTTTGCCTCCTGATTTTTAGCAAGACGTCTTTCTAAATACAAAAAGCGTCTTAAGGCAATTTCCTTAGAACTTCCGAGCTCTCTGATTCATTCTCTCTACAGAATTTGTACGACAAATCTTTCTGATTCATCCCGTTTGAAAGTATTTTGACATGGTTTTCAACTAACATTTCTCCTCGGTTCATTGTGGACATACATTTGTTTGATCCTGTTCCCTTAGTCTCTCCAAGAGTTTATCAAGTTGGCTCTTCTACTTGGTATCGGATACATGATATTGACTGTCCAGTGAGATCATTCACCTCATCCGTTCGGTTTCCAAATACTATAACCCCTACCTGAGTTTTCATTATGTTACGTTCATTACGTTGTACACCTCATATCCCTCAATATAACTGACAATACCACCTTTGATAAAAGTCCCACCCAAAAAATTAATTGAATCGGAATAGGATTCCAAAATTCTGGATCCGCCCAGAGAATGTCAGATGGATTATGAACCAACTCGGGATCATGTCCTCCTGTCTTTATGAGTTATACCAAGGAATTATCTTTAGTTTGATCCTTTCCGCAATTTTAAAAGGTGCCCCGTTGATACCCACAGCCTTCCTGCAAGTGGACAACGTTGAGAGCTTGTACTCCTGTACTATCTTGTGACTTAAGACATTTGGTTGTGACCCATTATCAAATACCTCTTATTGGGCCATATCTAACTCCCTCTACCTCAATACCTACTGCAACAGTAGGCATAATACTTAGCCTTGTACCTAAAGAATCGAAAAGAAATGATAAAAATAAAAATACAAAAGCAGGAATAAATAATTTTGCGTGTATAGAGAAAAAAAATGATTTCCAAATTCCAATAT
Organism: Melanostoma scalare; assembly: GCA_949752695.1. NCBI lineage: Eukaryota > Metazoa > Arthropoda > Insecta > Diptera > Syrphidae > Melanostoma > Melanostoma scalare. Next base: position 161,663,608 of record OX456986.1, read on the forward strand.
CATTATGTTTTCCGGTTCTGATTCCTGCAGCCTCCTGCGTTTTGTCGATCCTTCGATGAGTCAGGGTTTCCTTTTCCCCTGCATGTTGTCTACTCAAGCTTACTCCATCCGTAGAGCCAGAATGTTGCTTTGCTCGTTTGCTGCTTTCTTGGACACAGCATGCTGTTGTGGTTTAGATCCTTTCGGCATTGCTCGTTCCTGCACTTTATAGCGGTGCATCGTTCTTTCCGATGCCCTTTTTTCAAACAAATACTACAGATGTTGCGTAGTAACACAAATTCCCTCCATGCATTATAATTCAAGGCACTGAACTCCGGGCAGTAGTACACCTGGTGCGTTTCTATCCCGCATGTTGTAAGGTCCTTGTGGTGGCAATGGCCTTGATGGACCTCCTGGCCGTGACGACTGTACCGCTGGTCTATAGTCACCTAGAGACCTAGCTCCTGCTGTTGTTTCCAAGCTGGATTGGCAACTTTGTTTCGATCTACTGGTTTCAATTCTTACGCCACGTATTTTTGATATCGTGCTTCTGTACAAGAAACGTCAGGCTGAATTTTATTTTATTTTTTGGGTCCTCCTTATTCGTGAATACCGGTGTTTGCTCCTGCCCAGCTAATTCCTTTAGATGTTTTTTATGAATTTCCGCGGCTTTGAAGTATTCCACTTCGATTTTCTCCATTTGGGCTTCCAGCCAGTCTAGCTGCTCGTCCTCTGCAACTTTAACCAACTCCATGAAAAGTTGGTTGGCCTTGTCTCGATTTTGTAGGAGTCTATCCGTTCAAATCAGTAGCCCCTCCTGAGACACTGAACTTAAATCCACCGATTCAGCAAATGTCAGCGATATTTTAATAGCCCGTTGGAGCGATATCAATTGTTTGTCTCCTGACTCGCTGGTTGCTGGAGCGGCCTGCTCTGCTCTTTCTTTCCGTTTGCTTTTTGTGGAACGAAAAACCTGAACCTGAAATATTTCCTGCCTAAGATTTAATAGAAATCAACGTATGTATATGTGTTTATGTGAAATCATTTAAATAAAAATATTTTCCAAACTATTCCCCCTTGTCTTCAAGGAAAATAGAGAACCTTTGCACAGAACCTTTCTAGGTTCGTGTTGAAAGAAGACGCAAAAAAAAAGGTTGTTTTGCTCAATTAATGCTAGTGGTCATGGCATCTCTGCGCTCGCGCTGAACATCCATCCGCTCCTAATTCTTTGCGAAAAATTTCTTATCCTTCCTGGAATATTATTTCTTGTTTGCAAACATGACTTCAATTTTAATTCTTTCTAGTATATCTTCCTAGTTCCAATATATATTTATAAATACACCTTATAACCCTCCTTGTTATATTCCACTATTCTTTTTGTAATATATAAATATTTCCCCTTGTGTTCAAGGACATTTCACTTCCTAGCTGAATTTCCTTTGGTTTTCTTATAATATTTTCCCAGTGTTTATGAACACCTCTCTGTTTCCTAACTACAACTCATATATTCTTTTGCGAATATATTTTTCAATGCGTTTCACTAGCTTACTAGCAATTAATATACTGTATTGTTTTTTGAATAAATTTTCACTGTGTCTATGAACACTTCTTAGCTTCCTAGCATCCTAGCACTTAATATATATTCGTTTGAGAATATATTTTTCACTGTGTTTATGAACACTATTTTCCTAGCTTCCTAACCATTGATCACATATTCGTATGAGAATATATTTTTCCACTGTGTATATCTCCCCGATTTTTAACTGGCGTGCAATGCGAGTGTGTGTGAAAGAGAAAAAACGAGTTTGAATTGAACACAGTACATTCCCACTCTCTTGTCCTCAAGAGCGAAAGGAGTAACATAAAAAATATTTTATCCTCAAAACAACCATATATCCATTTTCTCTTGTCCTCAAGAGAGAGGAAAAAAAACTTTATGATATCTTGTCCTCAAGATAAGGAAATCTCTTATCTTTGCGATTTTAGTTTGATCTCCGGAAACTTGAGTTCCTTTAATTTTCGTTCAGACAAATTTTCTATTCTTCCGAGAACATACAACTGAATGAGTTGTTATGGTAACTAGGGTTCGACCTGAACACTTTTCCTTTTCCTTCCTACCTACATACCCATACTAAATAATTTTCTAACTTCTCCTGAAATTTTCTTCCCCCGTCCTCGGTAATTTTGATCAAAATATTTGCTTATTTCTTCCTAGAAATGTTTTGACTTGTCCCCAAGAAATTATATTTTTGCTTTGTGCTAGCGGTCATGGCACTATATGTAAATGCTCGCACGTAACACTTCCTTTCCTTTTCTAGCGCTAGAAATTTCCTTTCTAATCCCTTAGAATTTTCCGTAATTCTTCCTAGAATTTTTCCTAATTCTTTCTAGAATATTTCTAAATTCTTCCTAGAATATTTTTGCTTTTATGTGACCGACGCGTCACCGTGCTCGCCCTGCACATCATATTTTCCTAACGAATTGTTTTCCATAAAACATCATTTTCAACCACTTCCTAATGTGATTCTCTTCCTAACCCTACAATCAGATGCTATTCAATTAACACATGAATTATTCGTTCACTTTAATTACAACATCCTATTGACAGCTTTTACTCTTTCACCCACTCACTGCACATTGAATTTTTACTTAAAATAATTTCTTACCTCTCGTAGACATTCTTATTTTTTCTCAAAATATACTAAGTAGGTAATTTGTATTCTAAAAAATTTAATTTTTTCACTATTTGCTTGTAGGTATGTATATGTATAACTTGAACTTCACAGTTGACACTTTTACTTGCAATTGCAATGAAATGACCCAAACAGAAAATTATACCGGTGGAGAAAAAATTATACCGCTGGAGATCAACAACGTTATCTCGCCGGCAACCAGTTTCATGTGTATATGTATTGGTGACTGTATTTTGCACACTGTTGATCATCGCAATGCACCGTCGCTGTCGTTTGCATATGGTTTTGCTTTTTCTTTTGCTCTGTACGGTAGAGCGTAGAGGCTGAGCTAAGAGCACAGTTTTTTTGTGTGTGGAGAGAAAATTATTTTCGCACTTGATATCAGTGTTCTTCCAAGTAGGGATCTTTCGATACCCCCAAAGTATCGATACCTACTCATATGAGTAGTACTCAAATCTATTTTCGATACTACTCATATGAGTACCCCCAATGTATCGATACCTACTCATATCGATACTTTTAGGATAAAATTTTACAGACTTTTAATATGTAAATAAATTATGTAAGTAATTCATTTTATTTCAAAATAAAACAATAACATAATCGGAAAATCTTATATTAATGTTTATTGTCTATACAAAGAACTCTTTAGCATTAAGGTTGCCCAAAAACAGTAATATTTCTAAATATTTTGGGGATAATCTGTTTCTCGCTTGAGACATCGTCGCTCCAGCCTTCGAAAAGAGGCACTCGCTGGGTACTGACGTTGCCACTACAACTAAATGTTGTAGCGCAAATTTATATAGACACGGAAATACTAATTTCATGTCATCCCACTCTGCGAATGGGTTACTTTTTAGAGATACGACCGGATTTGAGAGATAAAGAGAAACTTCGTCTCCCTGGTGTGTTCTTTTTCTCTTTTTGTGGCCGTGTGCTAACTCTTTATGGTGTTTCCAAAAGTCATATTCTAAAGGAGCAGAAGAAGCAGATTCTTCCTCTGATTCGCTTGGGCTGTTTTGTTGCCCTTGAACCATTGTTTTAAGTTTCTGTATGGCTCTCCCACATGCAGCAGGGTCTTGGAAATGTAGGTTTTTGAACCTAGGGTCCAAGAGTGTAGCTATAGCTGCATGGTCATTGAACTCAATCATCCCATACCTTCTTTTAAGCTCCCGCATCAAAACATCCTTGCATTCCCTTACAGTATTTGAGTTGGGTATAATGCTGTTTAGTTCAGTTGTCAAGCAATTTATCATCGGTATTACTTTTGAAATCGTTATGTACTTTTGACCAGACGCCTCCCTTGTTACATATTCGAACGGTTTCAATAAAGCTGTAAGTTCAGTTAACGTTTCCAATTCTGCAGCACTTGGCATATCAGGGGCAGATAGACAGTCTAATACAATTTCCGATACCTCTCGTCTCAACTTTAAGAAACGCTCCAACATAAAAAATGTCGAGTTCCATCTTGTTCTTACATCTGCAATTAGTTTTAAAACCGATCCTTCCGATAAATTATTGCGCATTTGGATTTTTCGTAACTTATCTGACTGCACGACACTATTTTTTACCCAGTTAACAATGTCACGAACTTTTAATACAACTGGTTTGACGCAGGGTAACTTTAATGCTTCTTCGACAACGAGATTTATAGTGTGCGCAAAGCACGGTAGATGTTTTTTTTCACCTAAAGACGTTCTTATGGCGGCCAACATAGAACTGGCATTATCTGTTACTGCTGCACGAATCTTAGTTTCTGGTATGTCCCATTTCTTGAGAATACCAAGAAGATTTTCCGCTATGTATTCAGCAGTATGTCTTTCATTTAATGCGCGTGTTGCAAGATAATACATACACATTTCGTCATTTTCCATAAAATGTGCTGTCACACCCATGAATCCCACTTCATTCATTGTTTCTGTCCATATATCCAGCGTAAGACAAAAATTGTCAATTTTGGACAATCTTGACTTGGAAATAGCTACACACGCATCGTATTTTTCTGTTGTCATTTTTTTCAAATACTCTGCACGAGGAACTTTGAAAGTAGGTTCCAGCTCCTTCATAAGACGCAAAAAGCCTTCACCTTCGACAATGTTGAACGGTCTCATATCCTTGCAGATAAAAAATATCAAAGCTTGAACAATTCTGGCATATTTTGCACCTCCAACTGAAAACCAACAATTTCATACTAAATTATATAAATTCAATTTAATTTATCCTAAAATTGATGTGGCGTATGCCCTGTAGTGGGAGGTGGGACTAGTGGGTTGATGTGGGCTGATGATGTTTTTTTTTACCTTTGTTTGATGAAATTCGATCGAAAGCCTCTTTTAAGGAACTGCTCATAAGTATCCTTTTTCTATCCTCCGTACTAGACGTATTCATATCACTGCCGTTGTCGTCATCAATTAATTCACAACTATTTGATGACTTTGATGTAGATGGTTGAGGCTGATCAGTTTCCATTTTCGTCGAACTAGCTGTTGCAGTCTCTGAACTGAAACAATTATGAAATTTATACTATGCTACTTAAAAATTGTCGATACCTTTTATCGATAGGTATACTGCAACAACCATTCAACCCATCACTATAAGAAATTAATTATTTCGACATAAGATCCTTACCTTTCTTTTGTCCTTTTATCCTCTTTTTTTTGTTCTTTGCCCTTGTCCACCTTATTTCCATGAGTAGCGGCATGCTTGAACAAGTTTGACGTATTGCCACAATACTTCAATGATTTAAAACATTGCTTGCATTTTGCAATTGAGTTGTCTGTTTTAGTAAAAAATGTCCATATTTTCGATTTCGGAGGCGCCATAGTAACAGTACCAAACCAATTATGATTTTAGTTACACAACTATCTACAGCGCACGCAGTGTTTAATTTATTTACTTGGACACAAACAACACACAAGTTCACACAACACAAGTAACAGCAAACAGAGAGAGACTGCGACTGATACGATACAATATGGCGGAAGGCGAAGGCGCGGCGCGGCGGCCGACTCGACCCGTTCGTTGAAAGAGGACGGACCGTAGACAGCTTCTCTGTCTACGGGTTTTGACTTCATTCGATTCGATACCAAGTACTTTTGTTTCGATACCGAGTAGGTATCGCAAGATCGATTCAAATACCAAAACTACTTGGTATCGAAAGAAAAGTATCGAGTACCTACTCGTATTTACTTGTATCGAAAGGTCCCTACTTCCAAGTTCCAACTTCATAATGTGGACGAGATCCTTTGTCTTTGTGTGTCTCTCATACAATTTTATGTTTGATTGCGCTGCTGGCTGTGGTATCTTTTTGTGAATGTACCTAGTAATATGCGGTGGTTGTTAATAAGCGAAACGTTGGAATGTAGTTCCGCGCTTGAGTTTACCAATATAAAACAAATATGCCTAGTTATATGCCTACCTACCTAGCGATATGTGGTGGTTGAATAAGCGAACGTTGTTATATTGTTCAACGCTTGTGTGTACCAATATAAATACATATATAGTTATGTACCTACCTATACCTACTAAGCGATATGTGGTGGTTGTAAATCACCGAAAAATGCTGGAAATGGTGGTTATGACGCACCGAAAAGTTTATTTATTTTATTAAAAACTATTATTATGATATGATTAAATAGGTAGATGTTGGTTGTGAACTGCAAATCCCTACAGTTACTCACCACTTACAAACCATCTGCTCGCGTGCTTCCATTTGTTGCTCCTGCGTAGATTCCTATCTATACCTCCTGGCGCTGCCGCTGGTTCCATTATTAGTTACACTTTGCACTTTACACTCGGTTTTTTTTTTTTTTTTAAACACATCCGGCTCGAAGGACCAAAATGTATAATCCTTTCATTAAAACACAAAACACGGTACGATTTTTGTTGTGTGAAAAAATATATATAAAAAAACACACAATTTATTATCTCCGGTTTAAAGAAAAGAAATACACAACTTGTCTATCTGATAGACAGAACAAGACTCAAGATTAAAGAAATACCCTTGTCTCTTATTCTAAAGTATATAATTCAAAGAGAGACATAAATAACTACTGAATAATTCTTAGACTCTTCAAAACACGAATGGTTAGAGTTGCCATTCGTAACAATGGTATCAATACGGGTTGGTGAAATCGTCGTTCAAACCGGTTGATTATAGTATAACGTTCAAAATAATAAAACTTTGCTTTCATTTTAATTATCCTATTTTTATTCGATAATAACCACTCTTTACACAATCACCTTTTAATCAAAACTGACTCTCTGGTCTGTTTAACTATTTTTATTGAACAGGTATATATACAATTGGTTCTCAATTCTAAGATTACATTACATTTAGATATTTGTTTTGTTGGCACAGAAGGGGTCTAACTTTAAAAATATCTTGTTTGCTAAAATAATGATGATTATTGCCTATGAGAAAAAAGAAAAATAAATATGAGGTAGAGTTTAAAAAAAATCTCGGGTTGTTCAGATCCGGTTGTCTAACTGACTCTCTGGTCACATCAGCATCAGCAGCCTCTTTATATAGTAAGCCGTATCCAACCGAGAGCTTTCCAATAATTTCGATTTTCGAACATCGAGAGCTTCCAGTGGTTTGCTGTAAAGCATTCCTCTCCTGGTATATTTCTACACATACACACACTCATTTGCAAGCAACGCCTTCTATTAATGTACATAATAGTGATGCCACTTTGTAGTTTCGGTTGAACGTTTTAGTTAAAAGAATTTGTCTTAAATGTTGGATGTACATTACAATATCGTAGCGGTTGTCCCAATGAATTTTGGGATAGCAGCATCTAGATCTTTAATTTAGCTGTATTATAGAATACATTGCTTTTAGCGTTAATAGCGGTGCTCACTCAAGTAATTATAGTAAATAAAATTATCTTTTTCTGTTCATCGCGCTCTTCGAACTCTTAACTAACTCATTAATGAATCATTATTGAATATATTGGCAGCGTAAAAATTATCTAATTGAAAGTTTAAATAAATATTTGGCAAGAAATAATTTAAGGAGTTTACTTTGTATTTCAAAAAACAAACAATGATCTTGATGTAAATAAATCACAAATAAATTAATAAGTATTTTTTTTTTTTGTATTATATAAGTGATTTTAGCTCGTAATCAGAGTATTCAAAAATATACTATTTTTTATATTTTTCTTTAGTTTATACCAACTAAGCAAATAAAACCAAGTTTATTTCATCAAATTGACTTAATAAATTTTTAAGATTTTAATTGAATAGTAAACATAAAGTATTTTAATATTTTTAGTCAGTACCAGTTCCCTAGTTTAAAATTGTTTGCATTACATTAATGAATATTTGTATTATAAAAAAAAAGAAAAATTCTCAAAATGAATCACTTAACCGCATAAGAAATAATAAAAGCAAAATTGTGTATAGATGCGATAGCAATACTGATCTTATTGAAATAGAATATGGGAGTTTGGCTGCTAGCATAATATTATAGCATTTCTCTTTGCTAAAATAATAAAAGAAGAAAAAAACACAGCAAAACCATATGTTCTAGTATAAATATATAATGCGATTATTGTTCGCTCTTTTACTGTTATCTAAATCACGTTGTCACTTTTGAGTGTCCCTTGTTTGCGGTTAAATGTATGTAATTATTGAACCAAAGATTATCCTGTTGAGTTTTTGTCAACACTTCTTGTTCTGTAAATAGTATGCTTAATAAATTAATTAAGTATAACTAATGAAAAAGAATTGAAAACAAAACATGTAAACATAAACATTGTTAATTTAGGAAAGATTTATATTTACATTTGAAATATTAATTCATGTTGAGAAATTTAAGCACACTGTAAAATTTAAATTTAAAATAATGTTTAATAAACTATGGTTTAAGAATTAAAAATTAACATAAGCGTACCTATATACATTCTGCGTAATTAAAAGAATAAAATGTTTTATAAATAGTTGCAAATCAAATGAGTTATTATTTTTTATTTCTTTAGCAGTAATAAGAGTAACAATGGGTAAGTAGGGGCCTATCACAAGAAGGATGAAAGATGATGGATTTGGTCTGTATTTTTAACAACAACCTTAGAATTGTGATTTGAAATAAAAGGGAGTCACGATAAAGAAAGAAACAAATAAACCTAATAGAACACTCAGCGGATTTTATTTGTCTTGAGTATTGTCAGCTGTTTAGAAAAAGTGACAGTCAAAGTCAAGTCAAAAGTGTCACAAGAAGCAATAAAACAAATTAATATTTTTATCATAAAATGAGTTTACAAACTTTCTTTTATTTTCACTAATGAAGTTAGTTTCTTTTTCTCATCTAAATTTAGGTCACTTTTTTTTCCTTTTAATCTTCGTATTCAATTTACTCATATAAATAAAATTCTTCCATTTTCTATTTTACAAAACTCATGCCATTTCCACAATAAATACACAAAACAAAAAAAAAAAAAAACAATAGAACTGTCAAAATATCGGAAGTATTTACTGTCCCGGGAGATAAATGATGGACGAAAAAGTGTGGAGAATTCCAGAAATTGTAGTAAAATATCTACGAAAAATATCCACCACCCCTTTTCGCAGAGCAGCAGCGTACTGCGCTACAAAAAGGAGAGGAAAATTTTTTCGTTTACGATTCCGTCCTGTAATTTTTATATGGGATTTTTCATTTCGTTTCAGCAGCGTACTGTGCTTAAAAGGAGCTTAAAACACGTATTTCGGTGTTTAAGCTACTCAGCCCTTATTCACTGACGAAAAATGATTACATAAGATCTTTGTTTTAATCAAAGAGTAAGTATGTTTTAAGGTTTCGCGGAGTTCAAAATGCGTTTATAAATACATATATATATATATATACAATGGTATTATTATGTAGACTTTTGTACTGGTCCCGAACTGTCTCCGGTCCAAATTAGCAGTCTCCATTGTAAGATACTGTTTTCACTATTGTGTGTTGAAAAGCGAATGCTGCGCCACCGTGTTCCTCCGGTCCGTAACATTGTTAAATCGCGTTTTGATCTTACAATAGGTCCGTTCGCTGAACTTTCCCAAGGGTTGACGCAGGTTTTCTTGACAACCCTACGAGTTGTCAAAAAAACCTGGGTTTTCCAGCCCTCAAAAAAACCCTAAACTACAAATCACCACACATCCCTGTCATTAAAATAAAAATGCATGCCATTTGACAGCCCTCAAATCACCACAGAAAAACCAAGGGCGAGTTGAGGAAAAACCTGTCAACCCTAGGGCTCAAAAAACACTCAATTTGACACTCAGGGCGTCTTTAGGTTTCTCAAAAAACGCTTTGTGGCCACCCCAGGGCGGCCCTAGGGCTTCAACGAACAAACCTAATAGTTTCTATTAGCCGAGCTCACACTGTACATAGTTGGACAGAAACGTCAAAGCTGTTTCAGCAAAACTACTACCCGTGCTACACTTACACTCGGTAGCTCATTGTCCATCTCAGCTTTTCGAACTTTCGTTCTCTTTTGCTTTTATGGTGTTCGAACAGTTTCATGAAACAAATTACACCGTATAATTGCAGTCGAATTAATGGTTTTCCCGCCTGATCTTTATTCCTCCAAGGCAATGTGTAGTACGCCAATGGCATTGACATACTAGGTATGGACTGCCAGTTTTCCATTTCAAAGTGAAGCTCACTCGGCAAGCGCCTTTTGGTGTGTTTTGGGATATTTTTGATTTAAAATTCGACACACCGCCACCTCCATTAGATTATGAATAAACAACAGAAAGACAAAAACCTAAAAAGAGAAGGTGAATGACGATAGATAGTAACTGCTTCTATTGTAGAACTATATTTTACTTCAGAATTATAAATAAAAATCACGTGGTTTAATTACTGAAATAAATTATATTTATTAATCAACTTCCAAAACGTTTGACAATGAATCGCGCACTACAACCAATCAGTCTTGTAGCAAGAAAAAGAATAATAATTCGCTTTGTTTTGCCACCATAGCTGTGGCGTCCCAAAGTATAATATTGATGTAACTGTTTCTGTTTGTGTTTATGTGTTCGTGTGTGTGTGAGAGTGTTTGATCTTCCAATTTGTAGTGAGCGCTTCGAGCGCCTGGTTGCGAGACGAATCCAGAAGAGGCGTGAACGAGGTGCCAATGCCGCCACACTATGAGTTAAAAAGAGACATCTATTGGAACTGATAAGCTTTTTGGCAGATTGTTGACAGCAATAGCAGGAGATGGCACCTAGCTCTCCGTTGCAACTTACAATTTTGGCCGCTATGGCGCTGTGTAACCGGCTTCAAAAACCATGCAGTCTAATGCTGGGCTTACATGCATCTGCAACTGCGGAAGTGCAGAAAAGTAAAGCGAGACGGATGAAGATTACAAAGCACAAAAGTTAAAAAAGAGAGACGAATAGGATTCCTTCCTTAGTTATGGTTGCAGATGAAAAATTATGGGTGCAGATGAACATGTTCATCTGCAACCATAATTTTTCATCTGCAACCATATTCTATTCGTCTCTCTTTTTAACTTGTGTACTTTATAATCTTCATCCGTCCCGCTTTACTTTTCTGCACTTCCGCAGTTGCAGATGCATGTAAACCCAGCATAATAGACGGTGTTTAGACTGGCGCAAGTCAACCGGGCAATTTTGACATTCCGCCATCCCGTCGTGTTCAGACTGAAACTAATGTGAACGCGATGCATTTATTTTGACGATTATTTTTGCCTTCAGATTTGGGGAAGAAAAACTCAGAAATTGAACTGAACTGAAGAAATAATTTATTTATTTTCGTATTTTTGCTTCAGGAAAAAGAAAAAGAACATTTATTTTTCATACAACAGCGTCTTTACTCGAGAAAAAGAAAACACAAGTGTCAAAACAAGGAAATGTCAAAACTCAACCAAGAAAATTTTAAATTTTTTAAAAACTCCGGCGCAAAACCACGTCTCTTTCTTACAACTATGGCTATGTTCATACTGTTCACATTGTTCAACGAATCGACTGCAAATCAATACCTACAAATTGGTGTACCTAACAGAGAAGGAGAACATGAAAACAGTCGCATTTATTCGCACGAAGTTTCAACAAATCGACCAATGTAAACTTCGTCTATGTGGGAAAGAGAAAAAACATATAGACGTCAATTTTTCACGGTTGACTTGCGCCTGTCTGAACAGCGTCATATGGAGATGACACTTGACTAGCAGTACATCTTAGAGGAATAAAGAACAAGAGGGAAAACCATTATGCTGGGTTTACATGCATCTGCAACTGCGGAAGTTCAGAAAAGTAAAGCGAGATGGATGAAGATTACAAAGCACAAAGGTTAAAAAGAGAGACGAATAGGATTATGGTTGCAGATGAAAAATTATGGTTGCAGATGAACATGTTCATCTGCACCCATAATTTTTCATCTGCAACCATAACTAGGAGGTTCGTTCCCTCTCTATCAGACAAGTATGAATTTTACATCTTGTGTCTTTTTCCGATTTTCATCCGCACTTGCAGATGCATGTAAATCCACCATTACCTCTCTTGCCCCGCAACTTCCATTTGTTTACATTGTTGTTTTTGTAACACGAGATCCACCTGTGATACACGTATCAATTGAATTTACTAACACCACTTTATTTTGGGATCCCGAAACTAACACCACTTTATTTTGGGATCCCGAAAACAGTTTCTGAATCCGAAAATAAAGTGGTGTTTGTGAAGTCAGTTCGAGGGCAGATGCCGTGGTGTGTGTGTGGTTTTCCCTCTTGTTCTTTATTCTTCTTAAGCAGTACATATTGGACATTGAGGTAATAGACACAGAGTAGATAATACAGAGTATTCACTTCCACCCCTTCAGCCCGAAACACCCGCAAAAAATTTTTCAATATGGCGTCCTATTTCTGAGTCTGAGCACAGAGTAGATAATACAGAGTATCCACTTCCACCCCTTCAACCCAAAACACCCGCAAAAAATTTTTCAATATGGCGTCCTATTTCTGAGTTTGAGGCTCTGTGCTCACTAGTATGAACTGTAAAAACTTAACAAAACGCCTGCATCGGTATGAAATTTTTTACTAATTTTTGTCTTTTACAGTGAAATACTGGTCAAGCTGGAAAAAAAAGTTAATTCCTGCAACTTGAATTCATTTTTATAAGTTCTAGGCTGTATGAAAATTAAAAATTATCGATTTTTTTTGCAACCAAAAAAAATTTTTTTACTTTTCAAACTCAACTGACTGACGGCAGTGGTAAGTGAAGGCCAGTGAGATCATCCGGGTGGGGTCATCCGGTTTAGTTTAGCTTGTAGGCAAAACGCACTACCTTACTGAAGTGGACTCTCTGGTTATCACAGAGTATAACCTGTGGTATAACCAGAGCACAGAGTATAACCAGAGAGTCCACTGCAGCAAGGTAGTGCGTTTTGCCTACAAGCTAAACTAAACCGGATGACCCCACCCGGATGATCTCACTGGACTTCACTTCCCACAGATCAAAGTCAGTTGAGTTTGAAAAGTAAAAAATTTTTTTTTGGTTGCAAAAAAATCGATAATTTTTAGTTTTCATACAGCCTAGAATTTAGAAAAATGAATTTAAGTTGCAGGAAATAACTTTTTTTTCCATTTTGACCATTATTTCACTGAAAAAGACAAAAATTAGTAAAAAAATTCATACCGATACAGGCGTGTTGTTAAGTTTTTACAGTTCATACTAGTGAGCACAGAGCCTCAAACTCAGAAATAGGACGCCATATTGAAAATTTTTTTGCGGGTGTTTCGGGCTGAAGGGGTGGAAGTGGATACTCTGTATTATCTACTCTGTGCTGGTTATACTCTGTGAGTCTGAGGCTATGTGCTCACTAGTATGAACTGTAAAAACTTAACTAAACGCCTGCATCGGAATGAAATTTTTTACTAATTTTTGTCTTTTTCAGTGAAATACTGGTCAAAATGTAGAAAAAAGTTAATTTCTGCAACTTAAATTCATTTTTCTAAATTCTAGGCTGTATGAAAATTAAAAATTAACGATTTTTTTTGCAACCAAAAAAAAATTTTTTACTTTTCAAACTCAACTGACTTTGATCTGTGGGAAGTGAAGACCAGTGCGGGCATCCGGTGCGGGCATCCGGTTTAGTTTAGCTTGTAGGCAAAACGCACTACCTTGCTGCAGTGGACTCTCTGGTTATACTCTGTGGGTAATAGATATGGACTGCTATTGAAGCGTCATATCCACAGAGTATAACCAGAGAGTCCACTTCAGCAAGGTAGTGCGTTTTGCCTACAAGCTAAACTAAACCGGATGACCCCAACCGGATGATCTCACTGGCCTTCACTTACCACTGCCGTCAGTCAGTTGAGTTTGAAAAGTAAAAAATTTTTTTTTGGTTGCAAAAAAAATCGATAATTTTTAATTTTCATACAGCTTAGAACTTAGAAAAATGAATTTAAGTTGCAGGAATTAACTTTTTTTTCCATTTTGACCAGTATTTCACTGCAAAAGACAAAAATTAGTAAAAAAAATTTCATACCGATGCAGGCGTTTTGTTAAGTTTTTACAGTTCATACTAGTGAGCACAGAGCCTCAAACTCAGAAATAGGACGCCATATTGAAAAATTTTTTGCGGGTGTTTCGGGCTGAAGGGGTGGAAGTGGATACTCTGTATTATCTACTCTGTGGTCATATCGTGGTCATATCCACAGAGTAGATAATACAGAGTATCCACTTCCACCCCTTCAGCCCGAAACACCCGCAAAAAATTTTTCAATATGGCGTCCTATTTCTGAGTTTGAGGCTCTGTGCTCACTAGTATGAACTGTAAAAACTTAACAAAACGCCTACATCGGTATGAAATTTTTTACTAATTTTTGTCTTTTTCAGTGAAATACTGGTCAAAATGGAAAAAAAAGTTGTTTCCTGCAACTTAAATTCATTTTTCTAGATTCTAGGCTGCATGAAAATTAAAAATTATCGATTTTTTTTGTAACCAAAAAAAAATTTTTTACTTTTCAAACTCAACTGACTTTGATCTGTGGGAAGTGAAGGCCAGTGCGGGCATCCGGTGCGGGCATCCGGTTTAGTTTAGCTTGTAGGCAAAACGCACTACCTTCCTGCAGTGGACTCTCTGGTTATACTCTGTGGTCATATCCACAGAGTAGATAATACAGAGTATCCACTTCCACCCCTTCAGCCCGAAACACCCGCAAAAAATTTTTCAATATGGCGTCCTATTTCTGAGTTTGAGGCTCTGTGCTCACTAGTATGAACTGTGAAAACTTAACAAAACGCCTGCATCGGTATGAAATTTTTTACTAATTTTTGTCTTTTACAGTGAAATACTGGTCAAAATGGAAAAAAAAGTTAATTCCTGCAACTTAAATTCATTTTTTTAAGTTCTAGGCTGTATGAAAATTAAAAATTATCGATTTTTTTTGCAACCAAAAAAGAAATTTTTACTTTTCAAACTCAACTGACTTTGATCTGTGGGAAGTGAAGGCCAGTGCGGGCATCCGGTGCGGGCATCCGGTTTAGTTTAGCTTGTAGGCAAAACGCACTACCTTGCTGCAGTGGACTCTCTGGTTATACTCTGTGGTCATATCCACAGAGTATAACCAGAGAGTCCACTGCAGCAAGGTAGTGCGTTTTGCCTACAAGCTAAATCAAACCGGAAAACCGCACCCGGAAAACCGCACTGGGCGTCACTTCCCACAGATCAAAGTCAGTTGAGTTTGAAAATTAAAAAATTTTTTTTTGGTTGCAAAAAAAATCGATAATTTTTAATTTTCATACAGAATAGAATTTAGAAAAATGAATTTAAGTTGCAGAAATTAACTTTTTTTTACATTTTGACCAGTATTTCACTGAAAAAGACAAAAATTAGTAAAAAATTTCATACCGATGCAGGCGTTTAGTTAAGTTTTTACAGTTCATACTAGTGAGCACAGAGCCTCAAACTCAGAAATAGGACGCCATATTGAAAAATTTTTTGCGGGTGTTTCGGGCTGAAGGGGTGGAAGTGGATACTCTGTATTATCTACTCTGTGGTCATATCCACAGAGTATAACCAGAGAGTCCACTGCAGCAAGGTAGTGCGTTTTGCCTACAAGCTAAACTAAACCGGATGACCCCACCCGGATGATCTCACTGGTCTTCACTTACCACAGCCGCCATTGTGTGTGGCCACAGAACAAAGTCAGTTGAGTTTAAAAAGTAAAAAAAAATTTTTTGGTTGCAAAAAAATCAATAATTTTTAATTTTCATACAGCCTAGAATTTAGAAAAATGAATTTAAGTTGCAGGAAATAACTTTTTTTTCCATTTTGACCAGTATTTCACTGAAAAAGACAAAAATTAGTAAAAAATTTCATACCGATGCAGGCGTTTTGTTAAGTTTCACAGAAAATAACAATGTGCACATAGCCTTAAACTCCCCACACTCATTATGACAGATAAGCAAAATAAAAACAAACCAATTTCGTTCGTGGTTCGTGAGTGCAAAGTATTTTTGTCGAAAAGTTTCTTGAAAATATTACACAATTATCATTTCCCTTAATGTTGTTCCGATATTGTTTTCCTGACACAACTTGAATTCGTGGAATCTTTTTGATTCTTTGTACCAAGACATTGAGGAGAGTCAGACAAAAGAGAACCCGGTCGCGGATTGCCAAACGAGGCTTTGGTTTACTGCACGGAAGCGTGTTACTTTTCATTGACTTGGGGCTTGTTTTACTTGGAAAACCAATGTGAAATTTCAAGTGTCCAAAGTGGATGTGCAGAGCTTCGAACAAATTTACATAAATACATGAACCCTTGTTGTCAGCTCACTTGAGAGTTGAGACGGACCAACGCAGCAAATTCAGGAATCGGTAAATTCATCCTTAAATACTGACAGGGAGGGTAGTTTCTCAAAAAAAAATTTATAGGCATATCAATCAGTGTGCGAACTTCTCATTCTACAAATGAAAATGAACACATAAGGGTGCTGGAATACAAAAAAACATTGAGACAAAAATAAACTTCTCTGCGACGTTCTGAGCTTGAGGTAAATAGTTTAGGTTCTAGCAATAAGCAATTAAAGCGCCGCGTTGCATCGCTCCAACAAGATATTGTTTCAAAAGAACAACAGAAAACATGGACGTAGAGAGAAAGATGAGAAAAGATATCGATTCTTTGCTAACCAGAATCTCGGAACTAGAAACTAAACTAGTAGAAGCTTCCTGTCATGGTAAAAATATAAATCAATATTCAAATATTCTTCTAACCATTGTAAATTCGTTTCAGATTGGCAGTGAGGATGCATTAAGCGCTTCAGGTAGTGATAACACTCCACTACACACGACAACAAATTCTTCGCTTATCTGGAAAAGAATTCTCACACTTGCAAACACAATATGAGATCTCTCGTATTAGTTATTCTCTGCCATGCTAGAACAGATATGCATTCCAAGTCCATGTCTCAAAGAGGTAAAATTTACATACCACCCCGATGCTGAGTATGATATATATTTGTGTTGTTACTCTCCAACAGGTTATTCGCACACACTTCTGTTTAAAACGGCACGAAATTTGTTCTCAGATCGAAGGTTGGATAGAAGAACTGAGCAAAGCGCAGTAAAGCGAACCCAACACCATTACATTTAACTCAAGTTTATCGTTTACATACTTGCTATCTGTGTTTTCAAAATACAAGATAATTCTGAAAAAAAATTGTTTTTTTGTCAACAAAGTTTTGATTTTATATTTTGTAACTATACAATAATTGCTTCCAATGATGATTGGATGTTATCCAACCATTGGTGTTGATGAATATCAAAAGTGATTTTTACTATGCTACCTTATTAAATGGCAAGTGAAATCACTTTTGATCGGGAATTTTTTCAAATTTTGTTTTGATTGAAAATGTTATGATACAGCTTTGTGGTAAATATAATTTCTGACCAGGAAATATATAACTTATGGCTGTATGTCTACTCATATACATATAAAACCCAAAAAGGTAGAAAAAAATTTTCAATTTCTGTATTTTAGAAACTCTTGGTACATTTTTGGGGGTTACATCTATATTAATAGGCATACAGCCACGAAGTGTATATTTTCTTATTAGAAATTATATTTATCACAAAACCGTATCATTTTTTTTTTTAATAAAATTTTTTTTTTAAGAAATTTCCCATCTAAAGCCGTTTCTATAGGTTTTTATCAAAAAAAGTAGAAAATGATAGTTTGTGAACTAAACTTTTTTGAAATATAGCTCGCATCGAAAATGTCATGATGCAACTTTGTAGTTAGTACAATAGAGACTCCGAAAATGTATAGTTCGTAACCGTAAGTGAAGCCATTCATCACCAAATGTTTTTGGTTTTTCAGATAAAGTGATCTGATTGAAAGTCGACATCACACCATGTAGACAGTTTTTGCAAAACTTGTCAAAATGAATATCTTTAAATGCCAAAATATTGTCCACATTATGCTGAGGTCATGAAGCCTTCATTTGTCTCTGTAGCACAATTATTAACCAATTGTCAACAGTTTAAGTTTCCACTTTTTCTTAACACAAACAAAAGTGGAAACTTAAACTGTTGGCAATTGGTTAGTAATTGTGCTACAGAGACAAATGAAGGCTTTATGACCTCAGCATAACGCGGACAATATTTTGGTATTTAAAGATATTCATTGTGACAAGTTTTTCAAAAATTGTCTACATGGTTTAATGTATGCTTGAAGCAAAAAAAAAATTTTCTTGAAACGTGAAATTGACACTGAAGTGCTTTCGGTGAATAATTTTTTTGTTTGGAAATAACAACGCTTCACGAACACAAAACACATGTCTTAGAGATTAAATCAAATGAAATGTAGATATTTCGGTTAAAGTGGAATAAGAAAAACATAAAAGCCACACTTAAAGATTCAAATTAACGTTTAATTTTATTGTCAATACTGACGATTTATAATTAGAATTTTTTGGACTGGTTTTAGGATAACATTTTCAAGTATTTCGATGTTTGCCTTTTTTGCCTGCACTTTAACATCCTCTTTTGGGCTAGAATCAGCAGCAGGATTCTCCGAGATAGTCGAATCTAACGAAATGTGAGAAGCTTCACCTAAGGCCAAACTGTTGTTTATTTCTATTTGCTGAATATCGTGTTGTCAATGGAATGGCTTGGTAATGTTGTCCAACCATGTGATGTAAACCCCGGTTTACATAGCTGAACTGTGGAACAAGGCTGTCGGTTCTGGTCATTGTAGTTGGATCCAGGTCGAACAGCGACGCTATCTCAGAATAACAGAAACCAAACGAAATTGTTCATGTTTCGATTTATCTGCACGAAAAAAGGAAAAAGAACTATTTTGACTTTCGTAAAACAATATGGGAATGATGTAAATACCGACAATTTCCAATATAAGTTTGAAATACCTGCAAGAAATAAAACTTAATAATTAATTTTGCAGTATTTTGCAATTGTCAAAGGCAAGTGTCATCTTGTTTTTTTTTATTTGTTGAAGTTTGGAAATCTACCACTACTCCATTTTTTTATCAGAAATAGGACGCCATATTGAATTCGTGTTGAAAAATTTTTTGCGGGTGTTTCGGGTTGAAGGGGTGGAAGTGGATACTCTGTATTATCTACTCTGTGCTCAAACTCAGAAATAGGACGCCATATTGAAAAATTTTTTGCGGGTGTTTCGGGTTGAAGGGGTGGAAGTGGATACTCTGTATTATCTACTCTGTGACTCTGTGGTAGTGCGTTTTGCCTACAAGCGAAACTAGACCGGATGCCCTCACACGGATGCCCTCACTGGCCTTCACTTACCACTGCCGTCAGTCAGTTGAGTTTGAAAAGTAAAAAACTTTTTTTTGGTTGCAAAAAAAATCGATAATTTTTAATTTTCATACAGCCTTGAACTTAGAAAAATGAATTTAAGTTGCAGGAAACAACTTTTTTTTCCATTTTGACCAGTATTTCACTGTAAAAGACAAAAATTAGTAAAAAAAATTCCATACCGATGCAGGCGGTTTGTTAAGTTTTTACAGTTCATACTAGTGAGCACAGAGCCTCAAACTCAGAAATAGTCCGTGTTCATACCGGTCGATTTGTTGAACAGTTTGATGGTGAGGAAGTAAGTGGGGGCAGTTGAAGGGGTGTTTCCCAAAATTGAATCAACACGAGCTGTTGAAACTTCGTGCGAATAAAGCGACTGTTTTCTTTCTCTGTCACACGCATTGGTCGGTATTGACATCATTCCCATACTGTTTCGTGAAAGTCAAACCATTTTTTTTTCTTTTTTCCTGCCAAACAGTCATTTGTCGTGCTTCGTGCATTTGTCATTTGTGTTTAGAATTAAAAAACTAAAAATTAATAAGCTGAGCGACAGAAAACAGAATATTCTAATAACCTGCGTGTGTGATACCAAAAGATTATCGTTTAAAACAATAGACTGGTGCTGAAAGAAGGTTTGTTTTGTTAGAAAAAAAATTTATTCAAAGCCAGGAAAAGTTATCACAATTTGTATTTACAGTTTTTCTTCGGACCAAAAGAGTTTTTTGTTGACCAAACTAAACTTTTGGAGAACCCGAATGGTGGTATTGCTGTAGCACAGGGGTATGCAATGCAGTGAAAAAAATTAACCCTAAACAAAGAATTGCAACACTGACCGATAGAACAGAAATTGAATAGGAGTTTGGTGCTCAGATCGAAGAAGTGAGCCGGGGAGAAAGTGGCTTGAAACTGACATTGAGTAATGGTCAAACTCTTTTGACTAATATTTCGTTGAGGATATCGTGAAGAGTGACTCAGGAGTTCAAACTAAAATGCTTTGGTCGAGCAATGGTGAAGGGACTAGAAGGAGGTGTTGGATACAATCCCCATGTAGAGCAGGCTGATGATGTCAAAGAACTACCTGGACGAATAACTGTTCAGCCATGGCATTCAATTTCAACTGGAAATTACTCCTCTATTCCACTTTTGATTGGTCAAACAAGAAACTGGAAATGCAATTACGCCGAAAATCATTGAGAACGCATTTGGTTCAGCTGAAAAGCTGAACTCCCTACTTGATCCTTTGCAGACGTAATGTGGCTTTCTACGGGTGGATAATATAACTGGAGCCATATCAAATCCAATCTTACCAAGTGTTAGGGAACTTAATCTGGGGTTAAATGATTTACTCAGTGTTCCTGATTCCCTCAATCCATTGCAAGTTCTTACGAAGGTTTGTGTGAATTGTTTTCTCTTGAAGTATGCCTATTCAATATTCTGTTTTTCTAGGTAACTGATGCTACAACCGACACTCTAATCTAACGGCTGTGTTGTCGGCAAAAGCTTGCATTTTCCTATAGTTTTGGGTACAAAAGTGGTATTTTAAAAAGTCATTCGACGAGTAAAGAAAGCACTCCTTTTATAAAAATCGATACGAAGATGAATTCCTGGACGATTTTATAGGTTGCGATTTGAATTATGTATATCTTTCTCCCGATACATGGAAAATATGGGTAAATGGAAAGCTGTTAGTAAATACTAACCCCCGTATTAATAAACGCGGAATAGCTATTCCTCGTTTTTTTAATATGGCGGCAATTGTTTCTAATGTTGGTGTAGATGAATCTTTAATAAATTTTGAATAAACCATAAAGAGAAGTATTTAAAAGAATTGAGAAAGGAGAGAATGAAAAATGTGTTTAGCACTTGTAGCCGTTTTAATAATACGGGGGTAAGGATGAAAAGTCAATGAAAATTATGTAACTTTTTTATGAACCGTACACGAAAAAGCAATAAAAAAGCATGCGAATGATTCTCAAAATGTATATTTTGGATATAGGAGTATGTATTATGTTTACGCTTTATCCAAAACTTGGATAGCTTATCTATTAATAATTTAGCAAAAGTGACTTACGACAATTTGAAAAATCGTCATCCCGCTGCTTGTTAGCTGATGAGATACCGCGGCGGTATGACGGTCCGTTACATGATAAAAGGACCTAGAGATACCACAGGTGGGTAGCTATACATGCGCTTGTAGCTCAGTTGTATAGATAGGGATGAGTATCTGTGTTTGCAGCGACAGCCAAGCTGTGCTTAAGGCCCTTCTCAACCCTCTAACTACTTCGAAAGTGATCCAGGAATGCAAGAGCTCTCTGAATGCCGTCGGAAGATTAAATTCTTTGAGTCTGATAGGTGTACCAGCGTGAGGGCTTCAATCAACGATTGGATCTTCGAAGAGCACAACCGTAGATGGCATGTCTCCATTGGATGCAGACAGACCAAAGGTATACTCCCCAACGTAAAGAAAACTGCAACATTTTTGCTATCTCGTAGCAGAAATGACTAGAAAGCTTATTGGCGTTGCCAGCGGGCACTCCTCTTTTGCCAAGCATTCAAGCTCCTTATCATAGCAGCATTTTTTGTCTTTTCTCCGAACATCTGGAAAGCTATAACAAAAGAAGACCGGTAATACAGTGGACCGGTATTTAGGTGTGAATGTTCCAGTTGGTATTTTAAAAACCTCCTACAGAAAAAAATGGAGACTAGTTTGGTTTTGGTTTTTTGTAAAAAATTATTATTCTAGGATGCTTTAGTTTTAGTTGTTAATAGCTGCTCTTCTTCTAGTTGAAACTTGTTCTTAAATGCTAAATGTTTTTCCTAAAGATAGAGAACCCTTCATGAAGATTTAGTACTTTAGGTGCTGTTGTGAATGTAGTTGGCAGGTCGCAACCAACTAAACGTGGATATGCTTCCGAGGTGGCGGACCATTTGGCAATGGTCGTCGAAAAGCTGCAAGTATAAAAGTTTTAGAAACCGCTTAAAATCACTGGAACAATTTTTTTTTACTCTCGAGCCTTGCAGGCATTTCAGGAAGCTCCTTGGGTTCTAAAGAGCTATGTTTAACAAAAACTGTCTTATCATGCTATTCACCGACGCGAAACGCTGGACTACATTTGATACTGCTCCGTTTGATCGGGTCACTGGTGTGGGGGAGTTTCACCTCTGATTCCAGCGTAGCGGACTCGACTTATTTAAATTGAGAAGCACGCGATTTGGTGTGGGAGCTAGGATACGGATGTCGGTGTTGTTTCTCCAAAAATATAAATAAAAATTCATCAACCTCAGGGGTGGAAGCGTGAGCGTACTAAGAAAGCGTGAACTGAAACAGCTAAAATTTAATATATAAAATTATTATTTTTGCTGTTTCCATCTCTGAGGTTGATAAATTTTTTTTATTTATATTTTTGGAGGCAACTGTCAAAATAGTTTCACATTCCAATTGTATTATTTTTGAAGGTAGTTGACAAGAAGGAAATGAAACAAGACGGAGTTGCGGTCGATTCGTTGAACAATGTGAACATTTTGGTCGATTTGTTGCTTCAACAAATCGACCAGTATGAACATCGCCATAGGACGCCATATTGAAAAAATTTTTGCGTGTGTTTCGCGCTGAAGGGGTGGAAGCACAGAGTAGATAATACAGAGCATCCACTTCCACCCCTTCAGCCCGAAACACCCGCAAAAAATTTTTCAATATGGCGTCCTATTTCTGAGTTTGAGGCTCTGTGCTCACTAGTATGAACTGTAAAAACTTAACTAAACGCCTGCATCGGTATGAAATTTTTTACTAATTTTTGTCGTTTTCAGTGAAATACTGGTCAAAATGGAAAAAAAAGTTAATTCCTGCAACTTAAATTCATTTTTCTAAGTTCTAGGCTGTATGAAAATTAAATATTATCGATTTTTTTTGCAACCAAAAAAAAAATTTTTACTTTTCAAACTCAACTGACTTTGATCTGTGGGAAGTGAAGGCCAGTGAGATCATCCGGGTGGGGTCATCCGGTTTAGTTTAGCTTGTAGGCAAAACGCACTACCTTGCTGCAGTGGACTCTCTGGTTATACTCTGTGCTCTGGTTATACCACAGAGTATAACCAGAGAGTCCACTGCAGCAAGGTAGTGCGTTTTGCCTACAAGCTAAATCAAACCCACAGAGTAGATAATACAGAGTATCCACTTCCACCCCTTCAACCCGAAACACCCGCAAAAAATTTTTCAATATGGCGTCCCATTTCTGAGTTTGAGGCTCTATGCTCACTAGTATGAACTGTAAAAACTTAACAAAACGCCTGCATCGGTATGAAATTTTTTACTAATTTTTGTTTTTTTCAGTGAAATACTGGTCAAAATGGAAAAAAAAGTTATTTCCTGCAACTTAAATTCATTTTTCTAAATTCTAGGCTGTATGAAAATTAAAAATTATCGATTTTTTTTGCAAACAAAAAAAAATTTTTTACTTTTCAAACTCAACTGACTTTGATCTGTGGGAAGTGAAGGCCAGTGCGGTTTTCCGGGTGCGGTTTTCCGGTTTGATTTAGCTTGTAGGCAAAACGCACTACCTTGCTGCAGTGGACTCTCTGGTTATACTCTGTGATCAAACCGGAAAACCGCACCCGGAAAACCGCACTGGCCGTCACTTACCACAGCCGCCATTGTGTGTGGCCACAGAACAAAGTCAGTTGAGTTTGAAAAGTAAAAAATTTTTTTTTGGTTGCAAAAAAATCGATAATTTTTAATTTTCATACAGCCTAGAACTTAGAAAAATGAATTTAAAATGCAGGAATTAACTTTTTTTTCAATTTTGACCAGTATTTCACTGAAAAAGACAAAAATTAGTAAGAAATTTCATACCGATGCAGGCGGTTTCTTAACTTTTACAGAATATACCAGTTTGCACATAGCCTTAAACTCCCCACTCGATAGCACCGTGTGGTAAGTCAAAAAATGACAGTTCTACGTAAATAAATAAAGAACTGAAATCGAAAGAAAGAAGAAATAAACAATTTGTGTTACATTTATAATAAATCTTCATTTGAAACCATGAAGAAAGATGCCCAAAGTGGCAAAAGTAATCCCAATCCGTTTAACACCCAACTTAACCATACAAATCTCATACAAATCTTTGTTTTTCAGCTGGCCTCGCCCAAGTATAAATAAATCCATCCTGGCAAGCGGTAAGAAAGCAGTCTTCTCGAAATATCAGCAAAATAAATATCTTACAAACAAGCGGTTCCAGCAGAGGACACTCATCTAACCTTGGACACGACTGGGTTCCAATAAGTTTCATTGGATCATTAGACGTAACTATCGCGCCTGTAGGTGATTGAAGAGTCGATAATTTAGACCCTAGCTTCAAGGTGCCACCTATACCAATGCCGTTACCGTCAATTGAATTGCAACCACTTACATTAGATGCGGTCATAAACGAAGATTGATGATTGCTGCTGCTGTTACTGTTACTACCAATCGCGTATGACTTGAGCAAGCTTGAAGTTTTCCGATGGTTATTGTGTCGCCCACCACCGCCAGGGTGATTCTGATGAGTGTAGTGGTTGTTTTGTTGGCTACTATCAAAAACTGTTGTCGCTGGTGTAGATGATGATGTTGACGACGATGAGGATTTCTTTCCCCCAGTAAAAAAGTTAAAGTTCGTTAATCGTTGTGTTATGGTGCTTAGTGTTGATAGGTTCGAATCAGCCGACTTGGTCGACGAACTCCCCGACGATGATTTCGTATTGTTTCCCAGGCCAACACTGCTGCTGCTGTCCACATCGATTAAATCAGACGTGGTTGCACTGATGCAGTTAGGAAATTTCAATGGGTTACTAGATGTTTTGCTATTACTACAGTTTGATTTGTTTGGCAGTTATTCCAGACACGAACGCGGAGGAAGGAAATGAAGACAGTCGAGACGATGTGAGTGTGTCATCTGCGAGCAGCAGCGAAGACGAAGAATTGCTAGAACTGCTGGCCAAAAGGGCAGAATAGGAAAAAACATTTTTGGGAATTTATTGTAAAAGTAAAAAAGTAAACGACAAACGTTAAGTTTCAATTTGACTTTATTTTTGTGAATTTTTTATGAGAGCTAAGCTCTTCTTGCTTGATATAAGACTTTTTTTTCTTAATTTTTTAAACTTTAGAGAGCGTGGCTATTTGCTTACAATCCTTGAGTAAAAAGTAAATAGCTTCCACCATGGCATCATAAAGGGTCTCCCATTTAATTCAAGAAAACGCACTACATCAAGGAAGCCGATGTGCCTTACAATTCCAGTATCAACACCAAAGGGTTTAACCCACAGAGTAGATAATATATACTATAATATATACTCTGTGGTTTAACCATTACGTGGAGTGGAGTGCTGTTTTAGTGGACTGCAACTGTACCCAGAGGGTAACTCATGGTCAGCACTTCGTTCTGCTAAGAAACCTCTACAAGCAGGATGTCATGCCCAGAAAAAGCCGACTGTCGTAGCAAGACCTACCTTGGCGACACGTCTGCTTATCGCAAGATTCACGATTTTGCTTTTGGTTGCTTGTTTGGTTGGCTTCTACGCCAAAACTTGCAAAACTTTTTGTCCGAACGCATATTGCATGCGGCACAAGCAATGGATAGATATGATTAAACTCTTCAGTGCTGTAGAAGAAGCCATATTACGCCATACATTCAACACTCCGCATTATTGCAAAGTACTGACATGTATCAAACAACTCAGAAACCCCCACCTTTCTATAGACTTTTTCAACATACATGTAATCGCTAGTTTGATTTTTTTTTTTGTAATGCTTCAAGCATTTGTGTTTCTTCGAGGCACCGGGCGCTGAAACCCTTACGCCTCCCTGGCTGGCCTTTAACAATGCTACAGCCTTAGCCTTAGCTGTTATCTTTTGAAGTTTTTGGTCAGGCTTGGTTGGTTTTTTGGCCTTAAGAAGAGCCTTAGCAGTTTGTCACTAATGTAGTAGATACGATTCACGCTGGGTACACGGTTTGATTCACGTTGGAATGAGTTCAAAAGTTTAGTGAAACGCGGATAGTTAAGTCGAAGCAGAGGAGCAAAATCGTTAATGTTACGAAGATTCATTTCGTTCAAATCTTGTAATTTCAGTTCAAGGCGTTCTGCAATAAATGAAGAATTAGACAACAATTGAATTAGTTTTAACAAACTTACTTGTTTCCATCGTTATAAGTCATGGGCACTCCAGAAACGCAGGTTTAGTTATTCCATGAGTGATAAGTAGATCTAATGATCTAGTTAGAAACTTTTGCTTGTAACTAACGTGAACCGCTTCATCGGATAAGACTTTTTGGACATCATTGTCTGTGAGTCAAAATTTCTTTCGGAGGGTATCGAGAACACAGTTGTTGTTCTTTTTTTGTGATTCTTCGTCTATAGGATATGGTACAATGTATTCGTCAGAGTCCAAAGGATTTTGACCGACAGCGGATGTAGATGCTTCCTCAATTTTAGGTGGAGTAACATTTGTGGCCACTTTCGACTTCCAAGTTTTATTTCTAAAATGAAAAATGTCAAAGACGTCATGTTTTTTTTTTTACTTCTCTATTGACGTTTAGAATCTTACCACTACTCCATTTTTTTTTCAGAAATAGGACGCCATATTGAATTCGTGTTGAAAAATTTTTTGCGGGTGTTTCGGGTTGAAGGGGTGGAAGTGGATACTCTGTATTATCTACTCTGTGGTCATATCCACAGAGTAGATAATACAGAGTATCCACTTCCACCCCTTCAGCCCGAAACACCCGCAAAAAATTTTTCAATATGGCGTCCTATTTCTGAGTTTGAGGCTCTGTGCTCACTAGTATGAACTGTAAAAACTTAACAAAACGCCTGCATCGGTATGAAATTTTTTACTAATTTTTGTCTTTTTCAGTGAAATACTGGTCAAAATGGAAAAAAAAGTTAATTCCTGCAACTTAAATTCATTTTTCTAAGTTCTAGGCTGTATGAAAATTAAAAATTATCGATTTTTTTTGCAACCAAAAAAATTTTTTTTACTTTTCAAACTCAACTGACTTTGATCTGTGGGAAGTGAAGGCCAGTGCGGTTTTCCGGGTGCGGTTTTCCGGTTTGATTTAGCTTGTAGGCAAAACGCACTACCTTGCTGCAGTGGACTCTCTGGTTATACTCTGTGGTCATATCCATACAAACCCTAAAGATAAACCGGTCCCGAGACACTTCGCCACTGAAAGGATAGTGACAAAATAATCTTGTAGTTTCACTATGGCCATCTATCGTTTTCCGAGTGGTAGCGAGAAAAGTTACCATTACCATGAGCTTGCATACCACCTGCTTGTCGTTTCGGAACTAAAAGCTGGGACACCAAGTGAAATGTTGTTTTGACAGCCGATATTGTATTGGAAAAGAATATATATTAACGGATTAAGTAATTTAAATAAAATACAAAATCAAACAAAAGTGATTTAATTGTAAGAGCATTAGCTTCTTAAAATATTAAAGCTTGAATAAAAAAGTGCACACGAGTGATTTGTACCTTTTAAATGCTTTCAATTTTCTTTAGAAACATTTAAGAAAATGCCATTTTTGCTTGTGAACAGATGTATACTATTCTATTTTTAAACAATTTGGTTGGAAAAGTGGCAATTTCCATACAAAATGTCACTTGTTGTGCTCCAGCTCAGTTTTACTTTTGGCCGCTACGCGTCGTGATGGCCAGTCAGTTGATTTTCTGTAATTACTACTCTTTGTACAAGATGTTACTATACTCTGTTTTCCGTGCTCCGTCCTCTCTTTCGGTTTCTCTGTGTGATGTGAAAGCGTCTCGCCGGTTGCCGAGAGCCGACAGCCGACAGCCGAGTAGCACGCACTACGCACTTTGTTGTAAATAGAAGTACAAGTACGATGTACACTTCTAAATATACGCCGTTTTATTTTTTGAACATTAAAATAACATAATGGAGTCATAAATAAATTGAAATATAAATAAAAAGAAAGTTAAAGTGCAAGTCGATGATAAAATTAGTGAGACACAAAGATTGGGTGAGTACATTGTTTTAATTTTCTTGTTTTTGCTTAAAGCATACCAGTACATATATGTTACACATGTAAAATTTGTTATTGCTCTTTCGGTCTGACTATCAGTTGTCGTATGTAAAGTTCGCGTTTTTCATTAATTAATTTAAAATCTTCGGCTTGTAAAATTCTGATCGTCGGCTTCCGCAAGAAACAGGCATTATGATTTGTAAGCCATGCGTTATATTTTAAGATTGGTTTAGAACAATTTCTTTTTTCAGTCCTTTATTTTCTGTTTCTGAAGATTGAGGCTGTCACCAGCCTCCTCAGCTTACTTACTTGCATTACAGTTCAGGGTGAACCTTGGGCCTCAACCAACATCCTTCTATAACGACTTCGATTTCGGGCTCTCTCTCTCCAGTTTTGCATTCTAAGTCGGTTGAGGTGTTCATCCACTTGATTGCGCCACCTAAAACGAGGTCTTCCCCTTCCGCGATTTCCCAGCAATGTGCTTTCGAAAACCCGTCGAACCAAAGCGTTTGGGTCCATCCGCTCTACATGCCCCAACCATCGTAGCCTCGCGATGCGTACTCTTCTGGCTATGCCTATGTCGCGGTACAGCGCTCATATAGCTCGTTGTTGTATCTTCTCCACACATTGTCTTCGCATACGGGACCAAAGATCATTTGAATAATTTTTCTTTGAAAACGACCAAGGGTTTCCTCATCAGCTTTCGATAAAGTCCACGCTTCCGCGTAGAAACGCAGGACTGGTATGATCGAGGTCTTATAAAGGGTTACCTTGGTTTTTCTGGAGAAGGTTTTGTTTCTCAATTGCCTTCTCAACCCAAAGAAGCAACGGTTGGCAAGAGTTATTCTCCGTTTGATTTCCGCACTGATGTTGTTGTCCGTGTCTACAGCGGATCCTAGGTAGACGAAGTCCTGTACTACCTCGAAGTTATGTCTGTCTATTGTGACGATTTGTCCAATTCGTCGATGTTCTGTGTCCCTGTTTGATGACAGCATATACTTCGTTTTGCCTGCTTTCTTCCGTTTTGCATGCTTTCTTCCGACCATATCATGCAGATCAGCTGGTGCATGCTCCTTTCCAACTCATCTCCAGCTGCCTTGAAAAGTTCGGCCTTTGCATATGGCGAGCTTAACTTCTTCTAGGTCGTGAGGACGACAGTCTTGATCATCGTCCAAAACTGAATGGGGCAATCTGCCTGACAGCGGAATTTGTGTCCTCATCGCCGTTAAGCAGTCTGTAGTAGTGATTTTTCCAGATCCTCAGTAGCGACTGTGACTCTACAACTATGCTTCCCTGCTGGTCTTTACAGGCTTGAGTTCGGGGTTTGCCACCCTGGCAGAATCTTTTTACCTTTTGGTAAAACTTTTCCTGTCATGGCACCTCTCAATTTACTGACATTATCACATTATCATTTTCTTTGCTATCTTGAAATTGTACTTCACTTATTTCTTCTCCATCATTTTTTAAAACTAGAGTTTTAATTACCCTCCACATTTCCTTCTGGTTTGAGCAGTTATTAATCTTATTGCATGTATAATCTTTGGCGCATTGTAATTGACTTTTGTCAAGGTTCCTTATCCGACGGTATTCAGTGTGATCTTGAAGAAGTTTATGAAAAAGCCCTTTGATGAAGTCAGATTTTTTGAATTTTTTTCGCATTTAACTCGTCTGCGAACTACTTATTGACTTTACTATAAATTCTTTTTTTTACAGTCCCGCCAATAATCAGAAAGGAATCTTGTAATTTTTCAGCTAAGATCGTATAACCACTCACAAACCTCATTGTTACACACTTACGCTGTATTAGAGATCTGAGCTAATTTTTTTTATATCTAAGCTCGGAAAGTGATCCTTTGGTGATCGAAGGAAGTCTTTCACCTTTTTGGTGGTAAAAAGATAGACTTACACCGTACCTCTTCAACACTTTCCCAACTCTGTCCGTCACGCCTTTTACGTAAGGAAGAAAAACTTTCTTCTCTAATTCATCCCTTTCCCGTGGCAAACCTGGCTTCCATGTTCTTTACCTTTTGGAATACCCATTCGTTTTAAGGATGTTGTCCACGAACGTAGGTTCAGCGGCGAGGTGGTCATTATCACATATTCTATGTGCTCGCTGAACTAATGTAGACACAACAGATCTTAAGTTTGCCGGATGGTGATGGGAAGTAGCATGCAGGTATCTATTCGTATGTGTGCTCTTTCTGTAGACTGTGAAATGTGTGTCCTAATGTGCCATTCATGTTCCTTGTTACCTTTACATCCAGAAATGCAATGGAATTATTGTTTTCTTTTTCCATTGTAAACTTTATTTTTGGATGTTGCGAGTTAAGATGTTCCAGGATACTCACTACGGTGAAACTTTCAAGGATGCAAAATGTGTCATCCACATATCTCAACCAGACTTTGGGGTTTTCGACAGCACTACTCAAGGCCTTTGTTTCAAAATCATCCATCCACAAATCTGCAACCAATGGAGCTAAAGGTAAGCCCATGGCCACCCCATCTACTTGTAGATAAAATTGTTTAATGTAACAAAAATACCATGACGACAGACAAAACTCCAAAAGTGGCATATAGTTTGCATTGATTCCGGCAGTTGACATAAGTTTACGAATGACAATAATAACTTCCTGTACTGGCACATTTGTAAAAATTGACTCAACATCAAAACTCACCATCACTTCATCTACTTCGAGTTTTAAGCCACCTAAAATGGACACAAAATGTGCGCAATCATTAACGCTGTATGTCGAACTAATCAATGGCTTATAAACTTCCACCAAAGGCTTTGATAACAAATAGCATGGCGCATTTTTTTGGCTGACAATTGGTCGCATAGGAGTCCCCTCTTTGTGTATTTTTGGCAGTCCATACAATTTTGGTTGTTGCGTACACGAAGGAATTAATCTTTTAGATGGTAAAATATTTTTATTTTCATTGTCTTTCTTAACACACGGGGTGTGGGATCGTAATCCCCAGTTAAATATGTGCCTTCAACCAAAACATTCGTCTTGGTGAAGTAGTCACTTTTATTGACAACAACAGAATAATTGCCTTTGTCAGCAGAAAGAATAAATACGTTCTCGTCTTTTTGCAACGCACTCAAAGCAACCATTTCATCTCTACTTACATTGCTTGTTGATGGTGTTATTGTTCGTCTTACCATCACCGCTATGTCTTGTCGAATTGCCTCGGATTCAATGTTATTGAATTTGTTTTGTATTCAAAACAAGTAACAAATCTATTCTTCTTCTTCTTTCCATTTCCGGCGTTACGAGAAGTGATCTTGAAGCGATCACAAGTGATCCGCCTGTGGGGTACGCCGCGTTGACCTCAGAAAGCGTCGGCAAGCCTCCCGGTTTTGGATTGTTCCATGTCTGAGGCCAACCAAATGCTGCTGTTTTTGCATTTGCTTATACCAGGAGTGTTTTGGCCTGCCTTTTCTTTTTCGTCGCGAATTTGTTGAAACGTTGTACGATATTGCCTTTTGGACGGGGTTCTGCGGATCTCTCCTTTGAACATGACAATACCAACTGAGCCGGTCGTGCTGAATTTTGTCCAAGATGGTACTTTTGACATGAAGGCTTCCACGGATCTTAGTACTTCTAATTCGATCAAGCTTTGTTACTCCTGCTGTCATCCAAAGCATCTTCATTTCGGCTGCCGTCAATTTGCTCTCATACTTTTTGTACATTGTCCAACATTGTGAACCGTATGTCAGAGCTGGACGAACAACTGCTGTGTAGATTCTTCCCTTCAGCTTAGGGGGCATTTTTCGATCACAGAAGATAGCGGAGTTTTCTCGCCACTTCATCCACCCTACGCTTACTCGATGATTGATGTCGTCATCACAAGTTGCTTCACTATTGATCATAGATCCCAGATATTTAAACTTTTCACACTTGGGAAGCACATTTCCATTCAAATAAATGTCTGGAATAGGCTTGTTTGGATCAGGTCAGCACAGGTATTCAGTCTTTTTAGCGCTAATACGGTACCCATTTCCTTCCAGAACATCAATCCAAACGTGAAGTGCTCGTTGCAGGGATGTAGGATCCTCGCTTATGATGGCTCCATCGTCAGCAAAGAATAATTGTTGTACTTTATTGTCCGTTACTTTTCCTTCGAGCAAATAATCCAGAACAGCAATAAAGAGCAGTGGACTCAAGACACTTCCCTGATGTACACCTACTGTTATTTGGAATTCTTCGGTGACTCCAGCTGGGCATCTCACTTTTGTAACTGCTCCCTCGTACATGTCCATAATTATTCGCACATAGGCTTCAGGAACTCCTCGGTGTCTGAGGGCCACCCATATCAGATCTCGTGGTTGTCGATCGAATGCTTTTTCGAAGTCAACCAACACAATATGCAAATCCTCTAAGGCATCTCGGTGTTTTTCCATAATGATCCTTATACTATGGATTGCGTCTGTAGTTGACTTACCCGCGACAAACCTGCATTGGTCATCAGACAGCCTTATTATTTTCCGCAGTCGGCTATCCAAAACCCGCTCAACGATCTTCATAGTGTGGGACATCAACTTGATCGAACGATAGTTGTCACAGCTTCTGGTATCTCCCTTTCCTTTGTACATTGGAAGAAGAAAACTTTCCCTCCATTGATTAGGCAAACTACCACCTCTTATAAGTTTGGAGATGAGAATCGTGAGCCATCTCAACCCGATGTCTCCCATATTTTTATCGCTTTGCCTTTTTTGGAGTTCTTAACTGCCTCCCTAACTTCTTCGACTGTGACGTCGGATACTTCCGTAAAGTTAGGTGCAGCTGTTGGAAAGTGGCGCCGAGGAAACTGTTCATTTAAAAGATCATCACAATACTGTCGCCACCTGTGAAGAATTTTGTCGTCATCCACAAGTAGCAGTCCTTGAGCATCATTTATGAACTTTGGCCAACGAATCTCCTGCGCATTTCTCCTTCTCTGAGCGGCTATTTTGAAAATGGTTGTTCCCTTATTCAAGTTGCTTTGTCTTAGCTCTTGGATTGCCTGATTTGCTTCAGCAGCTGGGGCAGAAATCTCTTCCAGCTCTCGATACACGCCCTCCGTGCTTTTTGCTTGAATTTGGGCGCACTTTTTCTTCGCTTCTTTTCTGCAGCTCTTGTATTCCATTTTGAAACGCGCTTTTTCATTTGTATTTCTTGAGGGGCACTTCGACCAAGCTTGGAAAGCTGCTTTCTTCTTTCTAATCACTGCTTTAGCTTCATCATCCCACCACCAGGTTTCTTTAGCTTGTTGGTGGTGTCCTTTTGAGACTCCTAACAGTGATTTGGCTCTCTCTAAGCAGGTTCGTTGTAGGCGATCCCACATATTTTGTGCCGTGATTGTATTTGAAACTGCGTCGATGGTATTACACAGCTGACTTCGCATATACGAAATGAATTGCTGTCCTTTGGTTTTCTCCAGATTGTACCACTTGATTCTCCTAGGAGCCTTTGTTTGTTTGACTTCCTTCACCGCATCCGTAAAAAATTCTGTTAAAAGACGGTGTTGTTGAGCGGCAGCTTCTCCTAGTATCACTTTGCAGTCTTTCACCCGAGATTTCATGTAATTGGTTACCAAATGGTAATCAATCTGGGTTTCATTTCCTCCACTGCTGTAAGTGATAAGGTGTCGGTCTTGTTTGATGAACATGGTATTTAGTACGATTAGACCGTATGACTTGCACATATTTAGAATATCTTCACCAGGAGTGTTCCTGGTGCCGAATCCCGAAAATCCATGGCAGTCTTCATAATCCTCGTTTCTCTTCCCGACATGTCCATTCAAATCCAACAAACAAATACTCTTCTTTTGGGATGTTCTTAAGTAGGTTATGAAAATCAAGCCAGAATGCATCTTTTTCCTCCTGCTCACACCCTATTTGGGGAGCATATGCACTGATTATATTCCAGACCTTTCCATCCATCACCAATTTAAGAGACATCAAACGGTCACTGGACTTCAAAATGGTCAACACGCTGTTATATAAACTTTGGTCAAGGATGATACCGACTCCGTTCCTACCTTGTTCTGTTCCATAGTAGAACATCTTGTAAGCCTTGGTCTTTGCATCTAAGAAACGGGCTTTGTTTGCTGTGTTTCGCCATTTCGTTTCCTGAACACACAAGATGTCCACTCGCCTCCTTCTCATCATCTCTTCGAGTTCGAGACTTCTACCAGTCATACTTCCAACGTTCCAACTCGCGACTCTAAATTTTCGTCCAACTCGTCGCATTACTTTGCCTGCCCCCGGAATCCGTATAGCTCTGACCCGAACATTGCTGCTCGGTACAGAATCAGCTCCATGCATAGCAATGGAACTGCCTGGCGGGGTAGTGCTTCTTAAGTTTGCAAGTACTTCCATAATGCTCAAAATTTTTCAAAAATTTTCCTTTCATCCTTTTCGACACATGCATGCTCCATTTATTGAGTTTGATTTCCCTTTTACTACACCGGTAATCTCCAGTCGTGTAAACCCCGGGATCTGCATGCATACTTGGGGAGAGTTTTTAGGTGGTATGTGTGTCGCTAGACTCACTTTGATGTTAGTCGTCTAGATATGATTGCTCCTTTAGTCGCCTTTTACGACAAGCGGGGAGGCGCTGCAGTGCTATTCTAACCCGACACTGCACGGGTTAAGTAACAAATCTATTATTTTTGTTAAGTAACCTTATTGGTGGTATGCTTAAGAAATATTTATTTTCTTATAATATTACAAATAATCACTGAAGTTTTGTAACTTTAAGAAATCAAACTAAAGTATACTCTGTTATTTATTTTAATATTTTTTTTTTTCAGTTCAAATTCTTGTTTCAATCAGATTTGCTTATAAGATGTAACAGCAATCATCAAAGGTGAGACAAGCAATCCAAAAATGAAGAAGCTAAAATCAAGTGTTTTTAGCAAAATACGGTTCATTGCTAATAACTCTGCTTTTCAATCAACTATGTGTTTTAATAAACATGCACTTCGACAACGAAGAAGATGCTTTAGTTGGTGCTTTCAAGTAACGTGAAGTAATACAAAAAAAAAATGTGGAAAGAACATACGAAATTCCGAATCCGGAATAAATTGCAAGCAAACTAAAAATAATTCTAAAGACAGTCTGCGATAAAAGATATGACGAGACATGTTTCTACAATCTGATCTATCATCATTACCGATCCAGAGAAACGTTTAGTTCGATCGGAGAGTCAGTGAGGCTTTTGCTGTCGGAGACATTGGAAAAGAAAAGAACTCATCGCCATATTTTAATATTTTTCCAAAATCCGTCATGTTTATCAAGTGCTGAGGAAAGCTAACGCATAATAACAATCAAACAAAAACTTACTATCCAGACAAGTTCCTCATATAAACTGCAGTTCGTACTCATGTAAATGCTGAAAAAGGAAATCATTTTAAACCAAAACAAAGCCAAGAGTATAATGGGCATAACCACAACAACTACAAATTTGCCATAAAAGAACTCATATTAAATATCATGAACGAGGGATGCTGTACGATTATGAAAAAACTTTCGTCTAATTCAACAACTTCCTTGAAACTTGGACAACGAACAAAGCTGAAGTTCATCGTGGATATAATTTAACTAAATAATTTTAATTTACACAATTGTTTAAATTCTCTATCAACTCAAAAACTGCATTTTCAAGACAGTGATTCGGGGTAAGTGGACTTTTGCATCTGAAAAAACAATCTTGCCAAATTAGACTTGAATTTAAAAATTGATTCATTTAGATTTTAAGTTTTGTAAAATACAAGTAAACAATAGTTAAATCATTGAAAACGTCAGTTAAATGACATGGCTCTAAGTGGCGTTTAAGTAAATAATTTAAAAAAAAAAAAATAGTTAAGTTCATTCTCCGAGACTTGGAAGGCATCAATCGATCCCTCATTAACCAACCAGTTGATGTTTCTGTCTTTCTGTCGTATATGTGAAAAGCAATTTAAACTGAGTCGATTCTAATGTGAATGGTTTTTTGATTTAGTAGAAAACGAATATGAAAAAAATACGTCAAATGAAAGATACATTTTGTGGCACGTCTTCGTAGTCGTTCGGCTGCTTAGATAATTTTACTCCTCTGTCGTTCTTCTTTTTAGTTCATCGTTTGCTAACAACTATAGCCAATTTTGATTTGACTTCGGATCGTTTACAGGGTGATATTGAATTGTTGAAAGTTTATGGTTTAATTGTCTTGAATGCGATTCACAGGAATTGGGTAATTGTGGGAACTGTGTCTGTTCTCTGTAACTAAAGGCACAACAATGATCTATCAAAGTTTTTTCAAATTCCATGACAATTCAGGCTAAGCAAAGAAGTGTTTGAGCTTGGATATGAACAAACGTCGTCCGACGTAAACGACATGTGTTAAAATTTTTTGATTAGTTCTTTAACTTTTTGAGCAACTTTCCCATATAATTGCTTGAATACAAATTCAGTAAAAAAACTGCGTCCCCTAAATTATATCTTGGTGCTAATTCTTGTATCAATCTGCGAAAATCCAGCCCTTCAACAAAGTTAAAAGGTAAATTTTAAAGTGTAATCATTTCTCCAATAAGTTGATCAATTTTTTTTTTGAATTTAAATTATTAGTGTCCCACTTCTTGTCTTTCAGAACCACTACTTCTTCTAAGGAGAGTTGTTTCTTTGCTTCTTGTAGAGGAGTCACAAGTTTATCTGAAAAAATACACATATGTATAAAGTTAAATTTTTGGATATAAAAATGAACCTATCTAGGGTCAATGTGGGTAAATGTAAACAATTTCATGTTTTTTTTTAATTTTCGACTTTAGTTTTTTATATGTTTTTACAAAACAACTTGACGGAATTTTTTAAAAAGAAATATGAAATAATGGCAATTCTTTTGTATAAATATAAACAAATATTTTCGAAATTGTTTAAATAACTGTCAAATATGGTATGTTTACAAATACCCCACCTTGTTTTTGTTTTTTTATAAATTCAGGGGTAAAAGCAAACAGGGATTTCATTGACTAGGCATGATAATGGAAGCTTAATTATGGGAAATGAAAACAATAGCGAATATATAACTTTTGGCATTGAGAAAAATACAAAAACTGCGTGTTTACTTTTACCCCAAAAAAGAATAAAACAATTTAAAATTATTGTTTACATAAGAAAGATTTATTTGAAAAGACATAAAAATACAAAAGTTTGATTAACAAGAACAAGTTGTATTGTTTATTGACGTATTTCCTTGACAGGGACATATCCCTCAAATGAATAAATTGTGGTTCCATCGTCCTCTAATGCCTCCTTCGGTAATGGAAGCATTGCAATGACTTTCTGGCATCTTTCCTGCATTTTTGTAGTAGCTCCGGTTTCTTTAACGACAGTTCGGGGTGCCTTTTCATAAAACTTCTATACCATTCTTGACCAGGCCTTGAATTATTGAACGGAGTTTTTATGCCATTTGTAACGATATAATCAGCTATCAAATTTAGAAGTTCCTCTTTATCGCACGGATAACCACATGAAGAACGTTCAAGGAGGCATTTGGCAATCTCATTTTCCACTTCCAATGGAAGTGCAATCTTACGTCCTTGTTTAAATGTTTCCATGGAGTTTTTTCTCCCTTTTATCCTGTTAAAAATGATGGATATTGGTACTCCATATGCGTCCTGAGCTGCTCTGAACGTCATATTTTTGTTTTGTACGTCGCAGACCGCTTTTGCAACATCATCCACTGAATATGATGGTGGTGGCTTCTTCAATATGTAGTTCCGTGGCATAATAGCAATCTTAAATTAATAGAAACCAATTACTTTAATTTAAACCAATAATTTTATGAAAAATATATGTTCACATTTACCCCTAGAATAATGTTCACATTTTCCCATATGATAAAATATTCTGGGGTAAATGTAAACACATGACAATCTACGTAAATTTCATGAATTTTTGTGATTTTTTTTTTCACATCGAATCTACATCAAAATATAAGACTAAAAAGTATTTGCAAATTGTACTTACCCAATCGAATCTGCAAAAATAATTAATTTCTCTGAAAGAATAACGACTTGTTTGGCACTTTCAAAAATGAACTTTCACGAGAAATGCAATTTTCAAATAAATTCTCTTTTGACAGCAATGAGTTTGAAGTATGTGACAAAATATGAATGCGTTCACCGTTTCCACTAACGTATGTGTCAAATAGACATAACTAGAGTTTGATATGAGCCATGTTTTCATTTCCCCCAGTTTACATTTACCCACATTGACCCTAAATAATGAACGATAAAAATCAAAAAAGAACAAGAACTTGTTTTGTAACGTTTTAAACTCCAAAAAAAAAACCAGCACGCGATTTTCCATATGCCTATACCCAATCAACAATTTTTGGTTAAAAAGCCGCTTAAAAACCTGATTATAACTGGGGTTTAGAAACCTAACAAGTTTGAAATTGGTTCAAAAGACGTCTTAAAGACCTTTCAGGAGCATCTTCATGACCGAAAATGGTCAGTTACTTTGTAACCCCAGTCAAATTGAAGTTAAAAAAAAACCTGTATTTATGACCCGTTCCAGGTTATTTTGCTACCAATTTTTTTAAGCTTTTCTAAAACCGTTTGTTGACTGTTTACGCAAACCTATTTTTGATGTT
This sequence comes from Melanostoma scalare, assembly GCA_949752695.1. NCBI lineage: Eukaryota > Metazoa > Arthropoda > Insecta > Diptera > Syrphidae > Melanostoma > Melanostoma scalare. Next base: position 161,702,697 of record OX456986.1, read on the forward strand.
ATTTCTCTACCTCTTGCAAACGTTTTTTCGAAACGTCGTTGAGACGTATTTTAGAACCGTTCCAATAAGGTTATTTCGCTACTAATTTTTTTTAGCTTTTTTATTACCGTTTGTTGACGGTTTATGGAGAACTATTTTGTGGGGGTTATTTGTTAACCTTTTGGAAACGTTTCAATACAACGTTTTTTGAACGTTTCAAAAAGTACAATGCCTTGTATATTCAACGCAAAAAAAAGTGTTAATGTTGCCGTTGTGAACTAAATCCTTCGAGTCCTTAAGCTGAAAAAGAAGTCTTTTTTCAAAATTAAACAGATAAGAAATTTCCTTTGGACATTTATTGATAAAATAATTAAATTATAATATCAATAATAATTAATTAATTAAAACAATATACAAAAGTAAACAAATAAAAAAATAAAATACTTTTCTTTTCAGTGATGTTTTTATGGTGTATGTTCACTGGAATGTGGAAGTTGTTGTAGTTGTTCTTTCCCTGAAAATAAAATAAACAAAAGAAAAAAAGAATAACCATTAGAAATTTATGAACATCTTAAGATGTATTAATTTTTACTTACATGCATATTCTGAGTCTGAAGCGTGCGCCTTTAAAAAGGCGGTTTAGTTATGGAGCGGTTTAATTAGGTTGTTGTACTTGTTGCACTTTCATCCCTGAAAATAAAATTTAAAAAAGGAATAAGATTTACTATAAAGAATTAAGAAGAAAGTAATTAATTAATTTAGGCTACTCATAATCATATTACATAAAACAATTTCGAGTCAGAATTACATACATGCAAAACATAATTAAGTATGTGTATCAGAATTTATAAGTAATAAGTACGTTTGTTGAACGTAGTTCGAATGGAAAATCCAATTATAACAGAATGTTACTATGTTGAACAAAGGTTTATTGAATAATAATCAAATAAGAGAAAAAATTTAAAACATACAAATGCAAAGTCAACTATGTTAAACATAAATAACAAGTAGTATTTCTTTTAAGTTTAACAAAGTGAGAGATCGCAGACTAGAGAGAGAGACAATCTTATCGCAACGAATGCTGGTCGTAGACTGTCCTTTTTAATGGTGTCATTTTTTTTGTTCCCATCGGACTCCTATGTTTTTTGAGATCGGATTTACAAACTGCTCATTACGATTCAGTGTTTTCGTTCTTTTATATGATAAATTGAGCGTTTTAAAATCATTTAAAACACTTATTTTGCAAGTAGTTAGTAATTTGTTAACATCATGTGTACATTCTAAATCTGACAAGATGGGTCGTATGCACGCTCCTGGCAAGGGTATTTCCCAATCCGCTCTCCCATACCGAAGAACATTTCCTTCATGGCTTAAACTTAACGCCGAGGATGTCAGAGAACAAATCAAGAAATTGGGCAAGAAGGGTATGACTCTATCCAAAATCGGTATTATCCTTCGTGATTCTTATGGTGTTGCACAAGTGCGTTTCGTAAATGGAAACAAGATTCTTCGTATCATGAAGTCGGTTGGCCTTAAACCCGACATCCCAGAGGATCTGTACCATTTGATCAAGAGGGCTGTTGCTATGCGCAAGCATTTGGAACGCAATCGTAAGGACAAGGATGGCAAATTCCGTTTGATTCCTTGTTGAGTCAAGAATCCACAGGCTGGCCAGGTACTACAAGACCAAGAGTGTCCTACCACCAAACTGGAAATACGAATCTAAGACGGCCTCTGCTTTGGTTGCTTAAGTTCAGTGATTTGAAGAATGTGGAAGTGAAACTCTTTTTCAATTTTTATTTTTTAACAGAAAACATGGAATAAAATCAAGTGTACTACTAGTTGAAAAAAGATTTGCTTTTTCAAGAACAAAATTTAAAATTGAAAATACGCCGTCAAAGAGATTATTTGTCATTGATAAAATTTTTGTTATGTTAGTTTTTTTGTTTGGAAAGTAAACAGGTACACAATTTATGAAGCTTTCCCAGAAAGTCAATATGATTAATATTTATGTTTTTGCAGCGGACTGTAGGTATAAGTTTCAAGTAAAAATATATATATAAGCACCAAGCGCAAGCACTAAGAAAAGACAATAGACACATTTTGTTTTATGCGGACAGCATGTCTTATTTATTTGAATGACTATTTTGCTCTGACTGGACTGAATCGAATCGCAGATCGATAGGCGATCTTAAAAATGTTTCACTAACAGCTGGCACATCCTTCATGGAATATTCAATAGAGTAATAGGCTTATTATACTTATAGTTCTGGTTTGTTCTTGACGTAGGAAGTAGTTTTTCTGGTGCTGCCAAGTTTATTGTATGTAAAGTATAAAGTTGGACACTTAAGTTGGATACTTAACACATATTATATCCTTCATCTCTAATCACACAATGTACTTGTTCTTTTTCAATATTCTACTCAGAAAGCATCATGTTAAATTTTTCGAAAATTATGTCACCAGTGTGAAGGCCGTCGAATGTCTCGCATTTCAATATAATCGATGATCTATCAAAGTTTTTTCAAATTCCTTGACAAGTCAGGCTAAGCAAAAAAGTGTTTGAGCTTGTATTCGAACAAATGTCCGACTTAAACGACATGTATTCAAATTTTTTGATTAGTTTTTTATTTTATATGATAAAACTTACCTGCGTCAAATTTTTTTTTTTTTTTAGTAGTGTGTGATTTTATTTAACAAAATTAAAGGTTTTTAGTTTTTTTACAATTTCACAATTATGGCATGGCTTTTGCCGTCAGCCAGAAAAAAAGAGTATAATCTAAACAAATAAATCACTAGTGCAACATTATGTAGCTTTTTAACATTTTCAAGCTATTTTTAAGTTGAATTGATAAATAGGTAAATAAGTCTTTGATTCGTTCATAATCTAAGGTAAGGAGTTGTTTTGATTGGTTGTTATACAGAAATAGGATTAAAATGCTTCATTCAGGATTTGGTAGCGGTATCTCAGCGCTATTTTTACGTAACTGCTTAAAATGTTCCAATCCGATCCATTTAGGATTTCCTTGGCCTCATCTATAGTTAATATATTTTTTCCCCAGTGTTGTCTTCTAATTGCAGCAAGAATTGGGCACGTTCCTAGGAAGTGGAATACATCTTCTCTAACTCGATGGTTATAGAGAGTACAGTCCGTGTTTTCCTCTGAGCTATATGGGTGATAATTAAGGTGCAGTAACTCTCCTCTCGTTTTGAATACAATTGAAATAGTCTCTAGGTTGTAGCAATCATCAAAATAATTGTTTGATCCAAGGTTGTGTTGTAGGCACTTGTACATACTTCGAGTCTCGCTCCGGTTCGCCAAAACCGTTAATTTAGAGAAGCTGTCTTGTTCAATCTTAGCTAGCAGCACATCAAAGCTACGTTTCCAAGTCTCCGTCCCGGTTTCCAGTAACTGTACATTGTGAGTCCGCTCCCAAGTTGACCACTCAGTAAAGAACTGAGATTTATGGTTGAGTAGATGCCTTGCAATAGTTCCAGGAAGACGATGAGGGGGAAGTTCAGTAACTTTTAAAATATAATTGAGGTGCAACTTGAGTGAAAATATATACAACGGCGAAACACCAGTCTCCAGATGTAACATATAAGTAGGCGTGTTTTCCGGGAGCCAGAACATTTTTTTTAAAAAGAACCTCAACAACTTTTCTACTTCTTCGTATTGGAGGAACCCCCAAACCTGGCAAGCATAACACAATATCGACCTCATTGTTTTTTAAACGACAGCTGCGGTCTTAAGATGACTCCAAGGTACTTGTACTCTTTTACAACCTCCAGGTCCTCATGTTCCCACTTCCACTTCTCATTTACTGCGTATCTGCCTGTTCCATTTCGGAAAATCATAACTTTTGATTTGTTGGTATTCAGCGTTAGGCTCCACAGGTGACAGTAAGATTGAAGCTTGTTGATCATCATTTGTAACATTTCTGCAGATTCTGCTAATATGACGATATCGTCAGCATACATCAAAGCCTTCACGTTGGTGCCGGCAATATTGATACCACCTGGTAGAACTGATGTCAAATCATCTAGGAACAGGGAAAACAAAAGCGGGCTTAATAGACAGCCTTGCCTAACTCCAGACGTTGTTTTAAACCAAGTAGACCCTTCGTTCCCATCCCATACCGCCGTCATGTTGTTTTGGTAAAGTCATTTTATTGCTTTTAGCATTTTGGAGGATATTCCTAGGCAGCTGAGCTTGTATAACAGTGCTTCCCTGTTGATTGAGTCTAATGCCGCTTTGAAGTCGACGAAAAAAGCATATAATTTCTTTCGCTTATCCAAATAAGATTTAACGATGCATGTTAGTGAAAAAATATTGTCAACAGTTGAGTATCCTTTCCTAAAACCCGCTTGGAACTCGTTCAGTAAATCATTATTTTCTACCCAGTTTGTGAGTCTGTGCAGGAGTACTCCAGTGAATATTTTCATAACTGAGTTCAAAAACGAAATTCCTCGGTAGTTGTTTGGGTCTTCGACATCGCCCTTTTTGAAGATCGGAAGGATGATATTTTTTTGAAAGCTTTCTGGTACTTCTCCTTTATCAAATATGTAATTGAAAGCATCTGTAATTTTTCTGATGAAGTTCACCGTGGCATATTTGAAAAACTCATACGGCACACGGTCTTCTCCTGGAGCTTTGTTGAGGTTGCATCGGTCTATTGCGTCCATGACTTCTTGAACAGTGAAAGCCTGATCAAGATTTTCAATTTCCAGATGCGGTGAAGCATAGAGCATCAACTGATTGGAGTTTATCGGAGTGTTTAGTAAACTTTTGAAGTGCTCTGCTAAGATGTTTATGTCGATTTTAATGTTTTGGACAAAGCGTATGCCATTGAGAGAACGAGCTTATTTCCAGAAGGTTCTGCTGTCATTTACTTGAGATAATTTGCGCATTAAGTCAAGCGAGTACCTGTTTTGTTTTTCGCTGCAAATAATTTTGAAAGCCTTATTAGCGTCTTGGTACATGTTTTTTGCTAGGTTAGAGTTTGTTGCTCTAAGCAGTCTTAGTAACCCAAAAGATCTTTTCCTTGCTGTTTCGCAGTCTCTATCAAACCATGGCTCTCTCCATTTCCGATTTTGAGCATATTGAAAGGACTGAGCTGCCTGTGTTATGCAAGATATCAGGATATCTGTGTTGCGTAGTGAGTTCATCTCATTGCCGCGAACGGATGTCAACAGTCTGTCGAGATTGTTTTGATATCGTTCCATATGCGTGTTTCTCCATTTAAGTTTTGGTAGCAACTTCATATTCGAGATATTGCTAGATGGTTCTTCATTACAAATCATGCAGTTGACGAGCAGTGGTAAGTGATCCGAGTACACCATCTCTTCAACTTTTAAGTCTTCAGCGTACTGAATCCATTTACCACGAACGAGACAAAAATCAATAATAGAACATGATGTTCCTCTTATAAAAGTAAAATGTCCATCTGGGTCACTTCTAGTTCTTCCATTCAACAGTGTAAGACCAGACGTTTCGCACATTTCAATAAATTTTCTCCCGTTAGCGTCAATTTTTGTGTCTCTTGTTGATCTCGTAATGCTAACATTGTCGGGGACACATTCTGGATTCATTTGAAGTAACTGAGAGTTTCCTACCCTTGCATTACAGTCTCCAATAACCATAATATTTTCTTGTTGGAATTCAAGGAGAAAGTTCTGCAAACCAGCAAAGTCATCCATCCATTTATTACAGTTAATATAAACAGGAACTATAAACAATTTCTCATTCGAACAAGTCATTTCAACAATAGTTCTGTTCATTTCATTTATAAAGCTGCATCTTATTAATTTATTTAACGTTTTTTTCAATCCGAATAAGCATCCACCGCTTGCTCTTCCGCGTGTATGTGTTCTTGTTGCGGGTATCCACTTCAGCAAAAATTCTTGAAAGTACGTTTCATAATGTGACGTGTTTTGTTCAATAAAAGTTTCGAATAATAAAAAAATATCACTATCTCTAATTTTTTGTAATAAGGTATTAAAAATCAACTTATTTCCTAAACCTGCTATATTATAAGAAATAATTTTAAATGGAATATTATATAATTTAGTATTATGATTTCTATTGAAAATATGGCTGACGGCATTTCTATTAAATACAATTTGGCAGCACTGCTCTGCTAGCAGTTTGAGAGCCGCATAAGTGGTTTTCAACTGCTGTCACTTCATCGCTGTCATCGATCAGTTGTTGTAAAAACGTCAATCATCCTTCTTCATCACATGTCAAAACATTACTGGAGTTGAAGTAAAACGTTTTTCCTTCAATTTTGATGGCGTTTCCCCGAATGAATGTTTTAATATTGTGGTTTTTGACAGTGACTTGAGTTTTGATTTTAATTAATTTTCTTCTTCTTTCTCTTGCCGCGGCGGGATAGTCTCTGTGAAGTGATATTCCAGTGCCTCTGAACCTCGTCGTGTTTTGAAGGATTCGACCTACATCATCCTTGTTTTGCAATTCTACAATCACACTTTCGGTGTTTGTGTTGCGCGACCGTATCAAACGTGTTCCTAATATTGCTCCTTGATTTTGCGTTTGGAGTAAATCTAGACACAGTGATTTAGCCTTTTCCGCTGCCGGAACACCTGTTTGGGCTGGGAAATGCATAACAACGTTTTTTTCGTTTGCCCTCATTGACAAGAATTCGACTTGACGTTCAAGAGCAACACACCGTGACTCCATTTTCTCCAGCTTACTTTGCAGCGAGAGATTATTTTGTTGCAGTATGTTTATCTCTGTGCCGATTTTTTCAATATCGCATTTGGTGGGCATATCTTTGAGCTTGTCGTCAAGAAGCGAAGTCATTGTGCTTTCAATAAGGGTTTTCAAATCCCCAATTAGCATTGTACCTACGGACATGTTGGTTTTTTTTCCTATTTGATGCAAATTTTTGTGGCTGAAAATGTTCAGGGGATGTTTCCGCTAGGTCTCTCTTGGCAGATGAACTCAGAGCAGTCGTGTTGTTACTGTTTTCAATGATTTTTTTTGGTGTCCGTTGCATACTACCGTCGCGATGGCAGATAGTATTATCTGGCGTACAAACCTTTTTCTGCGCACTATGCCCTTGGTTACCTTCTTCGTTTTATTTCTTCCTGGTCTCTTCCAATTAATTTCTTTTTCTTCGACTTTATTTTCATTTACTTTTATTTTACTTTTAATACTCTAAGTTACTCTAAATCTTTAATCTCAAATCTTTACATTAGGATTAAGTTACAAAAATATCATCAAGTGTACTTGAGATGGTAAAAGGAATGCTGGCACGTCTGCTTAGTTCGTGTGTCAAAAAAGTAATGGACGAATCTAGAATGTAGATGCCGGAAAAGGCATGGCGAGAACGAAAGTGCCCATGTATTTGTTTCGTCAACCACCTTGACGAAACATCTTTCGTGAGAGTGGAATGGACGCATTCACATAAGATGCTGCTGCGTTTTACTTTTCATTTTGCAGCGGCTTCTTTTGTCTTGCCATAATTTTATTATTAAACGATAACATAATTATTATTATTATTATTACTATGTAGATCCGCTACATCACCCTCCTCCAATCGAGTTCCCCTTTTGAAATTTCTTACCGTATGCTGTGCGCAGGCTTTAGGCGGTCGATTGATATCGATACGTTTTTGTTTTTTATTTTTAAGATGAATTGTTTTCGAAGTCTTCGAAGCACTTCATACGGACCTTCGTATGACGGCATTAGGCCGGTTTTGACTTTGTCTATTCTCACGAAAACATGTTTGCATTCATCCAAAAGTTTGGGGATGAAGATTTCTTGTTTGGTTTGTCGTGTTTCCGTTGGAATCAGGTTTCTCATAGTGTCACGAAGTTTTTCTATCAAAGCGTCTGGAGATGTGTGATTTTCGTTGCCAATGAAAATCTCACCGGGGAGTCTCAGATTCTGACCGTATACCATCTCTGCTGCCGAAGAATTTAAATCTTCTTTTACGGCGCAGCGAATTCCGAGAAGTATGATCGGTAGTTCTGAGCTCCAATGGGTGGTGTTACATCTAGCTTTCAGTGAACACTTGAGTTGCCTGTGAAATCGTTCGACCATCCCGTTGGCTTGTGGATGATATGGCGTAGTGTGGATTTTGTGTATTCCCAGTAGCCTAGACAGCTCGCTAAAGAGTTTGGACTCGAATTGACTTCCTTGGTCCGTAGTGATTTTTAAAGGAGTACCAAAACGGGCAATGAAGTTTTCGACAAACGCTTTAGCGACCGAGCTGGCAGATATATCGATCAGAGGATAGGCTTCTGGCCATCGTGTGAACCTGTCGACTGCTGTGAGGATGTATGAAAAACCATTAGACACAGGAAGAGGACCTACCAAGTCAATGTGTATGTGGTCAAATCGACCAGTTGGTATGTCAAATCTACCATGTTCTGACTTGGTGTGTCTCTGTACTTTGGCTTTCTGACATCCTATACAACCTCGTGTCCAATTGTTTATATCTTTGTTCATGTTTGGCCAGAAGTATCGCTCTGAGATAAGCTTTCTGGTCGAACGAATGCTCGGATGGGAAATGCCATGAAGCGTCGTGAAGACATTTGAACGTAACGCGTTTGGAACGAAAGGTCTGTTCTTGCTGGTTGAAGTTTCGCAGTAAATTCTGACATTCGGAAACTTGAAAGGTTTGAGCACGAATTTCGAAGTTTTTTCTGTGTTCTTGTCTGGCGATAGAAGTTCTAGCAATTCTTTGTCGGCGGACTGAAGTTTGGCGATAGTTTCTAAATCAAGCTTAAGATTGTTGCTGTTTTCGATTTCGTCGAGGCGAGAAAGTGTGTCGGCGACCACATTGTCTTTTCCTTTCACGTGTTGTATGTCTGAAGTGAATTGTGAGACGAAGTCGAGGTGACGTGTTTGACGTGGACTTCTTTCTGTTTTACTTGTCAGAGCATACGTGAGTGGCTTATGGTCGGTGAAGACTGTGAATTCTCGCCCTTCGACGAAGAATCGAAAGTGCTTGATAGCTAAGTATATCGCTAGCAATTCGCGATCGAAAGCTGAGTATTTTACTTCAGCGTCCTTGAGTTTCTTCGAGAAGAATGCTAGAGGTTGCCAAGAACTTGAAATGTGCTGTTGTAACACTGCACCCACGGCTGAATCAGATGCATCAGTTGTGATGCTGAAAGTGCCGTTTTGCATTGGGTGTGCTAGTAGCGTTATTTTAGCGAGAGCTTCTTTAGCGCGTTCGAAAACGGGGTCGAGATCTTCTGGCCAGGAGAAAAGTTTTTTTGATTTGGTTTGCTTTGTGAGAGTTGCGAGATGAGCATGAAGTGGAGCGAGGAGTTGAGCAAGTTTCGGGATAAACCGGTGATAATAATTTATCATCCCTATGAAACGTTGTATTTGCTTGATTGAAGTGGGCTTCGGAAAGTTGGTGATCGCTGTGATGCGATCTTTCGAAGGAAAAATGCCCTCTGCATTGATGGTGTGGCTTAAAAATTCCAAAGAGGAAACACCAAAAACGCACTTTGATGAGTTTATGTTAACTCCATATTCTTCGAGTCTTTTGAAAAGAAGCTTGAGATGCTCTTTGTGCTCGTTCTCGTTTTTACTGGCAACCAGAAGATCGTCGATGTACGCGAATACGAAATCCAGTCCCAAACACACTTCGTTCATGAAACGTTGAAACGTTTGCGCTGCGTTGCGTAGGCCGAAGGGCATTCGGAGCCATTCGAACAGACCGAAAGGAGTTGTTAATGCGGTTTTGTGAATGTCTTCTGGTGCAACTGGGATCAAGTGATATGCTCTCACGATGTCGAGCTTTGAAAAAACTTTGCAGCCGTGAACGTTCATGGAGAAGTCTTGGATGTGGTGGATCGGATGTCGATCCGGTACCGTGGCAGCGTTTAATCTGCGGTAATCACCACATGGTCTCCAATCCATATTGTTCTTTTTCTTCACCATATGTAGTGGTGAGCAAACACTTGAAGATGATGGCTGACAGATCCCCAGTTGCATCATGTGCTGAAACTCGGTCTTTGCGGCTGTGTGCCTAGCAGCGTCTAAGCGTCTGGGCCTTGAAACTGGTAGTTGCCCTTTTGTCTCAATGTGGTGAACGACGGTGTGTTTGACTGGCGCGAAGTAGTCTGGCTCTGCTGTTAAACTTGGGAACTCTTGTAAAATTTTGTTATACTCGTGATTACTGATTTGAAAATGTTTTGGTGTCGGATCGTCAGTTCTCATTGTAGACGCATGTGTGTGCAATTTGGTTAGAGGGTCTATCAGTTGCTTGTTCTTGGTATCTACAAAGAGGTTGAACTTTGCTAAGAAATCGGCTCCTAATATTGGTCTGCTAACCGCGGCAATAATAAACGTATGGACGAAATTTCGCCTTAGACCAATATCAAGATTTAGCAATTTCGATCCGAATGTTGGAATCGAAGTTCCATTAGCAGCTGATAGTAAAACCGAAGAACCTCTAGATTTTGTGCACTTAATGCTACAAGGGAGAACTGACAGATCCGCTCCCGTGTCGATAAGAAAAGTTAAATTAGAGTTTTTGTCTTTAATGAATAAGCGGCGACTTAAAAGACACTGCATGTTTGCCGCTGCAACAGCAGGTTGAGCTAGTTTGGGTGGTTTGCGTTGTTGTTTGAGCTGCTTTTGTTGAAGCTGCACGGTTGCTCGCACTTCCTTGCCTCTCTTTTGTATCGTCTGTGATACCAACATATGCCTGTGCCCGAACTTGAATTTGCGCGATGATTGGAAGTCTTGGACCTACTATGAGAACGACTGCTTCGGTTTCGAAAACTCTGAGGACTGTTGCTGCTGTGTGGACGCGAGTTGAAAGAAAACGCTTCGATCATTGACTCAATTCTAGCGAGTCTCTGTTCGAGATCGTTGCTAGCGTTGCGAGAACTCTCGCTTCGTTGTGCAGTGGAAACGCTGCAAATGGTCGCGGTTTGAGAAGCTTCGTATATTCTGTCCGCGAGCGTAGCCAGTTCCTCAAGAGTTTTCGAACCTACTGAAAGCAATGCGATATTGATTGGTTGCGGAAGCTTACGCATCCAAAACTTTTTTAAAATATCTTCATTGAAGGTACTTCCCGCAAGCGTTCTCATAGAAAGTAAGACTTCCGATGGTTTTCGATCACCAATGTCTGCTTTGTCTATGAGACTTTCTAAACGCTTGAGTTTGGACACGGAATGTCGTTCTATTAGCGCGGATTTCAAGGTGGCATATTTGTCGGTGGCTGGTGGATTCGACAAAATGTCGATCACCGAATCGCAGGTATCTGGTTGAAGGGAGCTAACCGTGAGACAGTATTTTGTCTCAGAACTGGTGATTCTATGCACCGTAAACTGAGCCTCTGCCTGAATAAACCACGTCACCGGATTAGAGTTCCAAAATGCCGGAAGTTTTACTCTAATTGATTCTAAATGCACCTGAGCCGAGTCTGATCGGGGTGGCTGACTTACAAATGAAGAACTCGATTGGTTGTTGGTGGTGCTTGAACCACTTAAACCCGCTTGGGCTTTGTTTTCATCCGTCATGATGCGAACACAAACGAATAAAAATTCTTAAAAATCTTTTTGAAAAACGCGTTGACCTATTCCGAAAAAGAACGATTCACGTGAATCTGTAAAAACCGAAAAATCAATATGAAAAGTAACGCAGCAGCACCTGACGCGAGCTATTTAAAAAGCGCACTTGATTAAAAATGTTCGCGTAAAGGTAGTTGACGAAACGAATTTGCTTTTCCGAAATCGAAAAAAAATATATGTGTAAAATGTATGTATTGAAAAAGATTTATATAAAATTTTATTTAAATTTGGTTTGAATATGTGATATAAACGTGCCAGAATTTTACAATGAAAAAAATCTTTTTACTCACATGTGAGGTTAAAAAATTTTTGCTGAAGGCGATGCTGTTAATAGCTTTTTTTTTCTTGCTGCTATTGCGATGTTGCTGCTGCTGTGCTGTCGCTGTACCACGGATGATGTATCGGATAGATTATGTTTTAATCTTCCTTTGGCTGCTGTTGCTGTTGCGATGTTGTTGCTGCTGCTATGTTGCCGCTGTTGTTGAGCTGCCCAAATTTATGCAACACTTTTTGTGTTTTCGTTTTGTTGTTCGTCAAGTGGTGCTGGTCTGCGCTAAACTGTTTTGTTGCGTGGTGACTTGGACCAGTGTGGAGATGGAGCTGGGGTTGGTATTGTCTCTTGGAAATTAAATTTTTGTAGATGACGCTGGTATCGCCACTCAAAATTTTTGCGCTGATGACGATGAAAAACAAACCTTTTTTTTTTTTTACTCTGTGGCAGCTTTATGGCGATGTCGGTGGTAACTTGATGGCGGTGGTGCGATGGAACTTGATGATGTGTCGATTTGATGGCGATTGCAAATGCAAATTGATGGCGGTAGCGATTCGATGGCGGTGGAAACGAGGAAACGTGATGGCGATGGAGCGTGATGGCGATGGAGCGTGATGGCGATGGAGCCTGATGGCGGTGGCTAATCGTTTGCGGTAGCAAATGGTGGTCTTTACGCAATAATGGCGGTGCCTGTGATGGCGGCGGCCAGACGATGGAGGCGTCACGATGATGGCGGTGACGCTGTGATGTCGGTGGCCAGACGATGACGGTGTCACAATGAGGGCGGTGGCTAAATGACGATGGTGGCCAGATAATGGTTGTGCCAATATACGGGCTTCGTGCTGGCGGTGCGTTGCCAATGTACGGGCTTCGTGATGGCGGTGCGTGGCCAATGTACGGGGTCACCAATATTATCTGGCGTACAAACCTTTTTCTGCGCACTATGCCCTTGGTTACCTTCTTCGTTTTATTTCTTCCTGGTCTCTTCCAATTAATTTCTTTTTCTTCGACTTTATTTTCATTTACTTTTATTTTACTTTTAATACTCTAAGTTACTCTAAATCTTTAATCTCAAATCTTTACATTAGGATTAAGTTACAAAAATATCATCAAGTGTACTTGAGATGGTAAAAGGAATGCTGGCACGTCTGCTTAGTTCGTGTGTCAAAAAAGTAATGGACGAATCTAGAATGTAGATGCCGGAAAAGGCATGGCGAGAACGAAAGTGCCCATGTATTTGTTTCGTCAACCACCTTGACGAAACATCTTTCGTGAGAGTGGAATGGACGCATTCACATAAGATGCTGCTGCGTTTTACTTTTCATTTTGCAGCGGCTTCTTTTGTCTTGCCATAATTTTATTATTAAACGATAACATAATTATTATTATTATTATTACTATGTAGATCCGCTACAATAGTTTTCAAATTATATTTTGTGTTTCTTGCTTTCAAATGCAGTCAGCTCGGGTTAAATTTATCAAAACTCACCTTTATTTACATAGGCGAAGGGTTATAATACCTTTTAAATGATAATTTTGACTTAGAACCACTTGAAAAAAGACAATTTACTGGAGCTTACAAAAGGTTGACTTGATAGTTCTTACTCACACTCTCTCAATCTCCTTTTTTTTTTTTTTTTTTTTTTTTTTTTTTTTTTTTTTTTTTTTTTTTTTTTTTTTTTACGGGTTATCAATCAAGTGCCATTCTTTTTGTTGTGGCTCATATACTTTTTATACAAGAAACTAGATTTATCCACCTCTATAATCTTTCCTCCAACATTTATCTTTGCAATAATATCCCTGTTGTCCCCTCTCAAGACGGATGTTCTGTTCTGCGCAGAATTATTAGAAGTTTCAGGTGGGTCCGAAATCTTCGGCATACTCGGATCTTGACGAATGATAACATTTTCCTGGAATTTGGCCAACGCATTATTCTTGATCATATCCATGATCTGGTTGGTGGATTTACCAATGGTCTCAATCTGCTCAAACAACTGGGTTGGGGCTATTTGAATCTGATCAATCTTTTTCTCGATGCGTTTGACTGGGTCCTTTACATGTCCGGAAGCCAACAGTTCTGAATTATACAGCCCACTCGCCATAATTAATCCTAATGCCCAGTTGTTTACAGCAGTTTGGATGTAAGTGTCGGCGTCATCATCATCTAAATTCACAAGCAAGTGTGCATTGACAGCACTGATTACCTCTTCCGTCTTCTTGACTCCGTGATGGGACGATAAATTGGTCGGATCCTCGCAGAAATACTTTAGGGCAGAATGGTTCCTGTTGACAGGCCTCTTAAATTTGGATCTGATTTGTTCCCCCCGAGCCTCTACCATTTCTATGTCTTTCTCAATCGCCATTAAATTGTCTAAGTCAACGCTGATCATATCTAATTTACGCTTAAAACCTCGACTAATCTCTTCTATTTTTTCTTCCAAATCCTCCGATAAGCTCTTACCAGGCTGGTTAGAAGGCGGCTCTTTAGGATATGGCACGGGCACAGACACATGATCAGGTAGGGGAGTTGGCGCAATTTTGGTCTTCTTTTGCTTTGTAGGTTTAGAGGGTTTGAGTATGTCAACCAGTTTAGCTTCGGGAAGAACTCTTGTTATCTTACCATCTCTGATTGAGAAACCAATGGCAGCTAAAAACCTCTTTTTGTCATCCTCAAGGAAAGGTCGTTCCGGCCATTTCATTATCAAGTTCTTTTCCATCTGTGTGGCCCACTCACACTCAGCAGCCAGTTGTTCCAAATCAATTCCCGACCTGATTCTGATTAGCTTCCTTTTAGTCTCCGTCGTCATATCTATTGGAGGTGAGCATTTCTTAAAGAGATCCTCTATGCCAGTAAACTCCTCGGGCGGAACGGAAGAAAAAAGAGTCCCGATGATTGATGTCTCATTGTATTCCTCTGTTAGGTCAAGGTAAATGCCTATGACCCAATACCGGATTAATTGATTTAGACGATCTAACTTGGCTGTGGGAGCCCGATTTAGCCAATAAGATGGCGATATAGGCAGTAAGTCTTTAATTTTCTCTATTTGGAGAGAATCCAAATCTTCATCCGTTAAGAATCTGGCTCTTGTCGACATCTTGATTTTTATGTACTGCAATTGTTTTGCTCTATTCGTGCTCTCAAATATATTAAATTATTTTGGGTGCATCGCTTTCAAATGATTTTTTGAAGACGATGTGGTACGGCCCTTGCGAGAATAACTTTTATTGCATATTTTGGAATCAGCCTTATCATTGTTCTCTTTATTTGGTTCAAATTGGGGGGTTATACATATATTCAATACACCAATCAGTGTGTACCTTTATAATTGGTAGATGTAATAAAAAAATTGATACAGTCCATTTTAGCCAAAGATTGGTCAAACACGAATATTTTAAATAGGATTATGGTACTATACTATGTATATATAAGGCACTTTATGGATTGGTGAGAAGTAGAAAAAAGGGTTGGAAAATTCTGCTTGTCCATCTACCTGTTCGCAAAGCTGCAGCCCAATTGGATGGGCCGATTCGCAAGCTAATTAAAACATAATTATTCTAAAAACAGCCTTGACGATTTAGATAAAACAGTCTTATCTTTTGGGTTTTGCAAGATTTATCTTAAAGCGGTACCTCCTACAGAACCGCTTTTTAACATCACAATTTCTCGCTAACGACAAAGCTGATTTAAATATGCTGGAAACGTGCTGGTTGAATTTTTACGAATTTTTTCAAAATGAAATACTTACAGAATTGCTAAATATTTTTCAATCAAAATTTAAAAAAAAAACTGTTCCTAGGTAGACTATTGATAATAAAATTGCATACTTTAGTTTTACCAAGAAAACTCTCAAACTAATTTAAGAAAACTAAAATATTTTTTTCAATATTTTATGTTATTATTTATTAGATATTAGAATTTATGATCAAAAAAAGTATTGAGTAACATGTAGGTCGGAATCATTTCTATAAAATTAGATTAAATCTCTGGCCTTCTGCGCTGCAAATATGTCCAAGAATTCCTAAGTGTCAATTTCAATTTGTCGATGAATTGACATCTTAGGTAAGTTTTTAGATGTCGAAAATGTTCTTTCCCGTGTGTATGTTGAAACCGGTAGTGTCGCCAAAATTTTCAAAAGTTTGTGGATGTTAGGAAACAGATCCTTATTGCATTCCCCAAGTGCTCTTACTGCGCTCTTTGAACGCTCTGTATCTCTTTGTGTAACACATTTTGTCTTCCATAGCGTAAATGCAGCTTCTAAAGTGTCCCAATCCAGAAAAGATTTATAAAATTTGAAGTTTTCTTCGTAATAATTTTGTTCGTTTTTGCCAAGGATCGATGGAATCAAAATGCACAAAGAAGAAAGTATTGACTTATAGTTTTCAAATCTCATTTTAAGCTGACTTAAAAAGTCATCTAAAAGAGGAATCATTATACTTATCCTACAATAGGTCTGAGGATCTGTTGTGCTCATGGTGCTGTTGTCTTGACACAATTCGTGGGATTTTAAATTTTTCATCCACAACATTTACCAAGCTTTGTGGAGTCTTTTTTTTTTTTTTTTTTTGTGCAAGATTTTTCTAGATACGAAGGAGCCAGAGGCTAAATAACACGTCAAAATATATTTTAATCAATTATCGTATATTGATATAAAATAGAAGTCTTTTTTCGTTATTACCATAACCTTACTAGTTCTTGTGCCTAATGACTCATAGAAATTTTTAGATCTACTGATCACATCGAAAAATTCCTCCGCTGAAGGAAAAGCCGCGTCTAACCTATGTGTGCTAGCCACATTATCATCTGGAAACTTGAAATTCCGCGGATCAACTCGCATAAACAGCAAGTTTACGGTGGAATTTCTTACGTGATGTTCATAGGAGATATCAACAGACCTCTCCGTTAAAAATGTCAGGCATACACTATTTTGAGAGTTAGCCAGCTCATGTTTCACTTTATATGGTAGGAGCAAATGCAGCTCAAATGGCTCACGATCGCTTTTGAAGAAGGTTGAATTAGCACAACGATTTCTAATCAACCTCTCCATGTCTGCGTACCCATAAACCTTACTCTCCGGTTCATCTAAGATGTTATTCAATGGTTTAAACTCATTGACACATTCTTTAATTCTTTCCTCATTTATGAAGTTTAGGGTATTCTTAATATACACCTTCCTCAAAATTCCGTACATATGAAAAAACTTGTTATTGTGATCATGAATGGGAGCGAAACACCTGTATAATTGAGACAATTGTATATTCGTTCTCCGTAATACATCAGGAAGTTTTTTATCCTCGTTACTTGCGAACAATTCAGTTCTAATTAATGAAAAAAGAGGACTCTTTTCTACTTCTACTGCAATTTGGATTCTCCTTCTCGTTGAGAAGCAGCGTAGATGACCTGTTAGAGCGAGTAAACGTTCTACTTCTTCATACCTCTGATATACAGAGGCCACTTCTTTTACAAACGCACCTTGCATACGCAACCGTTGCAAGTCATCACGCTTAGGGATAAGCTCTTCTACGTCCAATCCCTTTCCTACTACTAGAAAAAACTCTCCATTGATGACAATAGAGGAAGCTCTATCCAGTAGATAATCTCCATAGAATTTTGAACCATTAACTGCTGTCATTCTAAACATGGTATACCAGACGACACGATTGTATTCATTAATTCTGATGAAATGTGTCATTATTCCATTTATGCAATTCTATAAGGGACACCTTATGTCTCTACCATCCTCTCTGTTCGTAACGTAGTTTCTCCTCATACAAATATTTGGGAAGAAACGCGCTATTGGGTCGTGCCGAGCAGGATATATGTTTCCGTTTGAACAGCTTCCCGCTTCGCCACGTGTAACTTTTAGATTCTGAAAATCTTCCTTACTACCTTTGCCGCGCAAAACGTACCTATTTAGAATGAAATTTGTAACGTTTTAAACTCAAAAAAAAAAAAACCAGCACGCGATTTTCCATATGCCTATAAGCATAACAATACCTATAACCTTGCAAAAGAAAAGAGTTAAAACACTTTACTCGCTTCTGAGGAATCCAAGACCAAAAGAAACATGCGAGACCGACTTTTAACTCGGTTCGAAATCAGAACCGATTCCAAAAAAAAAAATAACCTCAAGAAATCTAATTTATGCGTGCTCTTCTTCTTAACAAAGTCTTCCACCAACGACTTCCCCTATCTTTAAGACCGATGTCTACAGACCCACCGGCCTGTCTGGACAGGAGTCACTAGTGGTGTCCCGTAGCGTGGGTAACCAAAGGCCTGCTGGTTGCCATGCTTAGCTCGTCGATGGGGGGATCTTGTTACTCACTATGGGACAAGGTTACAATTTTCAAGCCTTTATCTAAGGTGGTAGTCGATTGAAAATATTTCCATCTTTAAAAGACGAGGGACCCGAATCCTAGCTACCGATATTCTTTTTTTTTTATTTTCACTGAATTGAATTAGAAGATAATCTTTACTGCTGCCACCGCTTTCTGGCCAAAAGAAGGATCGTTGGACACTTCGAATTTCTTGCTGATTCGTCCTCCAGAAAAAAAAATACCCATTAAGATTGACGAGTTGGAGACTTTTACCGGCACGCGGTCGATTCGTTATTTCTTATTTCCTAGAACTTGTTGAACCGAATCAGATTCGACCCGTGATCGAGTTTTTTTTTATTTTTTTTTTGAAGATGGCTACGTCCTTTGGCAGACACGCTTAATTACGGTTCGCCATGATGGTGTGCTTCCAAAAAAAAAAAATGATATTTTGGGGCTCAGCCCCCCCCAAAAATGTTCTACCCTGAATGGGAAGACAGCTGGATTAACTCCTCACAATTCGGATCCTCGCTCGCCGATCGGTGCCTCTTCTCAGTCACCTGGGTATGCTCCTAATTCCGCTCTGGGGACAAATTCCTACTGGAGTAAATGTTTGTACCTTACTAGTTTGTTGCACGGATGGTGAAAATCTTACCTAATTGTGAATGTATTCTTTTTCTTGATTTTTTTCATTTTTCTTTATTTCTTTGATTTCTTTTCACTACTTAGTTTTTACTTTTCTTACTAGTATTTTTTTTTTTTTTTTTTTTTTTTTCTAACACTGGCAAGAGCGTGTACTAATCGTTCGATGCCTCAAATGTAAAAGGGTTGGTCACTTATAAGTTTTCAACACGCGGCCATGCCGTGAGAAATTATTCTCTCAATATGAAACAGAAACGGATGCCAATAGCTAATTGGTACGGGACGGCTTGGAAAATCGAGTTGAAGTTAGCACTCATTCCCCCTTGTCAAAACTTTGAACCACTGACACAATAGCTTAAGTTTAATGCACAAGCTGATTTTAATTATGCGAGACGTGTCGGTGTTTACACTGACCATATTTTGTCGGGCGAAATTAACTTTTTATGACGTAAAGTTGGATGTTTAAATTTCATAGAATAAATTCGCTTTCTTATTATGGAATAAAAAGGAAGTTGGATAATATTTCTATATGTTTCTTTTTTTTTTCTTTGTTGTTTCTGATATGGCTCAATAGACATTATTTTTATACCGAGTATGGTATTTCTGTACCTGGTTTACTACAAATTATCATTTGGCAAGTTTTCATTTAACACAATCAAATCTCGGGACTGACCCCACAGAGCTAATGCTCTGTCAATGTCTTCCTGCGTCTCTTTTGTGCTGTTACACAAATAATTATTTTCGTTATACATTAACATTAGCCTCATTACTAACGCCGTAAAACCACAAACATCTATTTCCTTAATCTCCTGGAGATTAACGCAGAATAATATTTCCCCAGGAAACAAATAGGACAACATGAAAGCGCTTAACGGGTTGGAGTATTGTGCCCTCCACTCTCTATTTATCATATCAGTAATATGCCCTGCCCTAGTCATGCTCAATGAAGATGTTTTAATCAATATACTACTAGGGATGGGATCGTAACGTATAATTGGCATAGCGATTTCTTCCGCTAATTTCAATCTAATAAAACTTTCCTTGGTTAAACCGTCGAATATACCTTGTATACTGAATGGATCGTATGAAGTATGAAGGGAACGCCAACTCGTACGTCCCATCGAACGTGTAGCTTGTAGTCTCCTGCAGCCTAACATTTGCAATCTGTGACAAATAGCTGTCTTTCAACTTCTTCTGGCTTGGCATAAGTGTTTTCGAGAACATTACCAAATTGCTCATTGTTTTCAGCACACCTTCGTCTCCCAACGCGTTTACCCAAGAGGTAGCCACATCAATGGGAGCGGGTGCGCACTGCTGTTCAATTCCCTTTGTAAACTCGTTTTCTGAAGCTGAATCAACCAATAATCCTTCAACGGGGTAACCTAATGAAACAGGGTCAATTACTCTGTTATTAAGAAGGAATATTGTTTGAGGCTCTCGCAATACGTACGTCGCTCTTAACATGCGCGCAGTTACGTTCCGTTACTCCACTTAAAGGTTTTTAAAAAAACTCGAACACGAATTGTGAGGTGACTTTATTTCATGAGTGCAAACTTAAGACATTATAACTTAATGCTAAATTTACGACTAGTTCTACGTTTTCGATAAATAAGCCTAAATCATTTACATTACCTCTAAACGTTGGTATGTCTTTTACCAATGCCAGTGGGTCCAGTTTTAACTCCGTCATTTTGGTGATGTCTTCTCTTGAAGTTTTTGGTTTGTTTAATTACGTCTGGAGTATGGATTTCTTGTGAAAATATTTTTCTTTCTTTGTGAAATTTGGTCTTGCTAATGAGACTACTTTTTTTTCACTTTTTTTTTTTCTTTTAATTCCGTAGGTTTTTTTTTTTTTTCGACTGCGCCAGTTACGTTCCGATACTCCACTTAAGGTTTTTAAAAAAACTCGACCACGAATTGTGAGATGACTTTATTTCATGAGTGAAAACTTAAGACTAAATTTTTACATCTGTGTCTCTTAATTCTAAGGAGAGATAAACTGATGACATTACAAAATACGATGCAGTCAGTTTATCTCTTGAAAACAAACGAAATACAGTGTGGGTGATGTGAGATCAAATATCCCACATCGATTGGCACCAGGCAGCATCAACTGGAATTTAGGATGCTGCCTGTGTGGCACACTATGTGAGATAAAGTATCTCACATTATCTTAAATGTTTGGGGTGCTGCCTGGGTGGCATGCTGGGTCGTAACTGCGCGAAATAACTTTTTAAATAAATAAAAAGAGTTTTTAAAAAATCCAAAAAATCTTTATTCAGAGAATTAATTAACAGTATAGAAACGAACAGACGAAAATCGACCGTACGTTGTGAAATTGAAATTGAAAGTGATGGTCGGTGCAACTCTGACCTCTCTGGTGAAGCTGTCCGATCATTGTTTTCTGTATCGAAGATCGTCTTATGTTTATCTTATCGGTTGTTTATGACATTGGAGATTTTCCAATGTTTATTCTGGTGGTGGTTGTTTATGGCTTTTCAGATTGTCCGATGTTTATATTAGAAAATTCCATTTGGACCCTAATTATGATATACCATTAAAATGTGAGTGCCGTCGTTGCTGCGGTCTCAAGTGGCTTGGGAATTATACTAGGGTTGTGAGATGTAGATGTGTACGTAACTCGCGTCCATTAAATCCAACATTTTACTATAGAACTCCGAAAGCTTCTCCCAAGTTATAAAGTTTGATTCATCCCTAATAATATAGTGTTCCAAATTCGGTTCATCATACCATACTTTATATATACTTTCTATTCTATCGATTGTCTTTAACTCGATCTCATCATTTTTGTTTAATGTTTTTACACATTCCTCACTTAATAGCAAAGGAACTTCTCTGGCTCCTGCTATTATAAAGTCTAAATTTACAAATTCGTTTATTATTTTGATTATGCTACTTATAGTAGTCTTAAAAATTGCTTTGAATTCCGGAACGATGTTTTCGCGTATTCCCTGAAAAGTGTTTGTTATTAATTCCACATGTTCCAATCCAGACACTAAGTCGCATGAAGGGGATTGTAAGATCTTACAAAGTGGCAATGTATAAATATAATATAAATGTATAAACTTACTGCAAATTCACTTGCTAAAATTGACCTTAAAAAGCAACTCGCCTTCGATGACGTATCAGAGTCCTTATCACTACACAACTCTTCCAAAGCATCAATTATCGCTTTAAAAATTTCCTTAAACCTCATCAAGCCATCATGGTTTTCCACCCAGCGTGTTTCACACATTGCTGTTAAATTTTTCCATTTATTTTGAGGATAATTGTGTTTGATCATTTCCTGCAACAAATGTAACCCCCCCCCCCACTGGCTACGGCCTTGTTCACACACTCCAAAAGATGTTGAAAATGTTCATCCTTCATACGTAAATAGCATTTATAATCATCGGGTGCAGTCAGTTTCAATTTTTTCACAAGGAAAATATCTGAATGCAATGATCTTTCTAAAAGCCACTCCTTGGCCCACTTTCTTTTTCTTTTACTTTTAATGTTTTCAATGTCTCCACTTAATAATATACCTGCACAAATAAAAATTTGTCTAATATTCGTTTCACTCATGTTTTATTATTTAACAAAAAAGTAAAAGATACGAGCTCGAACGCATGGAAACACTGTGAATAGGTACCTACCTACATCTTGACACTTCTACTTTGGTGTAATCGTAAGTACATCGGATGGTGTGTGTGCTATCTTGCGATACCGATAGCGATATCGGTACAACTCAAGTCTATACGATAATTGCAGTGGCGTAGCTAGGAAATTGTTCGGGGGGGGGGGGGGGGGGGGGGTATGTAAATAATTGTACATAAGTAAAAGTCGTTGTTTTCAATTGTATTGATTAGGTTTTTTCCAATTTATTGATATGTAATAATAAAGTGCAGAAAATAAGAACATATGAAAATACACGAAATTATAAATCAATTCTTCTCTGTTTTTTCCTTGATGTCAATGTGCCTGTTAATGCTCATAAGGGCAAGCCCATTCAGCCTATCTTCACCTGTAGAATTCCTAATCCGATTTTTTAGACGCCTCAACGTGGAAACGCTACCTGCTAGCAATGGTCGCAGCCAATGTTGCACCTATTTTCAAAAACTTGAAAATGTTTGGAAAAAGTGCATCGTTACAAATATTTAATGATTCTATAAATGTCTTTGGTTGAGTTTCTGCCCCAACCCAACGTTGTCTCCACAATAACACTTCATTTATTACGGTTGAAGCAGCTGCCTCAGTCGCTGTTGGCCATTGATTCATTATTACTTCCACGGTTTCATCAATATTCTCAACGTCTTTCCTGACCAATTTTTCAGGGATGGTAATTTCGATTATTGTCAAAGTTTTTTTGTTTTTCACAAATCTGTCAGATATGGATGATATAAAGTGATCCAGGAAAGGTATGAATATTGATGTACGGTAATAATCTTCTGCTGAGCTGCTTTGGTAATTTTGTCATTGTTTTTGACGATGCACAATCCTGGAAACTTCAATTTTTTCTCCAATAGATTCGGCTATTTTTTCAGCATCAGTGAATATTTTTTTGAACTTTAGTTCAACGTTTTCCCTAGATAGGAACAAACATTTCTTTAAAGCAGATTACAGCATTAAGTCTCTCAGTCCATCTTGTTTCACATAATCTCTTTAATCGTTCTTTTTTTGTTGAACAATCTTAAGTCTGAACAGCATCCTTGAGAATAGATTCGCGTTTTGCAGAAGTTCTAAAAAACGAAATGATCTGATGAATGAATTTTTATTTTGCTGATATGATTGAACATGAACGTTGACTTATAATAGGCCACTTCCACAAACAGAGACCTCTGAGCCCTCTGAGATTTTTTTATGGAATATAAAATCTCAGCTGAGCGCTTATTTTTTTGTCTGAGATTTCTGAGACGAAAAAAAAGTTTGAAAACAAGGACACAGTTGAAAAAATGTAAGCCCTAAAAAGCTGAGAACTATGTTCCACAAAACTGTTTGCAAAGTGACATTGAGCATTCAGTGAGATTTTTCTTTGTGGAACTGGCGTAATAGATCAATGTGATTGAAGCATTGCATTGACTTATGATACATGGACAACTAGTTGCATTAATTCTCCATACAAAAGTTGGATAATAATGGTTGCTCGAACTAAAATTTTAAATATGAAAAACAAATTTGCATCAGGAAAACAAAAAAAAAAAAAGGAAGCGTTTAAATAATATTTGACTGAAATATTTTCGGCGGGTTTTATTCCCCCCCCCCCCCCCCCCCCCCCCCCCCCCAAAGTAGTCGAGCTCGTATCTTTTACTTAACAGAGCTATGAGTGGATCATCAAAGCAAAAAGCATCTAGCATAGCTCTCAAACAAACAGTGTAGAACAAAAAAAAAAAGGTCAAGATGAAGAAATTGTAAGTTTTAAAAAAGAAATACTACAGCTGCATCTTAAGCACGCTGGCGCCGCTGAGGAACATCGTTTAAAAATTTAAATTCTCAAAGCGGAGTTAAAACTCAAAGAAAATACATACTGCCATTTATGAGTAAATAAAATTCCACTTCAGCCTAGCCTACATTTTTATAAAAAAGCTAAAATTACAGCTTCCATATGCCTCATTCAAGGTGATACGTCACAATGATCAATGAATGTCACGTCTGAACCCGAGTCGATTAAAAATGTAAGGTTCGAACTAGGATCTTTGATGAAAATCCGGCTTTGATTGCTTGGTTTTTGACTGTCATTCGCTGTGGCAATGACAGTGGAAACTAGTTTGGGGAATTACCTTTTTTGAAACTGCAAGGGCTAGTGCACTTTAATGCTCTGTCCCCGTATTTGTTGTGAAACCAGCAAAAGTGTTTGTTTTTCCTAGAGTTCGACCTATCTCTTTGACTACATTGCGAAAAATTGTTCCTATTGCTAGTTCATGAAGAACGTTGATTGAAATTTGTACTTGAAAGCATCGACTTTATTTCACTGATTTCCTTCTGAAGGTGGTTGTTAATACTTTTTAACTCACTTATTGTGATATTGGGTTGCGACGGAAAGTTTTAGCTACTCTGTTGTTGATATACCTCGTAAATTGTAACGTTATTATATATACTATACATATATATGTATAATATTGTAACGTAGTTACCTATATACATATATATATAAGAGAGAGCTTTACTATTCCTAAAAAAAATAGCCTATAATATTTAGCATGCTTAAGCTCTACCACATGCTACACACCTATCGACGTTTACACAAAAATTTCAAAACCTCAACTCGCTTTATCCTATTCTGCAAACCGTCCACCGACTGAGAAAACTAAGCTTCATCTAGGTTATAGGGGTTTACCATACAAACAATGGCCACATACGTGCAACCGAGGATCATAAAAGATCTCTAAAAAAAATTATTAAAACCTTGAACCTTTCGATGACCTCCTCTCTCCTCAAAATCTTCCCCTCCGACTCTCCCCACCTCTAGGACCTATGCCTACAGACCCATAGGCCCGTCCAGGCAGGGGTCGAGAGGGGTGTCCACTGCTTAAGTGACCCAAGGCCTGCTTGTTGCCATGCTTCGCTCGTCGATGGGGGGGGGGGGGGGGATCTTGTCACTAGCTAATGAACGGTGTTACTTTTTTTTCCAGACCTTAGCCTCAGATGTAGTTCGGCTTTACATGTACCATCTTCAAAAAAAGGTGTAGCCCGATATTTAGTTCCCGATAATAAAATTTTTCTTTCTTTCTTTCTTTCTTTCTTTCTTTTCGTTTCTCTCCTTTATGCCACCCTATTCAGAGGAGGGCATAGGTTGTCGTGCCCTCGGAGCGTCTTCACCCACCCTTCATAGCCTATCGAAATTCAAAAAAAAAACCCCGATGGCTCCTACGCCATTGCTGGTGCTCCACAAAAAAAATTCATCGCAACAGCCCTATTAAACAAAGGAAAGTTGTTAACTTCCCTTTACTCACACTTCTCCAAATCTACTTTTCCCACCACTCCCTTCATTTCCACTTCCCATTCATCGTCGATTAGAAACTCATTATAACTTGGTTATGAACATGGCTTTTATTCCTTTGCAAGCTCTTGTACGACTTAACTCTAGTACTTAATACCACTAACATGTTTATTCTTAATTATCTCGTCATCATTCATCGAAATCTATTTGATAAATCCCCCACAAAAAATAACTTTCTCCATTCGAGGCTTCGAGTACGCATCCCCTTAGCTTAAAATTTTTATTCTTTTCTATGTTTATACATTTCTCCTTTTTTTTTATTTTATTTTTATTTTTACCCAATGAGATCAAGGATATAGTCTACTAGCCCAAATCCTGGCTCATATACTTTCAATAATTAACTACTATAACATTGCTTTTGCATATTGAATATAATTTTTTTTTTTTTTTTTTTCTAAATCTAACATGTAAAGTATAAATGTTGACGGTTTACCTACTATATTACTCATCCGATACAAAAGCATCCAAAGGAATTTCCAGATCAGAATACTTTGAAGTCACAAGATCCATCAAATCGTAATTAGTATGTCTGACAAGCCCCTTATAAGTGGCCACTCGAAGAGCCTTAATAAATCCCTTTTTAGTTGTTATCATCTCTTTGGTTTTTGGTCCCATAAAAACTTTATTCTTTGGGTCTGAAAATAAGATCTTTATGGCTAGTCCTCCACATGTCAAAGAAAGAGAAGGAGGTTCCTGATGAATAGGAGTTGGTGGGACAGCAATTATTGGCCCTGTAGCTGTAGTTTTAGGCTTTATTTTCACCAATTTTGTAATCTCTTCTATTTCTTTCTTTGATGTTGTTATTTGATTTATCAATTTATTTACATTTTGTTGTAGGACATCAACATTTTGAGAATTAGTGAGCAATAGCTGATTGTTAGTTTTAAATGCAGCTGTATGTCCAGCAACTAGGTTAGTTACTTCAGATATGGTGGTTTCAATTATCTGCTTATACTGTGACACACTTAAATCTATGGCTCCTTGGAGATACCCAGCCAAATAATGGTCTCCAACAGGTATGGTTTGATTGTTTATATGACCACACATCTTATGTGTCATAATAGTTAATGTAGAAGGAGCTAATGCTAATCGATGAGCAGAATATAGTGCCACAAATTCACTAGATTTTGTTGAAGATTTCCAAATTGAAAATAGAAACTCAAGATCAGAGTCAGGATTCACATGGATGGCAGATGTCAAGTTAGCGGTATCTTTCTGTGATTTGTTTCTTGACACTTTTTTCTTCTCCTCTTGTGACATGGTCTTAGGGGTAGACGTAGATGGAGCTACTATTGTAGATTCGGAGACTGAAGCGAGAAAGGCTTGTGAGCTTACAATTGTAGAAGTCAAATCAGGAGTGGAGACAGTAGGATCCATACTCATATGTTCCAATGAAGGAACGGCTGGCGGGGCATCACTGTCTTCAGTGTTTGATAATCTTTTTTTGAGAGTATTCATATGTTCCTCAGTTATCAACTCATTAATTTCCTTACTTAACTTGTCATCCTTATGAATTTTGAAGCTAGACATGATTACTTGAAAAATCCCTATTAAAATTACTATGAAGAATAAGAGAATGTATATCATAAATTAAATATAGTTTGTTGAGGTGAAAGATAGAAGTTGCCTCAAATATATTGTTGGATGGCAATAATAATAGATATCTTTTCTGTTGGCCTATCAGATCTTTTTGTCGATTTCTGCTTTACCCTGATTAAAATAATTATTTGTTTTTTAGTTTTACAATATTGTATCATATATTATTATCATAATGTAATAAACAAATTAATTCACTTACCGACGCTCCAATGTTGTGCACAGCATTCGACGCGACGTAACCTGGAGGATTAATAAGATGAATCGTAGACTTTACCCTGAGGAGTATTAAACATAGGAGTTGCAGGAATGCCCCACCCTTAGGTTTTATCTAACTCTTTCCGATGGATGAGACGTTACATTCAATAATAGCCAACTCTATGACTGTTTTTCTCTCTAACTTTCTTACTTAATACAGTTTCTTTATGATATCATGAACATCTTCTTGATCTTAATCTCCTATTCTACTCTTTTTTTTTTTTATGTAAGTACTTCAATAACACCACGAGCTCCCTTCTATATTTTTTTTTTTTTTTCTTTTAACTCACTTTCTTCTTTCGTTCGTCATCTAACACTCTTCCAAGTAGCTTAATCAAACTAAGATTTTTAATATATATCTAATTCCATTTCCCCTTTTTATTTATACTTTCTATTTTCTTCCTTCGTTTTTTTATTGAATTCTCAAAAAAAATTTGGTTACATACGACTAAGAACTTGTACATTGTGATGATTCTTTTGCGAGGCTGGGGTATACTCAGAGTGTCCAGGGTCTACCCAAGGAAGCTTCGTAAGACTTGGGCTTCAGCGGTCCAACTTCTTAAGTAAATGACAACGAGGAGACGGTTGGGTAATTTATAAGTAAGCTTAAATTGATTTTTACAACGTCTCTCAGGATATAATTTACAAGTTTAACAATTTTATTATGATTTTCACAAAATGAGGTTGAAAGATGTCTTGACCATAGTCCGCTTCTGATGCTGGTCCTCGGAATGGCTGATCTTCTCTGGGGTAGCGACGATGTTCCTTCGGGTCCATACACGGTATTATATTATGGCATTGGTTTCCTCTGTTTGGCGGCGGCGAATGTCTATCTGCGTTAGGCAGGGCACTCTGTCGGCGGCGGCGGATTTCGTAGCAGATGTCTGCGTCGGGTGGTAGGCAGAACAATTTATCGGCGGCGGTGGACTGCGTGGGAAGTGCCTGCGTTGTTTAGCACGGCAGAGCAATTTATCGGCGTTGGCGGACTTCGTAGGAAATGTATGCGTCTACTTAGAGGCAAAACACTCTGTCGGCGGCGGCGGACTTCGTAACAAAGGTCTGTGGTCGTGATACGGGCTATCTTTTATAAATGGTCGTTTTGTTTGGCAACAATGTAGTTGCCATGGAAATCTTGGTAAATCTAAACGCTCGGCGAAACAAACCGCAACGAATAGATCCGCAGGTAAGGAAAACGTACACGCCCGGCAAAACAAACCGCAACAATGTAGTTACCTTGGAAATCTAAGTAACTCTAAACGCTCGGCAAAACAAACCGCAACAATGTAGTTACCTTGGAAATCTAAGTAACTCTAAACGCTCGGCAAAACAAACCGCAACGAATAGATCCGCAGGTAAGGAAAACGTAAACGTACACGCCCGGCAAAACAAACCGCAACAATGTAGTTACCTTTGAAGAGACTAAGTCGAAGCAGAGAAAGAATATCTTTCGTGTGGAAGATAAAAAGCAATAGTACGTTGGAAGCATAAAAGCGCGTAAATCTTTTTCTGAATTATAGTGATTAATTCACTTCTATTCATAGATTTTCCTTCTACAACTAACTGCGAGTTGTAAGGCAGTTACAATATTGCATACAAAAAATCGGATGGGGACTACCAGTGTATTTCCCCATAAGGAAATGCACACCAAGTGATAAGGCATGAAGAAGTAAACAGTATTTGGCCTTGGAATGAAATTTCATTGTTCAATTTGATGGCGTGTGGGTATATAAAAAAAAAAGGAAACACGTACAGTGTTTTTGGATGCGGTGGTTTGAAAGTGGGGTAGTAAATTAAATTGTGACGCTTCGTCACAGATCCCCCCTTCTTTGAAAGACGAGAACCCTCTCGTCTCAGCGTCCTTTGGCACTGACTTGAGGAGTTCTTGTATGTTTTTCTGTTTTGAGGGACTTAAATTCTGCCCTTCCTTTTTTTTTTGTGTATTTTTTTTTTTTTTTCCATCGTTTTTTTTTTCTTTTTTATTTTTTTTTTTGTGTTTTTTTTTTTTTTTTTTTTTGTCTATCTTGTTTTCTTTTTGTTTTTTTTTTCTTTTTATTATTTTTTTTCCGTAAACGTTATAAAAACAACCAAAATAATCCTGTACTCAAACGTTATAAAAAAACAATTTTTTTCTTTTTTTTTTCAATAACCAAAATAACCCTATACTCAAGCAAAAAAACTAAATCCTATCCTGAGAGAACTATAAGCAAAAAAAAACCAAATCCGGTGGTCCTCCGGTCGCAACAAAATAAATCTGATCGTCCTACGATCGTAGCAAAGAAAATTTGACCCCGCTAATTAATCATCTGTATGATGATGGTTTTTTTTAAATAAAAAATAAACTATTTGGTTTTAAAACCTTTATTTATTATCATTACTTAAATTTGACTATTTTATGATTGCTGTGCCTATGATTTTACTCAAGCAGGCTGTGCAGGATAAGAAGTGAAATGTCCTCTTTTCTTGTGGTATTTATACCTTATTATCCAAAGTCGTGATGAAGTCATGATCTTTGTTGTTTCTTATCTATTTATGTATTTCTTATGTATTTCTTATCTTTTGGTTTGGCATACGTGACTGAATGCATGTTTGTGAGTTTAAGCATTGATAACGTATGCAAAGCCAAAACATTTACAATCTGTGTTTCTATTTATAGCAATCTTTGGAAATACATTATCTTTATTTTGAGTCTTTACAATTACATTAACTCGCTCGGCCTAACGTTTCCGCAGCTCCATCGGGACAACCTTGTTCCTACCCTGGAACGACAACCTTGCCTCGGTTCCGGTAACGTTGGGAGTTACGCTGATATCTCTGCCCCGGTTCGGAATGATGAAGGGTTTGGTGTCGCGTCGGAACACGGATGTGATTCCCTGGAACGGGTCTGCTGCCGGGTTCCTCTGTCGCTCGGCTCGCCTTCGTTGGGTCTTGGTGAGCCCCCAGGTGAGCGGCGGCTGTGAGCGTTCCTCCGGCTCTGGATCTAGTTTGGACATGCTGGCGCCTCTTGCGCTAGCTGTATCCGCTTCGGCATCCGGGGACCTAGGGCTCTGTGGCCCGGGCATGATCGCGGCCTCTTTGATCGGTGGTAATAAACGGGGATCCAAGCGGTGCAACTTGTTGGCAGTTGGGCCCCTCAAAACGTCGCGAACGATTAAACGACGTACCTCGTCCATTGGAGGCAAGTCGATCTCATGTAGTTTCCAAGGGGTCGTTGCCACCGTCGGCGGGAGCTCGCTAGGAGTTGCTCGTTGCAGCTCGTTCAGTTGTCGTTCATCCCATAAAGCGCTGGCCTTGTCTCGCACCGATTTTACTTGGCTCATCTGTACCGCGGGGCCAGGCGGTGGCCGGATGAGTACGGCGGGTGGATGAGTGGGTTTACACGTTACCCGTCTAATTGTAGTCGTATTGGTTGGCGCAGCTTGCACCGGGCGTAAGACGACCGGGCGGTCTCCGGGGTGCGGTCGACAGGGCTGGGTTGGCTTCCTTTTACACTGGTTGTCGGGCGAAGTAGGCCTTTTCCTCGGTTGCTTGCCGCGGTCCATTATGTTCAATCGGGTCGGTTGTTTTGGTATAATATTTTATTTATTTTTCCAAAAAGCTCTGCGTCGCTCGGTGGTCGATGGTCGAATGAATTTTTCTCTGTTTGCATTTATATGCGCAATATCAGCTGCGCAGTTGTCATCTCCACTACCTGCATTTTCTGTTGTTGCGATCCCTTTTAAATCTCGTACATGCGTGCGGGTCGTGGCAGCTGTGTGGTTGCGAATTCCCAGTCTACGTAGCACGACTATAACGGGAGAAACAAATTTTATGACCTCGTATGGTCCTTCATACTTTGGCGCTAGTTTCTCGGTGAAGTATTTCGCGGCAGATGATATTACGCGGTCTCTTTTATACACACGCTCGCCGATACATGGGCGCCAGGGGCGGTGTCTCAAATTGTAATATTTCGCCTGTGTTTGGGAGGCGCGCTGGAGATTCATTTTGGCTAGTGAAAATAATGTTCGCATACGTTCTGTGCGCGGATTGGGCTCTTCCAGAGGAGTAGGTATTCGGGGATATGTCAGACAGTAAATGGCCTGGTACCCGCAACTCTCGTCCGAAATTGAGGAAGGCAGGACAAAATCCAGTTGATTCGTGGCGGCTGGTATTGAGTGCAAAAGTCAGTTCGGGAAGGTGCTCATCCAATCTTCTTTGGTCGCCTTGAGTATATTGGGCGATCATGGTTTTTAATACCCGATTCACACGTTCGGTATAATTTTCTTGGGGGGTGTATGGCGCGGTCAAGCGGTGTGTAGTTCCTAACTCTGATAGGAATCCCGTGAATGGTCGGCTTTTATAGAATATGCTTTAAAATCCAATAGCTGCAATTGTATGACTTTAAGCTGAACTCTTTCGTATGACATGTTCTTGAGAAGTGACAATGAACTACAGATCTCAAGATTTTTGAGGTATTTATCTATTGCACTGTGAACACAGTCAACCTCTTGTAACTTATATGAGTGAATGTCCTGGTGGAGAAAATTTCTGAATTATGCCTTTTAATTTGGATTCGGCATTGGGGAATTATTGTAAAGCAGTGACATTACTTTGTTTCTGTTTTGTGGGACGCAAGAGTCACTCCAAAGCGTGAGAAATTTTGACCTAAGGGTTATGAATCAGAGTTTGCTTTCAAATTTTTATGACCGCGCTCGCGATATCATCACCCGTGCGTCGACTATGAATTTCATTCCAAAATGCGCAACAGGTAATTTTTGGCTCTAAGGCATAGCAAACTGTAGCTTTTGTACTTACTTACTTAGGTGGGCATTACAGTTCGGGGTGAATCTGGGCCTCAACCAACATCCTTCTGTAACAGCAAACTGTAGCTGTCATATCAAAAACGTTAAGCTTTCTTTTGTAATAAAATGACGACGCATTACCTTTTGGCAGTGAGAAAATACTTTGAAGATCAAAACACACAACTGCATGCTTGTAATCTGCATTTTTTTTCGGCCATGATCCCGTTCTGCTTTCATTGCTACTTTCTCCTCCTTATGGTTATTGAAATCTTTCATTTCTTCTGTTGTTGGATTCTTGTCCGCTTTAAATATCGAACACCGACCACACTGATCTTTCGTTGGCTTGTAAAACAAAAGGTTGAATTCGGTATTAAAAACTTTTCTGTATATGTATATTTTGTTTTACAGGATCAGGTACTTTTTCTTTATAAAGTTGGTACAGTTTTGCTAAAATGGCTCTCTAAGTATTTTTTAACAGAGCTGGCTCTACAATAATGGGATTCAACTGTTGGGAAACTTTTATGTGGTCATTAAAACTTGAATTTTATTGGGGAATGTGACTTTTTTGTGTTTTTTCCTTTTTTTAAAGGTACACCATACTGCTACTGTATATACGAGTATACTGCTCCAATTTTGTAAATAGTCGTTTTACTACCCAAGGAATTAACTTCAAAATCATCGTAGTTCAATTGTACTTGAATAGCTTTGGGGTTTTCTTTAAAAAAAGACTTGATTTGAAAACTTTTCCGCAACAGAAATTTAGTACAATCAAATTTTGTTGTTGAACTGCGTTAAATCCGAAAATAATTACAATTAAATAACGATCACCTTATATTGATTTAACCGGACAAGATTAACGTAAAACACTTAAACGAAAATTGTTTTAGATTTACACGTTAACATACCTTGTATGCATTTCGAAAAACATTCGTTTCATCATCAGCAATTTTTTTTTTTTTTTCACGAGATGTGTTAAAGGGTTTGTAGGAGTTTCAAGGAATCAATCTCAACACTTATCTGATAGCCGGATAACATCTGACACCGATGCAACATCAGAATAACTTTATCTAACTCCGGTTCATCAGAATTCAATATATCTTGATAATCCATTTTGGGCAGAGCTGTCTTGAAAGTTTCTCCTGATAGTCTGTTGATCCCTGAGATGCAGGGTGATGTGAGTAAATCCGAAGTAGGTGAGGAAGGGTTCTCTGGCTGGGGGACGGCGGGCTTGCTGGCTTGAGAATTAGAAGACTTGTTCTCGTCGGCCGGGTGATCAGGCCTTTTAGTAAATGGGCTGGCCAGTTCCATTGAGACCATTAAGGGCGTGAAAGCTGATTCTAAGGTTAAAGGATTTATGACTGACTTTTGTCCAAACCCATATAAATTATCTCTGGGAGTCAATAACTCACCTCTCAAAAGGTGTAATGAATCTCCTGTATCTCTGATGGAATGCAAGGTAATCCCTTTGAGAAGACAATAGTTTTCTAGACTAGTATTGATACACTGTAGCATACCAGTCAATTTTTCTTTAAAAGCAGTATCTTCCGTCGCTGGATGTTCTTCATTACCTCTAATGGTCTTGTTGAGATGCTCAAGGTCCAAGCCCATAGACTCTGCTTCTTTGACTGTCTCTGAAAAATTATCTGGGATGCTAGAGCTTTCAGAGCTGGAGGTGGTGGTGTCCTCTTTGGCCTCGGCTTTACTATCATCTGACTCCATACAATCTGTGTAGACAGTTGAGACCGATTCTTTTGATAATGTTTTGCTTGTGGTCAGTCCTTCTAATGACTTCACAGGACTCAAAGTGCCTGTGTGTTTTCTCGCTTCATCAGATGCTGAGAATCCAGCGAGGGCATCATCTTGGGGATCGTAATCAAGCAGTTCGTCATTTGTCTTTAGATGGGCTCCGACTAGTCTATTATCTGAGATCAATTGTTCTTGAGCATGATGGAATCCAGCGTCATTCATACTATTGATATTTGTTAGATCTGGGAGTTCTAAAACCGCTCTCTCTGCAGCTCGTTCCTTTCTTCGTCGTCTTGCCTCCTCCATATTTCTTTGGACATCTTCCTTGAAAGAAGTGAATTTTCGAGACATTTTTTTTGCACAAAATTAGGATTTAGGATTTCTAACTGAAGCGTTGAAAGTTTTTTTTTTTTGTTTTGGATTAAAGCGAGATGAATCATCGATTGATAACCGGACACAAATTACGCACACAGCTTTATATTTTGGCAAAGAGACACGATTCTACATTGCCGTTGTCTTGATTTAAAAGATTGCTACTCTTTTGTATGAAGAAACTTTCGTAAGCATCCAATTGCATTTCATTGCGCACTTCTCTTATCAAGCGTATATTTTCTTAGCTAACACTATGGTTCTCTTCTAATACGTGTGCTGCTACAGCCG
This sequence comes from Melanostoma scalare, assembly GCA_949752695.1. Lineage (NCBI taxonomy): Eukaryota > Metazoa > Arthropoda > Insecta > Diptera > Syrphidae > Melanostoma > Melanostoma scalare. The sequence continues at coordinate 161,737,501 of OX456986.1, forward strand.
ATCGTGAGGGTTGGTTTAAACGTATGCAGGTTAAATGGTCATTAAATCTTCTTTTTATACTTCTTTTTGTTTGTCCGATGTATGTATTCTCTATCACAAATATTGCACTTGACGGAATAAATTCCTGATTTATCTAGCTTCTCTGTTTTGTCTTTAGTTGATCCCAGATAGTTGCTTAGTTTATTGTTATTTTTGTAAACAATGTCATATCCATGTTCTTTGAATTTCGTTTTGAGTTTTTTTTTGTTATTTGTGGTAGAAAGGTTATGGGTACTCTTTGGTTTTTAATTTTTTCTTGTTGTGAAAAGAAATTTAGTAATTCATTTTCTTTACAAATATGTGTCTCTTACATATAAATATTAAAAAAGAAGTATTGCGAAATAGTATATTCAAGGTTTATAAAATCAGAAAATATTGAAAAGTGCATTGAACATAAGAGTCTTTGTAAATTTTCCTAATGGTTTTTCCTAATGGTGACATGTGTGCGTATGTTTGGCTCCTCCTTCTTGGAATATTGAACATCCTGCGCACTTTAAACCTGGTGGTTTAACTATTTATTGGCGGCGCTCCTTCTGAAACAGCATGGTTGAACTCAACCCTGGAGCAGAATCCCAGCTCAGAATTTGATAAGCGACCACCGAGACGAACTATGCCGGATCCATCCAGGAAAGGCATTAGCGATAACAAGCTGCTATCATTAGGTATCGGATTCCCCCTAAGAATTTTACGGCATTCCTATGGGTATTCTTTCTTTTGAGTATGCTTGATCCAAAAGGCTAATGCTCTTGAGTATTCTTCATGTATCACACTTGGAACGTTGGAAATTAAAGTTTTGATTCGGTTCTGTTGTTCGAACGTCTGCTTCAAAGGTTGTGATATTCTTTTCCTCTTTGCTGCCTTCGTAGTTTCTATCGACTCATGCGATCTCTTTCTCATTAGCGAAAAGGCTTCAGGCGAATGCGTTTTATTGCGCATCGACCACCTCTCGCATAATAGACGCACGAACCGCTGGACGTGAGGTGTTTATCCTGCCCACTTTTACTCAGTAGAGTCAAGACCATGACGGGGATAGTGAAAGTGTTCTTTTTAAACATCTGCTTCTGATTGTTGCGCGGAAGTTTCCGGTTGTTCCATTTTGGCCATTTGTCCTCGGAAGAATTTCAACATGAAAGAAAAGTAAGTAAAATGTTAAGCTAATATGTTCCTGTTTAAGGACATTTCCGTAAGAAAGCAAATATCGATATGCGTTTGGACTGAACATTGTCTTTCGACTGAGTGCTTCACCCTGCGAACGCATATCAGAATGTTACCTAGTGTGGGCAACTGCTTGGATTTTAAATGCGAATAAGCGTTTGGACTGAACACTGTCTGTTGACTGTCTTTGCGTTCACGTATTTTAAGGCGGAAGGGCGAAAGCATGTGTCAGTAAATTTAGTTGAATAACAAGTTTGCTTTAGATTGAGAGAATTTAGTTAAAGAACAAGTGAAGTTTGCTTTAGTTCGAGAAGCTAACTTTACAAGTTTTTCTTAGGGTGCAATTACATTTGTTTTGGCGTTCTATTGCTCGATGAGCATGTTACGGAGGCTAGAGGAAAAGTAGGCTGGTAGGAAGTGTGGTAGGGTAGGAAAAGTTAGGAAAGGATAGGAAATTTTGGGACCAGAAATTAAAAGAACTGTTATGTTCCGAGGGACGTGGCCTGCTTGCGGGGCTCAGCTTAACTCGCCGGAATGGGGGAAACACAACCTCAACCGCAACCATAAACATAAATCAGGCCTATTTTATTTAAACCCACCGAAATTGACCGCAGACAGACGATCACCACTTCCAGGTACTGCTGGTGTTGATGTAGTATGCCCTAACCCACCCTACCTTGGGAATCCGCGGGCTCAATATGGATTCCCCCTAATGTGTATGTGACCTGCTTCCGGTCTAACCCATTTCTATACGCCACTGCTACTCACCACGCCCCTGAATATATCCCTCTCAGCCGGTCATGTCTCTCTCTTACTAACTCACCACGAAAAAAGACTTCAGTTTTATTTTCTCTACTCTAGCCGTGGCTAAAGTTTTATTCTCTTACAAATTCTCTTATAAGTTATTATCGTTAATTCAACTTCGAAATATCATTAACCAGAGACAAGAAAAAAAATTACCTCTATCGAGGAATCTAGATGACGTGAAGCGAACGTATTTCCCACAAGGGCTATCATTAAAACCGACAGAATCTAAACGGTAACTAAAACCCCTACCTACCTTCTAAGAGCTCTTTGGAGGTGGATTGGGTAACGCGAACTGATCATACCTCGGAATGGTTAACCCTAACAATAGACCTCGTAGAATCACCCGTCTCACTTACACTTGATTTCAATATTAGAATATTAAGAGTTATAAAAAGCGAAAGGTAAAGTATATAATATAATCAAGAATTTATAATCGGAAAAGAATTCCGTTTATCTAAATACTAATCTCACAATCGGATATTACTTAATAATTGTAATTGTAATGAATAATTCTTAGTAGTTAAATTAAATTTGATAGATCTTATGTAGTTACTACGGTAAGTCTGATGCTTCTTATTATTTAACGTTTATTTCAGCGCCTCGTTTCGCTTCCTTTTTTTTTTTTTATAGTATTTGATGAGAGGTCAAAAGTGACTTAAATCAAAAAAAATTCGTGTACGATGAATCGATCGTAATAACCAACAAAAATTATTATCAGTGGGGTGTGGACTACCCCTAAAGAATTATTTAACAACATTAATCCCGATTTTTTGCGGTCTTTTACTGTACCCTTTTCTAACAATAAAATTATCGACAGCGCTTTAGGGTAATTGACGCTTTAGAATGAGAATGATACATTGACCGTCATCTTCGCAGTTCGACATGGTGAAATATATATATATATGTAACCAAAGGTATACTAAAAGGTGTTATTTGTCCGTTCAATCAGGAACGAAAATCGTCTTGTAATTGACGCTTTATTAACTTATAAAAAAATTTATAAACTACTATCTCTTAGATTTTTATCTTGGTTTTCACTACATCAAACCTGTTGTTTCTGGATGGAAGGAACCGTTCGTCCAATTCGGGTGGCTGTTCGAGACCCCAGGCTGCCGCTGCCGGACAATTACTCCAGCCTCCTCGTGGGTGACGTTCACGTCAATGACCTGCCCTACGGAGTGGGGTTTATTTCGAAATGTCAGATCCCCTTGTACCTCCGTTTGATATCCAGCAACCAAAATTTGTATGAGGCGGCCCAGCGGTCCCCTGCCGCGTGCAGGCAAGCTGGCACCGCCTAATATACGGCCGATGTGGCGTATGAAAGTTTACCGGTATAGTCGTACTTCGACACCAAAAAAAATGTGCCCTTCGTAGGCGCTGTGCTCCTATCGATTCTGTGAGCTTTCCTGTTGACCCGACCTACACTTAATGCCGTCGAGGCCGTTTATTTCCTTATTTTTCTTCTTTTCTTTTGTTTTCCGCGAACTGTAACTTTGGGAAGGGAACTTTAAAATTTCTGGTACTACCAGCTACTAATGACTAGTTAATTTTCCTTTTTTTCTTTTACTTTTTTTCCCAACTGCTCTCATTCGTTTTTCGATTTTTCTAAGGTTTAACACTAGGCGTCTTATCCGTATTTTTTTTCAACCGGGGTGCACATCGATTATTTTTTTCCCTACCGGCCATCTTTTTTTTTTCACTCTCTCTCCACTATATCGAAAGAAGGAACACCTCGCTTCGGCAACTCAATCCATTATTTTCGAACTTCAAGAAAAAAAAGGAGTTATCTTCCGAATTATTCTTTGAAACTTTTTATTTTTTTCCTTTCATTCCATTTTTAATTTCCCGAACCTAGTGGGCCACGAGTCCGCAACAAGCAATCAACAGGCGGATAGTGTTCATTAAATATATTTTCATTGAAAAGCTCTGGTCTCTTGTAATTAAAATCGTTTGAAGGGATTTCACTTTGTGAATGGTTTGGCGTGCACCTGGAAACATGTCGTCTCAAACCACTATAAGTACGGAATTCTCTTTTGCAGTTAGTATTTTTATTTTTATAAATGAATATTTTCATAAGAATCCGATGAGAACTATCCATCACACACAAAGCAAAAGAAATTCATTATTTTTAATTCTTATTCCTAATATTTAAATTTATTTTGAAATTTTGAGTGAATTTCGATAAGTCTGCTTGTTTTTGGGATTTCTTCGATTTTATAAATGAAAATTGCAAAAAAATCTAGAAATATAAAAAAAATTTAAAAATAGGTCGAATGTTTCAATAAAATTGTAGTTACTTGGGCAGCAAATGATTTGTTTGTCCATAACAATAAAACATTGGGATATAGCTTGCTTGTTGGGACCTACTGCAATGATATGTGGTTGTTGTTGTGTAAGATGTACACATAACGCAGGTCGCGCGATCGGGTTTTATTTAGTTACTGAGGACGATTTGTTGCATTTTGAATAGTATCAAGTAAACTAGTTGATGGATAAAGAATGTTAGCTTCATGTCTCGCATATCCTGAGAACCATAAGACACTTGCAACATGGGCACAAGTACCAACAACTCGAGCACCTGATGGGCAAGTGCAGTAATATCCGAATATGGGATCCTCATTTCTGTTAAATTGAGGCTAATGACGAAGATTATGACCTCGTCATTAGCCTCAATCTCATCATTTGGTTTAAAAGCAATGCAAAGCTGATGTTTTGTAGCATTACGGAATCGAGAATAGATTCTTACACGAAGTAAACCACGCTCGGGCAAATTATTTTCTCCTCTTATCATTTCAAACTGAAACTCTTCATCTGGGTCTCTTTGTAGCTTGTCTTGTATATAAGATGGTGAAAGTCTTACTTGATAAACTCCAATGGTTATATTTTTTAAATCTTCTAAACATAGTTGAGGAAATTCCATCAACTGTCTAGCTTCCAATCGTACCCATCGATGAATATTTCTAGCAAAAAGATTATCTATTTCCACTAAAGCCTGCACGACATTTGGTTCTTTGGCTTTTTCAAGAATACAATTTGCCAACCTTGCTTCCATATGAAAAGTAGGGTGATATTTATTTATAAGTGCCCCAGGAATACGATAATAGTCTCCTATCTTTGGAGCATACTGAATAGAAATAGTTTGCTTCAAAAACTTAAAAATAGATTTTTATATGTCCATTACGAACTTCTACGATCCACCTTGGTTTCGTAATTATTCGAGAATCGTTTGCCTGTTCTGTTGGTAATTGACGCATTCCACGTTCAAGGAGTGATGGCGTTTTATAAACAATACCTAAATGAGCTAATAGTACTATGCTATTCCGATAACCTCTGTCAATTAAAATAATATCATTTCCTTGAAACCAGGTTTGTGCGGGGTTCTTTCGTAAAAAGCGTTTGAAGCATCATCGTCAATTTCACTTGTGAGTGACGTGCTTTGCTTTTCCAGCCGGGGTAAAAGCTCACGGCAAGGCAGGATTCTTTCTGAAGAAAGACACGTTAAAACTTCAGTTTATTTTAACAACTCTTTATTTCTCAAACAATTCTTTGAAGTGAAATAACAACATAACACGACAAAATGGTTAGAACAAGTTCTGTAGATTTGGTACGGATAAGGTCGTGGCGTCCCTAGGAGCGTCAGCGACGACGGTGTACCGGCTGCTCCCGATTTCTGTTAAAATGTCACACATGTAACAATGCAATCGCATCGCACATACTTATCGCGTTGGTTTGAGCAGGGCGTAACTTGGTCTCAGAATACGAAATCCTTACAAATGCATTTTAAGGTTTCACTGACTTCTTTTATTGACTTATCCAGCGAGTGCAATGAGCCTTGTATTGCCACTTGTACAGACAAGAATTGCTCTTGCAACTCAACCTGTCTTCTAGCTAGAAAGACGGACTCCTCGACGGCAGCCACTTTTTTTTTTGTTTGTTGATTGTTGCTTGTTAGTTTCAGGTGGTTTTGGTGGCGAGTCAGCAATCCAAATCTCATCTAACACTATGAAAATATGAAAATATATTATAATTTTTTTCATTTTCTTTAAAAATCTACTTACGTTGGTCTTCATCGCAATAGCTAAAAGCCCCGCTTATTCCTGCAACTGCCGCCTCCATCCCACAAACTTTTACGATGGCCTCCTCATCTGCATCTAAGGCCAACTCTGTAAAAGGTCCTCCTCCAGTTTTTTTCATAATATTTTTATTTTCCGTCAATTTTTTTTTTGGCAGCATACTTTCGCGTTGTCCAAATCTATCGAAGTGAACAAAAAATCAAAATACACCTTCTTAAACTAAATTACAAAAAATACCTACTCTTTTGTTTTGTTTTCGTTGGTGGCCCATTTTCATTGAGGGACTTGGCAAGCTTTTCCCAAAGAATTTTATGGGATTCTTTTCCGTTGCTTCCAGCACTATAAGCCTTCGCCAAGTCCCCATTTTCTTCCATAAATGTAGTCAATATTCTCATCTGACTTTTATTAGCCTGACCCCTTTGAATAAAAAAGTAATTAGACCATTATTATTTTGGTTTAAGACTTGATTTACTTACATTGTTTTTGTTTTTACTTCTATCTATTTGCTATATTTTATTTTATTTGTACTCGACCTCGTTACTCGTGTCTCTTTTGGTGGCGTCCTTTTCGTTGTGACATGTATTTGTAAACGTTTAATAGAAAGAAACCCAAATTTGACAGAATTCAAACATTTTCTATTTAAGTGATACCAAATAAGTAGAAAAAAATTTGATTTCAAATTGATCATCTTACACAGACGGAAAAGCTATAACTATCAATTTGATAGTAAGAAAAAATTACAGTCAACTATCACCTTACGCGATTCCACCCCAGAACTATAAACTCCCCAAGGGGTTCTGATTAGGAGGCTCACAAGTATTAATCGGTGCCCTTGGCGGCAATCGGCTCACAGGTATGTAAATACCTGGCGGTAATTCAAAAAGGTTTGACAGGTTTCTCTGAGGCCCTCTGTCAGGCGCTGGTTAGGAGAAATGGTTAATAAAACAATCGCTTGATTCTTTATTTAAATTACACAAAGAAATTGAACGTCGCGAAATGAGTGTTAGGAGAGAGCTGAAAACTCTAGAATTATTATTATTTCACAAGCTATGCAGATTGCATAGCTTGCAATTATTTGAATGCTCGTGTCTGTCGATGAATGGAGCTTGTGATACAAAATGCGCAAAGTGCGAATTTAGCAGTTAATTATCTTTTGTTATTTGAATACTCGTGTCTAGCGATAAATGGAGCTCGTGACACAAAAATGCGCAAAGTGCGAATTTTGCAGTTATTTATCTTTAGAAATTATTGTGAAACAAAATATGCAGAGTGCATATTTTCTAATTAGGTAAACATTCAAATAATATTTACGTGAGGGGTTATAGTTGATGCTATAACTGTTAGGCTCACGAGTACTAATCGGCGCCCTCGGCGGCAATCGGCTCACAGGTATAAAAAATACCTGGCGGTAATTTAAAAGGTTGACAGGTTTCTCTGAGGTCCTCTGTCAGGTGCTTTTAATAGAATAGGAAGTATGTCCTATGGATCACTGGTACTAGTCTTTGCCCCAGGTGGCACAATACGTACGACTCAATATTCGGATAATATTATTCCAAGTTGAATAATATTATTTTTCTTACCCTTAATTCTGCTGCTACTGGAGAGATGTGCACTTGTGCACACTTTGACTTGTGCCGGTGGACTGTGTTTTTCTCTGAAGATTTAACGATTTTTATTAAACAAAAGGATATTTACAATTGATACTTAACTATACGTTACTTAATTATATTGATTATTGTTGTGATTCTGTCTGTTGAATGAAGTAAATAAAGACTATTGTATTTAAAGACTATAAAATATATTTATTATAAGCATAGAAATCCAGCCACAAAGAAACCACGTCTGTCTACTTCCAAGAATACAACATGAAATGAGAAAGCGCGATAGAGAAGTTTGACATAGCCAATGTTTATAATTCTTTACAGTCATCCTAGTTTGAATTCTAAGATCTGAGGTAATAAAATAGTTCCGACTGACTAGCTCCATGATGATGATGCTTCCTTCTACAGTTTTTTTCACGATTTGTGTTGAATTTTATTAACAAATCTTAAGGTGTTTAACTCGAACATGATCCGATACTTAGCCAAGAGCTTATTTTTAGTTAACATAAGCATAATCTTATCTAAGTCCGGTAAGTCCCTAGCTAAGATTGCTATATAATCCATCTTCGTGAGTAATCCTTGTCGTTTTGCTCCGGTTCTACGATCTGTCCCTTCTATCACATATTGTGGATAATCAGGAGCGGGCTCGACCTGACGTGTACCTTTCCCTTCGAGTGCTTTGCCTGTTTCGTTCTTGCTCACATCTTTCTCGTGAGATAGTGTTGTTCCTTTCTTAGACTTAAAGCTCACTTGCAGTCCTGACACCGTAGATGATGGGCGCAAGATTTTGATCACTTTTGGATTCTGTGACATCTCACCTGCGGGACCAGGACAGGTGAGCACCTCTAAACACTCGTTTTCTTTGTATAAATATAAACTGTTCTGGATATTACGGATTTGATGATTAACCAATCCGAGGCCAGAACAGTAGTTGGAGAGACTCCCATTTATACAACTGAGTAGAGAATCTAAAACAAATTTAGAGGATGTTCCAGATCCTGGAGGGCGTGGATCCCACAGATGATGACGAGGATCTAATCCAAGCAATTTTGCTTCCGTGACCGTCTTGGACAAGTCTGGGCTTAAGCTAGAGCTATCTGAATCTAAATCGAATGATTCCGCTTTATTGGTCGAGTGAGAGCTTGATGATTCTACGCAGCTCTCGTAGAATGATTCGACAGAAGCTGGAGGGTCTTTTGCTATGGCGGTTAGATCTGTAAGAGGCTTTAATGTGCCCGTGTGCCGCTCGCCTTTGGATGACTCACCTCTTCCTTCATATTTGGTGTTCAAGGTGACACCATCTGCGAGTTCCGCGACTCCAGGGAGAGCACACCCAAACGACTTATGCACCTTCTTCCAGTCATTTTGAGTCTTGTGAAATGGACCGTCAGGCATAAATTGAGACGATGAGGTGGGAGTAAGCTGGAATGTCTCAGCGGTTATGGGTGGCTCTAACTCAACCTGAGTAGATTTTGGTACTCTCGGCCGAGGGGGCACCTTTGGTGATGGGCTTTTCTTCATTTCACTTCGAGACGATCCAGGTAAGGACATGATGTAAGACTGATGTTTCAAATTGTAAAATTATATATGTTAGGTTTATATTTCATTGTATTTCCCATGTATGGATGTAGACTTTTTGATATTTTTTATAGTATTAGAATCTGTTGTGAGTTCTTAGCAGGCACAGCTGTTTGTTTTGTGTTACAGGAACAATATCCTTCCTTATGTCCTTCGCGATGGCATTCCTTGCATTTGTGGTTTGTAAATGTGCAATCTCGAACAAAATGCACTCCACCACATTGCCAACATGGTGTTCGCGGTTTGGATGGTTGTTCCTGAGGCTGTGCTTGGTGATGTTCAGTCGTTGAACGTGATTGTGATTGCTTATAATTTGTTTTGCGAGCAATCACATTGACGTTCGCGGAATTACCTTCTTCAATTATGGATGTATCGCGCTTGAGGCTTTGTAGTTCCAACAATTATGTAGAGGCAGACCACACTTACGTGAAGAAAAAACACGCCGTCAATTGGATCCATACAAAAAAAGAACGCCCTTTGATTGGTTTTCTTTGTTTTGTTTTTATTTAATAGCACGTAGGATTTTTGTTCGTTTCTTTATTACAATTATTTAGATATTTTAAACCGGAAGGGCAACAACTTTGATTTGGTAAATTTAATGTAATTATAAGATAACCAAAAAACTCAGCACAGAAAGAAAAAATGGCTGAAGGCCCAAGAGTCAATTTTCCACGATGTTAGCTGGCTGGTGGTTGGTGATTGCGTTTTAGTTATCCGGCTCGAAGGACCAAATGATAATGTAGAGGCAGACCACAGCAAAATCATCAGATTCAAGCACCAAAATGGCAGAAGGCCCAGGAGAACATTTTACTGATGTATGTTGGTTGGCTGTTGGTATACGAATGAGGGATTCGTCGCAATAAGACGATCGACTCTGTTTCTCAAGGTAAAACATTGAGTCGTCGCAATAAGACGATCGACTCTGTTTCTAAAGGTAAAACATTGAGTCGTCGCAATAAGACGATCGACTCTGATTGAAAGGTAAAAATGGAAATGATCTTGATTTTAGATTTAGAAGGGGAGTGGCACTGCTCTCTGGCACTCCCATTCAGAGTCGTGTGAACAATATAATGGTAAATTTTGCTGTGATGGCAACGATATACCTTGTCAGATATTTAAATTATGTATAAAACTTAAGTAAATGATTATTAAAGAATAGAATACATTGTTATTTTTTAATAACTGTAGGAGTGTTCAGTTCCTGTAACCTTAATCGATAGGTCCGCTGGATTAATTTTTTCTTTTAAAACTTCTTTTGTTATTTCACTATTTTGATTGTGATTTGGCATCACTACAACCGGTGGGATATTTTTGACAGCACTAATTTCAACATATGTTTTTTGTTTGTTTACTTTTTTATCCTAATATCAATATTCTTTAGAATAATAGGCGGACAGTACTTACCAGAAAATTTAAAATCCTGTGGTTTTACGTTGGAACTGCTTGAAGTTTTCGTTGAGGTGGATCCCTCGGTGTCTGCGTCTTCGTTGTTGCTGATGTTTGCTTGTGCGAGTTGGTTAACGTATTTGCTGTTTTTGACGGTGTGCAGCTTGACTTCCAATAATTTTGAAAAGCGATTTTCGGTGGGGGCGACATCCATTGCTTGAGTGCCCGTTGTTGTTGCCGGAGCTGTGTGCTTCCTTGTCGGCTTTTGCCATTCGTTCATCTTATCTTCTGCTGTTTTAGCTGTGTTTTCCTTGTCGGACTCCACTGAGGGAGATTCTTTCACTTTATCCGTGCTAGAATGTGGTGTAGATTGCATTTCGCAACGAGGGTCCATTTGTTGGCCACTTAGGGCAATTAGTTGGTGCGCAATGTCAATCTTTTTCTCGTAAGGTGTTATTTTTTTGGGGTTTAAAAACCTCCGTGGTTTGCTTCATAATTAATGAGTTGCTAGGGCGGTTAGCGGATTATATGTGTGTCCTTTCAGCAGCAGCTGAGAATGTCTATCCCTCATAGATTTCGATCTAGACTTAAACAAGCAAACAATCTGTATCGAAGTTCTTATTCTTCTCCAAACCAAGCTCACCTGAGTAAATATATACATTCATCTTCTATAATTTTGAGGGCTCACAAACCAGTTTCTCATAGCGCTTTTCATTGAAGTCCAAAAGATTACACCTAAAGTGAAACATGTTTTCAAGTTTTTTCCTAGTATTAGAGGCTAAACTGATGATCACATAATATTAAAGGAATTCATATTTTTTAATTTGTTTTCTTCAGCAAATTTTTGAATTCTAATTTGTTTTTTTTTCACATATGTAATTTAAAAGAATCTTTCTAGCAAACGCTGCCACCTGGCACAACTAATTGAAATTCACCATCAATCGATAAAATGGCTAGTCTGGATGCGGGTCGTTTTATAAGTTCACTGGAGGTTTTTACTTCAGCGAAACTATTTTAGTTATACGGCCTTTGCGCCACTGACTTCTAGGCTGGTTTGTTTCACAGATTATGACCTAGTCGTTTACTTGTAGAGGCGGAGCCCTTTCATGCCACTTGGGTCGCTTTAGAAGTTGCGGTAAGTGTTCTACAATCGAAATCTTCCATAGGCGGTCTTTAAGATTCAAAGCAATCTTCCATTTCTTTCGAAGGCAAATGGTTTGGTCATCTGGAAGAGGAGTTTGTGTTGAATTTACACAACCTATTAAAAAATGATTTGGGGTTAACGGATCTTCTTCATCGATGGTAATTGGTATATCCGTCAGCGGACGTGCATTGATTATATTTTTGGCTTCGATCATGTAAGACAATACTTTAGGTTTGGGTAAAAAAAATAATATAAACTGAATTTTACAAAACACAACAAAATCAATTTTATTCGAAACGAACAGTATCAAAATTAACACAAACAAAATAACATAAAAAATATATTTCATCTGCCAAATGTGTTCACCGGCGACACCGCATCTGAAATTAAAAGAGAAACCTGTAAGCCAATTGCGTATCCCAGAAATACCTGAAATACATACTTTATACAATTTAAAAAGAAAAGCAATAGTAAAACGGCAAAACTACACCATACACACCGTCGCACTTTATTCAGGGGTACGCTACGCATGCAGTTTTGACCGCACAAGCAACCAACGAGTACATTCATTGCCGGCTCTATTTCAAACCCCTCAACACACACAAACTAATGTATAGCGGAACCACGATCTGACTCACACTCTACATTGAGGAACTAGACAGTATCAACCACCAGCCATACTTTAGTGGGACTAGGGAGAGAAACCGTACATATGCACACTACATTCTACAAGCCGTCTCCTTAGACGTTTACTTATTTCCTTGCCGGCTCTCTTTCAAACCCCTCAACACACACAAACTGATGTATAGCGGAACGTCGATCTGATTCACACTACTTTGAGGAACCAGCCAGTATCAACCACCAGCCATACATCAGCGGGAATAGGGAGAGAAACCATGCATAAGTACACTACAGTCTACAAACCGTCTCCTTAGACGTTTGCTTAATCCATTGCCGGCTCTCTCTCAGACCCCTCAACACACACAAACTAATGTATATCGGAACCATGATCTGTCTCACACTCTACATTGAGGAACTAGACAGTATCAACCACCAGCCATACATTAGCAGGACTAGGGAGAGAAACCAGGCATATGCACTGCACACTACAAACAACAAACTACAAGCCGTCTTCATAGAGTATACTTATTTCATTGCTGGCTCTCTTTCAAACCCCTCAACACACACAAACTAATGTATAGCGGAACCATGATCTGTCTCACACTCTACATTGAGGAACTAGACAGTATCAAACACCAGCCATACATTAGTGGGAATAGGGAGAGAAACCGCACATATACACTCTACACGGCGTCCCCTTGTACTTTCACTTATTACATTAAAGTTGATTACCAAAAACAAAACAACACAAAATAAACGTAGGACATGCAATACACAAAAGGTTTAGTGAAAGAACTCACCTTCTTTTACTCGATAAATAAATATTATGTATCTATGTATGTATTTAAAACTACACAAACTAAAACCCACTGAAGCTAACGATCTACACTCAATGGCACTATTCGACATACTGATCATGTATGATCACTACTAAAGAGAGGTAGAGACTATACCGATTCATTTTGTCCTGACAACTCAACAACATACGGAAAAGATGTTGCCAGGACCTCCGCAACAAATCATATTTATTTCTTCTTTTTTTTTAAAGTGAAACTTACTATTATTTTGACTCTTACAATCAGGACACTTTTAAGAGTTTCTAACGTAGGCACCTCTTCCGAAAGTGTTTTCATCATCAGGCGCTTATTAACTCGAACAAGGCGCTCCCAGCAGTCACCGGAATTTGGATTAGACGGATAGTTGAAGATCCACTCGATGCTTCGGCTGGTGGCTTCTTCTTTGATTCGGTCTACATCGAACAAATGTTTTTTTTAGGTCCTTTTTAGCTCCTATGAAGTTAGTACCGTTATCACTTCTGATTCTGACGGGTGTGTCTCTTCGGTTGATAAAATTTCGAAGGCATACAATGAATGCATCGGTAGATAGGTCTTCAGCTAATTCAATACATGCCGCTTGCACAGTCAGGCATGTAAGAATAACGCCTAATTTTTTTTTCTCGTTTGCGACCAGTTGCCACATTTAGGGGTCCAAATAGATCGACTCCGGTGTATGTAAACGGGTCGCAAAAGCCAAAGCTGACTAAATACTTCCAGATTTCGAAGGTACTTGTCGATGGAGCTATGGACGCAGTCAACTTCCTGAACCAATGAATGTTCGGTCTCCGAAAATTTTTGTTTCTTTTAATGAAGTTTTATTGTTGAGTAAGAAAAGCAACGCAGTTGACACTTGGGGTTGATGTCTCGTCTCTGCTTTCATTGGTTTTTCGGTTTCGAACATCCAATTAGCTTTCGATAGCATTTTAAGCAATTCTTCGTAGCTTATTTCTGTTGGTGCCTTTGGTGCAGACAATGCTAACACTGTATTGAAGTGCTTCGAACCAATTGAATTTAGAAGAAGTTTCTTGCAGTACTCGGAATTTGAGGTTATGTCCTTCATTTCGGTGTAATTTTTGAAGCGTTGAATATAGATCTTGTAGCTTTCTTTTGATGAGTCGAATTGTTCGAAATTTGGAATTAAAGATGTTTGCACTTGATTCTGGAGTCTGGTGGAAGAGTTGGTGGTGTTGGTGGCGTTGGTGGCATCGCGGTTGCTGGTCAGTGTTACTAATTGATCTATCATCCTTTTCTGGTCAGACATAAATTCTGCAAACTGTTCTGCGTCCATTTCGCTTTTACCTCGTCGCCAATTTGTTGTGGAATCCGGGAAGTATCTATCGAATAAAAACCTTTTTATGAATCGCAATAAAAATGAGAACACGTTGCTACAGTTCAAAGTCTATCTTTTATTACCAAAGAAGAAGAAGAGTTATCGATTTTTAAAAGAGAGAGAGAGCGATATAACTTATCAACTTAAGGTTAAGGTCATAACACAATCTGAGCACAATCTGAGCTAAAGATTAAGGTCATAACATTTACTTTTCTTGTTCTTATGCGCGAGACACTACATACACATTGACCGGTTTGTTATTTACTTATTATTATTTTTTTTTTTCGTCTGTGGTGTGGTTTTTTTTTTTTTTAATTGCGTCTAATTATCAATTTTTATTTTGTGGGACATAGGAGTCGCTCCACAAAGTCACACATTTAATTGATGGCTTTTAAGTTAAAATCCCGTGGATCGTAAAATGATTTACGCTAAAAAAAATAAAAAAATTTTCGAAACTACCGAATTTATAATGATGGTAATCTCACGATTATTTGAATGACTTTCAACGGATTATTATAGTTCGACATTATTTTCTCTTCCTTCCGGAGAGAATCCAAAAAAAAATCAAGTAAAACCAAAAACAGATTTCTTCAAGCCGATTCTCGAGGTATCACAGATACTATAGCTCGTTATGATCAATATCTATGTACGCATATGACAAGTTGAAACAATATATATATTCAATACAAAGTTACCTGTTTACCAACGGGGAGTTACCCAATTCGGAAACCCTTCCATACGCCGCGCCGTCGCAGTAGTGCACATCTGTTGGGCTGAAAGGTTTAAGGTTAGGAAATAATGCAATATGGTTACATACATAAAGATGATCCTGACAACTATATTGAATGTCATGCAATTCACGTTTGTCGTTCTAACTCGGGCCGACCGATGCGATCGCAAAAATCTAATGAGGACTGCGACACCATCCGACGGTCCCCATTCATCGACAAAACCAATCGAGAAACCGATATTATCTTAGAACTGTTCGTAAAAAAAAAACTTTATGTACGGACAACGAGTTTAAATCTACAACCATCTGTCGGATTGAAATATACGTTGCGATGCCTTAGGCATTCGTGAGGTCTGACTAATGTATTCGGAACCTTTCCCGTCAATGCGATCAGAAACATCTTTAGTCTCCGTCCTCTCCCAGAAAGGGTCGGATTTCCATATTCCCCTCGTGACAGGGCCGTCCCAAGGCCGCGGGAATTTTTCTTCCGTCGACACGCGGTTAGGATTGGCGAATAGGAACACCAAGGCGCACAACAAAAAAACAAAATTCGACTATGGGAGTGGGCCGGTGGTCGACTGCTTCTTATTAGTTGGCGCGTTTCTGGCCGGCGCGTGGGTGAACGTCTTGGTTGGCGATGGCTTCTCCGCGTGGCTTCGTCCGCTACCGCGTGGGGTTATATTGGGCAATCCGCCTTGCCGAGCGCTGGACAAATCGCCCACTGCTACTAAAAGAAAATATCAATCAGACATTGCGACCTGTTTGGGTTGATATGTCGGATTCCCGAAACCGAAGACTTACCTCCTGTGTATAAAAAAAAAACTCGGTGGGTCTAGGGCGCTGGTACAGTCTTTCAGCTATTTTATAGCCGCCTAGGAAACTCGTCCCTGTACTTAGACTGTGGCAACTTTTCACACTGCGCACGTCTTATTATTTTTCTGTTTTATGTCTATAAAATTTTTATATGATTTCCACTTTAATATATATATAAATATAACTATACTTTTAATCTTTTAATTTTCTTGCCACGCCAAAAGTGGAGTCTGTTCTGCGTTTTAAATTAGAAATGGCCGAACGAAAAATGTACGTTCGTACCCAAATTATATTTCTTACACCACAGGATAAGTTTTAAAAAAGTATTCTTTATTTTTCTTTATCCTAAGTGGCTTGTTTAAACCGTAGAGAATGAACTGTTCTTTGACAAGTGTATTATAAAACTGAACTTAAAGTCTAAGATACTTAAAGTTTACATGTCGTATCCCATCCAAATGGGTGATGGTAGTTGATGATGAGGCTGTAGTTTTATGGTCATCGTTCCCTCTTTGTTTATACAGTTGTTTGTACTTTGGACTTTGATCGTGGACTTTGATAGTGGACTTTGATCGCTAAGATTGAGGGTGATGTAGAATCGATAGAATTCTACTTGAGAGTAATGCTTATGATTACTTAGCATTTTTGTGTTTATGTTTATGTTACATTGACCGTGTTAACTCCCCTCTTTCTTAAATGATGCGACCCGCGTCTTGTATATCTTCTGAGAGACGTTGAATATTTTTGTTTATCTCGTCGACATTGATTTCGTCGTTAAAAATATTATTTATTGATTGTTTTGATTTTGAAAAGAAGCAAAAGAAAAGTACTGACAGTGCAATTATTATTGTCGCAATAAAACTGAAAGATAAACTGTCGGATACAATATTATTGACTTTGATTTGTTCTAGAATTTTTCTATTCTCAATATTTTTATAAAGGAGTTCTGGAAGACTTATGTTCACATTTATGTTTTTCACTTTTACATCTTTAAAAATAGGTAATACAAAATTTTCGGTAATGATTATATTTTCGTAAGTATTATTATTTAAACATAGTTTACAATTTCCAAAATTAATAAGAGTATTGCCATATAACATGGTTTCATATGTGTTACAATTATGTATCAGTTTAGTTCTTGGAATATTTTTAGTTACTACAATGTTGTTATTTAACTGTTTAATTTCTATTTCTCTATTGACTGTAAAGTTATAAATCGGATTTTCTTTAAGTAAGTTATTTATACATTCATCGTTAATTCTTTTTAATTGTTTTTTTAATACAATTTGATCATTCGTGTATTTGTACCAGATATCATCACTTAATATTAGTTCTCTGTATGGTATGTCTAATTCTAAATTATTTTTATTTGGAACGGGTTCCAGTATCATCTTATGATATGTATTATTACAAAAGTTTGGTATCATTACCACAAAAATTATTCTTTCTTCATGAAAAATGGCCGAACTTTTAATGAACATTAAATCTCTTAATGTTATATTATATGTTTTAAAATCGTGTGAGGTCAAAATGTCTCTTCCTAATGTGCCTAACCTGCACATCATTAAATTTTCTTTAACTTTTCTAACTTGATCTCTAAGAAGTTGGATATCATATTGAATTTGGAAAGTATGTTGCATATGCTCTATTGTTACGTCTTTAGCTGTTCTTCCAAGATTTGTTAATTGGTTACTTATTTGTTTTTGCTGTTTATTAATATGGTCGGTTACCGCTCTCATTGCGATATTGAATTGATCATTAATTTTAACTTGATCATTAAGGCTATCAATTATGTTCTTATTATTTTTTTCGTTGATTTCTAATTTTTGTTTGATATCTAATGCATCATCGGCATCCATTGTGCCTGCTATAAATTTCAACCCTTTACCTAAAATATCAAATAAGCCTCTTTTTGTTCTGGTATGATGTGGTAGAAGATTATTTATTTCTTCTTCAAGTGCTTTAAAATTGTGTAACATACTTGGGTAATGGTTGCAAAAACTGAAGTTCCCTATATTAGTTCTTATTAATTCTAAGTTTTTACTCCATGAGTCTAAATTTATTGTGTAAAGGATTTTTGTATAATTATTGATGATTTGAAGCTCATCGCTTTTAACTAATACAAATCCCTGACCGTCGTTTAAGTACTGTATTTCTAGTCTTTGTCCTTGTCCGTTATGTAATTGCATCATTAGGATGAAAGTTATTGTAAATTGTAGAATCATTTTTTTCAGTAATTTTATGCACTTTGTAGATTGTTTTCTGTTGCTGTTTCCTGCTTCCTTGTTGTTAGATTTTTATTTTTGTTCTTCCTTCTTTCCTTCCTGTCCTTCTTTCACTTCTCTCACTGTTTGTTTGATTTTTAATTTTTAAATAGTTATTGATTGTCAATCGTAGTCACAAATTTCACTTTCGTTAATAATTCTTTTTCTTTTATTAACTTTTTCGACTGTTTTTGCTTTTTTAAAAGGGATTTAATAATTTCTTCACTTTAACTTCAAATTTTTTTTTGAGTTTTATTCACTTGCCCCACGTTGTTGGGCGCCAATTATATTTCTTACACCACAGGATAAGTTTTAAAAAAGTATTCTTTATTTTTCTTTATCCTAAGTGGCTTGTTTAAACCGTAGAGAACGAACTGTTCTTTGACAAGTGTATTATAAAACTGAACTTAAAGTCTAAGATACTTAAAGTTTACATGTCGTATCCCATCCAAATGGGTGATGGTAGTTGATGATGAGGCTGTAGTTTTATGGTCATCGTTCCCTCTTTGTTTATACAGTTGTTTGTACTTTGGACTTTGATCGTGGACTTTGATAGTGGACTTTGATCGCTAAGATTGAGGGTGATGTAGAATCGATAGAATTCTACTTGAGAGTAATGCTTATGATTACTTAGCATTTTTGTGTTTATGTTTATGTTACATTGACCGTGTTAACTCCCATACTAACGTGTATGTGCGAGGTGCGCGCTTCTGATTCAGCGCGACGTTGCCAGACAAGCAAAAACGTGAATTCCGCACTTTTCGCGGACTACAATACCCACATTGAATCTGAGGGTGCTGGCACATGAGAAATTAGTTTTTGACCGAATGCCGAGAATTATTATAGGTGTTTAGTTGCACTTTCGTGCCAACACCGAAAAAATTTTCCTTACAGATCGCATGACTAGGTCTCGAAAATTGAACTTAAACATATCCTTTTTTAAAACGGTTTGCAGCCGAGCAAGTGGTATAATCATGCTTGAAATTAGGTATAGAAGTTCATTTTAATCTTTTAGCATTTTCAATGGGTCTGCGTTATCCGACTGAAGCATTTTATTTCCTTTGTTATAGATCGGAGAACATTCATAAAAAAAAGCAGGTAGAGCTTGTTTATATTGTCCGTCAACATCTCATGCAGGTGAGATGCTGTATAGCATCTTTCTTTATTCCCTGCTAATGCAAAATGAAGCTTAAGCTCATCCCATTGATCTACAACTTTGACGATGGCCTCATACCTTGACAGCCAGCGAGTTACAGCCAGTTTAGGAATTTTCAAGGGCTTACTTCCATTTATCAACGCGAACACTTGTGCATAATCTGCTTGCCTCTTAGTACTATTTGAAAACCAGTTGTGACACTCTTTGGCAAGAAACTCTAAAAGCCGTGGTAATAGCTTGCAAGATTGTTCTGCAGCAAGGTGCAGCGAATGGCAAATGCATTTGATTGTCACCAGCTCTGGAACAGTCTCCTTCAAAATTGATGATGTGATGATTGACCATCACATTTGCATCACCCATCACACAACTCCAATCAATTGTTCAATTTTAAGGCCATCATCAGAAAGCTGTTTTTTAAATTCGTTGGCAAGAGTTCTGGCATCACCTGCTTCGATTTCCAACAACTTATAAAGTGTTGTCACAACTTTTTTATTTTTTTTGCTGAAGTATTTAATCATAATACACATCATTTTGTTTGTGTCCACCATCGGTGGATTGGCTTTCGTCAATTATCATCGAATTAATTGATTCATTAACATCGGCAATTAGTTCATTTTGGAAGCAAGGACTTAGCACGTTTTTGATGAGGGCTGTGCACTTTGTTCTATGTATTTTCATTTACCCTATGATTGCCGACGAGCTGTCAATATTTGTTAAAAGGACAGCCAGATGGTCAGTAGTTTTAATTGAGCAATTCTCACAAATAAACGCGGCTAATTTTAATTCAGCCGATTTTCTTTGCTCCGAAATTTGATTTGGAATGAACTCAGTGATTTTCTTGGAACTGCTTGCTAAGTTTGAGAACTTAAATGCTTCAAGATGTTTCTTTGTTTTGCCATGAGCAATTAAATCCGATTTATGCGCTTTCATGGTGCTTTTGTATAGCTTGCAAAGCACCCTACAAGTGTCACCAAGAACAGGAGCGACCCATACTGAGAATCATACATTTTTTCATACACACACATAAAATATTAAATCTAGTTTGCAAAACTTACGTGAAAATTGAGTTTCTGTTTCCCAAGCCTTGCGATATCTTTGTGCCATGTTTCTTAGATCAACACACGCTTTTCGATATTAGGATAGCGTTTAAGATATTGAATACAAGTTATAAAAATACATAGATTTCTATGCCAGTTGAATATTGCATTCATATTTCAATATTATTGCTGTTCTTTTTTTTTCAATAAAATCTTTAAGAGCTCTTTTGGTGGGAAAAACCACCAATCTGGGAACACTGGT
The DNA here is from genome assembly GCA_949752695.1 of Melanostoma scalare. Classification (NCBI taxonomy): domain Eukaryota; kingdom Metazoa; phylum Arthropoda; class Insecta; order Diptera; family Syrphidae; genus Melanostoma; species Melanostoma scalare. Next base: position 161,758,330 of record OX456986.1, read on the forward strand.
TAATATGGTGTTGATTTCGGCGTTCATATCGACCACCGTATTATCCAGTTCTTCATTCTCACTTGTGGAATGCTCATTATTTTTCTCACTTCTAAGATTGTAACCACCTCTATCTTTCATCATTTTATTTTCTTTACTTTACTTCGTTTGTTGGCTCCTGAGAAACTTATGCCCGACACTCGTTTCTTTTTTTTTTTTTACTTTGAATCCGAGCAAATTGATTTCTTACTTTTAATTTATTGTCAAATCTCAAATATACGACGCGATACTTTTATGAAGGGGCTGTTAAAAAACTCCTCTCGGCTGATTTGTCAGATACAACGAGCGTTCTGATTGGTTTATGAAAATTTTTTATAGGCTGATTTGCACCTTTTGTTGTTCTCGATACAACGGGCGTCCTAATTGACTGCAAATTTCTTTGGCGTCTAATTTTTACCACACTTTAATGATAAACAAGACACACAGACAAACAAATTAAGTAAAACATGTAATGTTGTTATTGCGACGGCGTAAATCTTATGCTTTACAGATACTTATTAGTACAGTTTACTTATTGTCCGTCTGTGGTCTTCGGCGTTTGAAAATGAACTACTCTTAATCTGTCATGATTTCCATGGATACGGGGTAAAATCCACTGGAAAGCGACAATATGTTCTTCTCATTCTAACATTACGAAAATTGGTCAAGGCTGAAGGTTCTTTCCGGTCAGTTTACAGAACTTGGCAGAAAATCTTCATCAGTGACGACATTTCTATCGAAAGGAAGAACTTCTGTTTTCTTGAATGCGTTGATTATGTTTATTGGTGTCATAGCTCTGTAAAAAGGTTTTTATGATTATATTTCTGCTAAATGGTAGGTAGAGACTGGTTGTCCAGGGATTCGTAGCATAAAAGAGTCCATTTCGCTGTTGTAAAATTTTTTAAGTGGACCAAACACACCCACATCCTTTGGCTGCAGTTTCGAGGTTGTATGTGGATGAAAAGTCAGAATTGCAACACCTGAGCTTTTAGTCAAGTTAAGAACTTCTAATGCTAGGTGCGAATCGTAGTTGTCCGCGATAAGTACACTCGGGTTCGTTATGCTGTTATTTGTGCTTTTTATGAAATGCTTTTAATTATCTCCAAAAATAGTTCCGAGTTCATCTAGCCGGAAGATATTGCTAATCCCAAGGATCCTGGCGGCGCCGGCGCTCCATTAAACATATGGCTTTTGAATTTCTTCCGTGGGAACTAGCACTAATAATGCAGCATTTTTGTTGCGGCTATTGTGGCCGCAAACGAAACTGTTCCGTCAACCTCAGTAAAACAAACTTGGTTTACTCTTGAAGGAGGTTACAAATCCTTTATTGTTAAATAAGATACAAAGTATTATAATTCTATGAATAATGATTTACTTATTTTACTTACTTAGTTTCTTAGATACTTCTTATTGGTTAATTTATACAAATCAAAGCGAATTTTCCCGGACAGCTCGTGGTCGTCTCTCTCTCTCTGGCGGAAATAAAAGAATTTAAAAGATGGCCGCAAATCGAAATGTGTAATTTATGCCGGACTCACAATGCCGCTTTAGCTTCAGCTTCGTCTACGTTACGATGCACCCGCTTTGAGTTTGCTAAGAATTATTTTGGACCTCTGCTTTGTTAAGAAACAATAACATGAACAGTGAAATCGAGACAATTAAATTTGTTGCAAAAGTAGCATAATCAGCCTACCTTGGATATGTTAAGTTCATTGAAGAAGACGAAGTAGGAACTGAAAGACGTTTGTGGGTTCGAGAACTCAATCTACGAAGAGATGAGATAGGATTCTTTGCTCTAAACTTCAACCAAATGAAGGATAAAGATCCAGAGCATTTTTACAAAATAACAAGGATGTCTCCAGAATCATTTGAAATACTCCGGTCACTTATTGAACCACATCTGCAGAAGACGAGTTGGAGAAAACCCATTGAACCGAGTGCACGGCTTTTCTTAACTCTGTTGTAAGTTGTTAAAGCGAAAATGTTACCAAATTTCTCTTCAAGGTATTTGTCGCAAGGAGTACCAAAGCAGGTCCTCGCTTGGATGTTTCGCATGGGATATGCAACAGTCGCCAACATCATTTACGAAACAGCCGACATTCTTTGGTCCTGCTTACTTAGGTGCTCAAGACAATACCTTCGTGGTGTAAGAGACGGTATTAAAAATTCCAATTGGTCATAAAATTCCCATCTGTCGTTTAGAACAGCTTCACTCCCAGAAGGTTTTTCTAATGACCTTTTTTCACGAACAAATCGATCTCTGAGGCTCTTCCACCACCGCTGTTTACAATCTGCAACTAAATTTATTATTTTTTTTTTTTTTTTTGATATTGTAAATAAAGAATAAAAGGTACATATGTACATATAAACTGATTGCCTACCTGGTTTGTTTAGCTCTTGACTAATTTTTTCCCACATTTGGTTTCTTTTTAAAACGTTTTTGTATGTTTTTGATTTTATATTGTAGAGAGACTCGTTTTCCCTCACTAAACTTATCAATTGTTCTTCAAAGAACATTTTTAACAAAAAACAAAATACAGCTTCTCGAATCCACAAAACACACAAAATGGACATTCAATGATTTTGTCGTTGTTTTTTCTGTCAAAGCAAGCAAAAGTTAAACCAAACTGAACTTTTGCTTTGAGTTGGAGACACATTACGTTGTATTTTGGACACGAACCAACGTAACAATAAAGTCAAAGCGACATTGTGATAGGATATACTGATTTCCTATGATTGAACTCATAAACGTCAGGCGAAGCCGAAGCTAAAGCGGCATTGTGAGTCCGGCATTAAAGATGGCTGCAAAAGTGCGAAGTGAAGGCGAAAGGTACTCCCTCTGTTGGCTAGTGAGAGGCTACTCTTATGGTGCGCCCACACCTCTCTCAACAATGTTTTTTGTTGCATAAATTTTTTGTGTTTTTTGGTGCAAATATCTATTGATGTTTCTGCACAGTTGTTATTATTCTTCCTAACGAGTCACAGCCAACTCCGATTAAAACAATTTTGTTCAATTTGGTTGGCTTTTATTTCCTATTGGATATACGTAGATGAATTAATTCAGTTTACAATTTCTAATTAGTTTAACTTACGTTTAGTTTTTTCTTCTATTCTTGATTCTTATATTTAGTTACTTAAATTATTCTATTTTACTTTTACGTTGACGCTGGTGAACTGGTCTCCTCTGTCTTCTGCTGTCTGCCTTTTCTCATGGTTCATATGGTATGACATTTGCAAAACCAAAAGATGGTCAAAAATTAAAAGATGGCTAAAGATAAAAGAAAAAGATGGCGACTTCATCAAAAGGGAAAATTTTCAACGACGTTGCCAGATTCGCTAACAGTTGTAGTTGCAGTTTCGTCTAAATTAAAAATTCTTGTTCCATCGGAAAATTCAGGGTGCCTCTGAAGAACATTTAACAAATTATCAAAAAATATTTGAATGGAAATTTTATTGAAAGATGTGGTAGGCTGCATGCTTCAGTTTTTTTTTTTTTATAAGGACAGCTCAGATACCTTCCACTGAATCCCCAGCAAATATGGACGTCACTTCTCCAACGCTGAAACTATAGCGAGTACCTCCAGCTCATCTGAATGATAATTTTGCTCCGATTTTTTTGTAGCGCTACTCTAATAATAGACCGGATGAAATTGGTCGTCAACTTTACTCTTTCGCATCAGTATATCTGTCAAGCTTACCTTACTTGCATCTGTATGTAGTTCTGTAGCTGCTTCTGGGTTGTATATTATTAGAACAGGTCTGATAAAATTCTCTTCATATTATCAAAGAATTTTTTCTGTTCTAAAACTGAATGCTACTTCGTTTCTCAATTGTCGTTAAAGGTGCAGTTTCTTCAGCAAAACGAAAGATAAACTTCCTGAAGTATCCAACTAACCCTAAGAAACTTTCGAGTTGCAAGTTTCAAGTTCAAGTTCAAGTTACTTTGTTTATCCACGACTCTACTACTATGAGGCTCACCTTTGACTGACTATTCTAATTTAAAATATCTTAATGCTAATGCTTTATGAGTTATTCCCGGTAAGATGTTCATTGTTCAGTCATGATGATGGGATGATCGGATGTTTACATGGATTATTTGGTTGCCGAATCATCAATTTCTCCAGTATGTTACAGGGTAACTATGTGTATCTTAACTTGCATATACAGGGTGGCGCACGAATCGTGCTACAATATGAAATTTAAATAGCTCTTATTTTAATCGATGTATTTCAATAATTTTTTAATTATTGGATTAAAGATTAAATATTATTCTAAATGACTAATGGTTTTTAAAGATGCTAGACCACAAATGACCTCCACGTTCATCCACGCATATGCGGCACCTGATCAGAAAATTGTTCATTGCGGCCCTGAAGGGTTGCCGATGCCACAGCCACTATTGTATCCTGTACCCAAACATTGGGATCTCAATGATACGGTCTTCGTTCGATGCTTCCGGATTGGGCAAACATGTTCACCAGCCTCATAATGGTCCATCTACTCGGGGGAGTACCTCCAAACTCTCGCCTAAATTCCTTTTGGACGGAAATGACGGACTGCAAAGCATGGTATCGCTGCACTTTCCAAATCTTTTTTTCAGTATCCCAAGCACTTATTCTGATAAATCTAAATAGTAGCCTATAAAGTAAAAAAAAAAATTAAGCCGATTGCTCACACTGAAAAAAAAATTATTAGGTTTTTTGTTTTTTGTAGCACGATTCGTGCGCCACCCGTATTTCACTTTATTGCTTTTTTTGTTTTGTGTTAAATCGAATCTATCTGACTTTTATTCTTTTGTTTATAATTAAAGAATATGTCATTAAGCCAAAATTCTTTGGATTTGCTTTTTCTTTTATTTCTCGACGATCTGAAGACTTGTTTTGTGGACTGCCCAGTCACCCAGTTCCTTACATTTGTTACACGGGAACTTTTTCTTTGCACGTTCTAGCTTTTCAGAATTTTGCTTTTTCTTGTTGAACTGTCGTTTTGCAACAAAAGCTGTTACTTCATTTGTCTTGTGAGTTCGACTTGCACGCAATTCGATTGAGCATAGTTTTTCAATCAGCAGATTAAGCTTTTGATTTTCGGATGGGATAGTATCCCAGAGATCACGAAAACGATCGTACTCTTTTCCAAGCGTACACATAACTCGTTCATTTAATATTCTTTCTGAAAGGGTTTTTTCATATCTATTTTAGCATTCTTTTTTATTATATTAGTCCAAAGCGTTGAACACAATGTTGAAACTGTTCGCAAAGCAAAAGATGAAAAAGTTTGTGAAATACGTAATGCAGTTGAACTTATGGTTGGGCGACTTGATTCCCAGTTGAAAGTAAAACTTGTCACTTTGGTGCGTCAAAAGAATTCACTTAGTCAAGAGACTGAACAGCTAGAGCAACTCCTACAAGAGATCGAGCAACAAATGATAATATGTTCCAAATCGCAGTTAATTATGAAATCGCCAGAATTGCTTAAAATAATTCATCGAGTTCGAATAAAACCTATGGCCAGTTACATAACTGCTCCAGTACCTGCTGATTTTCACAGCGAAATAGTTCCTCAGTACGATACTGGTAACTTTCTTATGAAGCGCTTTTCACAACTCCAATTAAAAGGCGCACCTGTCTATTTTGAACCACTGGAAAGCAATGGCTTACAATGGCGCCTTAAAGTTTATCCAAATGGAAATGGGGCAGTTCGTGCGGAATATATTTCCGTGTTCCTTGAACTGGGTGCAGGATTTCCAGAAACAAGCAAGTACGAATATCGTGTGCAAATGTGAACCAGTTTACAGCCGCTTTGTTGAATAAAAAGACAATAAAAACAGAAAAAGATTACTACAAAATATAGTTTTACACAGCAAGGTACATTAAACTTCCAATGGCCTCTCGAAATGGATATGTCGATATGTTGTCTTCCTTTGTAGCTTCAAATTTGATGTTTGGATCAGCAGGTGTGCTTATTGGTGATTAACAATCCATGTTGAAATTTTTCAGAACTCGTTCGCAATACTGCTCCTGGTTGAAATCCATGGACGAAGTGATGACAAGTTGTGCCTTCTAGCCTTTTTGAGACCAACTAACAAGGGCCAATTCCTCTGTTGGTTTAATGGATTCATCAAGTACACCTTCTAAATCATGCGCACGTAGGTATACTAGTACTTGGAACTTCCATAGCGAAAAATCTTTCCCATTAAATTTTTGCAAAATTATATTTTTGTCCATCGTGGTAATGTAAAGCCTTCTAGCAGTTTTATTGACTTCGTGCTGATAACGTGTTGAATAAAAAGACAATAAAAACAGAAAAAGATTACTACAAAATATAGTTTTACAAAATGAAAAGATTTATTTAAGCGGGAACTTTTAGAAAAAGCCCGCCAGCCAGAACAAAAAGAAGATGATGAATGTCGAGTAATAAAAGTAAGAGAGACAATATATATTACAGATTAGACAGAAGATGTTCGACTTCGAATTCGAAATTGGGTCTGTTCAATGAAGAGTACGTGTTCATTTGTTTAGCTGTGTTCCTTTAGATAGATGTGTTCAATTGTTATATTCAACACGCTTCCTCTAACTTAGACGATTAGATGATGTGCCTTTTGCGACCCAGTCGTGGCGTTGGAAATTAATACTCGGCAACTCAGTAGTAGAAAATGAGATATAAGGTATTCTATCGGAAAATACAGAAATACAAATAAGTTGGTTTTATATATTCATGTTGGTTTCGGTCTCCAGTTGTGTTTATATGGAAATATAAAGTATAATATAAATAAAGAAATATATGTAAATTTTTCTTTTGTTTTATTTTATTAAATAAACTTATCACAACTATTATTATTTTATTCGACGCGTTTCGAAATTAGAATTTCATCCTCAGGTGACAGGTGTTTTGCCTTTCAACTTAATTTTAGTCTTTTGTTTTGTTTGTAGGTTTCGGCTATTGTTGTCTCTTTTATATTGGTTATAATATGTATATCTGTCTAGTTTAATTTTCTTTCCTGATCGTTGTTTTTGTTTTGTTTATTATTCTTATTATCTAATGGTAATTTTTTTGTTGTTTAAGTGCAGTTTCAAATAGTGCGTTTGTCTTGAATATTAATTTGTCGTTCATTAGTTTGTCTTTTTCTATCTTGTGTGCCTTGTAAATCTCGAACTCCTCTAGTGCGTCAAGTGTTCTTCCTTTCTTGCATAAGTGCAAAGGTTGCAAGTTTGTATCAAAATCTGTGTAATTATGGTTTGACTCCATTAAATGTAGAGCATAATTAGATTTTGTGTTCTGTTTTGGTCTATGTTCTTTATTACAGCCAAATTCATATTTTACAGCCAAAAAAGAAAACAGACATAAAACAACAATCAGGCGTATATAAAATAAAATGCAATGATTGCAACAAATACTACATTGGACAGACTGGAAGAACGTTCTACGATCGTTTTAAAGAACATAGACCAAAACAGAACACAAAATCTAATTATGCTCTACATTTAATGGAGTCAAACCATAATTACACAGATTTTGATACAAACTTGCAACCTTTGCACTTATGCAAGAAAGGAAGAACACTTGACGCACTAGAGGAGTTCGAGATTTACAAGGCACACAAGATAGAAAAAGACAAACTAATGAACGACAAATTAATATTCAAGACAAACGCACTATTTGAAACTGCACTTAAACAACAAAAAAATTACCATTAGATAATAAGAATAATAAACAAAACAAAAACAACGATCAGGAAAGAAAATTAAACTAGACAGATATACATATTATAACCAATATAAAAGAGACAACAATAGCCGAAACCTACAAACAAAACAAAAGACTAAAATTAAGTTGAAAGGCAAAACACCTGTCACCTGAGGATGAAATTCTAATTTCGAAACGCGTCGAATAAAATAATAATAGTTGTGATAAGTTTATTTAATAAAATAAAACAAAAGAAAAATTTACATATATTTCTTTATTTATATTATACTTTATAGTTTTATATATGTTCATAATTAATTTACTTACCGCAGTTTGCACTCCCACGACTGATGCTTTCAAATGTTCATATTCGTCTGTGAGAAGGCGAACAAAATGAACGATTGTGGAGAGCGCAAACTACGACGAGTAAGTAAAGTATAGCTTATCAACTCTCGGCTAGGTGGCGTTGCTGCGTACATGAAAAGTTCTGTTCGGTGAGTTCTGTTCGTTTGTTGTTTCGGTGTTGCGTTCGGTGGGCGTTTTTCGACAGATGATGAACTTGGATCTACATCCATTGGTTCAAATTTTTGTGGGTATTGTTTATATTGCTGTCTATTTTCGTTTGGTCTTTGATAGTTTTGATTGTACTGTTTTTGGTTTGAGGAATTAAAGAATGGTTTAGGTTGCCAATTATTTCCTTTATTATGATTGTTATAATTAAATCGATTTGATTTGATATTGCTATTTTTATTTTTTGATTCGTTTTTCTCACCTGTATTGAAATTAAAGCTATTGTTCACAAATCCTGCCTGTGAAATTTCATGAAGTGCTGACTCCATGCTTGAGGGTCTTAAGGAATTCAAACTGGTGGTTCGCATGTGAACTAGTAATTTTTCTTTGAAAATTTTTAACGCTGTTTCGTTATTTCTAGAAATATCTAAATGATTTCCGTCTTGAAGACATTTTTGGTTAAGGAGTGAAAGTGTTTTTTGAACGTAAGAGAAATTTTAAAACGTCAACACGAAATTGAGAATTTCTTAAATCATCATACAATTGGTAGCTATTTTTAAAACCACCGAAATTTTCTAGTAACATGGCTTTAATATCAGCCCATATTGTAAGGTGCGTATGAATTTCTATGGCCTGACTTGCTTGGCCTATGAATTTTGATTTTAAAAGATTTATACATATTTTCTGTCCTTGTTTCATTGTAAGTTAAGAGGGTTGGAATAATGTCATCTACGTTACTTATAAATATTGGAAGATCTTCTGTTCTTCCATCAAAAGTTGCAAGTCTTTCTATGTACTTAAGCGGATTGAGTTCTAGGACTCTTGGAATAATTAAACTACTATTTCTAGTTAAGCCACTATCTTTATTACCTTGTGCTGCTGCCGCTTGCTGCTGTTGTTGTATTTTGTTGGGTGTTCATGATGTCTTCTGTTTCTTCCTCCGGTTTCAAATATGGTTGTAGACGAGTGTGCTCGTTTTGGGTTTTTAATAATTTAAAACTGTTCTTTATTTGTTTCATAATTTTTTTTTTTTAATTATCTTTTGTCCTTCTATTTCTTTTTTTTTTAAGAATTATTTTTCCTTTATGGAACTTGTAGCATTGGTCATATTAGTTGACCTGAACTACGAAAATAATTCCACTGAAAGAGATTCAATTTTCGTTTGAATTCTTTTGTTTAACAGATCGATTTCGATTTTTCACTTTAAAAAAAATTATAATATGTAGGTTAAGGGGGGTGAATATGCCACACTTAACAGTAAATAAATAAAAATAAATAGTAAATGACAAGTTAAGTACCGTAAACCGGGGTTACTTTGCACCGTTTTTCCCCCTTTTTTTTTATAAAGCCTCGAAAAAGTTTCAGAAAAATTTTTTTTTATATAGGTACTTTTTTTTATTTCATTAAAAAGATATGAAATAATACATTTATGTTATAAAAACTTTTTAAGTTATAGTGAAAATATTTTTTTTTTTTTTTGTTTAAAAGTGGAGCAAAGTTGTTCAAGGGAGGGGCTTACTTTGCTCCGTTCTGCGTTTCCCATCATTATGCTTTTGTTTGAAGTGCTGGAGTAATGATATTCATACAGTTTATGAACAATGCTCCAAACATCCTTTCTGTGAAAAAAACAAACATCCTTTTGAAGAAAAAAACTGAACTGCAAATATTTCTCTTTAAAAAATTAATATTTTATTGTTATTATTAAAGAAAATAAGAATTTTTATTAAGCAATTCATTAGGTAATTGTGTAGCGATAAAAAAACAAAACATAAAACGTATTTAACTTCATAAAAAAACTTAATAGCAAGCACAAATAACAAAACATAAAATGTATTTCACTTTTTAAAAAACAAACATGAGGCTTAGGTAATATTGAGTAGGCAACGACTAGCATTCAATCAAAAAAAGATTTAAGTTCTGGAACTTCGAATGTACCCCTCTTAGAAACTTGTTTAGGTGGCATAATAGAGCCTAGAACTTCCGACCACGAATAGTTCAGCTCATCCTTTACTTTTGGCCATTTCCAAAACTTCAATGACTTCTGCATTGAGCTTATTTTTACGTTATTGTCATCAAATGAGACAATTTTACCTGTATACAATTGCCCTTCATAGGAAAATACGACAAACTCACCCATTCATCTCCTCGTTGAAAGTGCACTTTTAACTTCGGTAGACGCATGTTTTCCTCTTTATTCAATTTAGCTTTTAAAACGTTTATTAAAGGATGTTTTCATAATTTTATTCTTGATTCTTATCCGAGTTTGATTCATAAGCTGGAATAAAATAAATCTTTTAACTTCTATTGAGTGGAGGAATTTACAAAAATTTTTCTATCCTTATCTACCCTAATCTAACTGAATTTCCTAATCGATGCTCGTTTACTGTATTAAAGTATTCTTCTCTTACGGTACTTCCGATTGTTAACAGTTATGACGGTTCTTAATCTAGCCGTTAGATTCCACCATCACAACGATTTCCAATCGGATTATATGTTATATTTTAAAACACTTTCTTTCTACATCAAACTTGTACCATATTTTCAGGCACTTCCAATTTTCTTTTTATCTTCTGCTTTTCTTCTTTGTGTTATATTTTCAAACACTTTCTTTAATAGGAGTTCACTGAATTCTAACTATACTATACTACTTATTTTTCTTTTCGAGCGTATCACTTAATTTAATTTTTCTTTTAAACGATAGGACTTAAATTCTCTTGTTTATGTATCATATAAATACGCTGGACGTTCCCTGGTTTCCTCCTTTCGATATTCCATCGACCAAAACTGCTACTGTAGCATGCGCTTGTGCTTCTCTAGGCTTACGCCTAGCGTGCCCGTCCGCAAAACAGAACGTTTTCAAGAAGTCTTCGTTTTTTTTTCCGTTCGATATTTTTTTCCACATGACAAATTGTTTTAGGGTCTCATAGGCTAGTACTGCCTAGAATTTTTGGCGTAAACCCTTTTAATACTCTGCTACTACTGCAAAAGATTTAGACGTGTATCCGGCCCTAATATATGTAAAGGCCTCGTGTATCACAAGATATGTATATTTCCTCAAAAAGTATAAAGTTGTTCAGTTTTTCACTCGAGTCGTCTTCCGACCCCGTGTAAAAAAAAATGTAACTTCGCTGTTCTCCCTATCGTTGCACGGATCTCGTAGTATACGCTGTCTACCTGTTAGAATTTGCGAAAAGATAAAAATTTAACATTGCCTCTACTTTATCATACCGCGTGTGTACATCGATAGATTTTTTTTAATTGGGTTTTTGCCCTTTTTCGTTTCTTTCGCACACACCCGAGAAAAATGATTATGCATTTACCTGATCATGTATGACTGTAAAACGCCTACTCTTGTTGAATCGTCTTTTCTCTGCACTTCCAAAAAAAATTTCCTCACCAACGCAACGTGCCGATATGCCGGCAGATTCTTATTACATTCCTTTGCCAAGAAAAAAAAACCACCATTGCCCAATTTATTTCTCGTCGTATAATCTTACCTGCCTAAATTCACATCGCCTTGAAGCCTATAATGTTTTGTTTGACTTTAGATACTAATATTACTGATGTAAGTTCAATTGATTTAACTCACCCTTTTATGGAATTCTTCCCTAATGCCTCAGAAAAATTTAACTTGCTATAGATGTTCTCGCCTTGCCAGTCGTGTACGGAATAAAAAAAATATGGACGATCGTTTAGAGACCGTCAAATAAACGCTTACCACCCTACCGCGTGTTATCTTAACCCAAAAAAAAAAACGTCTCTATTTGTACCGTTTCGATACTTAATATAAAAAAAAAACGTCTCAATTTGTACCGTTTCGATACTTAATATATCAAAAAAAAAAACGTCTCAATTTGTACCGTTTCGATAGATATGTATTGAAATATTGAAATTGATAACTAATATAACTAATCTACTCATTTATTTTAATGCAAATGGAAAATTTTTGTAAGTAGTTACCTGTACACTTCCAAGATTTACGATGCTGAATGATGATGTTGATGATGATGTGGATGGCTTGACGCTGGCGCTGACTGATGGTGATGCTGATTGATGATGTGGATGTTGATGTGGATGGCTTGACGATGGCTGAATGCTGATGGCTTGACGATGGCTGAATGCTGATGCTGATGCTGATGGCTATGGTTCTGATGCTGATGGCTATGGTGCTGATGCTGATGGCTTGACGATAATCTGGCGTCGTGCTGTCCCTGTGACGAACACTTCGTTTTGCCCCTTTGGCCTATGCTGTCCCTTTGACGACCAATGGCTTGTTGTTTGCGTGTTGCGTCGTGCTATTCTTTGTACAGCACCCTTGGCGCGATCGTTTTAAAATGTGGCTTATTGTTGCCCAACAATTTAACACGAAAATTATTTTAATCTCGCCTTTTGCGAAAAATCCACCCGCCACAAGAAAAATAGTACATCGATTTTTCCACTTGAATCGATGATGATCGCAGCTCGATTGTCCACCACGACCACACCCTTTTTTAATTTTTAATTTTAATTTTTTAATTCCTTCGGTTTGAAGGACCAAAATGTTGCGCTGGTCTTTATTTTCTTCTTAAAAAAAACTTGTGAGAATAAATGTACACTCTTTACTTATAATTTTATGTTCTTTATTCGACTAATTTCGAGAGAATTGAACCTTTCAATAAAATGATTTGCTCTGTGGCAATGAATGGCGAAGATGGCGGGTGGCTTTGGCGACGTGTGTGGTGGTTCGTGGTTGGCAACAGAATGAAAAAGTGAATAGAATATAGCGGATCTTTTTGAGAAACATTGGCTGGCCTGTCAAGTGGAACGGGAGGAAACAAAACAGGGGTGCGTTCGAGCATTAGACTTTTTAAGTTGCCTGCACATGGTTTTGTTTTCTCCCGTCACCTGGCCGCCGTGCATTATGACTTCAACAATGCCTGTTCAGGTATTTCTAGCGGGTTAAAGGGAAATATACCACAAGCTTTAAAGCCAGAAGATCCATTTTGGATAGTTGCTGCAGAATTCCAAGCAATATTTAGCAAACCTCCGAGTTGTTCTCTTTTTAAGCGTCTACCTGTTGATTAATAGGAAAAGTGTCCAATAAGAATGTATGACCTTGTCTTTGCTAAAAAAACTTACCAGGGTGGTTGAAAATCCAATTAGATACAGCTCTCTTTCAAAAAGTCTTTAGTGGTTTAAAAAAGGACCGGTCTAACGGTTGCGAATAATGTGTTGTGTGACTAGGCAAACATAACAACTCGATGTCATTCTCAGCTGCAAAGTCTAACACTCGGATATCCGAACAATGAGAGCTATGTCCATCAAAGATGAGAAGTACCTTTCCGAGTTCCTTCCTTGGCATTAAATGTTCCTGAAGCCATCCGAGAAATAATTCTGAATTGACGTAGGCAGATTTTTCTGCCATTTTCACAACGGAACCTGGGGGTAATCCATCTTCAAACGTTCACGGGTTACGACTTGCTTCTTATGTTTTTTATTTTTCCGTCTTTTATCTGTCCACTAAACTTTTGGGGTTGATAATAAAAGTTTAACTTTACAATCACGAGTTACGAGTTGCTTGTTTTTTTATTATAATTAATAACGGTATTCATTTTGTACCTTATTCCGTCGAAATAGACCAAAATTTCCTTCGGACTCAGAACGTTCCCATTAATAAAAACAAATGGCTGGATCTTCGAATTCGCTTCCATCTTCTCCTTCTAGTACGTTTCGCAATCCGCTACAGTTTTGCCATCCAAAATAAAACTTAGTTGGGAGTCTCGTATTGAAAATTTTGAATGTTGTTTCTTGTCCGAAGTTGGGGTAGTCTTTTTCAAGACTTGCTGTAGGAATCAAGATGGAGTGAAGAAGATAGAAGACTCCACAGCAACGCCCATCTATGCAAAAGAAAATTACGAGTTGAATTTAGCATTCTTTAGATTTAAGAAGAGAAATATCATGATTTGTAAAAGAGTGATATATTTATTTATTACAGTTCAAAGTGCCATAAAGCCATCAGCGAATGAGCATATAGAAATTGAACTTACTTTCGGTCAAATGCTGCATTTCGTTCATTTTGGAGAACAATGACTTCGAGTTGGGGTCCTTTATTTTCTCCGAAAAAATTGGCATAATTTTATTTGAAAAAGCATAAAATTTTCGAACCAAACTACTGGTATTCGGGAAGAGCTGTTTAAAATCAATATCAATCTAAGAAATAAATCAAACAGAAAACGATCGATTCATTAATAAGTAATTATTAGAGTTACATTATTAAAATATTATTTCTGTATTGTAATTTTACGAGTATCAATTCAATTCAATTTAAATTTATAACTAATTACAAATGTTTATTAAGACTTAGTCTTTTATAGTAATTAACAGTTGGATAAATTCTAGTTCACTTACCAATTTGTATCCCAATGGTTTTTTTATAATGTTGCCATTTTCTAAGAATTTCCTCTGTGTATCCAGCTTTGACTACCTACGCAAGTCTTGCATTTCTTGTCGCAGTCCAAAGATGTTCAGTTTCTGTCCAAGAACAATTGTCTTTTACAACTGTCCATACAACAGCTTTCTCGTCTTTAGTTTTATTAAAGTTAAAACCCCAATCTTCTTGAAGTTTTTTCAAGTCCAAAAATGACTCGAATGTCAGTTCATGTACTGAAAATTTCTTGCCAGATTTCTTTGCGTTTTTAATTATGTATACGTTACGTATTGGTGAGGGGAATATATTGGACCGGTTGCTAGATTTTTTTTAAATTTCCATTTCTATGAGGCTATGAATGTTATCACCCTCGTTTTGCGTATGACCTTTAATTAAAAACTTATGAGTAATCGATTTAATATTTAGATGAGTGACTGCATACAGGTAAAGTTCAACTATAAATTTATTTTTATTTTGACCGGCACAGTTATCAGAGTAAAGAACTAAATTACACCCATCATCTGGTGGTGACTCCGATGAGAGCTTTTCAAAAACTTTCAATAAACATGTCCAAGTTTCATTGGCCCCGCGTTTTGCATCAGTTTCGTTCCAGAAAAAACAGTGTACATCATCGTAGGAGTTTTTGATTTGGCCGTCAACCTTTTTGTTTAAAATTGTTACCGTGAAATTGTAACTATTTAACTTTGACTTATAAAAAAATCCAAAGGTATCTCCTCTAGGAGATTGCAGAACAGCTTGCAGATCAAACACAAGCACTTTATTGGTTTGGTCTATTTTGCAGCGATCATCGTATTTTTCTTGACGGCTCAATGTTTTTTCTTCTAAATGGGCATCGCACGATTTTCGTAGTAATGATTTTTGTTCAGGTGTCGAGTTTTTGTACTGCACACACAAATCACACTGATCTTTTCTTGGGCTAAAGAAAGAAATGTTATAATCTTATTGTAAAGCTGGTGGCGACGGCGTAAATTCAGTAAAGGCGACGGCGTAAATTTAATAGAAAAATGACTGAATCGATTTTGTTTTTACATATAATTGAAATGGGTGCCTATTGATTCGCACATTTTATTACGCATTCTATTATTTTGTTTTTGACACAATTATTTTTGTTTACTTCGCATTGCCTGTTTTGTTTTTCTGTTACTTGGATTTTCAATCATTTCGCTGCACACTTACTTTGCATTTCTTATCTCGCTTACCATTTTTTCGCATTTCCATTGAACTTACAAATGATTATTTAGACTTTATTTATCTCGATAACTGTTTTTTCGCATTTTGTCTCTACGGTAATCTATTGTTTTGACATTCAATTAATTCGCTCATTATCAGATTATTATTGCTTGTGAAATCGCGCGGTTCGGTTTTTCAGAAATTTAATAAATATTTCGAAATTTGATATTATTTCTGACTAATTGGTTCTGAAAATGCTTCTAAAATATGATATATCTTTGAAAGTTCTAATCAATTTTCAATAAAGTTTGATGAGAAGCTAAGCAAACTGTTAAAATACCAAAAAAACCGGTATACAGTTCAATTTTGGATTGTTTCGCCATCGTTTGATTGGTATTTTAATTTTTGTGGATGAAAAAAGAGGCTAGAGGTGTAAAAATTCGCGCGAATTTTTACACCTCTAGCCTCTTTTTTCATCCACAAAAATTAAAATACCAATCAAACGATGGCGAAATAATCAAAATCTATATAAACAAAAGCGAACTGATCGACAAACGAAACAATAGAAAGCGAAACGAGCCAAATATAAAGTAATAAAAGGCTAAATAATCTTTAAACGAAACGAATGCAAAGCGAAGCGAGAAATATCGAAATATAGATAGACGAAACAAACGAAAAATTTAACAACAAAATGCGAAACAACAAATTGCGATACAACTTGGGCGAAACAACAATAAACGAGATAAAAATGACGAAACGTACCATACCCAATTGAAATAATCAATAAAGACATTAATAATTCAAATACAATACAAGGGCTTTTGCCACACGGCGCGTTTCTATCTGGTCTGTTTTGTACGTCTTATTCGGATGGCTTTTAAATTGAAACTGCCTCTACTTTCCCATTTGCATTGGAAGTGTCAACCACATGTAAGATGCTGGCTCTCTCACACTAACACTTGTGTAAAAATTTTGTAAAATGTGCAGTAGCTTCCAGCAGCCTTATTATTTTTACTTTGGTTTTCTTTGAAGTCCCTAAAAAGTTCAGAAATCGTCTTACCACCGCCAATGTATTCACGAGTAGATCAATTCGTGGTATTGCGTCTATGAACTGTTTAATATCGGTTAAAAGTTGTTCATCAATTCTCACATGACTGCTGTGCTGTCCTCTCAGGTCTGGTGTTAGAATTCCATTGGTGTCTGTTTTGCTTTTAACAGTACGTATAGCACGATCAGAAATATCCAAGGTTTTCATAAAAAATAATTTACAGACTCGTACCGATTGCCCTTCAACTACGAAATGGAATGCTTGATTGCAATTTCTTGGATGAGTAGCATTTGTATATTTATATTTTGGAGTTATACTGGTCATACAAGCCATAATAAACGATCTTTGAGCATCAACCTGGCCAAGTTTCCAATACGAATCAAACATAGCCTGTCTTTGATTTGCATTTATCTTTTCAGAGCATTTCAGCCTACATTTATCACCACAGGGTGGTTGAACAGAACGAGGTTTGCAAATTCATCACACAATCTTTATTAACATTGTTATAAATTGAAAATTTGGGTTTACAAATGGTTCTAATTTAACGCAATCAGAGAGATCGTTTTCATTTAGTTTTATATATTCATTATTGTTGTTTGAAGCAATGAAATTAGTTTCTGTTTCAACAAAGTAGAAAGTATTATTTTTATAATGAGTTGGAATCGGTATAGTTTTATATAATCTAAATTCTTTTGATATCAATGGAATCTTAACATGGAAAGTAAGTGTCTTTATAACATAAATTGGATCAATTATAGCAATTTTTATAATATGTGGCATACTATGAATTGAAGGTTCAAATGGTAATCTTGCAAATTAAACGAGTAGTTCTTTAATTGGGTTTTTAAAAAAAGAACTTTATTTTCATATCTTAAAATTAACTTATTCTAAGACAATGTTACTCAACGACGACGACTGCTTCGGTTCGAGTTCTGTTATAATCTCCCTCTTAATATCTGCTGTTGGTTCTTACTGGAGCTTGAGTTCTTGAACACAACCCTATTGTTTATGCTGGCCATCCGCGGTCTCGCTATTCTAAGAAGCGAATCTTAAGATAACTGTATAACATGGCTAATTAAAAATAAATGAAAATTGAATGAGAAAAAGAATGAACCGACACTTTGTTTCTAGAAATAAAACACAAGAGAATTTTTTCTTTGGGAAAAAGCCATCATGGCAAAAAACCCAATTTATTGTGACACGTCCGCTGGCCAAGCGCTCTGGTTTACAACTAACTACTTCTCCCCAAGTAGTTCTCTCTTCTCATTACATTTACTTATATATTAAAGAATATTACAATGTATTAGTTAGGTTAATTTCATGGTATTGACTACTCGTACTTTGTACGATACAGTCCCAACAAAAAACATCTGTTTTTTCTCTTCAGGATGTACTGATGTTGCTGGCAGCTATTCTCGTTCGACGTCCCTCATCGCATCGCTATCATCTATCATCGCATGGTTCACTTCTATCGTCACCTAGCCTCGATTCACTGTCCGTTCTTTCGTTGCTCTGTAAAGAATAAGATTGCCGTTGCCAGCAGCTTTCGATTAAGATTAGCACTTTCGCTCGCTCGCCAACTATTCATCTCCTTGCCCTTTCGATAACTTGCCAAGACCTACCTACCCCTACCCTGCCTAAGTAACCCCTACCTACTCTAGATCTGTTGCTCAACAGGTAAGATACATATCTTTTGGACTGGTCTCTTGAGCTGGCCGGTTTCAGTTTGCAGGACTACTGATCGCACTATTCCATCCTTGCTCTTGATTAACTCCTTAATTCGACCCATCAACCATTGTGCTGGTGGGAAATTTTCACTTTTAATTATAACCAGCTGGCCAACTTGCACAGGCTCCCTTTCCCTCCGCCACTTCTTTCGTTCTTGTAATGTTACAAGATATTCTTCTCTCCACCTTTGCCAAAAATGCTCCACTATCGCTTTCCTTTCGTTATAGAGCTTTACACCTCTCGAATTGCCCTCTTCTACTAATGATAAAGGCAACGGCCCGTTTATAGCTTCTCCTATCAGGAAGTGCCCTGGCGTCAGTGCTTGCATATCCGTGGGATCATCGCTCAATGGATGAATCGGCCGTGAATTTAAGATACCCTCTATCTCGATTAATAATGTCACAAATTGCTCATACTCTAGCGTCCGCTGTCCCACTATGCGCTTCAGATGATATTTCATTGACTTCACCGCTGCTTCATAAATGCCGCCCTGGTGCGGTGCTGCTGGCACCATAAATGTCCATTCAGTACCCTTAACACTCAGCTGGCTAAAAAGATCATCCTCTTGCCATCGCTTCAACGCTTGCCTTAAGATTCTTGCTGCACCAACAAATGACGTGCCGTTATCGCTATAGATTCGCTGGCAGTACCCTCTTCGACTGATGAATCTTTCGTAACCCGCAAGAAATGAGACTGTCGATAAATCCCGTATGACTTCAATGTGTATTGCCCTCGTCTTTAAGCATATGAATACTGCTACCCATGCTTTACTGAAGCTGAGACGTCGTCCATCCTTATCTAGGATCTTGACGGTAAAAGGCCCCGCATAATCAACCCCTGTGTGAAGAAATGGTTTTCCTGCACGCACCCTGTCCGCTGGCAGTTCTGCCATCAACTGTTGCTCTAGACGAAAGTTGTAGCGCGCACAAATGATGCATTTGTGTATGTAATTCCGCAACTCACTTCTCAATCTCGGAATCCAGTACTGTTGCCTTAAGTACTGCATCATCACCTGGCTTGCACCATGCTTCGTAATGCGATGTGCATGATCTATGAGCAACCATGCTAACCTGGATCCTTGCGGTATGATGGCTGGATGTCTAGCTTCATAGCCTCCCTCGGCGTGATGAAGCCTTCCTCCTACTCGTAGCGTGTTCTCGTTATCAAACACTGGCTTAAGCGATTCTATCTTACTTTGTTCTGTTAGCTGGCCATCCTTGCGCAGGTGCGCCATGTCCTTGCCATATGCCGCTTGCTGTGCCCTATGTATTAAGTATTTCATGGCCCTAGCTTTCTCACTGGCTGTTGGTGCTCTTGTAAAAATGTTCATTTCCCTCCTCATGTTGCCTCTCCCTTTACGTGTTCTACCTTCCTTTACCTTGTACCTTGCCTGCTCTATAAATCTCACAACATATGCCAGAATGTTTATTGCCCTCTCCAATTTCCACGCATATTCCTCTATGGGAACCGTCACTTGCTCCTTTGCTGACCAAATTCCTAATCCCTGTGTAACGACTAGCACTATGCGCACGTTCATCTCGCCTTCTACTGCTGGCGGTGCTTCATTCTCGATGTGATTGACTGGCCACTCATTCTCACCTGAAGTTAACCACGATGGCCCTTGCTGCCATAGCTTACTGCTCACTAGCTCTTCAGGATATAGTCCCCTGCTCAGTAGATCTGCTGGGTTCTCCTTAGTCCCAACATGACGCCATGCTTTGATATCCGTGTTAGTTTGTATGGAAGACACTCGATTTCCAACATACGTCTTCATATCCCGAGGGATTTTACGCAACCAATGCAGAACCACCATCGAGTCTGTCCAGAGAATATAGTTCGTCCTTTCCCAATCCATCGCCTTGCAAAGTTCTATCAATAACCTCCCCAGTAGCTCAGCTGCTGCCAGCTCTAACCTCGGAATGGTTATCGTTTTTAAAGGTGCCACTCTAGTCTTTGCTACGATTAGCTTGCTCGTTACCCTTCCGCCATGATGCTCCACTCGCAAATAAATAACTGCGCCATACGCTGTTGTCGATGCATCCGAAAAGCCATGCACTTGCATCCGTGACCCTCGTGATGTCCCTATCCATCTGTCGATTCTGAACATTTCCAATGCTTTAATGCCCTTCCATAATATACGCCACTTGTCTTCTATCTCCCTTGCTACCTCATCATCCCAAGCAATCCCTGTCCGCCATATATCTTGTATCAAGATTTTCCCCAATATCACCACAGGTGCGATATAACCATTGGGATCATACAGTTGTGCCATACAACTTAGTAAACTCCGCTTTGTCAACTTCCCTATCACCTCTGGCGTCTTGACTACAAATGTGAATTGATCTACTTCTACTAACCATTGCAGTCCCAAAACCTTTGCTTGCTCACTTTTGTCAAAGACCATCAACTGGTCCCTTTCACTATCCAATTGACTTGTCAACCACTTGCTGTTTGACTTCCATTTCCTCAATTCAAAACCAGCTGTCTTTAGCACCTTATCCAGGTCCCTTGCTAAGGCTATCGCTTCCTTCTCACTATCGCATCCAGATACACAGTCATCCATGTAGAAGTCGTTCAAGACCACTCTCTCCACTTCAGGGAACGTTTCACTTGCATCCCTTGCACATTGTAGTAGCGACCGAACCGCATTATATGCCGATGATGTCATGCCATATGTAACTACCGTCAGCCAATACTCTTGTAGCTTCTCTCGTGGCGATTCCCTCCAGAAGATTCTTTGCAAATCCCATTGATGGGGCGCTATTCGCACTTGCCTGAACATCATTTTGATGTCAGCACTAAACGCTATCTTGTGCCGTCTAAATCGCATAACTATCTCAAACAGGTCTCGCTGCAACTTTTCTCCTAACTGCTGCACTTCATTCAGTGACATCCCTTTATCAGTTCGACAACTACAGTCAAACACTACCCTGAACTTCTTGGTTACGCAATGATGCGGTATGTAATATAGCATGCTGTTTTCTCCTATAGAACTGTCGACCCTTTTCATATGCCCTAGCTCTTCATACTCTCGCATAAACTCCACGTATTGACTCCTTATCGCTGGCTCCCTAGCCAATCTTCTTTCAAGATAAAGAAATCTTCTTAGCGCTATTGCCTTAGAGCATCCGATACTCTTCACACTATCCTTGATGGGAATATTGACCACAAACCGTCCATCATTATCCCTCCTGGCTGTCTTCACGAAAATTTCTTCGACCGCCTCTTCTTCTGCAGTTCGCACCCTAATCGATTCTATTTGGTCCATTTGCCACATCTGTCGTACTAGACCATCCAATTTATCCAGCTCTGCACATTTTAATGCTGGTACTTCATCTACCTGATCATGCTCTAGCCTGGAAGAAGTTCCAAATACCACTGTACCAAAAGCTGTCTCTATCATAGCAACAGTGCTTATGCATCGTGATGTTGCATTCACCATCATCCTTGCAAACACGCTTATCCCTAATATTATATCCACTTGCTCGCTTTTCCAATAGTCAGGATCCGCTAGAGGTTGTCTAACAATTTCCTTAATTGACACGCTAGCCTGTGGCGTCACTAATGACCACTCTATATCTTTTGGCAAAACCCAGAAATCCTCTTCAATAAAGTAATTGGATTCAAACCAGGGAGTTATTCTAATTCGAACCTGCTTTCGTAGCTGCATACCTTTACCCTCTATACCAACAATTTTACGTGATACTTGCTTGACAGGAATCTTATGTGCCTGTACAATTTTCTCGGGTATCAGATTCGGCTGAGCCCCTGAATCTAATAATGCCCTAATCGGCCCTATCAACCTACCACAATTCTCTAGCCTAATAGCAACCGTAGGCAATAACACACTTGCCCTACCCTTTCCTTCATTTATCCCTAGAGAAAAGACGCTTGAATACATTTTATTTATGGATTTTAATGATTCATTTTTAGGTTTTACAAATATACCTTGCTTGCCAAGTTTTTGCCGCTTTGCCTGATTTGCCGCTAGCCGTCAGGGATTCCTCCTCTTGAATGCAGTAGCATTCACCCTTGCCGTCTCGTTTCGCTTGGGCCTCCAATTTGGGCACAATGTGCTGTTATGCATGGTCCTTGGTGGACACCTAGGGCAGGATTGCTGGTAACATGCCGCTGGCTCGTGCCCCTGTTTTAGGCAATTTTCGCATAATTTCTTCTCTCGTACCAATTTTAGCCGAGCAGCTTGCCCCAGCAGCAGGAACCTCTCGCATCGGAATAGCTGATGCCCCTCGCCGCACATCTCACACCAATGTCCACTTCTTCTCTGCATATTATGCTCGCTGGCTTGCCCTCTCGTAGCCGCTATCCCAGTCACCTTGCCATCATCGCGCTTGTTCTCGCTTTCGAATCGACTATATCGATTGGTGGATGCCTCCTGACGGTCACCTCTGCTATTGTCAGCTCCCCTTGCCCGTTGATTTGTCGCCACTATAACGCTAGCTGCCGCTTGCCGGTCTAGGAACTCAAGCATGTCCTTTGCCGCTGGCGTCTCTGACTGTCGATGTAACTCCCATTGCCTGGCCGTATCTATGTCTAACCTTTCATGGAGCATCAACACGATAAACATATCCCACTGTTCTACTGGCAGGCCCTGTGCTCGTAGCTGTCGCAGCGTCTCATGGGTTACATTCGACATCCTTTGCAGGTCCTCAGCTCGCGGCGCCCCTTGCAGCTTCGGCAGCTTTATGAACTGATTCAACAGCTCGCGGCACGTCTGGTATTTCTTATTGTATAATTGCTGCATCCGCTCCCACGCCTCCGCGTAGTTGTTGTCAGTGAGCTGCCATTCGCCCATGGTCTGTGCCGCCTTGCCAATGAGAGATTTGTTTAAATGCTGGAACTTGAACGCTGGCGTAATCTCCGGATTGTTATGTACTGCTGCCACAAACCGATCGTGAAACCCTTGCCACTTTCGTAACGAGCCGTCGAACTCGCCCCATGTGTTTTTCAATTCCTGTACCGCTGGCATCCTGACTTGTACTTCAATGTTTTGACTTGCCATTGTTACTCCTCCTGCTTCGCTTGCCGCCTCTTGGTTCAGTTTCTCAAGCTGGCCCCTGATCTTCGCTTTCGTCGTGAGGTATAGTCTTTCAGCCACCGCTTGCCGATCTTCTACGTCTTCCGCTTTCGTCCCCTTTGCGCATATCCATTTCAGATTATTTTTTGACATCTGCTCCCAGATCTCGTTGAGATGCTCCAGCATTACTCTGAGCATCTCCCTGTCGTCACTATCCAGTGCTTCCTGTCGTATAAATATCGCAACCCTTTCGATGCCCTTCAATTGGGACTTAAAGATGGCCTCATGGGTCATCCTTTCCTATAAATAAAGGTAAATTAGATTAAATAATCAACGCCTGTGCCCTTGCGAGCAATCAATCTATATTCTAATTGTTTGCTAATAACTTTCGTGCTTGCGAATAGTGAATTTGGATGTGATCTGTCCCTACTGTAGGTCCCCTTGCCTTCCCTTTACCATCAGCACTTGCCTTGTTTCTTTCTTGACCTACACGCTCTCAGCCCTTTCGTTGCATGCAGCTTTTCGACACCTTTTCATTTCTTCAGGTCTCGCGATAACCTGGAATATAATCTACGTAACCAACTTGCCATGCTGTCTCCTTGCCTTGTACCTATCGCTCATACTATCACGGTTACGGACCTTTCGCACTTTCGTTCAAATGTGCACATTCTATTACCCCTACCTAACCTACCTATTCCTGCCTATCACTTGTGTCTGCATCGTGTTTCTGACCAAAAAAAAATAAAAATAAAGGTATAAAACGAAACCCTATGCCATCACAATATTTTACTGTGCAATTATCCACACAAAACTCTCAGTCAACACACTGTACGCAACTTTCTCACTATCAAAACACTTTTCCGGTCCGGTTGGTTCGCTGAAACGCACAAAATATTTTCAAGCAAATGCACAGAATATTTTAATGGCAATATAAATTCTAACCCCAAGGCCAATTCTACGATGCATCACACAATCACGACAATAAAACAAAACAAATTCATCTCTGTATTATTGATACTCCTAAGATCACTTCACTATTCGCTTTTCACTTGCTTGTCCTTTCCTATTCGTTTTTCACTTGCCACTTTAATCGATATTGATTTATTTTCTCTTACCTTCTCGCACTTTAATGCCTATCAAAATCAAATGTTTATTCTTTAATTTTTATTCAACCACACAAAATCGGAATCACTACTATGCTTGTTTGCAACTCAACGTTCACTTTTGTTATAAGCCTACAACCAACTGTAGCTATCGTGCCTTGCTGTCACTGTACATTTGTTATGTACTCACCACTACCAACACTATCTCGTACCCCTTCAATGGGTTACTATCGCTTGCACGTCTATGACTCTCGTTCGCTTTCTCATACATGCTATGTGCAGTGTCTTGGTTGCTTGTGCGGTTTTTGTGTGTTACTCAGGCAATCGTTGCGACTACCTGGTAATTTTCCATTCGGGTTTTTTATCATCGTTGTGTATATGGTTTGTGGCTGGCTATTTTTTAGCACACTTTGCGTGCTCTTGCATTTCCCTTTCGATGCGTCATCGTTTGCATTTCGTATTTATTTGCTGTAGAGAAAATTTTTATTTTGTAAATTTCTTACCCTGGTACCTTTGGTATGCTAGCTGTGGTTCTATATATGTGCGTATGTATGTTTTGCCACTGTCTCCCTTTGCACTTTGGAATTTTTGGTTTTTGTGTAGCTATTATGCCCTTGCACACTTTCGGTTTATTATTTTGTTATCTCTTGCATGTGTGTATTTGTATTCACTGTACGCACTTTCGGCTTATGTTTATATATTCAATATATATTTGCATATTTCATTTCGCACGTTACACTATCGCACTTTCCGTTTATAGTTTATATATATATGCAAGTATACTACGCACTTATGCCACTGGCTCACTATCCGGCTCGATTCGGACCAAAATGTATAACATGGCTAATTAAAAATAAATGAAAATTGAATGAGAAAAAGAATGAACCGACACTTTGTTTCTAGAAATAAAACACAAGAGAATTTTTTCTTTGGGAAAAAGCCATCATGGCAAAAAACCCAATTTATTGTGACACGTCCGCTGGCCAAGCGCTCTGGTTTACAACTAACTACTTCTCCCCAAGTAGTTCTCTCTTCTCATTACATTTACTTATATATTAAAGAATATTACAATGTATTAGTTAGGTTAATTTCATGGTATTGACTACTCGTACTTTGTACGATACAATAACAGTTTATCTGTGGTCTGTTTATATTGACCATCTCTGGTCTGTTTATGTTGAAATAAACGGACCCCGGCTCCGTTACATTAAAAAAAACGCGAACGCCAACCCCCGAGGGGTCGGCCCAACAGTTCGACTTACTATACAAAAGACTTGGTTTACGGTTTTAATCGTTTATTATAACTGAATCGCTACGATCTCCAAACTGAACTAACTAACTTAAACCTAAATCCCTCACATTACACCTAACGGCGTGCATTGCTCTTCGATGGTGATTCGCCTAGTCAGCGACCTTGATGGTGTCGGTGCATTTACCTCCATGCGCCGTTATATGATATATCCAATAATCATGGGAACAATAATCATGGGAATTCATAATGCTGATTTGGCAAATCATGGTCGCGCATGTTGGTTGACCATCTGTGGTCTGTTTATGTTGACCATCTGTGGAGTCTGTGTGACATTATTTTATATGTGATATAAATGGGGATGATTGAAGGTGTTAACTTGCATTACCTTGAGCTTAAAGCACTTAAAAAGATTTCTGAGAACAAAATATAATTACTTAATTTATTTTCTTTTGCTTTGAAAATTACATCAAATATTTCTGTTTCAGTTTCTTGCATTACAAGTATTTCATTCATTATAAGATTTTCCATTTCAGTAAAATCAAGTTTTATATCTTGACTTTTAATTAATTCTGTATAAATTCCAACATTAGTGTTGTTCACATATTTAATTAAATGACTGATAACAGTAAGTTCTTTATTTATTTCGTGTGAAATTCTTGTTTGTTGCGATTCTAATTTGACTATATTTTGTTTAATGGAGCTTGCGTCGGAATCGTCCAAGGTTCCAAAAAGAAAATTCTCGAATCTTCCGACAGAATTAAATAAACCTCGAGAAAATCTATTTGGTGCATGCAAAAGTTCTTTGAGTATAATATGATTATTGTTTGCTTCTGAAATCAGACGATAGATTGATTTAACGACTTGTGTGCATAAATTGTTCGTTTTATCATTTAGGATGATTTTGTCGCATAATGTCTTTAAAAAGTACGTGTGGTCATTTAATTGTTTTGTAGTTTGGTTGAAAATTGTTTGGTAAAGAGAAGCTCCCTTTATTTTCTGCCAATAGAAGTGATTCTTCAGTAAGCGCAAAATTTATTGCTTCTTGGAGCGTAGTGTGACTTTGTGTTTTAACGATAAGCTTGAGAGGACCACGTATTCCCCTTTTAAAATTATTTATACCGGTTACTTCGTTGAGTCTTTTGAGTTCATTGCTCTCGGACATCATAACCTGCACAGTGGCAGCATTTAATTCATAAAGTAGCTTATTTAACCGGTTTGAGTAATCAATAATACTCTACCACGTAGCGGTATACTGTCCTTAACCGCAACTTTAATTATGTAGACGCCAGCTTAACGTCAATCGAACATATGCGTTTAATACGCAAAACTGGTTTAAAGTGCACATTAGTAAAGTGCGTTATATCATTAAATATCGGAGACCATCCAACATTTAAGGTATCCAAAACAGCTATTTGAGCTAAGGTTGGATCTTCTATTACAAAGGGAAAAAAGAACCTGCTTCTAGCATGGAAGAGTGTCTTTTTGACACGATAGAGGAAACTTCCTCCTAAAAAGGCTAATGAACCCGGACATATAAGCGGTGACTCTGAGACAAAGTTAACTGATCCTAGATCAGCAGAGTTACTAATATGTGAAGCCAAATCAGTTGGGGCTTCGATGACAAACTGTCTTTGTGAACCTGTTAAATTGGTGGGAATAGGACTTGACTCCAAGCTTGGAACCTCAAGCAGATACTTCTGAACTGAGCCCATTAATCTGACGTTAACCAAGAAGTTAGTAACGTCGGTGGGAAACTCAGTCGCACCAATTCCGGCGCGTTGTAGCACCATCAATTGCATGTACTGCAATTTTTCGGATAGCTCATACCCAATATATCGATTGGTCCAGTCCTGCTCAATCTCATTAGGGTTCCATTTGGCAGGAGCATCAGCTGGAGCATCGGTAAAAATTATGTCTTGCATAATTCGTAGGGCAGCGATGGACACATTAGGATAATCAGTAGTAAGATAGTACTGTGTGTGTATCCATATTCTCAAAATAACCTAGTTCATCGTATGAATAAGGTTTTGTATTAAATTTACTCTCTGGTCCTGATGGGATCATGAAGTTTCCAAATCCAGATAAGTAAAGAGCAATGCTCTTTGGAAGGATAAAATTTCCTTTTTGATAGATCATATCCACAAATTCAATCTCTGCAGTGGATAATCGGTATTTGTTCATTCTCTTCAAATACAATACTCGGGCCCAGGCGAGCGTAGTTAAATAGTAATTATAAGCCGATAGGCTTATAGACCTCTTAAAATTGAGGTTATGAGCGCAGAAATTCTCATAACTCTCCTTAACTATTGTGGAAAAACCACTAAAACCCGTAAAGTGGTTTAATTCCTCAGCTACTGGACGTAGCTCCTCCGACGGGGTCGGGAAGAAAGCCTCTAAATAAAGAGGATCGTTTTTCAGCTCTGAGCTCGTCTTTGATAGATGTTGCCCAGTAGGCACGGAGTCGACGGTGACTACCGGTGACCTAACATTCTCCTTGGGTTTGGAGATGCCACCACGTCGAACCGCATTAAACGGTCTCCTTGGCCAATCACTAGCGGCAGGCTGTTGATACTGCTGCTGCTGACTCTGAGGAGGGGATGGTTGATACCTCCAATTGTTGTTGCTCCCATTGAAACCATCCTGGAAATTGTTGTTGTTATTTCCTCTGAAATTATTTGATTTTTTATATCCAGGCATTTTCGCTAGATTTAATTTTTGTTTTAGTTTAACTTCTAGTGACCAACTAGAATAATGAATACCTTCAAATTAAACTGATTGCTTGCTATTACCACTCCGTGGATTTACTTTTTAGACACTTGTGCTGTGTAAATGCGATAAATCGCAAACTCGTAATACTTTTTGACCTTAAAAAGGGGGTAATGTGAAATAGAAAATAGTTCGCCCTTGTTGCTTTAAGAAGTACGCTTATTTTAAAGTTTTTTCCAAACAATAAAGATCACAAGTAGTTTGTTTCTTAAACGTATGGATTTTATTCTGTAGGAAAAGATTACAATCAGACATCTTTAGCTAGTTCAAATTAGGCTACAAAAAGTCTTACAAAATTGGTAACTTCGGTATGATTCAGTTCTTCTTGAACAACGTAATTTTTACAGCTATTAGAATAGAAAACTTATGAAAAAATCCTTTTATAAATATAAATGTAAAATTACCATCTATATCCAATCTATATTCCATAAAAAAATGGTAAAAAGATAAATCAAAAAAATAATGCTCGCGAAATAGTTTTTATCAAAAAATGGCGAACTCGACTCAACTGACCTTAAATTGAAAATAACGTTGACCACCTGCTTTACATTTTATACGAATGTTAATTATACGCTCATCTCTTTCTTTCGAAAGAGATGCTATCAATAGTGCTTGTATAGTTCGAAACGAAAATACAGTAAAATAAAGACAGGGTGACTCGGTGACAGCCCTGTATTGTTTGTAAAGGCCGAAAACTTTGAAAATTTTGTTTCAAACAATTAGCTAACTGAGTCCAATTTTCAAACTCCTTAGTTTAAAAACTCACGTCATAAGCGTGACCTGAAATTTTTGATTTTATTTGAATAAATCTAATAGATCACTAGTGTGATCCTCTTCGTGTTTTCCTCTTCTTTTTTTGTCTTATTGCACCCTGCCCACTTTTTGTTTCGGTTATCTTCTTCAGATGAGCCTGTAGAAGAAAAAAAATTAATTCATGTTAATAGTTTGAAAGATTGTTTACATACCAAATAATTCGAACGAAGAGAGTTCCATTTTAAGATGGCCTCAGCCTTTGGAACTCCAACAGCAAGAGAAATACTTTCCCATAAATTGTTATTCATATCCCGGTTCTTATAGGACTTGCTGTTTCACCTCCACATTATTTATGAGTTTTATGGAGGACTCCAGACTCCACTCCATTGTCGACTTCCTCTGTCTGCGATTTTTATCCTCTTGACTTTTGTCCATATCCATAATTAATAATTTTTTATGATATCTTTGCAACAAAATAAAAATTCGATCGAAGGCGGCAAATAATTGTCAGTGATAATCCACTGGCATTTCAGAAATGACAGCACAAATGGAAATAGTGTTCATTGAGTTGACAAAACATCTTGTCAAAATGTCTTTATCAATGAAATGACAACCAATTTTTTGACAGTAAATGACAAAAGTGGAAATGAACTGGCAATTATATCAATTACTGACATGACTTTGATCTGTCAAAGCTATGAGACTCATTTTTGGTTAAATTGTTGCGTCAATATATTAAATTGGCGAATTTGGAGTGAAGAAAACCCAGAGGTCTTTGTGGAGATGCCTCAATATCCATTAAAAGTCACTGTCAGGTGCGCTTCGTGGGTTCTGTCAGTGACATGTGGAAACCCAGCATAACTACGTCTGGAGATTCGTTAGATATGACCGGAATAACTATGTCTGGAGACTCGTTAGATATGGCCGGAATAACTACGTCCCGACTTCGTAAACTTATGGTCAATGCCATACAATGACCACGCAAAATTCAAAAAAAATTAAATAAAATCACAATAATTTCACAACTTAAAATTATGAAGATTATTCACATCTGCTGATGTAGCTAAACGAATAGCTATCCCACCGCTGCCACCAATTTTGTTGTGTCCAAATTTAAGTTGTTGTTTTGTTGAATGAAAGAAACCACTTTATTTTAGTTTTACTGTAGGTTATTTATTTACAACTCATCTCTACTGAGGACTTCTTAAGACTGCACTTGACTGAGGACTTCTTAAGACTGCCCTTCGAACAATGTTCAAAAAGATGTCCAAGTCCGATTCACTCATTTACTGATCACATGTATTATGTATAAACATAGAATTAATTATACACACGCGAAACGTTTGCCACACCAACAACACAAGAACGAGATTATGATAAATTAAAAGGAAACGAAATAATATTGGATATCAGGCATCTCCTTCAGCCGCATCTCGATTCCCGTCAGAATTTTGAATGGTGCAATCTTGGTACTTCGTGGTGGTGTGTTGTTGATCGTCTGTTGAACTTTGTCCACATTCTTATACCACAATCCAGGGTTTTCCAAAGACAGTTTTGTCAACATAGGTACCAGTATTCGATTGACCCGCTCTACTTGGCCATTACCTCTTGGTACACCCGTCGTTATTGTGGTGCTGGCTTCCAGGGAATACGAACAAGAATATCTTTGCTTTAAGAAATTTTATTTCCTGGTAAAAATGAAATGTTCTTTATGTGTTACAATATATTAAAGAAAATACTCACACTTTGTCTCTCCCTGTCGCTGCCGTCACCATCGAATGTAAAAATGAACAATGGCCGAATAATTTTCATGAGGCCGGAAACTAAAAGAGTGCGTTCAACAGCACGATAAAGAAAATGTCATATGGACGCATTCGAGGGCATACGACAGGGAAGGCATTCAAGTGTGTACAATTTTAAGGTGGAAACTGAATTATTTAATGACGAATTAGCTGCGGCAACAGTTATAACTAGATGTGTAATTTCTTGCTCTTTACAGTACTCTTCGAAAGCGTTCGAAGTGAATGCTGTACCACGATCTGAAATTATTCGCTTCGGATTTCCAAAAATAGCTGCTTGTTTTATTCTTCTTCCCAAATTTTTCCACTACTTCATGCTTCCACAGTCAGATTAAAGCTTAACTCATTTTTGACCGACACGTCGTGGATAGATGCCGCCGAGGCTTCTCTTAACGAAGGGTTGGTGGCGTGGCGGTCAGCGAGGAGATTTTCGTTAAGACTTTAAGCTGAGACCGTATGATTTTAATCAAAATTTTTCGCTGCACTTGACCTGCAGGTGACTATAACAAGCTGTGGGTACGATCGATTGGAATTGTTGAAATGTTTATTCTTCTTGGAATGAAGAAATGTTTATCTTCGCAAGTGTCTATTTTGCCTTATCAGCGTTAACCAGCATTATTTTTTTATTTTTTTTATTTTTCAAAGAGATATTTATCACAAAAAATTACATTTCTGGTGAAAAAAATGTTTTGTTTTGTCAAAACATACAAATACAGTCCTTTAGTCCTTTTAGGGCTAAAAACTATATTTCAAAGAGATATATTCACAAAAATTTACATTTTAATTATTTATTAGGTTTTTTGTTTCCGTTGGTTTTTTTTATTTTTTTCAAATTTCGCCTGTCATAGCTGTTCCTTTTTTCTTGCCAATATTTCTTAAAAAATTCGTCATTTTTTTTCTTTTCCGCGGCATTTCCGTTTGTTTTTGGTTTCATTTTTTTCGGTTCCCTTCTTTTTGGGTTCTCCGGAGTTTTTTGAGACTTTCCTAGCCATGATTCAATTTATCTTTTTATACTGAAAATTTAACAAAATAAAATGTAAATATTCCTAAGCTCGTTCCTCCTAAGCTCGTTCACAAATAATATTATTAGCTGTACGATCGGTTTGTTTATTTAGGATAACTCGATAGTTTATGTGAGCGACACTGAGGGCATAACGCATAACAATACATCTCTCTCATCAGGTATGCGTTCATCGGCTCTCGTTTGCTCTCTTTCTTCTATAATCGTTTGTGTGCTGCTTGTGTTGATTTCTTCTCTCTCTTCATCGTCGACATCGTGATCGTGAACTTCCGTTTCTAGTAGTTGTGTTATTTTTTCTCTGTCCTCAACGGGTACAGACAAAAAACGCAATACCAGTTTACTTTTGTTGCCTGTTGTTTTTAAATTTTATAGTTGTAAGATCTGCTTCAACTTAGGGAAGCAGATCGATCTTTTCTCGATGGCGTTCGGCTTTATTTGCCATCGCTTTCTCCTTGAGCTCCAGTGCTTTCTCTCGTTGGCAGAAGCGCTTATTGAATTTATTATCTGCAGCTGCCTTCTGCTCCTCGCGACTCTTCAGTAATTTCTTGTAATACTCGGATCGCGATAGATTTTTTTTTTTTCAGCAACTGCTGGTACTGGTGATGGACTAGCACATTCATCAGAAGTTGTTGAAGCAAGAACTTCATCTGTGTCTAGATGCAGAAAGTTGATTGCTCCTCCATCTGACTCTAAAGAAACAGACCTGCTTCAACAACGTCTGGAAAATAGAATGCAAACGATGTTGACGGCGTTGAAGTCGACGGCGGGCGTTGAGGTCGACGGCACTGAGGTCGACGGCGTTGAGGGCGACGGCATTGAGGGCGATATGATGCCTGGTGACTCCGATACCTGCAAAACAAAAAAATTGTCAATGCATTTCATAAATAAAATATAATTTTACTCACACTCAAAAAAATGTGGCTGCCAACATTAAGCGAGTTTATCACCAAATATATCCTCCATTTCTTCATAAAATGGAGGATTGCATGGCGCAGCACCAGTTTCCTTGGCTTTGTCCTTAGCGCTTTTGAACGCCCTCAACATCGTCTGCATTTTAACCTCCAGATGGTGTACGGTGATTGCCGCATCCTGCAATCTCGTGGACAAGTCAAAGTCACTAATTTTCTTAGTCCAGTTTTTTCTACACAAGACAGAGGCATATTGTCCTTGCATATCATGTACAACAGAGCTTGGCTTATTTCATTATTTTTTTGTCCACCTTCTATTTAAAAAAAATATGATGCTATTTTAAAAGAAATTATTCAGTGTGAAATAAATGACATACCTTCATAACTCGAACTTTTTTGAATTACGTCTTTAAGAGTAGCTTGTTTTAAGATGTCCTCCCTTATCATATTTAAATGCCCAGTTTCTATCTGAAAAAAATTAAATAAGCAAGAAAATTAACATGCAAATATTAACGTTTCCTTCTGAATAAGTTCGAAGGGGTATATTGATTATTACTTATTAGTATTAATAAAATAAAGTACTTACAACAGTTTCACTTATTCAATAGCTGACAACTCCATGCAGTCACTTTCTGTTTCTGTATCAGCAGTCGTAGGATCATCAACTGTCATATTACAAGAACTAGTAGATTCGACGTCTGAATCGGTTCTCATTTCAGTTCCTTTTTTTTTTGAAGCTCTTGTCCTTGTGTTGGTATTCTTTAGTTGTGCAAATGCGTGGTGGTGCTTGTTTTTCAAATGGGTAGCTAAATGAGCGAACTGCAACTTCTGATTTAACTCTTGATAAAGTGGGGATCGACTCCGCTTCATCATCACCTTCATTAGCGCTATCAATTCTGAGTTATCAGGTTTAACAGATGATAAAACAACGTTTTCGTGAAACCATTCAATGATTTCTTCATTGGAGAGGCTAATTGCTGGGAACAATTCCAACAAAAAGACTTGAAACCGATGAAATCAATTGTCTTTCCCTTAAGATGTTTGCATGTAGTGTCGATAACGGAAGCTCGTCCTCCTCATCCCAATCACCCTCGGTAGGCATTAAAACTTTCCAACATTTCTTGATTGTGTGAGGATCTACTTTTGCCCAAGCGATAGCTAACAAACAAATTGCATCTCTTAAATTGAAGGCTTTGATTCTAGATTCTAGGTCCATATCTTCATTTGAAACTAAGTGTGCCAATAAACTCTTTTTTATAGTGGACCTTTGTGATGTTGATTACATTTTGGGTCCATTGGTTGTATAATTGCAGTGTAATTTGCCGGCAACATCATTACAATTATCAGAGTTGGTCTCATGTGGCAAGCTCTTGGGTACCTATGACCCAACCAGTTCCTTATTATGACCACAATGAATATGATCAGTGTCCAGATCAACAGATCTAGAATAGTCACTTTCAGAAGGATATAACACTTCTGACACCGGAGTGGGTAACAGATACCTAGTGAGACTGGCGTCGCCGAGTTTGTCGTACGCGCCTTTGAGTTTGAGAATTGACACGATGATGACGATTATGCCTAAAACGTACTTCATATTTTGATCTTAATTTTATGAAACAATGTCGTCGATCAAAATATGTCGATTTTACACTGCTGTCGTGGCTTCTTTTATACTTGTGGCAATAAAGCTTTTACATGTGAGTGAACTTTTAACATGAATTGAGTGAGCTTTTAATATGAATTCAGTGAGCTTTAGTATGAGTGACATTTGAGTATTTACGTTAGTTACAAGTGTTGCCACTTTATGTTTTTTTCTATTTTGACTAAAAGTTAATATGAAAGCTATTTGAATGAAAAATAATAATAATTATAAATGCTTAGATAAATGGCTGGTTGTTATAAACTATCATTGTTCCAGTGCACGAATAGGCTCGTGTAGAAAGCGATTGGCTGTGGTTGGCAATTGAATAGTTGATTTTGGCCTTCTCCTCAAACTTCCAAAGTAGCCTTCTTAGTATGCAGTTGAAGCATGGTTTTTATCACAAGGAATTGCAGCAGCTGTCCAAAGTGGAAACTCTTTTGCAATTCTTTCCAAATATTTAAAAACTCTGGCATGAGGTATGCATTTGCATCACCTTTTAAATCTAGTATCTGTCCCGCCGGCCTTACAAGGGATATTTTGTGTTTGATAAAAGCGTGAGTTAATGTATCCTCGTCCGTTGTTTGCCATTTTTCCATAGGCTCAGGGGTATCTTCTGCACGTTCTGATATACATCAATGTTTTTCTCCATTTCAACAGTACACTGAACCAAAAATGGTCGTCATATTGATGAATTTGTTCATCATATTGATGAAAAAAGTTGTTATTTTTCAGCCAACGACCGCGATCATCAATATGATGATTTGGAAAACCGCTATCATCAATATGATGATTTGGAAAACCGCTGTCATCACATTGACAATTGCGTTCATCGTGTTACTGAACCCTGTGTTCATCATATTGACTACCGAGATTGTCAATATGATGATTATGGTTGTCAATAGGATGATCGTAGTTGTCAATATGATTATTGTGGTTGTCAATAGGATGATCGCAGTTTTCAATACGATTATTCCGATCATCGATATGATGATCGCAGTTGTCAATGCGATTATTGTGGTTGTCAATAGGATGATCGTAGTTGTCAATATGATTATTGTGGTTGTCAATAGGATGATCGCAGTTTTCAATACGATTATTCCGATCATCGATATGATGATCGCAGTTGTCAATAAGAATATTGTGGTTGTCAATAGGATGATCGTAGTTGTCAATATGATTATTGTGGTTGTCAATAGGATGATCGTAGTTGTCAATATGATTATTGTGGTTGTCAATAGGATGATCGCAGTTTTCAATTGGATTATTCCGATCATCAATATAATGATCGCAGTTGTCAATAAGAATATTGTGGTTGTCAATAGGATGATCGTAGTTGTCAATATGATTATTGTGGTTGTCAATAGGATGATCGCAGTTTTCAATAGGATTATTCCGATCATCAATATGATGATCGCAGTTGTCAATAAGAATATTGTGGTTGTCAATAGGATGATTGTAGTTGTCAATATGATTATTGTAGTTGTCAAAAGGATGATCGCTGTTTCCAATACGATTATTCCGATCATCATATCGATGATCGGAATAATCGTATTGAAAACCGCGATCATCCTATTGACAACCAAAGTAATCATATTCACAACCACAATATTCTCTAAAAAATTAGTTAAACTTTCCACTCCTCATTTTTATTCAAACAGATACTTACTATTCAGCGCTTTAATTGAATCATTTAATGAACTTCCCTCCTGAAATGCAACCGAAGTTAATCATAAAAATACATTAAACATTGTCTGTGCTTAGATATCCATTTATTTAGAAAAAATTAATTACTAAGCGCATCAAGCAGTGGGTATAATTTTTGGGGTAGAGTTTTTTGGCTTTTTTCATATAAAAAAAAAATTCTATAAATTGCCACACGTTTTCACAAGCTGGTGGGTAATGTATGTTAAAAACAAAAAAACATTTAAAACAAATATCTATAGCACGTAAAGCATTACTAGTTTTAAATTTATATTCATCTAAATAGACAATAAACTCATTTGATAGTTCATACTGTTAAGGACACAGCATACAAAGTCATCTGAAAGTTTGAAAAGATATAAAAAATTATAAACGTAAATTGTGTGTATCACTTTGACACTTAACTTTCTCGAAATCAGCATCTTTAATGTTTTTGAGGGCATCAACCGTTCTCTTGTCCTTTATGTTCATCATGAGAAATACTTTTAATTTCTTATACGAATTTTCCCAAAGAGAAATAATTGATCGGCATTCTGGATACAGAATGGAAAAGTCCTTATCGATCTAAGCAAAACAAAAAGATCAAATTAGATGAAATGAAAATTCAATATTCAACAAAACCTATGTGGACAGAAAAAGTATCTTGGATAAAAATTACAACGGAATACTGCCCAATTTCATTCTTGCAATCGATAAGTAGGTTCTTCCTGAGTGAATTAAAAGTTAGTACGATGGTGAAAGTGTAGAAAAGCCGATATTTGGAAAAATATCTCAATTTACAAAAGAGAATTCTATGAAGTTTTTATTCCACATACACCGTTTGAACGTAGACTTTGCCGTTTAAGTTTAGTAGTACCTAGACCTAGTAGTACCTTACTTTTTACTGAAAGTAAGAAACTGAACTCAATCACGCTTTAAGAAAACGATTCAACCTGACAGTTTTTAATGTAAAGTTTACGTAAAAATGAAATGAATGAAAATAAAAAGATCATAGTGTATTCTATGGAAAGTCTTTCAATAATTTTCTTGTAGTCTTACCGTTCTTGATGTATTTAACGAAATATATTTTAATAATGCCGGTTTAAGAACACCCCCACCAATGCATCTTTTTTCCAAGAGTGAAATTGGAGCCGAAGACCAATCAACACTTAACCGATCTTCTTAGATAATGAAATACTTATTTAAAAAAAAAGAAATAGCTCACCAGTCTTAAACCGCCTGGTTTTTTATAGAAAGGCCATTTTTCAAAGATAGCGCTTTGAGTGGTAGCGTTCATAAGGTCGTTCATCCGATACTGGCTGCATGATTGCCAGAGGCTATCAAATTCTTCAACCGATAGGTTTTCAAATTTTAGGCAATATAAAGATGTTTCCGCATCTGCTTCTGAATCTAAAAATTAGCAAAATACTTAATGAATCGTGAACTTTTTGTTTTCAGCCACCTGTTTTGAGAGAATGCTGAACAGTTACAGAGGAAACGTTCCTCATTCTCTCCACATGATTCATATAGATGGTAGAAACGCTTAAGATTGCACATTTGATTGTGAACTTACCAAAGGTTTTCGTATTGTTTTTTTCAGGAGACCATAATTTCCTTTTCAGTTGGTTCAGTGTCTTCGTTTTTCGTTTTTGATTAAAATATTTAATATAAATTTTAGCCCTTTTTCCAATTCTATAGTATTCTACTTTTTCATTTGGAAACAGTTCAACAATTTCTTGCTCTATTCTTTGACTTGTAGCCAATGAAAGAGGGATGTCTTCATTTTCAAAATAATCGGATACCAGCTCCACAAGCACAAGCGTTGTTGAGAATCGAATATTTTATTCTTTTTGTATGCTTCAATTAATTGTTTTCCCCTATTTTTTTGTTCAAGAATGGTAGACAAACTTATATGATGAAGAGGCTCCGGAGAAACAGACTGACTTCTGGATGAACTTGGTGAGTCTCCGGCCAGGGATGCTGTCGAGTGGGAACAAGATGGAAATGAGTAGACCGGTGGAACACCAATCTCCGCTCTCCATTTTTCTATGTTTCTTTCAAAAACTATTTGTTCCCCAATTGAGAAACCTTTTAAAGCATCCCTTATATGGTACCATTTAATGATTTTAATGAGATCTATAGTGATTTTTCCCTCTGCTTAAACAATACAAAAAAGAAAGCATAAACAAATGAAGTAAGTTGTATCTTAAAATAAAATAAAGATAAGAGGTAATCAATTTGAAAATATTTTAATAATTTTGGATTTGTATCATAACATGTAAAATTATTCTCAGTAAAGAGCTTTCCAAAAAACCTTAAAGTTCATTCGATTTTATTAAGGGGTTAGAAGTTTCATAAAGTATAGTATCTTGAAAATATTCTCTGAAAGTTTGAAGTGAATCCAACAAATATCTTTAGAGTTATTCAGCGAAGAATAAAAAGCACTAGAGCGGTCTATGGACTGTAAAACTTTAAATCCGTTTTTCTCAAAACTATGTTTTATGAACTGGTGACCAATGACACTCAAAAACCGCTCGATAGATTTAAATGAAACTTATACAGCTTTAAGATAACATAGGAGCTAGTGCCTGATCGAATAATTTTTTTTTAAACTCGATGTTTTATAAACAATTAATTGTTGGTTTTTTCCTGAAAATCAGAAAAAAGGGCCACCATTTTGCTAATTTTGAAAAAATAAAAAATAAATCGATCAGGCACTAGCTTTTTTATGTTTTGTAAGAACTGTATAAGTTTCATTCAAACCTATCGAGCGGTTTTTGAGTTACAGTGGTCAACGCACGGACCCATTACTAAAACCTTTTCAACTTAGACCGCCATAACTTGTAAAATAATTAATATTTTTTTTGAGATTTTAGTGAAGTAATGTTAAAATATGATCAAATGATACTATGTTCTACTAAAAAAATTATTAAAAAATGGCATTTTTTCACGCTCCTGACTACATATAACCCCTTAAGAAAATAGTATTTAAAGTATTAATAAATCAGTAAAGGAAGCGTTAGAAAATTACGTATGTAAAATTGTTTTTTTTTCGATTGGTCTGAACAATATGCTTTTTTCAGAAATAGAAGCATAAACAAATTTTTGGAACACACTTTTAAAAACATTTTATAGAACATTCTATGTTTGAAATGAAAGTTATTAAAAAATCTTATTTTATCTTCAAATCAATTCAATCGATTAAAAAGCACAAAGAATGTATAAAATAATGTAAATGTATAATAAAATGTAGGAAATTACTGATTACTCACCTGATTACTATATATTTTTTATTAATAATAAATCTATCTCCCGTAAACTTCTTAGAGATTATACTTTAGTTGATGCAGTTACTAGTTTTTTATTTCACTTACTTTTCACAATATAATATTGATTCGGTTCACAGAAAATTAGTATTCCGACGCGACTACCTTAACTTTTACGCAACGAATGACGCGCTTTACTCAAAATAAAGATTAAAACAACATTTTTTACCGTTGCATTTTTGTCTGGATTTTCATATTGATGATTGCAATTTTCAATGCGAAAACTGCTAAAATTAGATCGTCATATTAACAATCACGATTGTCAATATGACAATCGCAAAGCAACGATCATCATATTGACAACCGAAGTTGTTAATAGGACAACTTTAAGGCAGAGAGTTTTTGTCTTTAGATTTACCGTTTTGTTTCGGTCTTTTGCTTTATTTTGGCAACAACAACTACATGGAGGTGATCATCATATTAACAACCACGATTGTCAATATGACAATCGCAAAGCGACGATCGTCATATTGACAACCGAAGTTGTTAATAGGACAACTTTTAATCAGAGAGTTTTTGTCTTTAGATTTACCGTTTTGTTTCGGTCTTTTGCTTTATTTTGGCAACAACAACTACATGGAGGTGATCATCATATTAACAACCACGATTGTCAATATGACAACTGCAAAGCGACGATCATCATATTGACAACCGATGTTGTTAATATGACAACGGTCTTTTGCTTTATTTTGGCAACAACAACTACATGGAAGTGATCATCATATTAACAACCATGATTGTCAATAT
Source organism: Melanostoma scalare (assembly GCA_949752695.1). Lineage (NCBI taxonomy): Eukaryota > Metazoa > Arthropoda > Insecta > Diptera > Syrphidae > Melanostoma > Melanostoma scalare. The sequence goes on from OX456986.1 coordinate 161,798,946, forward strand.
GACAACCGCAAAGCGACGATCGTCATATTGACAACCGAAGTTGTTAATAGGACAACTTTTAATCAGAGAGTTTTTGTCTTTAGATTTACCGTTTTGTTTCGGTCTTTTGCTTTATTTTGGCAACAACAACTACATGGAGGTGATCATCATATTAACAACCACGATTGTCAATATGGCAATCGCAAAGCGACGATCGTCATATTGACAACCGAAGTAGTTAATATGACAACGGTCTTTTGCTTTATTTTGGCAACAACAACTGCAAGGAGGTGATCATCATATTAACAACCACGATTGTCAATATGACAACCGCAAAGCGACGATCATCATATTGACAACCGAAGTTGTCAATATGACAATTTTTAAGCAGACAGTTTTTTTCTTTAAATTTACCGTTTTGCTTCGGTCTTTTGCTTTATTTTGGCAACAACAACTACATGCAGGTGATCATCATATTAACAACCACGATTGTCAATATGACAGCCGCAAAACGACGATCATCATATTGACAACCGAAGTAGTTAATATGACAACGGTCTCTTGCTTTATTTTGTCAACAACAACTGCAAGGAGGTGATCATCATAATTAACAACCACGATTGTCAATATGACAACCGCATAGTGACGATCATCATAGATTTTTGTCAATATGACAATTGCAAGTCAACGATCATCATATTGACAATCTTTGTTTTCATATTGAAAATAACGATCATCATATTGACAATTGCAAATTGATAACCGAAATTGATGACTGCAATCATCAAATGCAAAAAAAAGGTTTTCATATTGATTATTTTGTTCATCAATATGACAATTTTCAGTTAACAACCACCGATTATCAATATGACAACCAATATTTTTTTCAGTGTATGTAATTCCCTTGTTCCCATAGCTTCAATCAATTTCTCTCTCGACTTCTTTACCGTCATAATATTTCGAGAAGCACACGCAGCACATGTCAATGAAAACACGAACTCAAATTCTTTAATATTTTGGCAATCAATCATTAGAGCAATGGTTCTCATGAAAAATGTCTTTACGTGAGGATGACTTGTATTTTTAATGCTTTCCTTTAGAAGTGTAGCCAGTAACTGTGCCACTTGGCGATCCCAAGTAGTAGCTGACTGTCTGCTTCCAATTCCTATTGAGCCCTCGCAAAGTAAAAGCCATAACTTTAGAGGCTATTTGATTGGTGCGTCCATGCTCACCAAAGTCTGTACATCCGTACTGAATGTCATCTTTGGCATTATATTTTTTCTCCTGTTGTACAACCTTTTCATCGCACAGGAGGATGCACTTTTTATCCATTTCCGACATGCTCTTTGCTTTGTCCGATAGCATGCGCCTTGTAATGTCGCAAAATTCTGCCGCGAGGAGTATTTTCGTATGCCAGCGGTAAACGGTGCTGGCAGCCGGTAGTCTGAATCCCGTACGAACTAAAAACGAATAGCACGCTGGAGACTTATAGAAGATTTAAAAAAAAACATCTTTTTCTTTCAGCATCCACCGGCTATATTTTTCGTGAAAAAGTTGTGCCAACACGAAAGTAAGAACTTCTTTCGAGCTTTCTATCATTTCCTCTACCGCATTTCTTGAATGATATTTTTTGCTTTTCCTGATTTTTAATGGCGTGTAAATAGCTCTCGAATATAGTTTTTTAGGAGTCTTGGAAGGTGACTTCTTTGGCATTCGTCGAAAAGTCGGGGATGGAAGTGGGGAGGGTGAGAGAGGAGTACCCTCAGGAAACTCTGCAAAACTAGAGTTCCAGCTATACGTTTTCTTCGAAGTTGAAGCTAAATTATGCAGCGGTTCATTGGGACTGTTGACAATATCTTCAAAACGTGAGCTTTTGATGATTTTGGACCAAAACCGCGTTTCGGCAAAGTTGGGGCGCGAGGAGTCTGAAATGACCAATCGGGGAAGTTTTCAAAAACTGAATCTAAAGACGGCAAAGTTGTAGATTGAAGAGTTTCAAAGCAAGAGTGGCGACCATGTTCCGTATTTGCAAAAAACATAAATCTTCTGCTGCACTTTATCAGCACAACTTGTACCCGATTTAGGTGCAGGTAAAGATGGTGGAGAACTTGTGGCCTCCTTTCGGGCAGAGACTATATTTTTTGAAATTTGAGCTGTATGAACCTCGGCATCTATGATTCGCTGACAAGAATGGTCAACGGCAATATCGGTGCAGCAACAGATAGTTGGCGAAGAAATTGTAAAGGGTGCTTTTAAATAGAACTCGACGAGTTGCCTCAAGAGCAAAGTCTTTTTCTTAAGGTGCTTGGAGCACATGCTTGAATTTTTAGGAAAAAGCTTAATGGTTGAAACATTTCCATGCTTCAACCATACCTTCCTTCTATAACCTTACTACTCTTACATATTATTGGATGAAAAGTATGAACATAAAATATTCTATAATGCTCTATACCTATAAGTATATTTATTTTATACCTACCCTTTTTCCATAGCATCAATTATGCATTGGCGAAAAGCGCACACAAAAAGGGTTTACCTTCCACCTACTCTTATTATTGTATGAAATGTAGCAACATTGCAACGTTTGTTTAATTATTCTATACCTTACCTTTTCCCATAGCCAGTTAGACCGTTAGACACATCAATTATGTACCGAAATGGCTCACACACAGTTCAACATTTCACTATGCGTTTACATTTAATACCTAAAGACTATATCTGAAGAGGAGAAATATTGCTATTGTTTGTTTGCTGCTCTTACGCATATCAAGCTCCTGCTCTTGATATATAGATACTTTTTGCTGGCACAAAAGCCCGTAAATTTGAAATAATCGATGCTACAAATATCATCGTTGAAGTTGACTCTAGAGTTCTTGAAATTAAAAGCACAAGGGAAGTTTATCGCCGCCTCAATACTTCTGTTATTACAGCTGGCCAGATTTTTTTTAAACGGTTTTGAACTAGATCATCGGGTTATTTTATCACTCAAGTCATCGACAAGGAGCCAAAAATGACCATGTTCACTATATCTTTTAAAATAGAGTGTGAAATGATCCGCCGAGTACCTTTTATCTTTAGCGATTACTCCCATTAATCTAAAAATTTGAAGAAAAACAAAAACTAGTAAACAAGAGAAGAAAAAAGTAGTTCCAAAAGTTATTTACTTATATTGTCTGTCGAATTCTAAAATATGTGGCAAATCGTCCAGCGTACACTGTAGACTAAAATTATATTCCATGCTTGGTCTTACATCCAATTCAATCCACAAATGGTTATTAAATACATTTACTTCTATCATTTTTCCAGAACAGTTTTTGGTTCGGTAGAAGGATGGACTTCGTTTTTGAAGAACAATTGCGTTTTGCAAATTTTTGAATCCTACGAAACCATTCCCAAATCTCAAATGGTTGACTCCCAAAAGCTCCTCTTCTTGGCCACCTTCAACCGTACCACAATCTATATTGTCGCATTTTGAATTCTTGATTTTACTCTTTATTAATGCCGGCACGTCTATTCGCCTCGAGTGTTAGGTTTAGAAGAAAATGTAGATGCCAGAAAAGGCATGGCGACAAATATTTCATATGTATTTGTTTCGTCAACTACCTTGACGAAACATTTCTCGCGAGAGTGGATGGACGCATTCACATAAAATGTTGCTGCGTTTCAATTTTTATTTTGCAGCGGCTTCTTTGTTTCGCCATAATTTTATGGATAAAATAATTAGTTTTTTTTTTTATTAATATGTAGATCCGTTACAATGCTGAAGAGAAAAATTTTTTTTTACTAAACCGCCGATGGAGTCTGTTGCGTCTAAGTCATAGGGGTCGAGGCTTGTCGTTTTATATTCGGTCCTTAAGTCGAAAGTGTTGCTCGAGTCTTTTTCTGTAAATTATGGACTTAGGACCCGTTTTCATAAGATCTTCTACAAACTGCAAGATCTCGCTCGATGCCGTTTCAATATACCGATAGTAAGGTGGATTATAAAGGGCACTTAGATATATAACGTGTACTATTGAGTCAAAACCACATGTGTTATAAACTTTAACATAATTTCGGTCTAATTTTACTGGAGGTTCAATGCAACCATTTCTTAGAATAGCTATGTTTTTATTGTTGTACCCTTTTGTATCTCTTATATTTGTTGCTTTTTCAAAGTAAAACCCCTGAGCATTTGAAAATCTAACTTTGTTCTTTCCTTGCTTCTCTTCTTTTTCTTTAATAATTCTTTTTACGTTTTCTATATCCATTGCTTCTTTAACGATGGAGTCATCATACCTCCTTGTCTTTGGTTGAATTTGTTCTGTATAATATTTTTCGGAAGGGGTGCTGGTATTAGGGAGTTCCTGAATCAAATGATTTTAGAATGTCTTCATCGCTGTTCATTGAAAAAAACCTGTCGATTTTTAAGATTGCCTCTTTTCTACATTTTTCGTTGGTCCTCTCTTTTGTAGTCTCTTCTAGATTAAATTTGTTTTTATTAGAAAGTCCTTCCCATCCTTCGTAGGCAAATTGATCAGAATCATCCTTAATTGTTTGGTAGTTTTTTGCTGGCTGACATGATGAATTTCCGAGTTGATGGATTGAATGCTTTAAATTTGATGCAACTATCATTGTTCCGGTGCATATGCCACGAATATGCTCGTGTAGAAAGCGATTGGCTGTGGCTAGCAATTGAATAGTTGATTTTAGCCTTCTCCTCAAACTTCCAAAGTAGCCTTCTTGATATGCAGTTGAAGCAGGGTTTTTATCACAAGGAATTGCAGCTGCTGTCCAAAGTGGAAACTCTTCTGCAATTCCTCCAAATTTTTAAAAACTCTGGCATGAGGTATGCATTTGCATCACCTTTTAAATCTAGTATCTGTCCCGCCGGCCTTACAAGGGATATTTTGTGTTTGATAAAAGCGTGAGTTAATGTTGTGACGTGTTTTTGATTTCCCAGCTGGGGTAATACTCACGGCTAGCCAAGGTCTAGTGAAGAAAAACACCAAACTTCACAAAGGTCAAAGAAATCTCTTTTATTAGAACTTACTATGCTCCAATTACAATTAACAAAGAAAATGATTTATATATATACACCGTGGTGTTCGCTGTAGACCCTTCCGGTTGCGGTTATCGTACCGTAGCTGGTACCCTTCGGGATTCCTAGGGCTGTTGTCCGGTTAGCCGCCTTGGCCTAAGAAACCCTTTTAGTCTCACGGTGGCTAGGGGAGAGAAGTTATTAATGTTTAGTTAAGTTAGGCGAATTGGCTGCTTCTATCGGCAAGATCCCTTCTGACACATTCGCCCTATAGGCAGTCGGAGGTGAAACGGAGAGCGTAGGAATCGTAAGACCCTAGTAGGTGAAACTACGAGCGTCAGAAGACCTCGGTGGTGTGAAACTGCGAGCGTCCGAAGACCTCGGTGAGTGAAACTACAAGCGTCCGAAGACCTCGGTGGTGTGAAACTACAAGCGTCCGAAGACCTCGGTGGTGTGAAACTGCGAGCGTCCGAAGACCTCGGTGAGTGAAACTACGAGCGTCCGAAGACCTCGGTGGTGTGAAACTACGAGCGTCCGAAGACCTCGGTGGTGTGAAACTACGAGCGTCCGAAGACCTCGGTGGTGTGAAACTACGAGCGTCCGAAGACCTCGGTGGTGTGAAACTACGAGCGTCCGAAGACCTCGGTGGTGTGAAACTACGAGCGCCCGAAGACCTCGGTGGTGTGAAACTACGAGCGTCCGAAGACCTCGGTGGTGTGAAACTACGAGCGTCCGAAGACCTCGGTGGTGTGAAACTACGAGCGTCCGAAGACCTCGGTGGTGTGAAACTGCGAGCGTCCGAAGACCTCGGTACAGACTGTAGCTGTGGGATCGGCAGGTATTAGTCTCTGCCCCAGGTGGCACAATACGTAAACAATATAATTTTAGTAAAGTAAACTTACTACGCTTTACCTTGAACCAACGTCGTTCCTTGGTTTCCTCCAGAGACTATTCTTTTCCTGTATTTCCAGGGAGATGTGCACTACTTGACTGGTGCCGGTGAAGGTGAACTATATTTTCCTTGGACTGAGCCGCTCTATTTATACCCATCCGGGGTAGCGATACCTGGTGCGATTCCCATATAATCTAATGGGATATTCCCCACTCCCATGTAGTCTCCCTATCTGATATGCTTGTTTGCGCATATCCATATGCTTGCCTATATGACATGGCTATGAAAATAAATACCACATCTGATATGCTTGCTTATGCATATCCATGGGCTTGCCTATAAGACATTGCCACCACCAGGTACTGTGTCTTGGCTACGAGCTTAATTGGTGGGTTGTCGTCTTAGATGGATAATCTTCCCTTCTTTCTCTTTGCCGCTAGATGGCGGCTCCCTTTTTGGCAAATGACAAGCATGTGACGAGGAATATTTTTGTATTTAAAAATTGCCTCGTTACATACCTCCCCTTCTTCGGAGACGAGGACCTCCTCGTCCGACCCTCGCCTCGGTTTCCTGGAAAAGCTCCGTGAATCTCCATTTAAAAGAAATGTCTTTGGGTAATTCATTTTTTTTTTTTATTTATTTTGTCTTTTTTCTTATTTTTTTTTTTATTTTTTTCTTTTATAATTATATAAACGATTTAATAACGTAACAAACAAAACAGCCTTCTTGGCAAAAACAAACAAAGGTAATAGCAAAAAAAATTTAGGGCTTGAAATTAATCCGCTTGGTTTGCCCCGTCGGTTGGTGGATGAGCACCGCTTCTCCTCGCTTCAATATCCTGCACAGAATTGTGCCGGTCTGACGCTTGAATATCAGGCGCTGTCGACGCCTCGACGGGTTGTATTGTGCTTGGTGACGGATGTCAAATCCTAGGAACGGATCCTTCGTCTCTAGGGGTCGGGGCTCTGGTCCTTGAGCCGGGCGTTGTTCTTCCTTGGTAGCGGCTAGAGATGCTGTCGGGTTTAGCTGGTTCCTCAGGTTGGCCAGTAGCAACTCGAATACGGTAGTGACGACTGGTCTTTCCATGCTCGGTCTGGCAGTCACTGTGCTGGTCCGGGTTTCCCTGGCCCGACTTAAGCTCTGAAGGTCGAACACCGGGCCTCTATCGGCGGGGGTCTTCTTGGTCGGTATCACCGTGTTACTTCGGCTCGTATTCCCGGCGGGGCCACTCTTCCTGGCTGGTCGGTCGGTCGTCGTTTGGCTGGCTGGTAGGTTTGGAAATTTGGTTACGGCGGGGCCACTGTTCCTGGCTGGTCGGTTGGTTGTCATTTGACTGGCTGGTCGGCTTTGAAATTTGGTTGGTAGGAGGGTAGGCATATGCCTAACGGTGATATCCAGGGGGATGGCGGCGGCGTCTTCTCTGCGACTATGCCCTTGGCTGGTACTAGCTATGGGGTTTGTAGTTTTTGGCATGGTACCAGGGGTATGCGCTGTCCGTTTCCGCGTTTCTCCTTTGGCGGCTGTAGTGGTGCTAGCGGTTGCCTTCCCTGGCGCAGCGGGCAATTCCGGCAGCAAAATGACAGTGCGTGGTGGAGCAGTCACCTTGCGAGGCTTCGTGTGTAGCCTTTTCCATGGCTGTGCGGGGTCCATCTCCTCCTCAGTTGTGTATTCACTGGTTAAACTTGCTGACATCTGGTCGCGATGACGGTTCACTACTGAATAAATTGCATTCGCTCGATCGTCCACTTTTATATCGTTTGTGTCTGGTGAGGCGAAACCTCGCAAATCCTTTACATGGGAGCGAATGAGATTCCCTTTCCCTTTTCCGCCGTTTAGCACAACGATGACAGGGGAATCGAAACGGAGAACCTCAAACGGTCCCTCATACCGCGGTGCTAATTTCTCCGTGAAGTGGTTGCAGCGGAGGAGAGTACTATGACTCTCTTATATACTAACTCGCCAATACTGGGACGCCACGCGCTTCTCCTTAAGTTATAGTGCCGGGCTTGTTTTTGTGCGGCGGCCTGCAAATTGCTCACCACTAGCTGGTATAGCATTCGCATTCTCTCTTTTCTCACTGACGGTGTTTCGTTGTTGTCGGCTGTTGCTGTAACCGGTTGGTGAGGGGCGGTGATCTCTCTGCCAAAATTGAGAAATGCTGGAGTAAAACCGGTTGACTCGTGCTTGCTTGTGTTTATAGCAAACGATAACTCGAAGTAGTCCGCTGTTTGCCATTTTTCCAAAGGCTCAGGGGTATCTTCTGCACGTTCTTGATATACATCAATGTTTTTCTCCATTTCAGTAATGTGCAACTCCCTTATTTCTATAGCTTCAATCAATTTCTCTCTCGACTTCTTTACCGTCATAATATTTCGAGAAATTTCAACATAGTGGTCTTCGGCTGAGAAGCCACACATGTCAATGAAAACACGAACTCAAATTCTTTAATATTTTGGCAATCAATCATTAGAGCAATGGTTCTAATGAAAAATTTCTTTACGTGAGGATGACTTGTATTTTTAATGCAGCCCCAACGTGCTACCAGTGCCATAATATGGGCAACATCTATGCGAATAAGAGTCTTTGCCGGCCGATGACGGATTTTTTTCAGACTCATTCATTTGAGCTCATTGAAAGCAACACCTGCTCTAATTCATGTATCCAGCCAAAACGACAAAAGACCAGTGTCATGTTTCTCTGTAATAACTTGACTTACTGGAACGGTATTGTGGTTTTTTTAACGATTATGACCCAGATCATCGGGTTTAATTTTTTCCCACTCACATATTGTCAGCAAAATGTGAAACTCTTCAAATTCGTCTTCGGTATCTTCAATATTGAAGTCAGATGAGGAGCTTAAATCTTCTTCATCAATATTGCTCGTTGTATCAAAACAATACAATGCTTCGGATTTTTTTTTACGCTCCGGTATTCTAAATCCTAGGTCTTTTATAACTTTTGAAAAGTGACCATACTTATCTTCCCGTATATAGGTATAACAAATTAAATAGATAGACAAATTTTCTTTTTAAAAAATATGTAAACTTAATTTCACTATTTATGTTAACTGTTGCGGGGTTGAAATCGGACTGACAAGTCGTGTCCTCTGCTCGCATTTGTTGGCTCGGGATGCTGGTGGTTGTCCTTGTGTAGGTCTTTGTCTATTTTGGTTCCTGTTAACTCATTAGTGTTTACGACCATCTGTTTATCGTAAACCTAGAGAACCCTTGATGAGTGTTCTCGGTATTTTTGGTGGCGTGGGACTTCCATGTGTTAATGGTGTTTTCGGGATTTTGGTGGCGTGGGATCGCCATGTGGTAACATGTGTTTGGTTTCCATTTGCCTCCCAAATCCTTATTCATCTGCTTCCACACCTCTGCGGAAAACGGTGATATATCACTTGCAAAGTGATGAACGTGCATCGAGATAACTTTAAGAATATCTTCTTCTTTCACATTCGGCTTTCCACCAGCCATTCTAAAGAATACTGCAAAGGTTAATATATAACGCACGTTTTATACAATTTTTGCGCTAAAGTGAAAGTATTAATTTATGGAAAGTTCTCCTTTTTTGTGTCCCTGCTCGGGCGCCAATTAAATAGATCAACGAATTTTCAAGAAATATATATTTATTTTCCACTATTATATCTCGTCGATCGCGGGGTTGGAATCGGACTGCCGAGTCGTGTCCTCCGCTCACATTCGTTGGCTCGGGATGCTGGTGGTTGTCCTTGTGTGGGTTTTTTCCTATTTCGTGTTCATGGTAAATCATTAGTTTTACGACCATCTGTTTGTCGTAAAACTAGAGAACCCTTGATGAGTGTTCTCGGTATTTCGGTGGCGTGGGGTCGCCATGTGTTGATTGGTGTTCGTGGGATTTTGGTGGCTTGGGATCGCCATGTGTTAACTTAGTATTGTCAAATGATCAACGAATAATAGGCGTTCGTTAATCACATATTTCCATGTTTCGGAATATAAATCTTATAAACATCTCATAATCCTAACTCTAACGACTTCGTTATTCCCTAAGATGTGTGACCGCAGCCTAATTCCTTTCGATCAGGATGTTCATGAACTCCACCTTTAGCTCTCAGTAGCCCAAAAGTATTTTCCAAAACATCTTGGTTAAGTCGATGAGTAAAAACGTACTCAAATCCAAAGCGATCCTTTAGCTCCTCGAATAACATTTTAACAGCAGTGTTAGATTGAATAATACCTTAAGAATGAGTTGAATCTCTTATTATTCATACAACCTTTCATTAATTTAGTTTTAACCTTTTTGGAACGGCAAGTGAGAGTTTTTGCCTATGACTGTTACGTGTTCGACATTGTATCGCACATTGTGTCGAGAATGTCATTTTGGAGGTTCCACAAGCGTGAACTCTTTCCCTGGAATCAGTTTTGGGTACTCGTACGTTTATTACATCGAACCATTCATCGACCTTAATGAAATCAAATCAAAAAATGTTTTTATGGGTTATATAACTATTTCAACAGTTTCTTACTAGCTTAAAGAGATGATAACACTCACTCACTTATCCCCAAGAAGATTTAACGAAGCTACTATTTTGATGGCTTAGGCAATGGTGTGCGAAAAAAGCTTAGTTGCCAGTTTCGCCTTTCTGCACCCTTGACGTTGAGGTGATATTCGCTTATCTTGTGTGTAATTGAAAGTTCAGTAGCAGGACAAGATAAAAGCTTGGTTATGGTGTCCTTTTTGACTTCATTTCCGTTTATCAGAAAACCTCTATCTATGTAGTGATTCCGAAGAAGTTTTATGAGAAGGGGAAGAAGATTTATTATTCTTTGTTTATTGCTTTATTTGTTTATTCTTTGTTGGAGGCAAATTCAGCATTGATTTCTTAAGTATCATCGATTGTCGTATGATAGTCGATGGATACTTCTATGGCAATTAAGTAATGTTTTTTTTTTATTGTTCATTAAGCGGAAATCGCTTGGACTTTCCTATGGGTCGCGAAGCGACACTGGGGGATTTTATATTTGATTTTAAAATTTGTTTACATTGTGTGACGCCACTAAATAATCGTATTTCGTATTGCTTGCACTAATATTTTTTAGTCGGAACTGCGTTTCGATTTGAAGAAACCATAAATCGGGGCGTTTATTCCAAAATGGTGGAATTTTGATAGATATTAGTGAAGCGTGTTGAATGGAAACGGTAGCGGCTGGTGTTAAAACCTCGTTGCTTCCCCCTGCGTCTCCGGTAGTCTTACTGTCGAGCGACATTTTAAATTTATCAAAACCAATTGAAAATCCGATTAAAATTCTTTAACAAAATCCACTTAAAAAAAAATTTTTTTTTTACTCAAATCTCTAAATTATTCTCGCGGCAAATTCGAGAGGAGGCGAAACGCGATTCCGAAACAACCGTATGACCTGTAAAATATGACGCTTTGTTACCTCTACACACGTATATATCACGTATATATACCGTAACCAGCGTTTTATAAAACAACGTTTCGAAAAAAAAGGTACATGCGATTTATATGTAATATATGGATATGTGATTTAATAAAGAGAATAAAGAAAAATAACCTTTTTACATATTGAATATTCATTGAAGCACTTGAATATTGCGTTGAAAATGGATTTAGCATCAAACTCAAATAGCTCAATCAAGGAAAGAAATCGATCTCTAACTTTACCATAACTGAAATCAAAATACCTTACCACGATACATAAGCACTTTGAGGAACTAACATCTGTTGTCTCATCAATTATCACAGAAAATTTTTCTCTTTAAAACATCCACTATATCACGATTTGCTTCTTCTAACAAACATGACGTTATTATTTCTTTGATCTTTGTTCTCCCAAGCTTTATATCTTTTATAATTTCACAATCAATACTTTTTACTAACGCTACTAAAGGCTCAATTAAAGACATGGCTAGATTATACTGCAAAATGAACATAATTATTCTTAGTTCCGATGTTTTAAGATTTTCATTTTTTTTAGTCGATTCTGAATTTACTATATTTATTTTTGGTTGCTGTTTAAGCGACTTGAGTATTTCTTTGTGATGTTTTGATTTTTCATGTCTTTCTATATGCTGTTTGTTGTTCGTAAGTTTCATTTTACAATACGAACAAAATGGGTTTTTATCGATTTCTTTAAGAAAAGCAAAATCACTCAACCATCCTTGACGAAACATTTGCTTGCGATTGCGATGATCAGAAACAGCAGCAGACTCAATTGGGTTTGTACCAGCAAATGAAGACACATTGACGTTGGTCGGTGTTAAAAACTGAATATCATTTTCGTTGGCTCTTGCAGCAGGAGATTTCGGTGCTAAATTTATGGGAACAGCAGCAGGCTCAATTGCTTTTGTACTTCGAGCAGCACAAGACACATTTGCAACTTTTTTTCTTGCCGCCTCATCGGAATCCAATTTCACTAAATATCTATAAAACAGTTAAAGTTTAAGTCCTTTGAATTATTTTCACCAGAATAAAGCATTCATTTAAACAAACCTCTTCATTTTGTTAAACTACAGATATAAATTCACATAGTTCCCACAAAAAAATAGAAACACAAAAGCAGACCGAAACTCCAGGCTATAATGAGGGAATGAAGCAAATACCCAACGGCCAACGCGCCAACGCCTATTTGACAAATGAAAACTGCATGAACGACGAACTTTACGAATAAGAAAAAGAAAAAATCAGCAAAGAAAGGAGAATGACAGAGAAGATAAGAATGCAAATGTGAACGCGTTCAGCATACGAAACCAACGAACAGCATCCAGGGAGAACAAGATCAAGTTTACAATTTCACTTTTTAGAGGGCGTTGGTAACACTCGTGTTAATTGCGTCCTTCTCCTGTGAAATTTATAAACGTTTAATTGGAAGAAATACAAATTTGACAGCTTTCAAACATTTTCTCTTTAAGTGATATCAAATAAGTACAAAAAAATTTGATCTCAAATTGATCATCTTACACAGACGGAATTCACTTTCGGATATTACTTTCTAATACCTTTTTTAAATTCACTTTAAAACATACGTACAAAATAGCTACAAATAGCTTTGCGATTACAGGTAGATCTCATTCAACACGGGGGGTTGCGTTCCTGCAAAAGATCGTGTTAAACGAAACAAGAAGCCAGTGCAAAAGAAGAGATATGTTATAATTTGCTTGAAAAACGACAAAAATATTTTTTTTTCCTGGATTTTGGATTTTTAGTTAAAAATTTTATTTATTTAGACATCAATTCTTCAATGTTTTGTTTTTTTGATGAAAAAATCAGTAATTTTCGCTTGATTAGTTCAAAGCTTTTTGTATGTTTCCTTATAAGTGAGGTGCGGTGGATATAGCTTGTATTTTCACTGGGCACAGGGATGGTCTGCTAGCAGCACTTATTATATAATTTTTGCGCTAAAGTGAAAGTATTAATTTATGAAAACTTATAGTATTGTCAAATGATCAACGAATAATCGGCGTTCGTTAATCGCATATTTTCATGTTTCGGAATATAAATGTTATAAATATCTCTTAATCCCTACTCTACACAATTCCTCATTCGCAATATGACTCATATTTATATAAGTACAAAACTAACTATGATATAACAATAACTTTAAATTACTTGCAAGTAAAATAAATCAAAACATTTAAATGTTAAGCTCAGTGAGTTTATATAATCTTAATTCGAAAATCAATTCCTAATGTGCGTTTTGCATTTAAATCTATCTGTAATTCTTTTACATTAAGGTTAGCAAGTCCGCAAAAAGCTTTAGAAAAAGGTGATATATACAAGACTCGAGAAATCTATTCTTCAAAGTAGTTAGGAACTATGGAGTACACCGGACTAAAGTACTCATCATGGAATGGGGATTGTTTGGTATTGGTGATAAATCGTTCCCAGTTCCTGTCCCTACCATGTCATATGTGTGCTAGGAAAATTCCGAGTTATCATATTGACACAAATTCACCCTTCTTTTGTTCAGTCCTTTGCTTTGCCCAACAGGTGTTTTCCTCATGTCCCGATTTACGACGAAACGTACATTTTTTGTATTTGTGGCCTTCTCAACAATGTTGCTGCTTGGTTGGGTCTATCTTGAGCATTGCGTTCTCAGGTGTCCAATTTGTCCACACTCGAAACAACACCTCTCCACTTCTAAACGGGGGCGTTTTGTTACGGGACCTGATGGTAATTCCTTTTACTGAATAGGCTCCAAAACTACTGAGCCGATTTAAATAAAATTTATAACGAGATGGTATAAAGGGTCTCGGAAATAAAATAGGCTTATATTCCATCCCCATAATCTCAATACTTATGAAATTATTTCAACGTTAAATATTCCTCAAAAACATAAATCTTACTTTATCCTCTTTTGCATCAAACCTCTCTCAAGCTGTAATCTGTTCTCCCAAACCACAAATAAGTGAGTTGAATACTCTTCAACGGGATTACAAATCCATTAATTAAAAACAATGAAACATTTTTTGAGAAAAGATAATTTTTATTTTAAAAAATCTAAAACTGATCCAACTTTGACAATACACTCTTAGTTTCCAGAGCTTCATAATTTTAAAACAGAGGAGAAATGTTTCCACTCAGTTCAACGTTCTCTTGTAAGTGTGAATAATTATTGTTATTTCCATTTAAGAAATCAAGTCTTTCTTTTGTGACCAGACTCTGAATTTCGCTCTGCAGTATAATAAATCTAGGCAAAGGAAGCTCTCGCAATTGGCAAGCAGGCTGCTTACCGAACTGGTCATACTGGTCTTTTTTCTCAGTAGCTAGCTCTGCTGTCTATTGCAGTTGTTGAACAGTGTTTTGAAATCTAGTAGGAGGCTGCTTCCTACATTTGAACGATTTTGTTCCTTGTGGTGGTAAAGTGGTGTTGGCTGAACTTTTCCTTTTCCTTTTCCTTGTGTGGCCTTTGCTTAATTCGAATGGGTTGCAGCGAAAATAAAAATGAATGAAAGGATGTCCATTATTTTTCCTTTGGAAGCTTTGTTGTATAAAGGCATGTTTCACCGCGCTAAAATAGCGTGGCGGAAGAGGCGCCTGAAGGGCGTGGCCTGCTGGTTCCGCTCGGGCTAGTTCGTCGGACTGGGGGGGGGATCTTGCCCTCAAACTGCCTCATCGCCTTATACCGCAAAAAAATTAAAGAATCAGGCCTGGATCGAATGCACGAACCATTAATATATCTGTACTTATTTTAAATTAGAGACGACGGACGGACTTCTTCACCCTCAGGGAGGCCAAAGGTGGTAGTATGGCCGGGTCTGTTCCCACCCTACCTAGGAAATTCCCGACCCGTATCCTACTCGAATTTCCCCCAAAAGCATTATAAAATATTTTTTTTTTTTTTTATTACTCCATCACTCAAAAGTCACTCACCTTCCGTCTCTCCAGGTAAGCGGTCTCCCCGCCCCCCTAGATTCCTGTCCCTGTTACTGTTCCATTTCCACGACTCGTTCAGACCTCAATTAGTACTTTAACTTCTAACATTCCCTAGACTTTAAGCTTTACTTTGATTTTTAGATTTTACTTTGATTTCGAAAAAAACTTACTTCGCTTTCAAAAAAACTTCCTTAGAATTCAAAAAGAAATTTACTTTGATTTCCTAAAAGATATATAGGGGAGAGTGTGGTCGAAAGTAACATTTTGCATATTTGGCTCTATAGCTTTTGAACCAAGAAACATAGAAAAATACTACACCGCGCATGTTGACAAGTGGATATTTGGCTATCTTTTTAAGCTACTCAGTTTTCCAACTTTTTAATTTCTCCGGGTGAAAGCTGGGAAAAAGAGGTAAAAGTCGAATGTTACAACCGTCCTTTACGGTGTTTCGATTGTAACACACAGAAAGGACGGTTGTAACACCATCTATATCTTATAAAAAAAAAATAAATAAATGAAAGATATTGTTTCAACTTCATATTTATTAAATCAAAATTGATGAAATAGAAATTAAAAACTAAAAACAGTCTTGTAGTCTTAAGTTTATAAAAGTTTCCTAAGTGGTATGCCATCTTTCGCACGCATGTGGTTGTCAAGCCATAGTTTAAATCAGCACAGTGATTTATATATCTTTGCAACTTTTGCTTTAATAAAAAGAAAAATTCGAAATGCAAGTTATTTATAAATATAATAAATAATACGTACTTCTTTATCATCGGTGAAAACTCGATTGTGAGGCCTATACCCAACATCTGGGTAATTAGCATTCTCACCGGAGTCGTAAGAAAATTTGGTTTTTTGAACAAAACGACTGAGTGTAACGTGGCACAGGTTGTGACGTTGTGAGTTCTTGAAACACTTCGAATAGATTTTACTTCTTTTAGGACTTCTTCTGCTACTTTCACAATAACTTCTTTTGTAAACATGCCTCGGGAGGTTCTTCTTACTCTTTGTCGTGGCATATTTTTTGCGAAAGAGGATATACCTACGATATTCACTGAAGATTAAACAACGCATTGGAGAGTGGGTATTTTTTCGTGTGGACGGTTGTAACGTGCTACAATTGTCCACTCAAAAAATGTTACAACTGTCCACATCTCGTTTTTTTGATTGAATATGAAGTTTATTCGGAAACTACTGCGTTGATTACAAAAGCACTTACACCATTAAATTTGAAATAAAATGAAGTAAAATAATAATGTAACCACTGAATCGAAACTTCATTATTCAAAAAAATATATTCAAAAACTCACCACCAAAAAAAATTTGCTTTCATACACAAACTCCACCTTTTGAACTATATTTGGCACAGTTCAGTACTTTGACAGTTGAAGTTTTGTGGGTGCATTCAGCCCCAAATATCGAAGAATTCTACATTTAAAAATGAACAGATACAGGCTCATTTTTCTTTTAAAATTCAATGTTACAATTGCAACGCGTTACTTTCGACCACACTCTCCCCTACTTTGATTTCAAAAAAAAACTTACTTAGAATTCAAAAAGAAATTTACTTTGATTTCCAAAAAGAAATTTACTTTGATTTCAAAAAGAAATTTTCGGAAAACCACATGGCTTCAGTTAGTGGTGCCCCTGATTTTTCTTTTATCAAGGCAATAAGGCCATATAAAAAAAATCGAACCCCCGCTGCCCCACCGGTTCCTACCTATGGAGAGCTCTTCTTAGGTCAGCACTTCCGGTGCTGGGATAAGTCCCACAAAAAAAAACCCGCTTTGCCCCCTTGGGACCACGCACCGAACCTTACAGTGGCTAATCACACTTTTCCTAATTTTCTTTTGTTTAGTTTTCAACAAGTACACTCACCAAAAAAAATCTTAGTGGATTTCAAAAAAATTTTAAATAACATCATCAGGGAAATATAATTATGCAATTTAATAATATATCGATACTAACATACATATACATGAGATAGATATATAAAAATATAGAATATATATAATATAGTTAAGTGAAAAGTTGCGTTTCGGAAAAAAATCGTCGAGGGATACCAGACCCAGGCAGGGGAGGCTGGGGGCGGCTCTTCGTGGTCACTCTGTGGCTAACACGGTTGGTTTCTTCTAGCTTAGTTTTTGTAACGGCATCGCTCACCGCAAGATCTCATGTCCTGACGCGCCACGCGGTAAATTATAGCGTAACAGTAACGGCACCTCGTTTTTTTTTTCCAATTTGGTTTTGCGAAATACTTTTTTAGGGCACGGTGAAAACCCTACCACGGATCTGGCCGCGATATTTGCCGCGAAGTATTTGTTTTTGACTGTCTTAAGAAAATCTTAACTTACCGCACGGTCAGTACCGTAGGCCTTTTTAGTATCTTTATTTTGCCAGTTCCTTTGGAACGCCTTCACTTTTTTCTTTTAGGTTTTTACTTTTCTTTAATCTAATTTTGTTTCTTTTCCTTTTTTTTTTTGTTTTTTTTTTTTTGAAATTAATTTACGCAGACCGCGCTCACCATTACTGAAATCCTCCGCGCACTATACTTATTTTTTTCACGTGGAATGGTTTTTTTTTTTTTCTCTACGGCATGAATTTTACTTCCTTTTTTGTTTTTTTTTTTCAAAATTTCCCGATTTTATATTTCCTTATCTCTGATTTATTTTCTACGATTACACTCCCTATCCTATCGTCTGAAATTTAAGTGTCCAGGTCCTCAGACTGGACACCGTGTAAATTCTTTTCCTTTCGAGTACCTTTTTTTTTTGATTTTTCTTAAGGGTTTCTTCTACTTTTTCTTAAACTTTTTCCTTTTATTTTTCTTTTTAATTGTCTTACTTGTTGATTTTACTTTATTTCAAAATTGTTCTTAGTTTAAACCGATCTTAATTTTTAGTCCTTTTTTTCTTTTTCTTTTTCTTTCCGAATTTTTTTTTTCTACTCCGTACTACCTCATCGTCTCGCAGTCAGAATCAAACTTAACTCACTCTTGGCCAGACGCTTCGTTGATAGATGCCGCAAGGGCTTCTCTTAACGAATGGTTGGTGGCGTGGCGGTCAGCGAGGAGATTTTTGTTACGACATTAAGCCGCGATCGTATGATCATCGAAACTTTTTTTCGCTGCATTTGAACTGCAGTTGACTATAACATTTTGCTGCACTTGAACTGCAGGTGACTATAACAGCTTCGTGTTTCCGGACTGCTGCCTGGTGATACTGCTTCTACTTGTTGAGGTACACTGTCTTCTATCTTGTAGAATAGTTGGCTTATTTGGCTGGAACCACTCCACCTAGCACTGATTTTAAATAATTTTTTCAAATCTTTATTTATGCTGAAGGGATCCCGCTTGAGCCCCCAATTGAAAATATACTAGTCGATTTTTTATAAAAAAAAACTTTATTTCAAACTAAAGAAATTTACATTGATTAATAAATTAACACAAAAAGAACTGCGTGGTCGCAGACTATTAGGCAAGAACTGAAGTACAGTAGAAGGCTGATGATGCGACCACACTTACTCCTTGTAATTCTGCTGCACAAAAACCCACTGATAACTCTAAATAATCTGCTCCACAGGAAAAAACTTGTTGAATTGCTCCACAACAAAAAATGCTTTGCTTCAATTGGTAGCACGTAGGATTGTTTTAATTTCGTTCTTTTGAACTTGATGGTTCTTTATTGTTGTATTTTTAATGATAGGTTATCAATTTATGTCTTTCACTTTGACTACTTTTAATTTTACTTGGGAGGAAGAACTGGTTTGTTTCGCGGACACTTTTGAACTGCTAATTCTTGTCTTGTTCGTCTTGTCTCGTTCGTTATCGTCATGTCGTTTGTGGCGTACGTCTTGTCGGTGTTGTCGAGAGACTAAAACACAGTTCCTACATTTTCCCACATTCGCCCCCAATGACGTTACCCAAAGTTTCATACCATCAGCAGCGGCAGTGGTATTCCTCCGCCCAAAGTGATCCCCAATTTTTTCTACCTCATATGGGTCATGCTTGCATACCTTAACAATCTTATACTGTCCGAGATATTTTGGTTTCAGCTTCAATCCGGGTCTGAATTGGGTTCTTCTTACGGCAACCAGGTCGTTCATCTTGTACTTCAGTGCTTCTTTACGTCTTCTTAGATGGTAACGATAATTCTCTTCTTGAAGTTCTGCTATGTTAGACTTGGCATCAGCTCTAATTTTTTTACGTTCAATATCTTGTTCCTCGTAGATCTCTTCATTGAGCATCTCTTGGATATCAGGCATCTCCTTCAGCCGCATCTCGATTCCCGTCAGAATCCTGAATGGTGCAATCTTAGTACTTCGTGGTGGTGTATTGTTGATCATCTGTTGAACTCTGTCCACGTTCTTATACCACAATCCAGGGTTTTCCAAAAACAGTTTTGTCAACATAGGTACGAGTATTCGATTGACCCGCTCTACTTGGCCATTACCTCTTGGTACACCCGTTGTTATAACTAGGTGTGTAATTTCTTGGTCTTTACAGTACTCTTCGAAAGCGTTCGAAGTACGGCGCGTTTTTGAGTCCAAACGGCATTCTTAAAAATTCGAACTGGCCTAACGGTGTAATGAACGAAGTAAACTTTACCCCACTGCTGTTGTCGTTCCTGTTGTAGCTTCTATTTCATCGCTCGTTGTCTCTCCCGATTCCACTCTATTTGTCGTTCCTGTTGTCGTCTCGGTTGCCACTCCCGTTGTCATATTCAACATTCTTTTTAGCAGCTCATTTTCTTTCGTCACCAGGTCTCTTTCTCTTTTCAAAAGAGCTATCTCCCGTTGCAACAACTCGTTGTCTTTCTGCTTTTGACGATCCGTTACTACACCGCTGTTTGTTTCACGTTCTTCACACAATGTGTATTCCTCTTCGTCGCCGTCGTCTTCGTCATCGTGTGACTCCTTTCCCGTTGTCTCTGGCGTTGTTGTTTTTTTTCCGGCGCTTCTCCACGTTGCTGTAATGGAATTTCACTGAGGCGAACAGCTAACGTCGCCTTCTTTCCACTGCTTTGCCTTCCCAATCGCTGCAACCACTCACGCAACTGGGCAGCTGTATATTCTGATGCGTCAACTTCCATCGTATTGAAATTTAAATTGAATTTGCACTAGGGAGGAAAGAAAAATTGTGCGACACTTTATTTCAAAATGAATTAACCGCGGGGACAGCAAAAATTTTCACAACGATCTGTTTATTATATTTTTTTTTTTTTGGATAGAAAAATTTCGTGACACGTTATTTGGATTTTTGTAGGAATCCCACTTCTGAAATTTTAGTAAGCGTTTTAACAAGTAAAAAAGTTCTCAATCACAAAAACACGTCCGACTTCTTCGAATATTTTATACAGAATGTCTCTTTATTGTTCTATTCTTCTTCTTCTCCTCGCCATACAATTATACATACATCATGCTCTTACTACTACAATGGTAACATGCAATACCTTAACATTATTATGTGCTTACTACTACAATGGTAACATGCAATACCTTAACATTATTATTATGTGCTTACTACTACAAAAGGTCTATACTTAAATAATGGTAAGAGGCTAGAAAGTTGAGACTAGGAAGCGGTTAGAAAATTGAAGATAAAGGCTAGTGGTAAAAAGGTAGATTTTAAGGGCTAGCGGACAGTTGGAAATGGTATAAATAAATCATCCTAACTTACTTTATCTATATCTACTGTACGCAAAGTTATCTTATACTACGTTTTCACTAGTGCCAATGAGGTGATTATAAAAAAAAATTAGGTCTTAGTATTTTGGTGATTATGGGCTAACAATGTGGGAAATTCGAAGAAAATTAACCAAACACAACTAAAAAACAAACTATTGTGAACTTACCGGAAAAAAGTAACAAATTGACAGAATATGCTGTCAAAACAATAGTATTTCTTACTTTTGATATGTTATCGAATCCCGCCGATTTTTTATTATTGAGTCCTTGAATTATACTTTCAGGCCTATGATGAAGAAAAATTTTGGGAGAATAGGCAAATGCTATCATTTCTAGCCTAGCGACTAAATGTTGGTGGTGATAAACGTTCATATTTATGGAGTAAGGGAGCCAATAAAGCCTAAGTAATGCATTGGCTTATCATCTTTATTTAGCTTCTTATAAGCTGGCCAGAATTCTTTGATCATGCCCATCAAATCTTTTAATGAGATACCAAATATGTTATTCAACTCCTTTATGAAATCAGCGAAGTCATTCATATAATTTTCCGAGTTAATTTTAGAACACTCAGGATGGCTGAATGTTTGTCTGGTGAGCGGCACATTACGGCCGTCACCCCTAGTCATATCAGCATAATATGAACTTCCGTTTATTAAAACTCCTTGGGAAGTGTATTTGAGTTTACTTTTCTCGACAACATTTTTGTTCTTTTCGAGCACCCTGAAAAATTAGCTGGGTGGCCGAGTTCCCTACAGTTTACGCGTTCTGTTGTCTCTCTACCCATTTCTGGAGTGACTTTACATTGATCTTCCAAATGTTTTTCCCTACACTTCACACATCTTACCTCAAAGGCGCAATATTAACTTGAATGTCCAAAGCGTTGGCATCTAAAACATTGCAGTGGGCCTCGTCTATCAAATTTTTCCAATCTTATTTTGTGAAGAAGGAGGAACTTGATTTTTAATATTTTCAGTTAACTTTCCTTATTTTTAACTACGCACGTATACGTGTCTGAGCCCATTCATTTGTCCTTTACCAGCTCGTAGAAAATTCCTTGATTTCAACTACTTCTATTAGTAATAAAAAGTGTTTTGAAAGAAATTAGTAGTGTCCGACCGAAGCTTCGGCTTCGGCTCTGAGCGCTCGTGGAATTATATCGAAATGATGTCATTTGAGTAGTTATATTTTAAATATTTTTCTGTTCTATTCTGCTCGATATAATGTGTAACTATGTGCTGATAATCAGATTTAAGTGAAATGCGATAGTTTGAAAGGAGAAAAAAGAATAGCAAAGACATTTATATGCTGAAAGTTGAATTTTTGAATGAACATTAATTAAAGGTTATGATTAAATTGATAATAACATAATATTATATTATATAAGATAATATTCATAACTCAAGTACGTTCTGTATTACATCAAACAACCTATTATCAGTAGAATATCTAGTTAATTGATTGGCCCATACGAGACGGCCCGCTCAATTCCTGCCCAGCGTCTACCTAGGCCGTCGTTCTACACAAAATTGTCGGTAATACTACTCGATACAATATGCCCATGCAAACACGTCCGTATTGTATCAAGCAGATCACTTTCGGTAGGATGACCAGATAATTGATTGGCCCATACGAGACGTCCCGCTCAATTTCTGCCCAGCGTCTACCTAGACAATCTTACTTACTTGCTGCTCTTATGCTGCTAACTTGATGTCTAATATCATAGAATAGATCGGACTCGGTTTTTAAATAAACTGCTTGTAGAAAATTCTTTGATTTCAACTACTTCTATTGACGGGTCTATATCTTGTATTTCCCCTTTCACCTCCTCTTATAAATAAATATAAATGGCTAGCAAGGCACTGAAGTTTGTAAGAAGTCTGACGTCTATTACTTTTTTACTTACTATTGTTACGAAAGTACTTTGTTTATCTCAATTTGTAACGGAAGATTGTTTTTAATAATAAATTCTAAAGGTTATTGACCACTTTCATTTATATTAGTACTACCCCATTGTAGGTGATGGACATTTGCACTACACCTTATAAGTCCCAGCCGCTTCTCCTCAATGCGGCGGCTAGGTTGATTTATAGAGACCTTCTAGTTGCTGGCTTGCAAGGCACTGAAGTTTGTTTGTAACGTCTGGTAATTTTTTACTTACTCTTGTTACGAGTGTGTTTGTTTATCTCAGTTTGTAACGGAAAATTGTTTTTAATAATAAATTCTGAAGGTTGTTGACCTCTTTCATTTATATTAGTACTACCCCATTGTAGGTGATGGACATTTGCACTACACCTTATAAGTCCCAGCCGCTTCTCCTCAATGCGGCGACGGACGGGGTAGATTTATTGAAACCTCCTAATTGCTGGTTAGCGAGGCAGTGCTGAAGTTTGTGAGAAGTGTGACGTCTAGTACAGTTTTACTTACTATTGTTACGAAAGTGCTTTGTTTATCTCAGTTTGTAACGGAAGATTGTTTTTAATAATAAATTCTAAAAGTTATTCACCCCTTTCATCTATATTAGTACTACCCCATTGTAGGTGATGGACATTTGCATTGAAGTTTGTAAGAATTGTAACGCCTAGTAATTTTTTACTTACTCTTGTTACGACTGTGCTATGTTTATCTCAATTTGTAAGGGAAGGTTGTTTTTAATAATAAATTCTACGGCCCATTTTAATCATATTTCTTGCATTATTTGATATAATACCATAAATAGTGCTGTTGTATTTTTGTTAACAGATTTCAATTGATTTTTCACACACTTTTGTCAGTTCTTTACCAGTTTCACTTATATTTGTGAAATCGAAGGATTCTACAAAAACTTTTTGTCCACTTATTGTTTTCATTATCGTGAGGACGTTATGAGTGTTGTTGTTGCTTTTTTCTAGTCATCAACCACCAATACCCCTTCCGTTTCAGTCGTAATGAACTCTTGCTTCAAGTCCAAATAAATAGTGTTGTTAATCAACAAATATTGGTTCGACGTGTATGCTCGTTCGAACGTTTTTCAATTGATTCCAATTAAAAACAAGAGACGATTAGTCTAAATACTGAAAGGAAATGTCAAATTATATTCGAATGACGTATGGAATTATCAATCGGTTGCTTTATGGCTTCTTTCTCTTTCATTATTTTACGATATACTACAATATATGAAGAAGGGGATAAAATTATATTTGTTCCACATATAACCTATTGAACAATTTCAAATTGATTTTCTTTGTTACCTTATTGCTTGTTTGTACTTCTTGGTGTGAGAAACTTAATAACCCTAAAAATTGTTTTCTTCTTCGTTTGAAAGAGCACATCAATTTACTAAATTCTTGTGTTGTTTACTTGTATTTTACACGATGTCTATTTTATGTAAATATTAGCTTTTAGAATAATCATTACCAAGTACATTTTAAGAAAATTTGGCAAGAAAATTTATGCAAAAGTCCACTTCATATTTTAAATATATCCAAGGAAAAATTTTCCGGATTTATATAAAGAATTTGTTTTTTATTTAGATTAGACTTTTATTTTAATTATTTAAATATTTTTTTAACCCAACTTCTTATCATATGAACAATTAATTAAAACTAAAAAGTTATATTGGTATTTTAAATTTGATGTACCACGAAACAAAATAATAACAGTTGTGAAAATGTTTAATTTATATTTTCTGCTAAATTATTTATATAAGTAACAACATCAACACATTTCTCCTATAAAAATTGTTTCTAATTTAAAATTACACTTGCCAATCTAGCAGATGTCAATGTTTATTCTTTAAATGATTTTTTAACTGTTATTTTTGTACAAACTAAACGTTAAGATCAATTTTATAACTTTAATTTATGTACAAACTAGGCATTAACATAAGATCAGCAGAACTTACGAGTATTATAACATTTCACTGATGATTTTGCTAAGTTTTTTTCTTTTGTAAAACAATAATCTATTTATTTCCAAAAACCTTCGAACCAAGTACGAAACTGATGAAAATAGAAACAGTTGAATAAAAAAAGATCTGTGTTCAGATAAAATGAATGTTGAAAGTTTTCAACTAATTGGAAAAGTTAAGCTACATTAAGAAATAAGAATTATTGGAAATACTATATAGTAATTTTAATTGTTTGTTATGATATACATTTTACGAAAAAAAATAAATAAAAATAATATTGAGAGAGAAAATCAACGAAAATGAGTTTTAATTATTTTTGAATAGGAAGAGCAATAAATGATATAAGCTCACAGTGGCCGAAAAGAGTGGTGTATTGTGAATGGGAAGTTCACATTGTCCGATTTGTTGAAACTTCGTGCGAATTAAAGCGACTGTTTTCTTGTTCTCATTGCTTCTCTCAGCCCTGTTATCATAGAAGAGATAACAGTGGCCTGATTCTGTTAGTAAAAAAAACGTGTTTAAAACTACAAAAATAATCAGCCCTATCACAGATTCCATCGTAATCGAAAAAACTCTAAGTTTCCCGATGTAACTATCACATAATCCATTCGGAGTGGAACGAATTTCGAAATTCGTAGATTCGGTATCACCAAATCCAAGTGGAATGCAAAATCGTCGTCTTTATATACGAAAGAAGTTGTGTTTTGCAGAAAAATGTGAATGATCTTGCACATTTGGCGTAAAACAGCTGATTTCGATAACCAGCATGGCGGTATTCAGTGTGGCAACTGGAAATGTTTTCTTCGATTCCATTCGTATTTCGTGATCACAAATGTTCGTAGTTCGTAACTTAGCTTTCCGTGTGGAAGTTTTCTACGATGGAATCTGTGATAGGGCTGAATATCGTGTTACAAAAGTTTGTAACACGATAGTAGAATAGCTTTCCACCAACCACTAGAAGCAAGATTATTTGAAACAATATTTTGACGACGCAATCTACGATAGACGATTGAACGATAAATAATCGTCTGAAAAGTTACGGAATTTGGGCACTGATTTTACAAACACAACTTCATTTTTTGGATTTCAAAGTAAAGCCTTGCGCAAACCAATGCGGTGAGATCGTACGATGCGATTGCGATAAGTCAAATCCCTATGCATTAAGTCAAACGTTCATAAACGTTTGACTTAATGCATCGTTTCTCTTAACCCCCGAGGCTACACGAAAATCGGCCCTATCGAGGTAACCGTCGGAGCAGAATTTTCTCCGATTTAGACACATTTTGCTTCGTGGTAGTTCTCCGATCGTCAGATCCGACGTCCTCTGATAAGTTTTTGCTGCGAAAAGTTTAAGTTTTGGGAATGCAATGCGTTGCCGCATTTGTGAAAAATTTCTTCCGATGACAACTACTCCGAAGCAAAATTGCATCCCCGAAAAAGGATGTGTTGCGGAGAAAACTCTGCTCCGATGGTTACATCGATAGGGCCGAATATATGGCAAGCCATTTAAAATACAATTCAACTTTTTTACATACACAATCAAATTTTTCGAAATTGAAAGTCAACTGTGGTGGATAATTCCAAGCCAGCTGAGAGTCAAATTGAGGTGTTATTAAATTGACAGCTTCATCAAAACACCCCGAAAAAAATAAAAATTAATTGAAGAAAGAAAACAGTGTAAAAAAAATTATTTATAAGTTTTTTTCTTGCTCTATTCTGAAATAAAATTATAAGAAAATTGATTGAAAGCCAATTGCCTGGCAAATTGTAATGCTGGATTTACAAGCATCTGCTAATAAAGAAGTGCAGAAAAGTAAAACGGACGGATGAAGATTATAAAGCACAAAAGTTAAAAACAGAAGCGAATACAATTATGGCTGCAGATGAACATGTTCATCCGATGGCCCCAATGCTTAGAGGAACAAAGAACAAGAGGGACAACCTTGCCTCTCTTGTCCCGCAACTTCCATCTGTGATACACGTATTAAGCTGAATATAAAGCTGTGTCAGTGAATTTACTAACACCACTTTATTTTTTTATACGCCTTTTGTTGCATATTGGGATATTCTTGAACTAAAATTTGACACCAGCCGCATCTGCCATTAGGTTGTGAATAAAAAAAGTGTATGACGATAGATGGCCACAGCTTCTATGAGCTAAAAAATGAGACTTCTATTGGAACTGATATTTTTTTTGGCAGGTGGCAACTTGCTCTACGTTGGAACTTACAATTACACCTGCGGCGCTGTGTAGCCGGCTTCAAAAACATTGCCAGTCTTATATGGGGATGAAATTTGACTAGCAGTCCATATATATAGTACGTAAATGTCAAAACCAATTTGAAATCCTAAAACAAATTGGTGTTGACACTTCTTTATATTCAGCTGTAGATTTTTAATTTGAAACTTACTTTATACTTTGTCAACATGGTAGACGGCCGAGGGCTAAACCCAATATGACTTTAGATTAAGCTTTAATTTGTAAAAAAAAAAATTGTGTTGAACTAACTATTCATCTGAATTGACACTCATCCACAGCGACAAGTGGCTATTCGAAGAAGCTGATTAGGTATACAGGGTGTCCCGTAATTCGTTTTACATACTTTGGGATATGATTCTTGGTCATATTCTAAGAAAAAAATTGTTATACAGTAAAGTCCGTTTCTCAAGTTTGACATCACTTTTTGACAATTTAAAAAAAGGCTAACTTTGGTGCACCCTGACCTGTGATAAATTCGATATCTCTGTCAATACCGATGATAGAGACCTAATCTTAGACTCAATTTTTTGTAGAAATAACAACCTTTAAGACTGTATTTAAATTAGGCTTCCATAGGTTTAGGGTTGCCAGATTTTCAATTTTAAGTGGTGTTCAAATTTTCTTCCCAAAACAAAGTTTGGGGTTTGAAATCCAAAAACAGGCTCTGGCATGGATTAAAAACGAAGGATGGGGCTTTGAGCACTTGTTATAATTGTATTTGTATTAAATACATAAAAAAACTACTAAAAGTGATCATATTATTGTTTTATTCAAACAAACCTCAAAGCAAGAACTTTTTTTTATTTTTTTTTAAATTTTTCCCATTTCGTATTTTTCTTAGTATCATAAAATGTATGGGTTTTTGAGCTAACTTAATGTTGAGTTTTTTCTTTATTATTGTTTTGTTCATCTGTAAAAAATAAAGAAACTCTATGTTTATCAGGTTTTTTCTCCAAAAAAATGACCTCAAAGTCAAAACTTTGTTTTGGGAAGAAAATTTGAACACCACTTAAAATTGAAAATCTGGCAACCCTAAACCTATGGAAGCCTAATTTAAATACAGTCTTAAAGGTTGTTATTTCTACAAAAAATTGAGTCTAAGATTAGGTCTCTATCATCAGTATTGACAGAGATATCGAATTTATCACAGGTCAGGGTGCACCAAAGTTAGCCTTTTTTTAAATTGTCAAAAAGTGATGTCAAACTTGAGAAACGGACTTTACTGTAGAACAATTTTTTTCTTAGAATATGACCAAGAATCATATCCCAAAGTATGTAAAACGAATTACGGGACACCCTGTATAATGATGCCATTGTGTGTGAGTGGTTTGCCCTCTTGTTGTATCTCATCTGTGATGCGAGCAATGAATCCACAGATACCTCGTTTCCACCAGAGATAAGAAATTAATTAGATGGCAAACCTCACACACACATTGAAACTGCCTACAAGCTGATTTACCGAAAATCACCTCTACTACTTTGAGTACAGCTTCCTCTCCACACACAAAATCTAACTACTACCACTTTGAGTACAGCAAATCTCACTACTACCACTTTGAGTACAGCTTTCACGTATTCACAGACAGAGGATGAGATTACAAAAACAACAATGTAAACAAATGGTTGTTGCGGGGCAAGAGAAGTAAAGGACTGCCATCTAATTAATTTCTTATCTCTGGTTTCCACTTAGAATTGAATCACACTTCAATTCGAATTATCGATCCGATACAGCTCTTGTAGCTGGATCGATTCAAAAGAGTGTGTTTTATACCTAGATTACTCAATTCAGTTTATAAGTTTATACCTGCATCGAAATCTGAATCATATTCCGATTCGATTACCCGATTCTAAGTGGAAACGAGGTAAGAGAAGATACCAGGAAGCCAAACCACACACGCACCACGGCATTTAGTCCTCAAAACTGACTAAATCCGAAAATAAAGTGGGGTTAGTAATTTCACTGACACAACTTTATATTCAGCTGAAATACGTGTATAACAGATATATCTCGTGTTACAACGCAGCCAAATAGAAGTTGCGAGTCAAGAGAAGTAATGGTTTTCCCTCTTGTTCTTTATTCCTCTAAGATTGACACTCATCCACAGCGACACGTGGCTATTCGAAGAAGCTGATTAGGTTACCATGAAGCCAATGTGTGTGTGTGTGGTTTGCCCTCTCCAGAGATAAGAAATTAATTAGATGGCAAACTTCACACACACATTGAAACTGCCTACAAGCTGATTTACCGAAAATCACCTCTACTACTTTGAGTACAGCTTCCACTTCACCTTTACTTTACACAAAATCTCACTACTACCACTTTGCGTACAGCAAATCTCACTACTACCACTTTAAGTACAGCTTCCACGTATTCACAGACAGAGGATGTGATTACAAAAACAACAATGTAAACAAATGGTTGTTGCGGGGCAAGAGAAGTAAGGGTTTGCCATCTAATTAATTTCTTATCTCTGTTGCGAGTCAAGAGAAGTTATGGTTTTCCCTCTTGTCCTTTATTCCTCTATGATTGATACTCATCCACAGCCACACGTGGCTATTTGAAGAAGCTGATTAGGTATTGGGACTGGCCATCACGCGGCAAAAATAGAAATGAGCAGGGGCACAACAAGTGACTTTTTGTATGGAAATTGCCACTTTTCCAACAAAATTGTTTAAAAATAGAATGTTTTGCCGGTCGAGCATTCGAAATTCTTATTGAAATCGGTTAATAAAAGTGTAAAGAAAATTATAAAATTAAAGTATCTACAATCAAAAAGTTGACTGGAAGTGTCCAAAATGCAAGTGCAAAAACGAGCTGTGGTTTTCAACAAAAATTTAAGTTGAAAAATATGAATTAAAATTTCCATAAAAGTACAAATTAAGCTCTTAATCAAGAATGTGTGTTAGTTTAAATCAATACAATATCGAAGACCACTCATAATTCAATGAAAATTTAAGTTAAGCAAACTTTATCATCCCCTCAACAAAATCTACGTAGAGCTTTGTTTACATTTTCCCCATACAAAAATGGCGTATTCTTAAATTTTTCAAAAGCAAATTAAATACATTTGAAAGGTAAAAATCACTCGTGTGCACTCTTTTATTGAAGCTTAAACATTTTAAGATGCTAATGCGCTTATAATTCAATCACTTTTGTTTGATTTTATATTTTATTTAAATTATTTAATCCGACACCATTTCTTCTTTTTTCAGTACAATTTGTATGGGCGGTCAAAACAGCATTTCACTTTGTGCCCCCGCTTTAGTTCCAAAACGACCGGCAGGTGGTGTGCAAACTCATGTTCCCAGTCCCAATACCATGAAGCCAATGTGTGTGTGTGTGGTTTGCTCTCTTGTTATATCTCATCTTTGATGCGAGCAATAGCCCAGTTCACACTGTACAATTAGTTGGACAGACTTCGTTTGATGGAAGTTGGATGGTCTGATGTAGTTTTCGTTCACACCTATCAAGCTTGTCGTCCAACTTTATGTCACATACCCTTCCACTCCATCCAACTTCTAAATTTTCAAAATTTTTTGAAAACCATCCAACCGTTTGGACAAGCGGTCGTATGAAGAGTTCACACTATCAAGCATTGGTTAGTCCAACCTAGGTTTGTCCAACTAATTGTACAGTGTGAACAGGGCTAATGAATTAAGGAAACAGACCTTTTAATGCGTGATGGAGAATGCATATTTTTTTTTGGGGGCTGGCAGCTGGCTTCTATTTATTTTTTTGTTGCAGCTTGCAGCTCGCAGCTGCTGGTTTCCCGGTTGCCGGTAGCGTTGGTAGTTACTGTTATAATTTCAATTTGCATTTTTGCATTTGGTGCTAAAACGTAAATCGTGAAACGTGTTGAATGTTTTTAGTTATCTGTGTTTATAATATTGAAAATCCAAACTATTTTGCATTAATACTAAAAATTTCTTCAAGAGAAGTATAAACTTGAATTTGAAAGAGTTTGTGCCAAATAAAAAACATTCCGGTTTCCTAAAATTACCGATTTGCAATTTTTATTACTTGTTGCTCGGCTGCTACAATTTCATCGACGTGCCAAAACAATTTGTTTTAAGTAGGCTGCGATAATCATAATAGAGAAAAAGCAACCCGATTTTCACTGCTTCAGAGAAGAAAAAGACAAGAAAAACTATTTTGCTATATTCTCTGAACAATTCGTTATTAAATTTGATGCGAAATAAATACCTATTAATTTTTATACATTGAAAGGAAGCACCAAAAATGGTTGGTACAGTATGCAATTGAAATAGTAATTTAAGAACGTTTGATTGATTCATTCTTTTTTTTTGTTTTATTTGTAGAAGAAATCATTTTTCAAAAACAAGCTAAAAGTGGGCAAGAGAAAACGTTTTTACATATGAAAAGAATCATGCTCTGTCCAATTGGAAAACTACGTCATTCCAATCAAATTGTCCGTGCAAAACATGGAAGACGATTTATTTGGTGTTCTCGTATAAAGTGAAGCAATCAGAAATGGATTAATTGGAAACCGGATTCGGTCTTCATCAAAATGTTGCTGATATTGAAATTAATCGAGGTAAGTTGTTGCAAAGAAACTAATGAAAACTGGATTGGTTATATCCTTTTCGATTTATTTGGTCTGTGATGCGATATAACCACATTTCATTTATCATCTATTCGTTCCATATAAAATTATATATTTACATTTACACAGAAATCTGCTTTTCACAGCGCGGAGGTCACATCCCTCTATTGTCAACTTATAAAATCTTGCAATTGAACGCATGTACGTGTTCCAGTTCATGTTTTCAAAAGAGGCACAAAGTATTACAAGGAATCCTCCCTAATATACAAAAGCATTTCTCAGAAGTGCCTCTACTACACAGAACTTGATTGAGGAAAACTGCAAAGATTCTGGGCATCAGCCAACAAAAATGATGGAACGAGTATGACTCATCTATTAACAACTGGACAAGGACCATGATGTTCATCTTTAGTTTTATCAACTTTATTCGTTGAATGCCATCAACATAAAGAATATCGAAGAAAATTGGTAAGTAGAAAGAAGCTTTAAATTAACAGATAAAAAAAACTTGCCAACTTAACTATCTGAAATAAAATAGAATCTGACTAAAATGATGACGATACCCAATTGCGTTGCATTTCCATAAGAAAGAATGAATGAATGAATAATTGGGGTTTTGTATTGTACCTCGACCTTTTTAGATAGGGGTACAATACCCCCTACTTAAGTGGTATTCCTTAATTTAAAGTACTCCATCCAGATTAGTTCCTCTGATGAAACTTAGTATCTGGGTTACGCTTAGGAGTTTTAGCTCCCTCTCCTCTACGTAGTAGGATCCTAGGTACTTCTTACTTTGGTGTATTAGAGCTTCGCAGTCACCTAAGAGGTGGTCAGGAGACTCTTCCTGTTCGTTGCAATATCTGCATTGGTCGTCGCTCTCTATGCCTAGTACTTTTTGGTGTTTTCTTAGTCTGCAGTGTCCGGTTAATCCGGCTAGCATTCTTACATTGTTTCCACTTAGTTTTGTTGCGACTTTGTAACGTTTTGTGTTGAAAGTGCCAAGTAAAAGTTTGGCTTGTCGCATTTTGGGGAGGTCATTCCAGTGTTTAGCTCTGTTGTCTTCCTCCGACTTTTTGATTTCTTTCTTAATGTGGGTTTCTGTTACTCCACAAAAAGGTTCCGGTCCTATGAGTGGTGATCCGGCTCCTGTCTTTGCCAGTTCTTCTGCCTGTTCGTTGCCTATGATTCCTACATGACCTGGTACCCAGTAGATTGTAACTTTGTTATTACTGCCCAGTTTTGAGGAGATTGTGTAGGATCTTAGGGCTCTAATTGCAGCTTGACTGTCTGTCATTATTGCAATATGTTTGTTTTTATATTTCCTGTCAATGTTTAATTCCGCGCATTTGCGTATTGCATAGACTTCTGCTTGGAATATACTTGGAATACTGTATTGAAATTTTAGTTCTTGGCCCAAAAATTCCTGCTCCAGTTTCCTCTGTTGTTTTTGAGCCATCTGTAATCTGCATACCATTTTATTGCATGGGTCTTAATTGAGTAGGTCTCTTTTTCACTTTGCCATGCCTTTTTGTTACTTAGGCTCAACGTTGAAGAGCTTATCGAATTTGAATTCCTTGGTCTTGCTATTCCGAAGGAAGTCAATGAGTGGTAACTCGTTCGATATTATGCTCTTTTCGCTAGATTTCAGGACACACTCAGTCTCTTTGGCAAATCTAGCTATCGTTGCATTTGAGATGCTTCTTATCACCAGGTGCATAGGTGTCAGGTTTAGTAATACTTCCAAAGCCGCAGTTGGACAGCTTCTAATTGCTCCTGATATGCATATGCAAGTCTTTGTATATATATTTATGTATATTAAATAAGTTTGGTTTTTAATTTTGTCTTTTTTGCTATTGGTCTAAAGTTTACTGAAAATAAGATCGAAGTCGGGACCTGGCGTTTCCGATCGTTGTTGTAGATATTAGATTTTGCTCAGACGATTGAACATTTGTATTACCATTTACGAAACATGTCATCGAATCCGAGCATTTCCGGTGGAGGTTGTGTTTCGTCAATGGCTATGTTGTGTAGGACGGCACAGGCAATTATAACCAACTGCACGGTTTTAACTTTTTTTTTTTAATTTCATGAGAACGCTGGACTGAATTTCGAGTATACGAATGCTACTCGTTGTAAAAAAATTTTAACACTATTTGAAGTATTTTGAAAAACCGTTTTCTTCGTGTTTCGAGATTGCGAACAAACTAGGGGTGCAAAGTTAGCAATTTATTGCGTTCGACACCCGCTTTATCATTCGATGCACTGTTTAAATACTGACGCCAATAAAATCAGCAGATCCAAGGATAAAATACATCAGAACTATCAACAATTGGGTAATTTGTCGTAATTCGCGCGATCACCCAAGTTAATAGTTTTTAAACTAAAAAATATTCAAAATATTTCATTTCGTACCTTGTCTTACTGCAAGGCAAACTACCCTCTATCAGTTCCAACAGCATCATTGTGGTTCGCTTCGAAATGCGAAATCGGTGAATGAAATCATGGTCATCCCATTTTTCAAGCCCGACCCGTGGACACATTTTATATTGTCTTCTTTCAATCACCACCGATTGTTCTTCTTTTTCATCTTCGCTTTCAGAAGCAGACGATGACAATAATAATTTTTTCAGAACATATTATTTAAAAAAATATTTTTATTTACGTATGTAAACCGAAAATAATTGACAAGAAGCAACAAAATGATGTACAAAAATTAAGTTTCCCAGACAACTATCAGGTTTACTCATTCAAATTCTACTAAGAAAACGGCCCTAAAAGTTGATTGTGAACAACTTGGTCAAGAACTTTTTCGTAGATCGGCAACGAATTTAATATGTCTATTGTTAAGACTTTTGATTGTTATGTTAAGATCGCTTACAGCCATATTATTCACTTATTTCGAAACTAGTTTTTCGTAGATCTAGTTTTCGAGTTTCAAGTTTTGAACAAATCGGTATTATTGAAAAACAAAGTGACACATAAAACTCGAAATCGTAAAACTAGTTTTGATAAAACTAGAAATGCATGAAACTGAAAATATCTAGTTCTGAGGACTTCAAAACTAGTTTTGAAACGTTTTTGTAGTAGTAAAGCAGTAGTAATAAAGTGTGATTTTATTGAGATATAAATAAAAATTGTTTTACAGTTACATACATAGTTCTTTGTTAACAATTTTCACAAAAAGACATTGGCTTATGCCGTCAGCCGAAAAAAGAGTTATTTTATGAAGCAATAAAGTTCTTTGTTGATTTAGTTATCGCGAAATAAAAATACATACCTAACTATACCTATATACAAAAGTACAATATCAAAATGATTCGTTTATAATTTGTTGTCGATATTTTAGAGCGGGTTTCAGGTAGTTGTATAGGATTTTCCAATTTTCTCCATTTAATATGTTTATGATTTCATTTGATGAAAGAGTATTTTTTCCCAAGATAACCTTCGGATCGAGTTCAGGATGGGGCAGATACCAATGAAGTGACATATATCTTCTCTGCATCGTAGGTTGCACAAAGTAGTTGGCTTTAAAGATTGTTAATATAAAATCCAGACTGTTTCGGTCATGGAAATAATGTTTATCACCTTGGTCATGACTCACTAGTCTATAGGTACTTCTTGTTTGGCTTTGCTGACTTTGTTCTTTGAAAGCATTCCATATTGATTCTTCAATGTTTCCTAAACGCATCTACAGGGTGCCACCAAAAGATCTTCCATTGTGTTGGAGAAGTTGAACATCATGGATGTCACTCAATCTCGTCGATTCCGTAAAGAATTGAAGATTTCTGTCTTTTAGAAACAAAACTATATTATTGGTGAGTTGATGATTTGGTTGATTCATGATTTTCCCAATATATGAGAAATGTTGCTGAACTGTGTGTAAATATCTCGTAGGTAAACCAGTTTCGAGGTGCAACATGTAGGTTGGTGTATTTTCCGATAGTCTGAAGGTTTTCTTGATGAAATATCTAAGAAGCTTTTCTACTTCGTCGAACTCAAAGATACCCCAAACTTGTGTTGCGTAGCATATAAGAAATCTTACGACTGCTTCGAAGACGTAAAGACGAAACGTTTTTGTATTATTCATCAAAACTTTATTACCTCACATCATTTTCTGCTTTCATTTTGAAGCTCCGTTTCGGCATCGGTTAGTTTGGCAAGTATGTACGTCTTCATAGGGGATTCAGGTTATTCACATACACCGTATTTGGCTACCCCATACTAAGTAAATCGCCCCGGATAGGCTATTGACCCAATCAAAAGTCGGTGAAGGCCGGTTTCCGGTACTGCGACATAGGTGAAATATGGCTCAGAAACTAATAATTGCAGCACGCATTTTGCAGGACCAAGCTAATGCATTGTGTGCACCGATAATCAACTGTACTTGATGATTAAAAAGAACTTCTTTGTTGTGTTTCTCCAAATCCAACGATTAGAATCATTCAAAAGATTTTCCCATTGCTCAGCGATGCAATATTGGAAAGAGTTAGCTACTGCTGCCGTTGGATATTTATCTGCCACAGTCAAAGCAATTGGCAGGGTGTCTGTTCCAGTCAACAAATTTGGAATATCTGACTCTGACCCAAAACCATCTAAACCGAAAGATGAAAAGCATCCGCGAGATTTAACATTGGGCTTGTCACCTGAAACCTCAATTTATCAACCTTAGCCCCCCGTTGTTATCATATTATGACGTTCTCGTGCACTATCCGCAAATGCATGAAGCGTCTTAGAAGGACGGATATGATTCGTGGTAGGTGCATCTAATATAGGACTAAAAGAGGTGCTATTTTTATACCTACTTCTTCTTCTTCTTTCCATTTCCGGCGTTACGAGTAGTGATCTTGAAGCGATCACAACTCTCCCACTTTTATGCTTCACACTAGTGATCCGCCTTTTGGGTACGCCGCGTTGACCTCAGAAAGCGTCGGCAAGCCTCCCGGTTTTGGATTGTTCCATGTCTGAGGCAAACCAAATGCTGCTGTTTTTGCATTTGCTTGTACCAGGAGTGTTTTGGCCTGCCTTTTCTTTTTCGTCGCGAATTTGTTGAAACGTTGTACGATATTGCCTTTTGGACGGGGTTCTGCGGATCTCTCCTTTCAACATGACAATACCAACTGAGCCGGTCGTGCTGAATTTTGTCCAAGATGGTACTTTTGACATGAAGGCTTCCAAGGATCTTAGTACTTCTAATTCGATCAAGCTTTGTTACTCCTGCTGTCATCCGAAGCATCTTCATTTAGGCTGCCGTCAATTTGCTCTCATACTTTTTGTACATTGTCCAACATTGTGAACCGTATGTCAGAGCTGGACGGACAACTGCTGTGTAGAGTCTTCCCTTCAGCTTAGGGGGCATTTTTCGATCACAGAAGATAGCGGAGTTTTCTCGCCACTTCATCCACGCTTACTCGATGATTGATGTCGTCATCACAAGTTGCTTCACTATTGATCATAGATCCCAGATATTTAAACTTTTCACACTTGGGAAGCACATTTCTATTCAAATAAATGTCTGGAATAGGCTTGTCTGGATCAACAAAAAAGGCAGCACAGGTATTCAGTCTTTTTAGCGCTAATACGGTACCCATTTCCTTCCAGAACATCAATCCAAACGTCAAGTTCTCGTTGCAGGGATGTAGGATCCTCGCTTATGATGGCTCCATCATCAGCAAAGAATAATTGTTGTACTTTATTGTCCGTTACTTTTCCTTCGAGCAAATAATCCAGAACAGCAATAAAGAGCAGTGGACTCAAGACACTTCCCTGATGTACACCTACTGTTATTTGGAATTCTTCGGTGACTCCAGCTGGGCATCTCACTTTTGTAACTGCTCCCTCGTACATGTCCATAATTATTCGCACATAGGCTTCAGGAACTCCTCGGTGTCTGAGGGCCACCCATATCAGATCTCGTGGTTGTCGATCGAATGCTTTTTTGAAGTCAACCAACACAATATGCAAATCCTCTAAGGCATCTCGGTGTTTTTCCATAATGATCCTTATACTTTGGATTGCGTCTGTAGTTGACTTACCCGTGACAAACCCGCATTGGCCATCGGACAGCCTTATTATTTTCCGCAGTCGGCTATCCAAAACCCGCTCAACGATCTTCATACAGCCCTATTATGGCTATCAAATATCAACACGATACTTGATAAATTTGTTCGTTTATCAATAAAATTGGTTAAGTGGTATTACGGATAACAACCATCGGAACTTTTGATCAATTGTGAATGAAATGTTTTTTTGCGATCTATTGAGAACGTCTCTGGTTGCTTGTTCGGTATTATGGTTATCAATATTTTTGATATCTATCAATTTTTCAGTCAATCGCAAATTCGTCGTTGATGAACATTTTTTTGGTTTATTTTACTGGAAATGTGTAGCCAAAACACAGGTACGTGGTTGACTAGTATAAGGGCTATATCGTGAAGTGTTTTTTTGTGCCGTATAGCAAAAATTCATTCCAAATTGAATTTTGAAGTTAAATGTGTTTAGTGTTCATTGAATGCAGGAAATTAAAATGGTCGCTTTGTACCTAGATGTGGGGTGTGTCAACGCTTAGTACGAGCACACTGTTCACAATGGAAGAAAATTTATCAATTGACATGCATAATACCGATTTATCAATTAATTGATAGCACTTATCGTGTATCAATTGATTGATAGTTGACAACCATAATAGGGCTGATAGTGTGGGACATCAACTTGATCGAACGATAGTTGTCACAGCTTCTGGTATCTCCCTTTCCCTTGTACATTGGAAGAAGAAAACTTTCCCTCCATTGATTAGGCTAACTGTCACCTAGTTTGGAGATGAGAATCGTGAGCCATCTCAACCCAATGTCTCCCATATTTTTCCAAAACTCATATGGTACCTCTTCCAGCAATCGATACAGGCCCTCCGTGCTTTTTGCTTGAAGTTGGGCGCACTTTTTCTTCGCTTCTTTTCTGCAGCTCTTGTATTCCATTTTGAAACGCGCTTTTTCATTTGTATTTCTTGAGGGGCACTCCGACCAAGCTTGGAAAGCTACTCGGCCCTATCGTGGTAACCGTCGGAGCGGAGTTTTCTCCGCAACGCATCTTTTTTCGGAGATTCACTTTTGCTTCGAAGTAGTTGTCGTCGTAAGAAATTTTTCACAAATGCGGCAATGCATTGCATTCCCTAAACTAAAATCTCCGCAACAAAAACTTATCGGAGAACGTCGGATCGTCCGATCGGAGAACTACCACGAAGCAAAATGTCTCCGATCGGAGAGAATTCCGTTTCGACGGTTACGCCGATAGGGCCGACTTTCTTCTTTCTAATCACTGCTTTAGCTTCATCATCCCACCACCAGGTTTCTTTAGCTTGTTGGTGGTGTCCTTTTGAGACTCCTAACAGTGATTTGGCTCTCTGTAAGCAGGTTCGTTGTAGGCGATCCCACATATTTTGTGCCGTGATTGCATTTGAAACTGCGTCGATGGTATTACACAGCTGACTTTGCATATACGAAATGAATTGCTGTCCTTTGGTTTTCTCCAGATTGTACCACTTGATTCTCCTAGGAGCCTTTGTTTGTTTGACTTTTTTCACCGCATCCGTAAAAAATTCTGTTAAAAGAAGACGGTGTTGTTGAGCGGCAGCTTCACCTAGTATGACTTTTGAGGTCCTAATTGACCATTTGAAATTAAAAAAAAAAAATCGATTTTTCGAAAATTCTAGGGTGGCCTAACCCTTTAAGAGGATTATTTATCAATAGCAAATGTACACCCAAATTATTTCAATTTGATCTGAGGGCCTATTTCTTCGCTATATTTTTAATTGTTTTTCGAGTTAAAGAAATCCATCAAATAAAAACCAACCAAGTTTTACCAAATCCTTTCCTACCTCTTGTTTTTTTTTCATATGTTATTAATTGTTTTTTTTCTTTTACTTAACATTTTCAGATTTCTTAAAAAACTATGACATCGAAAACTTTACATAAACATCATTAAATACCCATCCTTTCGATATATCACATCTAAAACTTTAAAGAAGTAACAAAAACGAAAAACTTAAAATTCATGTTTTTCTCAATCAAGAAAGTGTGAGAAAAGTACGCAAGCAAAACATGAAAGAATATTCAATTCTAGTTTTTACGTATAATGGAGCAATCAACAGTTGGAAAATGTTTCCAGCTACTCCTAAACCAAAATCGTTAGATGTCTTAATCAAGTGGCATTTATTTGACCTAGAAGCAACTTAGTTTCCACAAAATATTGATGATGTATGTGGATGTCTCTAAAAATTTAAATACGATGTTGAATACAACAATCTACCCCGTCTAAATATCTCCGAAAGGCAGAAATTAATTTAACTGAAGTAACCTGCGGAGGCAATTGTCAATTGGCAAGATGCAGTCCTTATTTTGGAGACATTGTCAACACATTTAAAATAAGCAAAGACGTCTCACATGTAAAATAAGGAACTTGCAACTATAGACTTCGTAAAACTACGGAAATGAATGCTGTTTATCTTTAAATTGGATATGAAAA
Source organism: Melanostoma scalare (assembly GCA_949752695.1). NCBI lineage: Eukaryota > Metazoa > Arthropoda > Insecta > Diptera > Syrphidae > Melanostoma > Melanostoma scalare. Next base: position 161,839,126 of record OX456986.1, read on the forward strand.
TAAGAATGTTATTGTCAACTCAATGAATGCCATCAACTAAAACAATTTATGTCAAAAATATCATCCGGTAAGTGGACCTTTATTAAAAAAAAAACTTGCCAATTTTAACGTAAATAATGAAAATATTATCTAGCAAAAGTGAAATTTTAAAGCAGCTACCCAATTGCATTGCAGTTCCACAAGAATTCACATTACTTGAACAAACCAAAGTGTTTTTAAATGCTTGTATGTTGCTGGTATTACATTACTTGTTTATTTTCTTGGGATAGGTTGGAGTAGAGCTTAAAAAGAATTCAATAGTTTGATATTCCTCCAAGTCGGTTTACTGACTTTTTTTTTAATGCAATTTCAAACAAAAGTTGCAAGGCCTGTGGAAGTTACGACTTCTGGAAATCGACTCAATTTGCCTTCTAAACAGCACTCGCACACGGTGTTTACATTACATTTTTGGACTTGTAGGCCTTTCACTATATCTTCATTAAACATACGCTTAAATACAGCTGAATCTCGATGACCGGATCGTCTATGCCATTGGTGTTCACAGTTTGTCACATGTTCTTGTGTTACTAAAGAACATTTTTCAGTTTTTAATTGGTAAAGATTTCCTTTACGGTCACCCAAAGCAACCGCAAAATCATCAGAATTAACAATACGACATCCAGACGAATCAAAGCTGACCTTCAAACCTTTATCCACCAATCTGCTCACTGACACAAGAGACTACCTTCCAATTCTGGCACAAGCAGCACATCATGAAGAGTTATCTTAACTCGATTCTTGCCTTCATCTAGGCCCCAAAGCACACCTTCACCACGACCAGCCGTTGCTGTTTGTTTTCTGTCGGCCAAAGTAACGTGGGAGCCATCAAACAGTGTCAAAGAAGTAAAGAAACTTCTATTGCATGTCATATGCGAACTTGCGCCACTGTCAACAACGAACCAGGTTTCTCACTTCCAGCTACAAATGCTATGTTAGTCTCATCAACAGACTTACTGTTGTTTTTGGAGGACAAATATTTACGACAGTTGGAACGAATGTGTCCCACTTTCTTGCAATAAAAACATGTTCTGTTGTCTACTGTTCGCTCGGAATCCGTTTTCATTGCTTTTTCTGGTCTCGATGATTCTATTCTGTTGACTCTCCGTTGGTATTCATCAATAAGTTTTTGCTTGATGAATTCCACGGTCACCTCCTTATCGGACATACTGTCTAAAGTGGACACCAGGATTTCAAAGGAGTCCGGGAGGCTTTGCAGCATCATGCATATTTGCGTATCCTTATCTAGGACATGTCCAGCAGCAGCCAGACGGTCAAAAATCTCTTCTATTTCCAAGAGATGTTTTTCGACATTCCCATGTTCTTGCAAACGCACAGAGCACAACTTTTTCAGAAGAGCAACACGTGTAGACCGGGAAATGTTTTCGTGATGCCGGCACAGGGCATCTCATACATCCTTCGCATGCACACAATTCTTCACCAGAGACAATTGGCTATCTCCAAGGAAAAGAATAATTGTGCCCTTGGCCTTCCTATCGCCCGTCTTCCACTTTTCAGTCTTGACTTCGTCAGCCGGAATCGCATCCTCGATATATGTATTCAGGTCGTCTCGTGATAGGAAACTTTCTACACGAATTTTCCAAACTTGCCAATTCTTGGCATTCAGCTTCGGGATGCACACTCACTCTGTCGTCCAACGATTGTCCAACACTTTAGAGGTCTGGGTAGATCATCCTTTAGGCTCCTGACAAATGAATCTAGAGCTTTGTCTCAATAGCATTGTGTCATATTATTCAAAGATTCTTGACTCATATTTATTGGTACTCACTAACTAAAATTTAGGTAAGGCTGGTGATAAACACTATTTTTTTAAATTCTGGTGCAGAGCTATTACCTTGTTCCAGAGTCGTCATCTGGTATTCAAGGATGCCTGTTGATTCTAAAGTAACTTTATTAAAAAAAAAAGAATTAAAGTTTTGCTATTTTTCTTTGTACTTTAAACTTTATTCTTCTAAAAAAGAAACTACTACTATCTTTGAATAAAAAGGAATTGTCTTTCCTCTGTCGGTAGCTCGTTTTATCTGTTTTCTTTTTAATTTCGAATGACGTGAGCTGTTTCTGATAATTCGTTCGTGTCGACGTGGCAGTTTCGAAATTTATTTGTTGCAGCATTGTCAGGTTTGGCGACAGATGCCTAAATTTCACTTGTTTCTCAAATTTCGGATCCTATGATTATACCGAGAGGGTATAATATAGCAGTTGTACAACTTCTTGCCAGAATATCTCAAAGTATTTACTGTATTAAAATTAAAAATCAATATCTCTAACCACTGGTGGCGGAAAGCAATGATTCAATTTCTGTTTATTTAGGAAACATTAAAAGTTAATATAATTATCAAACAAAAATCAGTCGTCTGTTCGTTGACGTCTTCTACTCTATGAGTTTGTATACCGTCAACTCTGTATGTTTGGTCACTGTCACCGTCAACCCTATATGTTTGCCCATCATTGTTTTGCTCATTATATATAGATTCAACACTATCTTCAGACCTTACTATCCCGTCGAGCGCTAAATAATTATCGCTCCCGACGTCTGATAGGTTTGTATATTATCTCGATGTGATTTTAACAGGAGGTATTAACAACTCGTCGCTTTCCCAATGATTAAACGAATTGTTCACATATAGAAACTTTATCTCTGGCTCTCGTTCTCCATTTCGGGTTCAGTATTGTAGTGGTGATATGAACTTTTAGGGTTCTCTATGTCATATTCGTCGTCTGCTTCATATCCCTTGTCATTACAGTCATTCCTATAATAAAAATCAAAATTAACAAAATCATTATTTATATCTTCTTGTGTGCAAATTATACTTTTTACACCACAGGATGTTTTTTAAAAAATAGTCTTTAAGTAAGTAAGTAAGTAAGTAAGTAAGTATTCATTTATTGGTTCGATGTTTTGATACATTTGTTAACAATTGAATGAATTTTAAGCTATGGCTTTGCCGTCAGCTCGGTTAGCAATTTTGAATAAATGTATATAAAAGATAGTCTTTATTATTTCTTTAGATCCTAAATGGCTTGTTTTAATGCCGTGGAGAACGAACTGTTCTTGAACAAGTGAATTATAAAACTAAAACTTAAAGTCTAAGTTACTTAAAGTTGACAAGTCGTATCCCATCCTGCTCTGGTGCTCTGGTTTTATGATCATCGTTCGCTCTTTGTTTATACAGTTGTTTGGACTTTGATCGCTGCGATTGAGGGCGGATGTAGAATCGATCGAATTCTACTTGAGAAAAATGCTTATGATTACTTAACATTTTTTGGTTTATGTTTATATTGCATTGACCGTGTTAACTTGCAGATTTCGGCGTCGTTGAAATTTTTTGATTTAACACAGCAGCAGCAAAATACAATTTTCACTGCCTTCCAGTATGCTGCCAAGTCTGTAAGAAATAAAAAAAATATATTAGCTCTAACAGTCGCTTTTTTAATCTTTATTTAAATGAACGCCGCACCGATTATTGTTTTTTATTTGGATATACTTCTTCTTAATCATTTTCCAAAATGTATTGAATTAGTTGTTTCGCATCGTTTATAGAGTCTTGTAAACTATTTTTTAAAAGTTGGAGTTCTTCATAAAGTTCGAAAGGCTGAATGTCACTGTCTCCGCCTTCCCGAAGTACTGTACCCAAATCAGTACAATACTTGAGAAGGTCTTCATTTGGTATAGATTTTAAATAATTGACATCATAAATGAAACCAAAATTTTCGATATACTTATTGAGCGATTCAAAACGACATTCGGTGTCAACTTTAATTGCATCAATCTTTGTGTTAAAGAAGTTTACTCTGTATTGCATTTCAAAAGATTGAATAGGTTCATCAACATGTTCATAAAATCGAAGATACATTTTTTCCTGGCTATTCGTTTTTCTTTAAACTGAGACACAATTTCGAAAGAACTTTTCTCTACAAATAATCGAGCTTGTGCAACACTGTCGTCAAATCCTGTATTACGAAATTCTTGAATCCAGCAGCAAAATGACCGTAAAGTATCAATAACGACTTTCAAGTTGACTTGAACCGATTGCCATAGTTTGCTAATATTGTTTACAAGTTTTTAAACATCGTCGATTCATCATGCCTGACTGTACTTGCGACCGAAATATACGAAATTGCAATTTCTTCGTGGTGATGTACCTATAGGTTGTCTTGTGCGAAAGTTTTAAAAAAGTATCTATGATTGAATTTTCATACTTTTCGGTATTATTTTATATTTATTACTACCGTTGCTTTGAAATCAACCTCAATGACGTTGTAGTTGTTATAGTGGCTCATAGGCTGAAAATCAACCGAATCCAACAAAACTTTTGTTCGTGTTTCCCCGAACTATGTCCATATTGCTCTTAAGTGAACTTTCTGGATTTCTTTGCGTTCACATAATGTCGAACATCACAAATCACATACAAGATATCACAAAAAAAAAAGGTTGCCGCTGTCGTCGTCGCCTTTCAGTCGTCGTCTTTTTGCGAGGCCCCCTTAGGGTCGAGGCCGTCGGCGCGGCGGTCGCCGACACCACCGACGCCTCGCGCCGCCCCTGGTCTTCATTGAGTTTTGTCTTCGCTGTATTTTTGGCTTGGGTCTTCTTAACACAGCGTTCAAATAAAAATTCGTAGGAAAAACAATTTTTGTAGCTTTGGAAAACAGTTTTTTTTTTTAACACAAATAACTTGACAGTGACAAATGTCAAACAAAATCTATCTAGGGCTCTCGGCGGTGTGAATGGGTAGATTCTAGTACCACCCAAATCAAAATCTGGATTTCCGTGCGGTGTGAAAAGGGTATATGATTATACCGAGAGGGTATAATAGTAGTAGTACAATTTCTTGCTAGAATATCTCCAAGTATTTGTTGTATCAAAATTAAAAATCAATATCTCATACCACTGGTGGGGGAAAGCAATGATTCAATTTGTCAAGAGAAACAATCAAGTCAGCGTTTGCACTATGATTGCCTTTTTTATTTTTTCTTTACTATTTATACAAAATTATCTTAATAATATCGGACTCCCACAACGCAGCGTAAACATAAGCTACAATATATATTGAGATAAACGCTTTGAAGTGTTGGTGCCATGAAATTGTCCAGATGGTCTTGAAATTCCGGAGCACTTAGAAAATAAACCAGCCATTCAGATGAGCTATGTCCGGTATGAATTTCAATTGAAAGCAATGAAGACGACTTTCTTCTGCTGCATTTTCAATAGCTTCTTCCTCTTCTTTGGATTCGATTCGTATTGCCAGATCCTTACCCTGAGCATAAGCGCAAGCAATCAACTTGTCGTTGGTCAGAGTGCTTGCAATATTCATATTCTCAGTGTAAATCTGACTCTCAAACCTATTCCACATTATATTCTTCTGAATCCCGAAATATGATGTGTGTTTCTTTCTCTAGTTCAAATAGCTGGCATATCCAATTGGTTGATCTGTGAAGGTACAAAATGTTAACCGAAGGTTTGGTGAAATCTTGAATAGGCAAATCAACAAACTATATTCTGAGCGAAAAGTAAAACGGTTTTTATATATTAAACTAACAACAATAATTTATTTAACTTGATAAAATAAAATTATAACGAGATTTTGCTGACTCCACAAAATTATGCTGTCCGTGGGACTACAGTAAACTTGATAAGAAGGCAAAACTGTACGCGATCATCAAATGTGCGAGAAGCGCAAGAGACTGTATTACTTTAGTTGTGGCGATATGGGAACAACCTCTGACTAACTCAAGCAACACAGAAGTGACCTTTGTTTTGATCGCGTGTTCCTTTTATACAATTCCTTAGAGAGGTTTTATTTTTTGTGGAGAAAGCTTGCAAGAGCTTTTACAGTTTTATTAACTAATGGCCTTGCCAGCCTTACATTTTTGTGGAACGCATTTTTAAAATATGTAACAAAATTCATTTAGAAAGAAGTATCAGATTAAGAAATCCATTTCATTGAGAAAGTAAGAAAATTTATTTAAGTTTAATATCAGCTAAATAGTTGGTTGTTACAGTCTCCCCCTCTGGCGCTGAGAACGTCTCGGTGAAGCAACAGAAGTGTGATTTTTTGCTGGTCGTCCTCGTCTTCGCAGGGTTCGGATAGGCTGTTCAACTTCAGTATCGTGAGTTGGTTTGTATTTCGTGAGAGAGGACACATGATATGTCCCCAGAGGCAAAGTAAGTTCGTCTTTAGCAGCGATTTGAAATGTGCTGGACCCCAATTGTTTGATGATAACATAGAGTCCATCTCGTCGTGGAGTGAATTTATTAGTAAATTTCTTAGATGCTTGACTTAGTATACGAGTGGTAACGAATACCAAAACTCCAACTTCTAACATAGGTTGTGGATGTCGTTTTCTGTCTACATACTTTTTGTTATCTTGTTTCTTTTGGGTTGTCTTATCGACTTGTTGTATTATGTCAGGTAAACGTTGAAGTTTTCAAATAATTTGCGGAATAAAGTTTTCCGACTGCAAGATATGCTTTAAATCGTGTTGAACATCATCTTCAGTTCGAATCACTCGTCGAAAAGTGAGGTAGGCTGTTGTATAACCCGTACTTTGACATTTGGCGGTATTTATGGCAAACGGAATTGACGGTAGGTCATTAGCCCAAGTGGTATGGTTGTTACCTACAAGGATAACTAGTTGAGTCCCTATTTTTCCTTTCCACTGGATTAGCTTCAGGGTGGTAAATTGGAGTTTGACGAGTGCCTAAGAAGTGTGTCAGTTGTTGCATTATGGCTGAAATGTATGTAGTATTTTCAACACACATTTGTTTAAAAATAACACCGACACTTTATTTTAGCTTAATGGCTCTTTATTTTGCTTTATTTTGTTCTAGTTATCACTATTATACAAAGGAATTTGTTCTTTAGATGCACTACTTGGGAAAGAAGAACTAGTTTTTCACTCAACTCAACTATTTAGTTTGGCTCCTGCGTAACGACTGATTGTTTCTTGTGTGCCTACTTCTTGTCTCATCTCGTTCGTTATTGTCATGTCGTTTTGTTATGTTCGTCTTGTCGGTGTTGTCGAGAGGCTAAAATCTGATTCCTACATGTATTGAGAACCATTGTCCGTAAGGAGTTGACGCATCATATCATCATCTTCTATCATTGATTGATTATTATTATTTTTCAACATAGCACACTCTATGAGTTGCACACCAGAGTTAAACCCTTCGTATGCATAATCAGCAAATCTGCTGTTACATTCTCATTAATGACATTAATGAGATCTGAAACTAAGCATAGTACAAAGTTACTTCCTAATATGTCACAACCGATAATACCAGACTCTGAGTCATTATTCAGTTTGGACTATTTTGTCTCGAACGTTCTTACACCTAACCTCAATGAAGGGTCGATCCCCATAAGTTCTTTCTTAACTTCAGAAGCTGCGAAAGCGTTGGGAATTCCCTTGAGCACCGTGCTGAATTTTTTTACTTGTTTAGGTGGAAAAGAGTAGGATTCCACCTTTCCGATTCTAAACTGCTCAATTAAAAAGCTGTGAAGCCCTATGTCCCTCACAAAAATTTTTAATTTTCCGAAACCAGTCGAAATAAATTTTAGATCATCTAAATTATACTTAGTATAACTACTTACAATATCAATTATCGTCTTAGATGATACCTTCCTGGCGAACATTGGTGGACACCAGATGTCAGGAGCTTAGGAGATTAATTCCGTTTGGAACGCCTCTGCTGTTGTTGATTCCGCTGCTGGAATTTGTGTTATTTGCTTTGTCAGCTGGGATGCTGCTGCTGGTTGATGATTTCTTACTAGACTGTATTTGGTTTTCGTCTAGATCTTGAAGAATAGCAAAACGATTAGAGTTGTTAATTTTCTCCATAACGTATTTTTGGCTGAGGTTTTTGGTTCCACTTGATGGCGTTTACGCGTCATTATATTGTTGAATGTTGCTATTCGTTCTCCAGAATTTTTCTAAGAGTCTTTTCAGCGGTGTCTTTAGCTGTTTGCCCTGAGTCTGCTGGTAGTTCATTTTTTACCAAGATGAATTCGCTGTTGGTCGTGCGCGTTAGAGAGTTGCCTTTAATGTTTAATAATAATAAACCAAATAAGTGTATGCCACCGCGACAAATGGAGGAACCTTTGCTCCTTCTATGAGATCATAAACATTGGCTCTGGCGGCAAATATTGCTGAGCCTTCAGAAAGTTGAATAAACACCGGGTGGTCTCTTTCCTGGGTGGGCCTCGAACACCAGTCAATACAATATTCAATGCGAGCCGAGAAATCCGCGTTCGGAACTCCAAATGGAGTCTTGTCATCTACATCATAAACTTCATCTGCGAAAACTTAAGCCATCTTCTATTGATATAAGAAGTATTAGACAATGGACCGATCTCTTATATTAATTAAAAAAAAAAAACATTTAGATGAATCCCCAAACAGGTCTGCAAGCCGTTGGGGATTCCTAATTTAATACAAAAAAGATTTTAAAACAAGTTTCTAAGCCAGGTAATAAACTATATATGGATTATCGTAAGTGCAAAATACTATAAGGATGGGCAAATTTTGGCCAAATTTATTGAAGGATTTAAATCATTTTCTTCATTTACAAAATGAATCATTGACTGTTGGGAGTCATCTGTGTGCATCAGCTCCCATAATTCACATGCTCTGTTCGCAGTTGCCGGAACGGATGGATTATCATGCACGTTTCGCATGCTACTTTAGAAGAAAAGTTAATGTTCTCGAAACCGCGCACTAACTGTTTCTTTGTCATTTACCGTTGAGCTCGACCCTGCAGGCTTGACATCTTTCAGCCCTATTCTGCTATTCATCGGGGGGAATTTTTCTTCAATTTTCACTGAACTTCATTCTACTATTCATTCGAATTGTATCTCTGGATTCACCTTGTGGATGTCGGTAAAGTCGGTAATGCTGCGCGGTATTCTCTTATTCACGTGAACGCTTTCTTTATATACAATTCAGATCCGCAAGCCAAATGTTGCGGGTTTTTAATTTAGTGGAACGTCTGGGTGGCTGGTTATCAGTAAAATGTAAGTAAATACTAGTTATTGTTTGTTGATTTGTTCAAAATAAATATTATTAACATTTTAAGGGGAAGAACAACAAATAGAGACCAATTTACTGCACTAATTTCCGCTATGAAATTGAATGCAGACATTGCAAAAAATAATGCCAAAAGGCAACCCGAAGACTTGCGGGATTTTTGGACCAAATTGAAAGATAGCCTCAACCTCCTGGGTCCACCAATGAAAGAGGTGATTGAGTGGAAGAAAGTAAGTTCTGATACATATGTTCCATATCACTTTTTTCCTAACAAGAAAATTTTCCAGGTATGGAGCGACTACAAATCTCATCTCAAGAAAAAATTATCCCACAACAGACAAGAACAACGTGCCACAGGGGGTGGCCCAAATAAAAGTTATAAGTTTTCGGAAGAAGAGGAGGAAGTAATCGAATTGGTTGGTCTGAGGGAGGCGGTGGAGGGCATCTCTAATGTCCAGGCATTTGGATGTCCACAAATTTCAAACGTGGCCACAAAAGAAGTGCCGTCCAAAAGAAATCGTGCACGAAGTTCTGAAAATTCATTGGACGAGAATGGTGATGATGATATTAGTGAGACCAGCTTTTTTTTGTATATATAAGCATTTGTCACTAAAATTCAATCCATAGATGTTCCAGACTTGGAAAATGTGCCCAAAAGATCAAAAAAGCAGATGACTCCATTCGAACTTTCCCTTGCTCAATACGATCTTATGAAATCTCAAATTGAGATCCAATTAAATTTGAGCAATGCTATTCAGAAGTCATTGATATCTGCAGAAGAAAACTCCAAGAACATACAATACAACACCAGAAAAATATATAAAGTCCTGGAGGAAATAAAAGTTCAGAACAGTGAACACAACGCTAAAATGCGAGAATTCGCTGTGAATAAGCTGAAATTGAAGGAGCAGCTTCTGGAGTTGGAGTTAAAATACAAATAGTGTCTGTGTATGTATATATACGTTCATCACTTTTACTTTTGAAGTGATAAATATGAAGTGAAATGGCTGTTTTTTTTTTAAATGAATAATGAGACTGTTTTTTATTTTTTTTTTTATAATAACTATATATTTAATGAATTTTCTTCAATAAAACTTGTTCTTTTTTCGAAACTAGTTTACAAAGACATCATTATATCGTTCCTTGAGTTGACTGCTTGAGAATAGTAGTGCAAGGGTTGTACAACATCATTCTCTTGTTCATCATTAGCAATATCTTCTCGGTTTTCATCATCTACGTTGACTAAGTCCTCTGTGGATACTTGGTAATGCCTACATATATTGTGTAGAGCACAGCACACATTTATAATTTGTGCAGCTTTTCGCGGCGAATATTGCAAAACTCTGGACTTATCCAAGCAACGAAATCTGCTTTTTAATACTCCAATAGTTCGCTCTATTATGTTCCTTCCCTTGCAGTGTTGTTGAGTATTGATTTTTGACTGTTGCGAACCTGCATCTACGTTTCGAAACGGAGTAAGCAACCACGGAAACAAGCCATAGCCTCCATCACCTAAAAAAAAGTTTTACGATATACATACAAACATTCTGATGTAAATTTGTAATAAGCCGCAGAATGTACCTAAAAGTCTAAGGTTTCTTTCTCCATTATTGAAGATATTTTCAAAATATCTGCTTGCTTCCGTGTTATTCCATACTAGGGAATCGTGACTGCTTCCAGGATAACTTGCGTCAACGTAGGTAATCCATTGCTTATGATTACATATCTGAAAAGAATTTTGTGTAACGTAAAATTTAAAACAAATTTTATCACACTTACTAGCATTGTATTTAGGCTGTGGTACCCTTTTCTGTTGTAGAACAGATGTGGATTGTGATTTGGAGTCTTAAGAGGAATGTGTGTTCCATCAACACACATAACAACGCCAGGAATACCACATTTTTGGTAGAACCAGAGCTTTGCTTCTGTTTTTTCTTCCGCTGTCATTTTTAGGGTAATCCATTGTGGACATAAATGCGCTTCCAATACGTTCAGTATCTCCTGCAAGACTTTACTAAATGTGGACTGAGCGATTCCTACATTAAAATCTTGTCCAACGCCATGTTGCAGACTACCTTCGCCAAAAAATCTTAAGCATGAGATCAATTTGTCTTTTCTTGAAAGGGAATCACTTCGCTTTGGGGGTTGAAGATTCGATTCCACGACATTCAAGACGTACTCAAATGCTTGTTTATTCAGTCGAAAGTTTTTCAGAAATCTAGGGTTTTGAAATAATTAATTGTATCCTCGAAGAATTTAAAATGAATTAACTTACGTTTCATCCGGCAATTCCATAACATCTTTTTTGGATTTTCTCAAATTTCCGCGAATTTCTCTGGCCGATGATGATCTTCCTCCACTGTTTGCAAGTGGGAAAAAAAGCCCAATACTGTCCATAACACTATTTTTTTGTTTTATTTAAAATACAAGCCGAATTCGTTTAAAATAGTTTCAATTTGGAAACAAATAAATTGCGATTTTCACACGAACAGCTGTTTACTTCAATTGTCAAATTGGTAAGGATAAAGTAGTTCACCCGACGGATAGCAGAATGCATAGGTAGAGCAAAAGCGGATCGAATGGGTGAATCGAATGTTCGATTCACGTGAATAGCAGAATAGGGGTGTTTATTTCGTGGAGTGTCAGGTTCAAGACCATCCTCTATAATAGTGGCCTTAGACATTTGTTCGAGTTGACCACTGATCTGTAATTTGTCTAACAACAAACCAATTTCGGCAGTTTCATCCTCTCCGTAATCCATATTGAGATCTGACTTGAGTCCTTGTTGATAGCGATTATTTACTGTTGATCTTGCTGGCATATTAAATTGTCTGCTGTGGCCAATGGAACGTTGTCAATCAAATCGGGCAGAAGGTCTCGTAGTAACTGCAGATAGGATTCTCCATTTATAACTGAACTCAGGAACCTGGGTCCAATGACTGTTTGTCCAACAATACCAAGCCAAACATTACAGCTAAAGCGGTGTTGAGATTTGGTTTGTTTCTTGTTATGCGGATTGCTGCTACTCCAGTGATGTAAATTGTGGAAATTTGTTACTCCGTCTCTGGTAAATTGAGCTTCATCCGTCCAGAATATCCTTCGAAAGTAATTGTGGTCAGTTTCATATCTTAGCAATAATGTTCGGCAAAATGCAGCTCTTAATATCTTGTCGTTGGCAGTTAGCTCCTGAACTGGTGTAGTGTGGTACGGGTGCAACTTGTCGGTATGAATAACTCTCCATACTCTAGTTTGGGGCAAATGAAGCATAGTAGCTATCCTCCTTGTGCTAATGGAGGGATTTCGTCGGACCAATCCCAAAATTCTTTCCTCTGTGTGCACGTCTGCGGAAGATGCACAGTCTCGCCCTCGTTGCTCCAGTACTCCACGTTCTCGAAGACGTTGATGAATTCTTGAAAATATCATATGACTGGGATGCCTCCTATTAGGATACAATTTTTTTTTTTTTCCCACCCTCTAGAGTGCATATAGCAATGTATAGCGAATAGGATATTCCTATCCCAGTCTGTCTTCTGACATGAGAGAAAATATAGCAAGAATGCATTGAAATTAACAAGATTAAAAGAAGCAGGATTCCACATGGCGCCATGAGATTCCCTCGAAAGGATTGCGCAGCATGAGGAGAAGAAAAAGCAGGTGATTGGCGCCTGTTTGAATTCATTTATTTTTGAGGGGACGCATTGCCATACCCTATATTCGATATTTTGTCCATTGTCTTTTAAGTTATTATCATCAATAAGAAGAACTGGGTTCTCGAGACGCCTCAAGTTGTGTCTACGAAAATCAAGAATACTTAATTTCCGATACAAGTAAAGATATATTATATGCGCCGTTAAACTAGAGAATCCTCTAGATACTTTTGACGCCAGAACATTTTTAATTGAGTATAAGAAGTTCATCCGCTCCAGAATCTTTCTAGGCTTCTCACTACTTATTAACATAATTCATCTCTAACTTCAAGTGGATTTGCTATGAGAGAATCTATCTTCTGCTCGAGTGACTGTAGCCGATCTTTCGGGCTTGTGAGTTTTAGAAGAGTTGTATCATAAAACTCACTCATGACTATCTTCTCGAGAACAAAGTTGTGGATTTGAGAACAAATATTATTCCTCCAGTCTTCTGAGATTGGATACCTCAAATAGTTTGGATCCACTATTTGAAGGATATTCCGAGTTGCATCTCTTCCTATAACGCTTGGGAGTAGGGAATGGTTTGAGCAAATGTAATCAAGTGCTTTGTTTTCGTAAGCAATCTCATGGTCTCTCAAAGACTGAAGATTCTTCGATTTTGAGCTCAAACAAGACAACACTGCAATCTCCTCTTTTGCCTTCAGCAACTCTTCCCTCAAAATACTAATGGTTCTCCTTGACTCTCTTAAAGTGTGTTCTTCATCCTCACTTGATTAAATCCCTCGGGATATACACCCCGAATCTCGAATAGTTCTGCACAAATTCGGCCCCTAATGGGGTCAAAATCATGTTCTCTTCTTTCACTACGTGGCCCATTAAGAGAAATTGTTCTTTGAGCCATAATAAGAACTCATCTATTTCCTCTCCGCTTTCGGGAGTTGAAGTCAAAATTCCAGCCCATTCGGAGTCATCGCCGACGGCTTTCATATATTCCAATTTAATCCGTTTACCAAAGGTGGTCTTGGAGAGATTATCTCTGATTATTTTTTGCATGGCTAAATTCATGATAGAATTCATCGCCAGAGTTGAAAGTTCGCCTGACGCTTCAGAAGTCAATGTTACAAAATCTTTCCCGTCATGACGACAGCAGACATAGAATTTATCCCACGGGATAGTTCTCCTGTCAGTAACCATTTTCTCTATATCACATTCTAAAAAGGCTTCATCTTTCTTAAGGAACGGACACCCAGAAAGGACTTTGACTCTCTGAACGTCACTATCGGTCTTTTTCATTTTAATATATCCCGCATGAGAAAGCTGGATAATTTCTGTATGCTCAATGAATGATGGTTTGACCGCAACGATTGGTTCGCGTCCATTGCCCCAAACGGTGTTATAAACATGACCTTCGCCAAAAGCAAAATCCACCATTTCGTTCCAAGTAATATTGTCGTTTCCATACTGGTAGCCTGAACCGGCGCCCATGACTTTTAGCGCTTCTAACATCGGTTTTCTGAAATTCCAAAAAACATTATTAGAATCATAACTTGATAGATCCAAGCCTAGGTAAAATCTGGCTGGATTTGAACTTTGATAAATAGTGTCCATATTGTCAAATATTCTCATCCCCGTAGTGGTACTGGGGCCCGAGTGTATATGCGAAGCATCGAACGGCATATCGGCTGATCCTTTGTTTTTACCTTCTGATCCTACATAGTCTACTATATGGGAAATAACCGCCACTTGAGCTTGTAGGCTCGTAAGTTTCATTACATATATAGCTCTCGTTTTCTTACCGGGTACGTCACGGAATCCGACCGTACCAGGATTTGTAGATGTATAGGAATCGCTCATCATCGAACGTCTGAAAAGTCCATCGCCGTGAAAGATTCCAATCAACATTTTCTTCGATATCGTTTCAACAATATCTTTGCCGTCTACCTGTATCGTTATTTTTTCTGGTTGTACACCGGAACTCGTTGACTTCCAGAATGATATGCATTTCTGTTTCCATTTGGAAGGTTTAACTAGCTTAAAACCGGCCTGTTCAGCCTGTAAATGAAAGGATAGGAGTAGTTCTTTAAGCGTATTCGCTATCCCAAGTGGATCGACGTCGAGTTCGGGACCGCTACGAGGCGATGACGAAAAACTCAAGGCGCGTCCATAACCGCTAACCTTAGAGAAGTCATCTATTGTACTATTTGCGAGTGTTGTTTTTAAATATAATTGACATAAGTTGGATAAATTGTACAGTTTATACTTTTTCAACTTCTCCATGCCTTTTTCTTTCTCTGATAAAAATATTTTCGATTCGCGATAAGGTTTAAATAGATCATTGCCAATCACACGTCTTGTATTCGTTGGGGCTCTGGTCTTATTGCCTATAATCGTTTTGTCATGCGAAAGGAAACCGATTTCGTCGTCAGTTTCTATTCCGCTATACCTAACTGAAAAACTTAAAAACTTTCTAATATCGTCTAAAATCACCTTGGGTGATACACACAGGTTAAGAGCTAGCTCATCAATGACTGTAAACAAGTCGATTTTCACCGAGGCAATGTTTACATATCTACTTTCCATAGAGAGTCGAATCAAACATAGGTTGAGCAGACTTTCTATAATATTTGGTAGGTTGTAGAATCCCTGCAAGTCAGAGATTACAGATTTGTCAGAGTGTTTAATCTTATATATCGGTTGAGAAAAGCTGTGGATAATCCCAGCGATGAGATTAAGTTCAACAGCATTCGTATTCTTACTAACGTCTATTAAGTTACAAAATAGTCCAAACCATTCTATCTGAGATAAGGTACCATAAGTCATATTCTCCGAACCTCGGCCAGAGAGCGCTTTATGATATCCCATCTCTTCATTTATGATCCAAGTGTCAATGAATGGAGATCTCGGATCGACTGGCGTCGTTTCGGATCTCTTCATCATTTTCTTTATCAATCTAAAATCAGGTTTTACATTCGCGTTCAATGTGATTTCACGCCATATATTATCTTTCCACTGCATTTCACAATGCTTAACAACAGGAATTCCCCCAATGGAGACGACTTCTTTTCCTGGACCGTACATGTATCGATCCACTTCTTCAAAGAAGGCGTCGACTTTAACGAGATTATTGATTAGGCCCTGTCCCATCACACCCGTTGCAAAAAAGCCAAAAGTCCTCGAGGTATTCTCTCTTAGCAAGGAGTCCATCTGAATGTATTTTAAACTAAATTAAATTAAATTCAGCGTAGAGTCTTTGCGCTTCTCGACCTCGACCATGAGCCATACCGTAGCAGTAATGCATATCAGTTAATCCGGCCCGAGAGTAGTTTGACATCGTGATATGTTGACATTCAAATTAGAATTAATTTGTTCAACAAAACATTCTTGCATTTTTTATGTCCTTAGGTAAGACATATTTTTTTGATTGGTCAGAGCTTGTTCTTGTCAAGCCTGTTCAGCCTTTGTCAATGGGCGCCCTCACCCATCCTTGCCCTGTCGACATTAAACTTGCCGACAATGACCTCCTTCCCTAGGTCACCGATAAGCTTGTAAAGCACAGCGTGAGTTCTTCCCACAACCACCTTAAGGCGCCTATGCCATGCCTCCACATTGTTTTGCGTCATGGGTTCTCCAGTAAGAGGCGCGTCCACACGCCAAAATTTTGGTTGGTAGGATGTTGTCTGATTCCTAGAATGCTGCACGTAGTTTATGTTGAACCACTTCGCCGCTTCTTTGCGTTCGCAATGCCGGAGCGAAGCATAGAAAGAGTTGAAGTAAGCGAGGACTTCTTCGTAGGGAACAAACGCCAATGCCTTCAACATCCGCATTTCTAAGGAAAATACCTCCTTCGTGGCGTACTTTCTTCGGAACCCCATGTGTTGTATTCGCCTCCATATAATTTGACCAAAATGGAAGTTACACCCTTCGAAATCTGTCGTTGGCATGCATTCTCTCGCTGCTGCGACGATGGCCTTCTCGAAATCTGAGATGATCCGCTCCGGGCTAAGGCAGATGTTTTGCTCGGCAGCAGCTTTAAAAAGGCTAAACCAAACCTGGCCGTATGCTCCTTGGTCTTGTGTGTCATTAGGCAAAATGCCAATGGCACAACCACCCCATCCAGATATCCATGGATGGAGAAAAGCTGCTGCATCAGGGTGGGCACAACGGCAAAGGTGCCATCTACTAGCCAGAATTTGGCTTCGCCCAACAGTTTCAGAGAACTGGGTGTGCCGAGAAGGATGTTGTGGCAGTGGTTCTCCACTCCAAAGGTCACCTCGTCCTATACAAACACCTCCCCATCAATGAACCGAACGTTGTTCGGTATATCGATCTCATTGAGACTAGTTGGCTCCCGGATATTCGCGACGCGTACTCTCTTAATCTCCTTGGCTTGAGCCTTGCAAGGTTAAAAGGTCAAAACAGGTTACGGAATTGGAACCGTATCTTCGGGATAAGGATTGGCTCTGAAGATTGAGATAGTCGGGCTTGAATTGGAAGCAATAACATGGTTTATGTACTCGTTCTGGGTAAATAGAAATTTTCGAATTTTGTTCCGCGGATAGTAGTTTACGTAACCAATTGTGAAATTTTCTTGCTAAAAACCTTGAGATATATTGCAAGACATTTTCTTTTGGTTTATAACGACTATCAATTAACAATCAATTCAGAACTGGCACGGACAGTAGGAATCTCGTTAATCAAACCACACACGTTCACACGGGATGTTACATCGTGAGCCGCCGTATTAATCGCTGCGGATTTTGTTGTTAGGGGGCGATTTCCCAAGAGGCTGTAGTTCATTTAGCCAATTCCTCTCCTTACCACTCCAGTCATTCTGTTCCACCGATTCCAGTTCGTAGAACTACCTTGTATCACTCTTGTTGTTATGCCAGCCAGCAGCTTCTTCGAAAGTCTAAGCCCTTGCAAGAACTCGGCTGACCTCGATGACCAAATTCCCCTCCACGAGACTGTACAAGAGGAGAATCGAATGTCAGATGGGTTGACATTGTGAGTTGATGCCAAGTTCGCCACTACACCGGCATTGTTGGAATAATAACATCTTTTTCTTTCATGTGCTTCATTAAGCGATGTTGCGCCACTTACAACCTGAGAGTCGATAACGTTGACTCTTCCTTCCTTAACTGCTACAATATCAGGTTTCCTCAAGCCTTCGGTTGTTCTTATTTTGGGTTCTTCATAGACTCTGAAGCCCAGGTCCTTCAATCCAGTCGCCAGAACCTTGGAAACCGCATTATGCCGCAAGATCCTTCCTCCATGTGTACGGTGACAGCTTTGTATTACATGTGCTGCTGTTTCCGTCACATTACAACCTCCGCGACATTGGATGTCTGCTGCTGCTCGCCTTATCCCTCTTGACGTTCGGATGCGGGTGGGTAAACAATTGATCCTCACGTGCATATTTTGGATGAAGTATTTACCAGGAATGGCAAAACTTCCTCTTTATATCCACATAGTAGATAGATTTGTTTTACTCGCTTCGCGTAACTCCAAACCATCATTTGAATCATGTAGACGTTTAGCCCACCATTTTTGGCGATCTTCTTTTGTTTCGAGAAGAGATCCCTCTTTCATCAGCACTTTTCGGCTCCATTCAATCTTTTGACAAACCCAATGCTCGTTAGCAACTGCCCTTACTGCGGGTGACGTCGAGTTGGAAAGATTCCTGAATCTAGAAAAGATTAGTCCAGGAACCGTCGTCACCAAAGCTGGAATTCCCAGCCCTCCATCGGAGATAGCTGCATGGAAGAAACCAGTTGGCGTATCTGGAGGTAGCCGCAGCCACCCCCTAATACCAATTCTTATCTGCTTGTCCATACGTTTTAATATATCCATAGTCGTGGTTGACAAGACAAGCCGATGATAGAGCCTCGGTATAAGGAAGCTCCTCAATATTTTGAGCCTTTGCTGCGGTTTTAAAGGAGCCCTGCTTAGGCTCTCCATTTAGGGAGCTAAGTCTCGACCAGCCTTCCTTGGTCCAATCGGCCTGATATCTACACCGAGATATCTCCATTCTTGTGAAGAAAGGAGTTGGGGTTTACTACCTCCCCTCAGTCTAAATTGCGCTTGACTCAATACCTTATAGGTCTTGTTTTTCCCGTCTGGGACTATAGATACGGCTCCACATTTTTCCGTATTAAACAAAAGGCCTTTTTCTTCTGCCTTCTCTTCCACCAGCTCAAGTGCTGTCTTCATACCAAGTTTCGTTGATGTAACCAAAATGATGTCATCAGCATAAGCGAATGCATTGACACTTTCTATTCCAATTTGATATCCGACTTCACAATATACTGCTTCTAAGATATCGTCCACTATCATACAAAATATTAATGCCGATAGCGGATCATCCTGCCTTACACCTCGCTGCACTTTGATCTCTCGAGATCTCTTGCCTTCACACTCTATTACAGTTTTTGACGAATTGTATATGCTTATAATATATTTTGTAAATGCCTGCGGTACGCCTCTTCGACACAACATCTCGTCGATAGCATGATGGCTCACACTGTCGAAGGCTTTCGTGACATCCAGAGATGTAATATGTATTTCTTTCAGTCGACTTCGTGCATCCTCCAATAACGTCGCTAGAACCGCTATATTGTCGGTACACACGTCCTCGAGACATCTTTGTCTTGTGTCAACCAAACCGCACGACCGAAGTCGGTACGCCAAAATCTTGTGAAGCTGACGAACCACAACCGACGTTATAGATATTGGTCTAAAGTGGCCTGGTTCGTTCGCTCCCGACTTCTTAGCAACAAAAATGGTCCTACTTGATAACATCTCCTCTGGGAAGCTTCCGCTAGCCATGATGATGTTGAAAAACAACGCTCTTATCTTGCTGGGAACAGATCTCCACTGTTTCGGTGAAATACCGTCTATTCCAGCAGCTGACGATTGGCTGATATTGCTCTTGTTGATTTCATCACCTTCAATAGGCCTCCACAGTACTTCTAGAGCTGGATTTGGAAGGAAACCGTTCTCCAGTCTAGAAATTTGAGCCGATGGCTGTTCTAGTATCGGCTGCCAGAAACTAGTCATTGATAGAAGCGTTGGAGGTTGAGAATGTACCTCTCCATCTAGGGCGAGCTTCGCCGCAGCTCCCATATCTCTCTTAAAGAGAGACTGCATTTTGGCATATTCCTTTCTACGTTGTCTCCATCTCGGAATGCGTACGTTCGTATGCTGCGTATTTCTTCTCCTTTCCCCTGCATTCGTTTGCCTTCTTTCCGCAGGAGGTGGGAAAACTGATCGCATCCATAGCAAACAGTCTCCCAATACTTCCCTATCTTCAAGGCACCTTCTGCCTATTCTTCTTAGTTCCGACGCTTTGAAACCTTCAATATCTTCTACCTCGGCTATTAGATGACGGATTTGCTCTTTTATGTTACAAACATTTTGATTTCTAGTAACTGGCGTTGAGGCGTTACTAGGATCATTGGGTCCTGGTTGGGGACCAAGGTGATCTTCATGATAAACCCTTATATCAGTGAGTGCTGCAAGTTGTTTATAGGCGGGCTTTCTTCTTGCACCTTTTATCGCTTCTAATGAGCGCTCTGGCATTTTACCATGAAGGAACTGGTTCAAGAACCTTTCGTTGTTCTTCATTCCATGTACTTCCAACCTTGTGTATCCGAAACATGGTTGACAAAACATATTGATAACAGTGTTTTAAATACTGGCAACTATAAGGTATACAGATCTGATCGAGTGATATCTAGGGGCGGTGGGGTTGCAATTTTTATTAAAAAAAGTTTTGGTTGCAGAGTTATCAGACTATCCGAAAGCAACAGTCACATACAATTTCTTTTTGTGGAAGTTCTGATAGGTTCTGATAAACTTCTAGTTGGTGTTATTTACAATCCACCAAGTATCAATAACACGGGTACTATTACGCAAATTTTAGAAGATCTCACAGTGAATTACAATCATGTTTTTATCGCAGGTGATCTGAATATCGACCTTTTAGACATTAATGATAATTTAGTAAAAGCTTTCAACGACAGCCTAGCCTCCCTTGACCTTTTTCCTATAAACAAGATCTCTCCTACGCATTTCACCTCAACAAGCTCAACACTACTAGATGTCTTCCTGGTTAACCAGCCTAACTATGTTAATTTTTACGGACAGCTTGATGTGCCTGGTTTCTCGAAGCATGATCTTATTTTGGCCTTTTATGATCTTGGTATTATTCAGAATCTTAACAGTCAAATGTATTCATTTAGAGACTACAAATCTGTAAATATGCAGCACCTAGTAACTAATGTTTTGAACTCTAACCTACACTCCATATATACCCTCTCTAACGTAGATGAACAAGTGGATTTTTTCACCAGTACGATCAACAACCTGTTTGAAGCATCTGTTCCAATTAAAACCATCCAGGTACAAAAAAACGATCTAGGTTGGTTTTATAGCAGTATTGACCAGCTTATTGCCAAGAGAAATACAGCATACAAGCGATGGAAACGTTTTCGAACTCAACTCTTGTTCGATCAGTATAAAAGATTACGCAACACTGTTGTAGTTGAAATAAGAAACTCTAAACGTAGATTTTTTGCCACAAAGTTTGATAATAAATCCACTAAGCAAGTGTGGAAAAATATCAAGTCACTTGGTATTTCAAAACAGAAAGGGAGTTGCGGTGAAGAATGTGACGTAAACGCACTAAATAAACAGTTTGTAGCCTCATCTTTCCTACCAGATTTTGAACCCAACCACGTTTTTGTAAGCAATGCTGATTTTTCATCAAGTTTTAGTTTTAGCAGGGTTGATGAATTTCAGGTATTCAAAGCTATACAAGGTATAAAATCGGAAGCCATTGGTATGGACAATATTCACCCCAAATTTGTTAAAATTATTCTGCCTTTCATTTCACCTTTCATAGCACACATCTTCAATACAATTCTAACCTGTTCTCGTTTCCCTAATTCTTGGAAAGTAGCAAAAATTATTCCAGTTACTAAAAAGTCAAACTCCGGCACTACAGAGTATCGACCAATTTCAATACTGCCGTTCTTGTCGAAGGCATTTGAAAAATTGGTAGGTCAACAAATTACCAATTTTTTAGATACCAACTACCTGCTAACACCTTCTCAATCAGGTTTTAGACCTCATCACAGTTGTACGGGAGCGCTGCTTAAAATTGTGGATGACATTCGAGTGCAAATTGATAAAAACCTGGTAACTACGTTAGTCCTCTTAGACTTCTCTAAGGCGTTTGACTCGGTCAGTCATAGAATACTTCTAAGTAAACTTCAGTATTTGTTCGGCTTTGAAAGCTCGGCCATAACACTTATTAAGGAATATCTGTCTGGAAGATCTCAGGCGGTTTTTGCAAACAATGAAATATCTGAGTTCCTTTTCACTCGCGCTGGTGTAGGTACCTCAGGGCTCAATCTTGGGACCTCTTCTTTTTACGATATTCATCAACGACTTGCCTTCGGTGCTCAGTAATTGCGAAATACATATGTATGCTGACGATGTGCAGATTTATACGAGCTATAGTCTTGGAATGGTCGAAGACGCTACTGCTCGTATTAATGACGATTTGATGTCTATAGTTCACTGGTCACGTAAAAACCTACTAAATCTAAACTCAAAAAAATGTCAGGCTATTATTTTAAGTAATACTGTTGTTGACACAACTTGTTTTCCTAGTGTTGAGTTAGATGGAACAGTGTTGAGATATGAAAGCATAGTTAAGAACTTAGGTATAACTTTCAATCGAACCTTGACTTGGGACTCTCACGTTACAAGAGCAATTGGTAAAACATATGCTACTCTGAGGCTGTTACATTTGTCTTGTGAATGTCTTCCAACTGCAACCAAAATGATGCTTGCTAAAACTCTAGTCTTTCCCGCTTTGTTTTACGGTAGTCTCATTTTCTGCTGCTTAGATTATGTAAGTAAAAGGAAACTTCAAGTTGCATTTAACAACACTGTGCGATTTATATATGGCTTGCGTCGATTTGATCATGTTTCAATGTATTCTAATAATGTCTTTGGTATGCCCTTAAATAAATATCTGGATTTTCTCGTCCTTACTTTTCTTTTTAAGCTTATGCGTAGTAAAAACCCTGAATATTTATTTGAAAAACTTAATTTTCCTGTTTCCCAAAGAAGTAATGTTCTAATTTCACCAACTTTTAAATACAGAATTACCAAAAGCCAATTCTTTGTATATGCCGCTCGCCTGTGGAACTCCCTACCAGCCGATCTTAGAAGATTAAACAACTTCAATTCTTTTGAAGCTTCTCTGAGAAACCACTACAGTTGCCAAAACATTTCTTAAAACTTTACTTAACACTTTTGTAAACATTTTTCTGATGCTGTTCATCTTTTATCTGCCAATATATGTTCTCCTGTACTTTTATAATTTTCATCATTGTATACTTTTCGTATTTTCTTGCCATTTCTTTTCTATCATTGTATACCATTTCAGGTTATTATTGTAGGTTTAAATCATTATTATGCACTTTCCTGTAACCTTATGTACTAAGTATAACAAAAAAGATACATTGTCTTAATATGCTTATAGTTGAAATCAATAAATTTAATTTAATTTAATTTAATTTAATTTAATTACAATATTAACTCATTTTCTTGCTCGTCGAATGATTGATTTAAAGTCCTCATCATATCTTCTTTGAACAAACGGAGTCTTCTTCCGGACAATTTTGTTATGTCCGGAAGAACACCTTTAAAGAAATTCATAGTTTCTTTTTCGAGGCTATTTTTTGATGCCTTCGTTGGTATTTCATCTTTATTGACAAACGGCCTCTTTGTTGGTTTGGAATGCGCCTGCTTAGTTACTTGTTTGGGTTTTTTTTTTGTGGGTAACAAACTTGAGTTATCATCATGCTCAGTTAGTTTGCTTGAGATTGAACTTGAACTTGAGTTTGAATGTAAACTTTCATCTTGCCTAAAAAAAAAAAAAAATTGAAAGGTGCAAAACAGAGGTTATTCCAAGTGTTGAAACCAACGAACAGCATCCAGGGAGACCAAGAGCAAGTTTACAATTTCAACTTTTAGAGGGCGTTGGTAACAACATCTTTATTTCAGATTGAACTATTATATCGATGTGAATATGAAAATGTGTGTGTTTAACGAATATTCATAATTATAGAAATGCGTTTAATTTCTAGTTTTACGTGCAGAGTCTTGTTTGCTCTTTCGATCTATGGCTAAATATTGTAGAATAATTTGGGGTGTGCCTAAATCAAATAATAATTTGATTTTGTTTTCTTGGTTTCAAGACGCGATCCTGTCAGAACTAGGTGTTTCCTACAGGGCTAGACTCGAGACTCGGCACTTCCAATAAAAATTTTTGAACTGAATTTAATAACCTTATATTTACTAGAAAATTTAATACGTCACTCGGGAACTCATCATCTCGAATTCAAATCAAATGCATATACTGGAGTTTTTCTGCTAACTCATATCCGATGCATCTATTATTCCAAGACTGATCTATGTCATTTGGATTCCAAACCTGAGGATCAACATTAAAATCCAAATCACCAGTAGGATTGGTATATAATATATCTTGCATCTCACGCTGTCCAGCTATTGATATATTAGAATAACTAGCGCAGAGTGAAAATTCTGTATCAAAATCCTCAAAAAAACCATTATCGTCATAAATGTATGGTTTTGTGTTAAATTTTGATTCTGGACCGGAAGGTACACTAAAGTTACCAAAAGCGGATAAATATAATGATATACTTTTAGGTAATACATATATAATTACCTTGCTGGTACACCATGTCGACCAATTCTATTTCGGCTGTCGTTAATCTATACTTGTTCATCCTTTTCTTGTATCCAAGAGCTCCAGCCTTTGCTGATAAATGGTGGTTTTGGATCCTGTTTTTATTGAATTGGTTACCAACGTTAAGGACTCGTTACCAGATTCTTGGACAAACTTTAAGTAGTGTTGATTATTCATCGCGCTCAAATAAACTAGATGCAATATGGCATCAAACCCGCAAGTTTTTGTTGCTTTGACATATGTCTTTTTGAATTTGATTGGTGGTAGTGTAGAAACATTATGTATTAAGTTCGTATCGTGTTTGACAAAACCTCGCTTTTCCACGAACCATGGAGCTGGTTTAAAATAGAAACCTGTATGAGAAGGTCTAGTGGCTACGTCATCTTTTCTTACAAATGTTTCTTGTATTTCTTTTAATTCTTCTGATACTTTCTGAGGACTCTATAGCTAAATCATGGTTTCTTTCGGTATTCGATTGCAAATTCTCAGTTTTGACCCCCCCATCATTTCAATCTCAATTATATGAGCTTCCTGATTTCTCTTTTTCTTCACTATCGGAATTCAGGGAGGGGGATGAAATGTATTTACTTTTACTTTATTAGAAAGGCCACCCCATTCTTCTTAAGCTAAAAAATCTGAGTCATCAGAGTATTTCTTTGGGAGCTATTTTCAGTACGTTTCCGTTTTACTTAAAGGTAAAGGCGAGGGTGGCAATTTCCTTTTGAGGTGGTTCACGTGCTTTAAATTAGAGGAAACGATTACGAATGAACCGATTAGCTACAACTGGTAGAGTAAAAGTTTGTCTAAAACTTCTTTTTAAGGCTCCAAAATAATTTTCTTGATACGCTGTTTAGGCATGTTGGGAATCGAAAGGAATGGCGGCAGCAGTCCACAGTGGAAACTCTTTTCCAATTCGTTTCAGTTGTACAACTAAGTCTGGCAAAAAGAAGGCATTGACATTACACTTTAAGTCTTCGACAATTTCCATAGGTTTTACACTTAAAATTATTTGTTTTATAAATTTGTGCGTTGCTGTTTCGATATGTGTTTGCCAAGTCCACTTTTCCAACAGTTGTGGGGAGTTTGCAACACGTTCTTAAAATCTTTTGGAAACATTTTCCAATTCGGTCAAGTCAATCAATCTCTCTTGTAGATATAACATCTGAAAGAATTTCTTTTCCTTTTTTTATTGTAATTATATTATTTTATGAGAAGCAACAGCACAGGGTAAGGAAAAAATGTATTCGAATTTTTTGACGTCCTTGCAATCAATCATCAATGCGATAGTTATAAAAAAAAACCTTTTGACATCTGTGTGTCGAGTATTTTTTACGCAATCCCAACGTGATGCTAATGCCATAACGTGTGCTACGTCAAAGTTTTAGCTGGTCTTTCTGAATGCCGACGTGTTTCATTCAAAAGTGCCCATCTGAAGCATACGTCAACATAGTTTTTGATAGAAATGTTGTTGAACGCCCGACACATACCGGATAAAATAGTTTTGCTATAATCGCTTATAGCTGTTGGTGGGGCTTTCACGCCGCACCGGCTCGAATCCACGTGTCTATAGCCAAAACGTAATAAATCCAGTGTCATGTTTTTCTGTTAACTTGGGTTACCGGAATGATTTTGCTCTCAACTTTTATTGTGGCGGTGAACAAAAAAACATGTCCCGTTTTCTTGCCTTCAAACATTTAATTTTTTTTTACAAACTTCCTCGTGGCATCTAAACATATTTCAGCCTTCTCTCCCACTGTTCTTATGTATTTTCTGTACACATGTACCTGATTATCAGTAAAATAAATTACGAAAAAAATTATGGCTCCGATCTCACGAATTGCATTGTCAAATTGCGGATCCTTTGACATGCACTGTATGGCTTTGATAACATCAATTTTGTGATAAGGGTACATGCCCTGTTCAGCTTTTAAGCTTTCCTTTTCGATTTGACGATAAATATGATGGGGACTTATGTTAGTTGGAATATCTTCTCCAAATTTCGTGCTCGCAGATATCAAGTTATCGGTATATTTTTCCGCGCTCACTCCAGACAATTCTTTTCCGATTTTTTTTCCGAATTTCTCCTTTTACTTTCCTGAACACTCTTTCGTGGTATACATTTTTTCTTGTATCCAAAGTTTTTACAATCAGTTCCATTCCCTCATCATCGCGTGGTTCCTTTTCAGCGAAACCTGATATTGTATTCCCACACATTTTACTAGCAGAATAACCCGAAAATGTCATATATTTAAAACGAGGATCACCACTTGAGTTGACTCGTGAGTATTTATAATTAAAGGCGCAGGGAAAATTATATCGCCTTCTGATTGCTTCAGTCACAATATCTGACCACACTTGTTTTTGCAAGGCACTTTTATTTTCTTCTTTTTGTTTTATTTGCTGCCATTCGTCTGAAGTTAGCAAGAGATGAAGTTTTTCTAAACCCTTTTCATCGCTTTCAGTGTTTATTTGGTGACACGATTCTCCTTGTGATGTAGAATCATCGAAGTTTTCCATTGTTTAACTAAACGTCTTAGGCGGGGTTAAATCCATGGCTTGAATATCTGTCTTAGGCGGAGTTAAATCGGAGAATCCCTTTTCTCCTCGCATCTCCCGTAAATGACCATGTTTGTCTGTTTGCAGGTTTGGGGTTTCCACTTTACACCTAGACCCTCACTAATCTGCTTCCAAACATCAGCTTTAATCGGAGGTAAACGATTTGATGCAAAGTGATGAATGTTTTCAGAGATAACATTCAATATCTCCTCTTCTTTAACCTGAGGTCTTCGACCAGTCATCTTGTTTCAATAAAATAAGTCCTAAAATAATTTTAATAATATATCAAATTAATAATGTTGTAAAAACAATATTAAATCGTAAATAAAAATCCACACAAAAAAAAACGCCTTTTCTTGCTGGATATCGTTGCACGTAGGATTTTTATTTTATTGCTTTTAGCTTCGATTTTGTTTTGTTATTTGTTTAATAGTGAAGTTAAGGTTTTTATACACCAAAGGTAAAATTTTGTAATTTGGAAAATTTTAATGCAATGAAAAAATGGCGGAAGGCCCAAGAAAATAATTTAACTCAAAAGAATCCGGCTCGAAGGACCAAATGTTGTGACCACAACTTACGCCAATTCCAACGAAGATAAAGCCCTTGGCTTTTGCTGCCACACTTGCTGAGAATTCTCCACAAACAAAGAAGAAGACGCCCTTATTTGTTGCTTTTCTTTCTTTTATTGTATGTTTTGCACGTAGGTTTTTTTCTCTTTATTTTAATTACTTTTCGTTTACAATTTTACTTTGAGGTTTAATTACTTTTAGGCCAGAAGGGCAAAATTGGTGAATTTAGAAAAAATGTAAAAGCCAATCAAAAAAAAAAATGGCAAAGATGAAATTTTAATTATAAGTGTTGGCTGGCTGGTGGTTGCTATTCGAATGAATGGTCGTCGCTATGCGACGAACCACTTTGCAAGAAAAAAGTACTAGATTTGTAGAAAAATTGGTTATTGATTATTTAATGTAAGAGGGCGAACCATGAATTGGTACCAAACTCTAGTTTTTTGATTTAGCTGGGGAGTGGCACTGTTCACACTGGAGTCGTGTGAACATTGGTTGTTTACTTCTTCAGTCAATCAAACATTACTGTAATGTCCGGCGCCATCGTTTGGTACAAGCGAGTTTGCCTGCGTACGTATGTTGTGTTCGGATGAAATTTTTGTAGACAAATAAACAAGTCTTATTATTCAGATCTACGCAGGATCGTTTATGTGTATCAAAACGAAATTTCGCACGTTGCTTTTGCGTTTTAGTCTGACTAACCTTGTAGGTTTTTTTGTAGGCTGCTCGTTGCCTCCTATGCACTCTGAAATGAGAAAATTCAAAGAGATTAGTGAATCAGATGCACGTTGCACAATTCCGGCGTTCTCGTAATTCATATGTAAATTACATAATCCAGGTGACTTCGTAAGTCAAATGCACGTTGCTTAATTCATGTGGCTTCATAAACCAAATGCACGTTGCTTAATTCAGATATCGTAGGTCCAATGCACGTTGCTTAATTCAAGTGACTTCATAAGTCAAATGCACGTTGCTTAATTCAGGTGACTTCATAAGCCAAATGCACATTGCATAATTCAAGTGAGTTTGTAGGTCATTATATTATACACGTTGCATATAGAGAAGAAGAACATCTTCAAATCTGCTCTGTGATTTCACTGCCGTCACTATCGCTACTATTTTGCACTACGTAGTGCTTCATCTTGTCTATAGGGTTTTTGCGACCTTGTCGCTCCTGGCATGTCTTTAATAACAACGATCGTTTTTGAGGACTTTAATTACCTCATATCAAGGCATTAATTTTCGACTCGTTCCATCATTGTAACCTTTTGGTTTCCTAACAAGGACTAATTGACCGGTCTCAAATTGCTTAGATTTTGCCCTTTTCTTGTCGTAGTAGTTTTTCTGTTTCGCTTGATTCCGGGCTATTTCCTTACCAGCTGTTTCTCTGGTGTTATCAATCTGAGAATCGTGCTCATCTTCATATACTTCTGTAAGAAAGACAAAATAATAAAATAAAAAAAAACATTTTGTTGAACAATTTTATTGAAATAACTCAAAGAACAAAACAACACAACGAAAGTAAAAACTAAAAAAAAAGAAAACAAATTCATTCATAAATTGGTGGATCGAGATTTCGGTTTGCCTTTCACTTCCGAAGACAGGAATGTATCATTCACGAGGCACATAGCCTAGTAAAAGCTCGTAGGGGGACTTTCTTGTAGTTGCATTTATACTAGAATTTATTCCCATCTGAATTTGTTCCAATTCTGAATCCCATTTAGTTTCCCACTCTGTAGACGAAGCAATTGACGTAAGTATGGTACGGTTATATATCTCAGGTTGCCCGTTTGCCCTTGGCGTGGCAGTTGCGTTGAGAATCCTCTTAATGACCTTACCATTACAATACTCTTCGAACATTTTACTAGTGAAACAAGTGCCTCGGTCACAAACAATCCATCTGGGTACCCCGAAAACTTTAAATATGTCATTAAAGGCTTTAATAACTGGCTCAACTTTAGTATTCGGAACTGCTATCAAGAACGCAAATTTTGTGAATCCGTCTATAATTAGAAGCAAATGGGTATTTCGCTTCGTACTCTTGACGAATGATCCTATGTACCATGATAGAATACAAAGCATCACGTTGCAAAATTGCACCTTATTTTATTTAAGTTACATTGTATTTATGATGCACACTAATAAAATCTTAAAGGTGGGAGGAGCTTTTTGTTACTCGGGGAAATTTCAGAATGAACTCTGGCCATCTGTCAAACAGACCCAGAGATTTTTCTTCGCCGAAACTTAGAGCGAAATCCTTTTTTATCTATTTATTCCTTTTTTATCTATTTTATTTAAGGTACATACCATTGAAATTTTTTTTTCGGTTCATGAAGAAACGATGGTATGATATTAATATTACTCACTAAGGTATC
The DNA here is from genome assembly GCA_949752695.1 of Melanostoma scalare. NCBI lineage: Eukaryota > Metazoa > Arthropoda > Insecta > Diptera > Syrphidae > Melanostoma > Melanostoma scalare. The sequence goes on from OX456986.1 coordinate 161,869,139, forward strand.
CTAATGAATGTCTAATAATCGGCCAATCCTCCAAAATAGATTTAAGATTACGATCGGAAATTTTGTTTTCTGTAGGAAAAAGAAGCTCCCACTTTTGTTTTTGCGGTTTGGATCTCAACTTCAGTAATGTAAAGCCAATAGTTGTACATAATGATTTAAGAAATATGAATATGAAAGTACCTGCAAATTACGCGATGACTCTTCATAACAATAATAAGATTTTCGCTTTCTTGAAAATGGTGACCAGAATACTGTCGATGGATGTGGAGAGGTTCTTTTCACGATGGCTTTTGCTTGTAAAACGAAAATGCCGGCAAGCGACCAATACCAATACATGATTATGATTACATAAATTTTATTCTTTTTCTTGTCGACTTTGTACACAACTGAATTTTGTTCTTCTTTGTACAGTCACTAATTAATTGACTACTTTCCGAAATTATCGGTTTTGGTAAACCCTGGGATTTTCGATCTAGTATCCCGGTTGAGCCCCCAATTGTAGGATCCCAATACAATATCCACTTCTTTTAATTAAAACAACACTTTAACTTTAACTTTAATTATTTATTAACTTATCAAATCGCAGCTTCAGATCTGCTTCTTATCGCTATGACTTCAGTTTAGAGACTGACTACAATTATTCAAATCGACCTATTGAACGGGGAATGGTTCTCTTTTTCGTGCGTCGTGTGTGTGTATGTCTGTCTGTCTGTATTTCGGGTTTCATAGGTTCTCTTAAATTACCTCCCCACATAGATGTTGTGAAGAACCCCCATGTCCTCTTTACCCACCCGATATTGAAACAAGAATCAACTCTCTCGCTCCAAACCATTGTCCTTTATGGGTCGGGAGTACCCAATACCATCGCACCCAATACAATCGCACCTAATACCATCGCACCCAATACCATCGCACCCAATACCATCGCACCTAATACCTTCGCACATAATACATCGGACACAACATCCTTTTCGCACATTATACCTCGGACACAATACAATTCAATTCTGAGTACGGATATTGGCCATTCCCCTGGGGTTCATAATGATTTCTAAACAGCGAGTGTATGTCTTCCGATTTATTTGGAAGCAGACAATACAGGCAGGGGAGAACTTTGTTTTCGAAATACCCGTGAATCACCCAGAGCTGGTAAAACATCTCGGGACATGCTTTAAATGTCCCATCTGCCAACCATGTCTGGCATCGGGACAACCTTAAACGATCCGATAAGGAACCTGAAATTATAATCCTACTGTCGTCACCACTGCCAGAATCAGCTAACAAAAAGTCTTCTGGAACAGAAGTTTTTGTAAACAGCTATGGCAGAATTATGTCACTACGACAGTGGGGAAAGTAACGCTTACGTGTTCTTGCAATTGCAATACCCTTTTGCATTGACTCTATTTGCGGCAACCGAATCAATGCAGAAGAAGAAGCTCCTGCCATAATATTATTGACTATGGCTCTAGGAGCAGCTACTGAGGTCAAAGCTTTAGATCTTAGCTTATCAGCCATTGCTGCTAGCTCACACAATACCGGTGAAGGACCGTAATTGTGAAGCACTGTTGCAACAAAGGCTGTGCCGTTAGCGACGGTTCTCCCTCTACATTTTCCTGATTGGTAGTGCTCACACCTCCAATCAGTTTTTATATCACTCCTTCTTGCCTTTACGTAAATAAAGCCTTCGAAACACTACACTTCCTCTGGTTGAATTTACAAATTTAGCCATTTTTGAAATTATCTGCCGTTTTAGAAAGTCTTCTAGAAGTCTAGCGAGATAATGAGGAGCAAATCCGCAGGAACCCCTTTATATAGAAAAAAATTTATTATTTTATTTGGGTCTCACCTGATTTTTTCAGGCCCCAGCTGTATCTCGGAAATCACTTATTCTACGAACTTCAAATGTTGGCTCAAGGGTTTTAGTGGCCTAAGGACTTTCCACCTATTTTTTCAGCTTTTCAAAAACAAGCGGTCTCTGCGATATCGGATAACGCTGACGATATATGTTACATAATTTTATCATGCAGAAAAACAGGCATAAGCCGAACTTTATCAAAAAATTGAGTGAAAAAAAAAAAATTGTCTATAAGAAGACTTATCCTATAATGAGGAATGATTGCAAAAGAATCTTAAAGAGGTGCCACGAACGCGAAGAAACTAGCTGTAATAAATGAGCTTTCAAAAAAAAATTTTAATCAAAAAAGTACTAATGTTTTGAAAAGTTCAAGAGAATGCACAAGGTTACTGAGGAAAACTTTTCAAAAATGGGTTTGAATTCAATTGATGTATAGAACGGTATCAAAAAAAATCGAGTGAGTGAGGTAAATAACATTTTCCGGCTGTTTTAATATAGCCGAGAGATGATATGTAATTAACCAAGGGACTAAAGTTTGCTCCCATTAGTTCCAAAGCTCTTCGTTGATCGCTTGTTACATACACGTCTTCGTATGATGTCAAGCCTAGATTTCTTGAATGCTGTAAAAGCATTGCTTCTTCTAGTTTAAGATCGAGCTGTAGGAGAGTGACTCGATATAGAGCCGAGCCGAGGTTTATCGCTGTGGGCTGATCGATAACATTAAGTTGTAAAAACTTAACCATCAGATTACGGATAATAAATCCTGCTGCGCGTGTACTCACAGGTACAATAACGGTGCGACTCACTTGTTGAGCCTGAATGTTCGTCAATGTTTCGTTAACATTGTTGAACCCGTAGAAGAGCTTCTCGAAGAGGGCGGAATATTGTCTTTAAGAAGACTTATCCTGTAATGAGGAATGATTGCAAAAGAATCTTAAAGAGGTGTCAAGAACGCGAAGAAACTAGCTGTAGTTGATGAGCTTTCAAAAAAAAATTTAAAAAAAGTAATAATATTTTTGAAGAGTTCAAGAGAATGCACAAGTTCAATGACGAGAACTTTTCAAAAAATGAGTTTGAATTCAATTGAATTCTAGAACCAAGTCTATACAAAATTCAAGAGAATTAAAAAAATTATGTGTCCCAATGGAACCTGAGGACCAGCACCGTTGCTAATTGACGAAATGGAATTGTAACGCTAGTCAAAAAACTTCCGTGATGGTAACTGTACTCAAAATTACGGCTTTCAAACGGTATATGAAGTCACGCCACGAACGCGAAGAAATGACCACCAAAATACCAAGAGGTGAAAGCACGAGCATCACAAAAAACTTTTCGGATTTGGTTTTCAGAAAAACCGATTGGAAACGACTGATTTTTTTTCCTTTTTCAAGAATAGAATTTTGTTGAACAAAGATTATCCCGCCAAATGACTTGAATTTTACAAAAATTATTGTATTTTGAACAATTGCGCGATAAAAGAAAGAGATGGAGAGTGACGCCAACTTTTGTCGTCACGCCACACAAGAAAAAAAACCGTATGAAAAAACTGCAACTACTGTATATATGCCTTTCAATACAAATTAAAAGAAATTCACACTCACCCTTTACATTAGGTTTAACGTTTAAATTTTTATTAACTTCCAAATTTTCTGCTGCTTGCTGATCCTGGATACTGATGGTCTTGATGATTTGACTTCTCTGGCTGCTTCTCTGGCTGCTTTTTCTTCGTCTTCCTTCTGACACCAATCGAAGCAATGGTGTACCCTGACACCAATCGAGGCAATGGTGTACCTTCCTTTGTTTTTTCCAAATTCTTAAAAGAACGTGCCTTTAGCGGCGTTGCGTTGAAAACGTGTCGAATTGCTTGCGAGCACGTATTTTATATATATATATATATATTCAATATCGAGAATCGAGATATCGACGCGTAGCACACGACCAAAGGGAAAGTGCACGTGACGATCGAAGATTGCCACACCCGCAAGTTTTTAGGTTTTTTTTCGATGGAGCACAATCCGGCTCGAAGGACCAAATGTTTCTATGAAAATGGGATTCCAAACTTACTGTTCTGGGGTGTCTTGGGCTGGCGGCTGTTGTGGTCGATATGTAGCGACCTCTTTTCCTTTGTTTGGTCTCTTCGGATGGTCTTATTTTGTTGATTAAAAATTCTTCTTTTCTTTCTTTTTCTTGTTAAATTACAAATTTTTATTTTTAGTGTAAGTGTGTAATTTTTATTTTTAGTGTTATATTGTGTTGAAAAGTAGAAACGCCCTGTGCTATCGAAATTGTACCTATTTGCTTTGCTGATACTTTTTTATTTTAAATAATTACCTAATACGAGTAATTTTATTCTCAACACACCGCCCCTTAGCTCTTGTGTTTAAGGGGCAATTCAGGTGTTTTTTTTTTTAACAATGCAATCATACTCTTACAATTATAATGTTTTGAAAACGTAACACCTGATTTTTCGCAGTGTAGTTCTCCCTATCTACATATCTACACTAAAACGTTTTAAGAAACATACAATACATACAATGCAATTGTGTCTTAATTTAATTAGCTGCTAACACTAAGCCATGAAGCAAACTTTTATTTCAAATCTATACCTGGTGGTACTAGCGACCTGGTAAGTGCGTTCGTCGCATCAACATAACAGATACAAATTGCGTTTTGCTAATTTGTATTTCGATTTCGGATCTCGAAACTTCTGCGATACTATGTATCAAATCGTTTTGTATATCACTTGATAGACCGCTAAAAATGGGATTTTGTGCACTTGAACACTGTTCTAAATGAGTGTTGTTTGTGCACGTAGTGCAATGATTTTAACAAAAGTCAAAACTTTACAAATTGAAATATTAATTTTCTCATTTTGTTATTTGGTTTTGATTGTACAACTTCATTTATATAAAAAGATGAAAATCACTTAAAGATTTGGTTAATATTTTAGAATTTGTTCCAATTTGATTGAAGGTTAAATGCAGAATGAATTTTCTTCCATTTAGTTCTTTGACGTTTTCTCAGTTGGCTCGTTCACAATTGAATTGGATTCTGGCTGTTAATATAAATCATTGAAACTATAATTTGTGTAATTTTTGATGATATGATATGTACATAAATACTAAGAAAATAATTTTAAATTTATAGAACTAAAATTTTTAAATAGCCCTTTATGCGACACAGAAATAGGTGTTCCGCTGGTGGTCTACAGGGCGAAACCGTACCGCTGGCTGTCAACATTGTTAGTAAAACAGGTTCTCAATGGATTGTGTGACGTCACGAGTGCATTAATGTGTCGTACTTAGATAAGTATACATAATATAGTTTCAATATAATTGCCACGATTACTGAAATCTGGTTTTTCATCGTGACCTCGGAATGCCTGCTCTTATTTTCCTAAAAGAACTGCTGTATCAATAAAACGTTCCATTAACTTAAGATTCTTTTTAGCTTATTCGTCTTTGACTTCAACACAACGCTTGTACCATTCTTTGCTGCGTTCTCCCTCCTCAAGCCTCCACAGCTTTTTCTTTTGCTCGTAGTAAGCGTCAATGGCACTGTTGGAAGTACTGGGAGTCACAAAGGTTCCGTCAATGTTCCGTTTGCGCCGACGACGCTGATTTTACGTCGCAAACATTTGTGTTAACCTCAGCAGTGGTGAAGTAGTTGCAACTTCACTCATCAATGTTGTTGGACCAACTGCTTCTTCTAGCGGAACTCGCATTGAAGCTGAAATTGTCCCTGCATTAGAAACTGTTATCTCTTCAACACTTGAAGGTTCAACCGCTTCTACTGCTTCCGTGTTGTTGAACAAAAAAACAGAGGAGTCAACAATCTGCCCTGGCGATGGAATCCCGTCGTTATCAAATGGCTCCAACCCTGCCAGTTTCATTTATCAAATTAGGAATTGTTACTTGTCCTTAAATTATGAGATATTGGCTGTAAATTGAATTTGCCGATTTCTCAGTACTTGGGTTTTGAGAGGATACTTGGTATGCATGCAAGTTCTCACTCTATCTCGTCGGAATGGAGAGGATTCTTTCTCAAAATCAAGTAGAAGACGCGTTAACAAAGTTTTCATACCAGATAGACATCGGACGGACTGAAAAGATTTAAACAATAGGACGTACTTGCTAGGTGATAGATGGATTATCACCTTGGATACATTTAGCCCACCCCTACATTAACTGCAAAGCAGTTGACCGTGACTTTGAACTTTGGTATCCAGATTTTAAAAATTGTCCCTTGAGTCCGATTGTTACGTCACCGTAACAGGTTCCTACAATGGGATTATAAAAGCTGTGTTTACATTTTGCTTGTGCGCTTTGATTTTTATTACCATTTATATCATATGGTATTACCTGTTATTTTAAGAGAGTCGCGCACTATGTGCAAATTGGGTTCCGTAATGAGTTTTACCCGCACGTGTTGACCTTGATTTTCTGCAGAGAGTGAAAGAGCACGTGAATCTGGGTAAATCATATCTTATCATGTATTTCTTTGACTAAATGATCTCCAATAATAATGTTGGTAATTTGGCAGGTGAACTCTTTTGTGGGTTGATTACCGCCTGGCAATTATAAATTTCTTTGCCACTTGATTTTGATTTTATAAGTTTTATTGGACCGGCATTTCCAAAATATATTTTAACCATTTTACATTTCTTTTACTTTCACGATTTGTTTCACTTATTTGTAATCTTTATTTTGAGGGTTTTAAATACACACCGCTACCTTTTTGAACAAAATAAAATTCTTCCTTTTTTTTATATTTCCCTTGTCTAAGACTCAAGTCTATTCACTGCGACGTTTGACGATGGAAAGAAAGTTTGATGGGCGAATAGACTTCGTGTTCCCACCTTTCTCCCGTTTTGCTTTCTTTCCGGTTTTCTTTATTTTATGCTGAGATTTTAGTAGGTACTAAAAGCACGACAGAGAACAAACAGCATTGCCAGGAAAATAAATGAATACGGAATTCCAAGGGACTTCTTCAAAATAAACTAGTTTTAAGTAAAAATTTTAGCTGTATTGAAAGAGCAAACTCTTTCACGACTTCAATCAGCTCGAAAGAGGTTTTCGGAGACTTGTGGGGTGGAAGATGTCCACTACCAGTAGCTTGTACGCATTCCTTTTGAAACCGTGCAAGTTTGTACAGGTCCTTCCGTACATTTGCAGCCCTTTCCTTGAGCTCTTTCTCTGTTCTTTGATCGAAATATAATTATAGTGGAAGAGTAAAGTATGCAAATCAAAAACATACCACAACACCGGGCATAGCATTAAACGCTGAGAGGATGGACTCCCATCCCATTGAACGAGCCTTCTCGGTCATTCGGTTTGTCTCCATGCTGTTGATATTGGAAGATAAAATCAACCGAAGGAACAGGTCTGTCTCCATTTGGGAGAATTTCTTGGCTCTTGTTGCCTTTTCAGCAACAGTAATATTTAAAAAAAATCACGACAAGCCCTAAATCAATTTAAGTAAGTATAACCCAATCAAAAATGCTGCTGCATTTGGTTAATGGTGTTCCATAGACTTTATCGGTTTTGGGAAACCTCGGTAAAGTCTGCTCTTAGTGGCTGCACAATCTGCTCTCCGACCAGGAAGTGCCCAGGCGTGAGCGCGGAGGTCGTCTGGGTCATCTGATAATGCACTGAGTGGTCTCGAGTTGACACATGCCTAAATTAATACTAATATTGGGCAAGGCAAAATCTTGAGCATCCAAACATTACAAGACGTTTGTTCTTGGTTTTAGAAAGGAAGCTTTAATTTTCTAAAAGGATACATTAGTGTTAATATAAGTTAATTATAATTAATTATAGGTTTTTGTTTTTTCGTACTTGTAGTTAGCCCTTTTTTGTTTCTAAGTGATTTTTTGACTTCTCCTCCTCGTGCTTGTCGATCTCAGAAAAATGGCGAAAGATTTTCTAATATCCGTTTGGTGAAATGTCATTGTGATGTGCTGCCAAGTTGAGTGTCGCCAAGTGATGTGCTGCCAAGTTGAGTGTGTAGTAACAACTAAGGTTGTTGCTAATGTTTCGAACGTGAATATTTGAATTTTGAAGAATTTTGCCCATTATATATCTATTATACATTATACATTATATCCTGCGCAGATGATGTTTGACGGATTTGACTCCGGCCTCCCAGATGCCGCCAGTGTGAGAAGCTCCCGGTATGATGAACTTCCATTCAGTGCCAATTTTGTTGATCTGCTCGATCGGAAGCGGCCTGTCCAATCGGTTGCGCTCCTGCGAATTTCGCGGTCTGCGCCGACGAACGTTGTTGCGTTGTCGCTTCATAGCACTGCACATGCACCGTGGCGTCCGGTGAGGAATGCAGCTGGGCAGGCCTCGGTAGTCTGGTTGCTTACCAGCTCCAGGTGAATTGCTCTGGTTACGAGGCACACGAATACGGTGTTTGGTCGACTTATACATGCGCTATGTATTTTTTTTACATTCGAGCTCAAGAATTTCATATTTTTTATCAATATGTTCTTTATCACGAATCTCTCTCCTCTAACTTTAAAAGTTTCAACCGAACATTTTTCGACATCGAGGTTGAGGTTGAACCTCCCATACTGACGGATCGCGTACGTTTGATACGGGTGTGCATTATTTCGGTGGAATACATCCAGCATTTGCTTCTTCGTTCCGGTTAGCGGCCTCAGATACAGGAAGGTTTGCGATTGCCGAGCTCTCTTTGGGTGTCAGATTAAGAAGAAGGAATCGTAATTGCCGGAAATGGCATGGCGACAAATATTTCATGTGGATTTGTTTCGTCAACTACTTTGACGAAACTTTTGTCGCGAGTAGTGAATGGACGTTCATCACAATATGGTCATCCGTATTGATATCACTCTGATTACCCATCTGGGAAATATGGTTATGCAAAGTTTGCCAAAAGGTCTGGAGGGTAGATGCCGTGTAATTGACAGATGATTTTTTAGTATTGGGTAAGAGACGCGATCTCTGCTTGGTGTTTTTCCAGTTAAAATTTTAAGGGAGCTATCAAGTTCCAGATCATTAACTGGACTCTCTAGGTGTCTTGCGACTGCGTTGAATGTAGTTTCATTAGAAGCAGAGCATGTAATAATGTCTCTTTTCGCTAAGTTAAAGCTAGCTGAAAAATTGGAATTGTCAGAAAGACCTGACCGCAGGTTTGTACGAAAAAATTGCTTATATTTAAGGGGGAAGATATAGCTTCATTTGGGGTTTAGAATACATGTAATGTTATGTGGAACAAAGTTACCTGTGAAGCACCGTATGTTGTTCCAAATTTTTGCTGCTGGAGTTTTTGGGTTAATTGAAGATGTGAATTCTGCTAAGCATTTCGCTTTACTTGACTTCATTTCCTTACGAAAGACGGCGTTCGATTTTTTGAAAGCTATAAGGTTGGTTCGGGTTGGGTTTTTTTTTTTTTTTTTAAATGTTCCCAAGTTTTCATTTTTGTATCCCTTAGAGTTTTTAAAGAGGAGTTCCACCAGGGAACTTTTCTTTTCGAGGGAATGGGGTGACTGAGGAATTAAGACATTAGCGAATATGTATGTACACATCCACAAACGTAAGTTGAAGGACTACATTCGCTTTCTGGCAAAGCCCGTGTACAGTCGTGTGTGAGAGAGAACAATTTATCACAAAGTGATCTGTCAAAATCGAACACGCTCTTTTTTCATTCAACAATTTAAAACAAAACATTCCTTAACTCTCGAAATCTTCATAAATATGGGAGGGGGGACGGACCCCCTTGAAAAAACCGGTTTTCAGTGCTCGACCCCGATGCACTTTTAAGCCGTTCTAACAAAACTAAACGCAAAAAATCAGACGAAGTGTTCCCATCAATGCCTGCATTCTCGTATAACGATGACAATATACCCCGATACCGATATACCGAATCTAGAGATTGCTAGTAACTTGTTTGATTCGAATTCAATTGAGCTTCTGTAATTTAATGAATTGATTGATTTCGTTTCGAACAAATAAAACGTGTTAGCAACACCTGTAACGAAACGGATGTTTTCCCTCCCACTCCTAGTAGACCACCCTTACAACCCCATATGTACAGGCATATGAGGCTGATCCGGGCAGCAGGAGAGAGAGGGGTGTCCAAAACTGCCTCCATCTAGTGCTGGTCTAGCACCTACCGCAGGAGCATTTCCAATTGCCGGCCTAGCAAGGGCTGCTGCGATCTTCGGCTGCGGGATTCCAGCGCCGGGATAATTTACAAGAACTCTAGACCCTGATGGCGTTATGTTCGTATGTATTCCTGTAATATACTCTTAAAAAATGAGAGATAAAAACGTCTATTATTCTGTAGGGATCTGCTCCACCTGCAAAACGTTGATCTTCATTCTCACAAATGGAGTGTTTAATGAGATATGCGTTGAAAATCTCAGTCATATAATGTTGGTACATGCAAAATGGCATGCGCCTACGGAGACGGCCGTCCGTTTTCTCCATTGCATCATACGTTTGCTCTACGAGTAGTGGGAAGCTCGAAAAGTCCATATTGTGCGTACTCTGTTCTACACACGGTTTACCGCCTGAAAATAAACCTTCATATAATATTCCGTCCTGGGGTGGTGTTTCAACGGTGGCCTTTTGATCCTTGGTCTTAGGTCGGTATGTCGATTTCGGGTTCCGAACGCGAGCCAAGGCATCTTGACTTCGCTCATCGACCTCAACCTGGTTTGCCCATGTTACTTTTTCCGCTTTCTTTTCATTGAAGGTTGAAAGCCTTCGGGCATCTCGGGAATTATTCCCCTTCTTGCCACTTTTGCTTGGTTTTCCAGAGCTAGAGGTGGCCTCTTCTTGCTGCCGTGGTGGCATAGCATCTCGCTGTCTGCGATCCATTTTGTTAGTTAAAAAATAGAGAAAAATTTCACGTGTAATTCAGCAACTGGACTGCTGAAAAAAAGAAGATTCGACCTTGAATGTGATAACGACAACAGGAAAATATGTTAAAACTATTTTATTTTTTAAGATTTTATATTTACATTTTTCATTAGGAAATAAATACTTGGTTGAATATACGTAAATTGAATTTATTTTATTTTATTTTAAAGGATCAATTAAGCAATTAATTGCGGAACTTGCTATGTCGTAATTTGTAGTTGAGTCATAAAAAGATTTTTGGATGAAAGTCCAAACGAATACGAATTCTACTGGATGTTCAAGATTGAACAGTTGATATATCTTGAAATATATATCTAAAGCAGCAATGACGGTATTCATTTTATACCTAATTCCGTCGAAATAAAGCAAAATTTCCTTCGGACTCAGAACGTCCCCACTAATAAAGACAAATGGCTGGATCTTCGAATTTGCTTCCATTTTCTCCTTCAAGTACGTTTCTCAGTCCGCTACAGTTTTTAGTGTTTGCTTTTCTAGTGATTTTTTATAATACAAATGATTTTTTTTCTTTATAAAAACGTTTTATTGTAACTCAAAAATGAAAGCTGATACAAACAATCTGTGTATAATATGCCTACCAAAAATTGCAAAGTGGAGAATAAAAACCGACTTCTTTTCTATAGAAATAAAACACTTAGAATTTTTTTCTTAAACAGTTTCATGTGTATGTACTGGTGGCTGTATTTTGCACACTGTTGATCATAGCAAAGCACCGTTGCTGTCGTATGCATATGATTTTGCTTTTGCTGTGTGGTTTACTTAGAGAAATGTGTTCTTACCTATGGTTGTGTTTAAAACTTCTTCAGCTTCCAGCAATATCTCCTCTATGTTGACTTCTGGACGATTTGCTGCTTCAGAGACTTCAGAACTAAGTCTTTGTAGTTCACCTGTCTCACCAACAACATAAGTGCCAGTAACGGTATCGTTTAAGACAGGTTGGCTCAAGTGAAGGTCTTCCAACTTGTCTATAATGTCCGTCAAAACACGAAAATCAATATTTTGGTTTAAGATTTGTGTTTTTACCAAGGCTAGCACTTTTCTAGTCTCGCAGAAGCTTGAAGCTGTGACCGTTAAAAGTTCCGAACAAGTGGTATGCTTCTCTAGCTCATTTTGGACGCATTTGGAGTAGTCGATTGCGTCTGGATTGAAGGGATACAACTATCTGAACTATTCAAGACTAGTTTCATAATTTCGCAGAAATTCGTCTTTGTCACAGCTTTGCCTCTATTTTCCTGAAGGCCTTAGTGTGATTCTCTTAATATCCAACGAGAATTTTTTACGCCCTTCCTTACCCTACAATCAGATGCCAATCAATCAATGTATGAAATATTTTGTTCACTTTAGATTGCAACATCTTATTCAGGAGCTTTTCCTCCTTCACCCACTCACTGCACATTGAATTTGTTTATCTTCTAATAATTTCTTACCTCTGGTAGACATTATTTTTTCTAGATATAATAGATATTTTGTAGGACATCCCCGATAGTTTGCAGGGTGTCCATGATCACCACAGAGAACACATTTCAGTTGGGTCTTATCTTCGACCCTTGCCTCACCGAGCTTACACTATTTTTGTTTGTGGTTCTCTCCACACTTAACGCACCTCGACTGCATTTGGCAGTTGAATGCGGCGTGCCCGAACCGTTGGCAACGAAGACATTGTAAAATGTCCCCGTGCCTGTTTATTTTTTCCCATCTTACCATCTGGTAGTCTAGGACGGAGATTTTCCTTAGACTCTCCAGACGGCTACTGGGTGATAGAGTGACGAGGAACATCGGCAAAGCCGCTTCTCCCGTCTAGCCTTGGCCGTGGTGAACGACTTGACCCTGATAAACTCGAGATCGTCGCTCGCCAACCTGCGGAGTTCCGCTAATAGCTCTTCTGGGTCAGAGGTAGGCTTCTACCCCTTTCAAAACATGCTTTTTGACTTCTCCTCTTTGGGAGTATAACTAAAATGTTCGGTGGATGTCTCTTTCAACAACTCACGAACTACTTTATGGTCACCAATGCTTTTGCATTGGATCGCATGTCTATCTACACCGAGTCTTTTTATTGTAAAATTATCGCCAATGGCTGACTTACACAGATTTTTAGTAGCTTTGACTATTTATCTTTAATTATTTTTTGGGGGCAAAATTATTATTATTAATTAATTTTAGTTAGTATATAATATATAGTATATATAATATATATATTAATTTTATTATTTGATTGGGGGCACCCTGCTCTTTGATGCGCTCTTCTTTGGCTGCTGCTGTTGTGCTGGCTGTTGTTATTTTTCCTGCTGCTTCGGCTCTGTGTGCCTGCTTCTTGTTGGTGGTCGTTGGCGCGGCTTTTTTAGCCGCTGGTCTTCACAGTCTCGAGTATTCTTAAACAATACTAGTGATAACGATAAAAAAACAAGCAAAGAAATTCAATGTAAATTGTAGTTGCCCGAAAGTCGGGAGCTTCTATCTGCAGGTCGATCCATCACTTTGGTTGATTGGCCCCTTTGCCGGCTAATGCTGCCGCTTGTTTGCGTCGTTGGCGTCGGAGGAATGAAACGCTATGGGTGATGCTCGTTGGCCCGGACGCTAGGCGATGGTCTGCGCGTGATGGTACGGCGAGGGTCTCGCTTGCCGGTTGGTTGGTTGCGGCTACGGAGGGCTCCCCTAACGATGGTGGAATTCGGACCCAGGGGACGTAACCGGGGACATACCTAGCAGTCCTGGGGTCGCTTCGCACTTGGTCATGCGGCTTGCTGCGAGCTGGATGTGTGCCCGCCACTTATACTCTATCGGTGACATGTCTAGCGTACGCACTACCCATCCTCGTGATCACGCTACCGGCGCCGGCGGCGGCGCTTGCCCTACTTCGGTCTGACGATTGTTGGCGGTTTCTCCGACCGCCGCAAGCCGTTCGGTCCATAATTCGTCGGCTCTGCGTTTGATAGCTCGCACCTGGGTCATGACGCGGCGTGGGGATATCGGTGGGCGAATTGGCGCGGCTCCGGTACTCGGGATTCTCGTAGACGTCACCCGGCGAGACGTCGGTCGTGGGCTGGGCCGATGTTGCTCCCAAAGTGATCATTACCGAGGTGGGGGTCGTGGTCTGGAAGGAGCGGTGCGTATCTGCTGGCACGGTTCGGCTGCTGGTGGAGGTGGCATTATGTTTGTCGTCACAATATAGGACGGAGTTGTGGTCCTATGAAGAATGTATAAAGTACTTACAAGAAAAAAACCCAGTTTATTAATTCATGTCCGTCCGGACTACTGTCTGTTTTGAAGGTTTGTTGGATGCATCATGATTTTGGTTTTGATTTCTCCTTCGAGCTTTACATTGTTTTCTTCAGAAAATTTCTCCAAACATGCAAACATCTCGTAGTTTTCAGCACTGATTTCGCCTATCCACAAACTTATTTTCCTACAAAAAGCTGTTATTTTGTTAGCTAAAATCAGTACATTTGTACTCTTCCCTTGCAACGATTGATTTAAATCGTTAAGTTTCTCAAAAATATCCGAAAGATACCCAACTGTTGCAAGCCAATTTTCATTCAAGAAATATTCCGCTAGCTTTGGTTCCCGTTCAAGTAGAAATATTCTGATTTCATCTTTGAGATCAAATACACGTCGGAGTATTTTGTTTCTAACAAAAAGCAGCGAACTAAAAACTATTCTTTTTTACTTTTCGAAATAAATTCATTTTAGCTGTCACATAGGCAATAACGATAACATATCGATAGAAAATCGATGAACCATATTTGCTATCAATAATTATTATCGATAGCAAGGTGATAGTACGATATCCGTGAAACCGCAGTATGACAAATGAATTTGGCTTAATTAGACCGAAATAAATTCAATGTGTTAAGTAATATTTTTCGATATCTTCGAAGTAGCAATTGCGTTGCAGTAGTTAACTAGCTTTTTTACCTCTTCCAGGGTAATTGTTTCTTCGTCGTGAAGCCGTGCATGCGAGCCTGTGCCCTCAGTGCTCAGTGCCATATCCGGGATGCCATCAATGAGATCTTGGACGATCTCCTCCTCATCCGTCATACACAGCTTATTGGCCATCACAGTCTTTTCATGAAAGTAGGTTTGGAACGTCTCGTTGGGCTGCCAGATTTTGCATTCGAACTCTCGTTTGATTGATAGACGACTCTCGTTTGAAATAAACATCTCACCATCTTCTGCTTTGAGTGGAACCATTTGAGTGCATTCTCACCGAGTTTGTTGGCCATCAAAATGAGAGCGCTATTATCGTCCAGTTTATAAACACCAACAACGCTCTTGAACTGCGCTTCCCAGTGTTAAAAATTGTAACCCTTAAACTCTGGCAGTAAATCTTTAATTGCCGCCGTGATGTTCGTGATGCCATTTGTAATAGGCTGGGGTTGTGTTGAACCAAAAAAAAAAACTTTTGCTTCCCGTGGTTATGGACTGGCATGCTTGTAGGGGCACGGCTCGAGCTCGCCGGACGGTGTGGGATCTTGTCCACAACCACTAAGGATTCAACCTATTAACAAAAAAATCATGCCTTGATTCGATCCAACAATGAATGCGAACATTTAAAAAAATAACAATTTGTTTAAAACGGACAGACGTTACCACTAGAGGGCGTCGAGGTCTTGTTCGACGGTGCCTATATCCCACCCTACCTTGAGAGGTGTCGGCAGATTTTCACCTCTCCCTTTAACTTCGCTTACCTCTCGTTGTCACTCAGTTCATCTTTCAATCACCAAAATCATCGCCTTTCACATCCCCTGAAAACAAATTTTACCACATCGTCAATCTATGTGCTTGAAAAAAAGTCTTAAATTCAACCATGACGGCATACAACCATATTACTCTTTATTATCTTTAGTTTAAACAAGCAGCATTGAAATATTTAAATTTAGTGTTCGGGTATTTTATTCTTCCGAGCGCGTCAGGGGAGGGAGGAAGAGCTGAAAGTAATTCAATGGTTTACCAAAGGGCACTTTGCCGAACAACACCTTTCTTGATTTAAATTCTTTATTAAAAATTATTTCACAACCAAATTATATATGATGACCACGTCACGAATAGAGTTGAAGTTGAACTCACTTGAGTCAATGTTCCGTTAACACAGAAGACGACCACGTCGGTTGAGGATTACAAGTTAAAACTGTTGCTTCGTACTAGAAGCCGACCACGTCCCGTGAGTATTAAAGATGAACTGTCGTGAAGCCAAGCCGCCAAATCCAACCACCCTGGTTCTCGTTCATCCAGCCATCCGCCCATGAGGAATGTGCAGCGTCACCATAACTCCCACACATGAAGGGAGTCCAATAGCTGATACCAGCTCCAGGCTTTGCCGATCCAACGGCACATGAAGTATAATGTGCCGACTCCAGCAATTATGGCTCCAATCCTAAGTGGCGACATTGTTTATTCCTCTTCGTTTGTTTATACTTTAGATTCTTATTCCCATTGCCATCGATGCCGCAGTATTTATACAGAATAAACACTGCCATCCTATGGCATATGGGAACCCAAATGTGTATTCGATACCCATAGCCAAGTAGTGGCGATGTGGGTCAATCGTCTCAAGCACAAGTATCGTACCAAAGCATTGGCAGATACTTTTCTCTGTGCGGTTGTGTGTCCATATACACATTATGCTGCGGCTAGGGTGACTATTCACGATCGGTCGTCGTGTGTTGTCATCTGAGGTGGCTGGCAAGTAAGTAGATCGATATGTAGGTGGTGAGGGTGGCTGGTGTAGTTGGTTGGCTTGGGTGGCTGACGACTATATGTTGCGTCGTCAGCATTATGTATGCGATGAGTATTCGGTCGTTGACCGAACATTTAGTTTTAAACCAGTAGCATACTATATTTTAAGTATTATAATTTAGTTTTGAACCAGTAACATTTTTTTATAGAATATAAATAGAGAATAGGATAAATTCAAGTAATCGGGACAAGGATTTAATGTTTGGGCCTTACCCAGCTTCTGCCCTTCTACTATTCACTCTTAGTGTCTCCGATTTATGTATGTGCAATTTTATCCTACTTCAATTGAGCTCAATGGGGGGCTACGGATACAGACAGCGCAAAAACGCTCTTTTTATTTCGTGTTATAAACAATAAGGGAGAAACCAGATACTTACGCCACAATCTCTATTTCGATCTATCGACCAATTACTATAAATTTTTACAATTGAATTTAGGTTTAGTTTCAAACAAGTAATATGCTTTATAAGTATCTTTATACTCTGTCCAACAAAGATTGTCAGTACAGGGAAGATAGGACGTTGGCATCTCACTTTGGCTGCAACATATTGCATAAGTCTATCACACGTTCAGCGTTCCCATAGCATGTATAAAAAATCATACTAAATCGCTTCAAAATGAGAGAGAAAAGTACCAGCGCTACCACTTTTGCTTTTTAATTTCACAATTACGATTTAAACAAAAATTTGATCATCTTTTTCCACACCACCATGAGGTAAGATAATAGGTGCGTTTTTTTTTAAAGGTATCCCCAGTAGGCCTAATCCTTTTTTAACAAAAACAACATAAATAACAAAAAATAAATATAACTTCATTTATTTAAAAATAATCTATTTAACAATATAAAAATATACATTTCATAACAAAAACATCATAAAATAATTTTAATTTAAATAATTGGATACTTACATCTATTCAATATAGAAAAAGATCTTAATTACAATCTGACGAGTAGTTGCTAGTGCTACTATCTTCGTTCAGATTTATAACTAGCCTTTCTGTGGCTTCTTCGGTGAAAACATCCATCGCCCACATTTTCGGCTCAACAATATTTATAACGTGTTGCACACAGTTATCCCACTTGACGTTGTCAACATTATCAAGTGCTATTGTTAATAACTCCTTGATTTCGGACATTTTAAATGTTTTGTTTCGGCTTGCTACACATCCTTTCACCTGAGCCCAAACCAATTCTATTGGGTTGAGTTCACAGTGATAAGGCGGTAAACGAAGCACTTTATGTCCCGCGGCTTGAGCCAATTCGTCAACAACATACCTTTCATAATTGGATTTTCTTCGTTTGACGATTTCCAACAACTCTGCTTTCACCATCTCGTCTTCGAAACTTATGGCATTGCTTCTCAACCAATTTCTTATGTCTTCTTTTTTTCGTTGAGGTTGAAGGCGCCTTATTTTGTTTTCTGGAATGGTATGAAGCATTGTCCAATACGATGACGGAGTTGGGTTCCAATCCTGGCAAAATACTCTTAAACCATTTTTCGTAGACTTCTGAGTTCATATCCTCGTGGTAGTCACCGCTCTTATTTGAAACAAAACTTAAAAGCCCATCTCTGAGGAAGCCAGTAGAACTTCCAATATGGCTTATGATCAATCTTTTTCCTTTTCCCGATGATGCTTTTAATCCCGTTGATAGGCCTTCATTAAATGCCTGGCGTGGTGTTTTTATATTCGGGTCAATCCAAACATGTTGACGAGTATGCCCTTCATTAATCCAAGTTTCGTCAGTGAAATATATTTTCTTTTCTTCTTCTCTATATTTTTTTATTTGTCGCAGGTATTTCCGTCTCCACGAAACAATGTCACTTCTCTCCAACAGAATACTTTTCCGCTGACGTTTGACAAATTTGAATCCAAGATCCTTCTTTAAAATCGTGTGGAGGGTTGACCTGCTTATTGTGGATATGTTTGGACTCAATCGCACCTCCGCCAATATTTTGTCAAGTGTAGGGATTTCATTATTCATAAAGAAGTGATGTACTAAATGTCTAATGGCGCATTTATCGAAGTCATCGGTAATTTTTTTCATACCGCACTTATTTTTCTTCTTAGGCGGTGAATTGTGGCCCTTGTTTTCTTTTTCATTTAAGGCCCTGTAAACAGTTCGATCTGCTACACAAAAAACTCTTGCAGTGTGCTTTACAGCAGCCGATTTATTTTTAAAATTTTCTTGAAAAGTTTCCACCGATTTGACTATTTTTTCCTTTTCCTGTGCACTTAGATCTCTTTTTGTTGTTAGAGCCATTTTCTTGTGCCTCTTAACCACAATATTTCACCAAACAAACACTTTGTAATAATAATACACTTTTTTATCAATTTTGCACTTCACTTCTTTGAACACAATTTCCCACAACACAAATACTTTGTAATAATAAAACACTTTTTTATAATTAAACACTTTCTTGTGATCAAACACTTTTTATAAATCACTTGCACTTCACTTATTAACAAAACAACCCGAATAACGAATCCTTCCTGAAAGACAGTTGTAATCAGTGGCGACACACGTGCATGAAAATAATATTGTCGTTCAATATATTTTTCATTTCCAACGTCCCACATCATTTTTCATAACGGATTTAAATGGCTTTTCTGTACAACCAAAGTGAGAAATATCATTATATAGTTGCATTATAACGTATTTGCACACAAAAGAAAAAAGTAAAACAACATACACTGATGGCAGTACTTACATATTAAATTTATCTCAAAAGCTTCAGAAAAGCATTATTTTTCAAAGTTCTTTAACAAACTCTGAAGGAAGAGTTGTATTATTTCGGTCAAATTTGGTAATGGCAACGCCGTCTGAATGTACGCATTCTCATTGCACTCAGCAAATAAACGAGGGTTGAATAGCAAACACAAGTCATTCTGCCATCGACTGTGTGGCAGACAGTGTTGGAATAAAAAAAAATCTGAAATCTGGAAATCCTAACACGAAAATCTGGAAATATCTGTAATTGTGAGGGTTAAAGTAAAGTTAAAAGCAAAGAGTGAGAAGAACTACTGTAGAGTCCAAGTATTCTCTCATCTGTTTAAATAGTATGTATTTGTACTTGCAATTATAGGTTCTATAACATTATAAGGCAAGTTTTGCAATTGGGCAGAAAATTTTTTTTGAGAAAACAATTAAACCTGACATTACGATGATAGAGAATACGAAAAAAAAGTGGGTCCTGCAATTTTGTCTGTCTGACCGTATATGGATATGGATATACAGCCTAAACTGCTTGACCGAATTCTTCAGAATTTGGAGCTAGTGTCTAGGTTGCAGTCTATAGAGGGCTTTTTTGAATTGCGTCTCTAGGTCTTGAAATGCATAATGGTATCTGACACAATACCTATTTGTTAATAATTATTTTTCTCGAAAACGGCTCTAACGATTTTGATAAAATTTTATATGAGGAATGAGGGATTATATCTAGGTCGACTTTCTAATGATGTAAGAAAAAATTTAAAAGCGTCTAAAAACGGTAGCCTTCATAGTACCGTTTTTTTCTAAATCGACTTTCTCTCTAACGGTTAACACGATTTTGACGAAATTTCATATTTTAAAACTTAAAAAATTTCAACCAAATCCTCAAATTGCTGAAGTCCCAATACATTTTTAATAAGACCCACTGTTTTCTTCCGCCCACAAGTCACACTTTGGCATGTTTAAGAATCTGGAAACGTTTTTTTTTTTTGCATCTGAACAAGATGGTCCGGTAGTAAAAATGACAAATTGTGTTCAGCCGTCATAGCAGCAATTTTGAGTTCTGCCAATTCGTACTCTTTTGCATATTATTTAACGTTTGCAATGCTGTAGATACTAGTTTTTGAACCATGATGAATTTTACATTTTTTTGCGAGTAACAGTTTCTGCTTGCTTCATTAAGTCAGTTTTTCCTTCGGTTGCCTTCAGTTTTACTCCGCAGGCCGAACAAATAGCCAAGTAATGCACGTCATCAGACTTTCTAAGCCATCCCTTAAACTGTGGCATTTGTTCCCATGCCGAAAAATATTTCGTTTCATATCGGCTTCGTTTGCGCTAAATTAAAAATTCTATCTTCAAAGTTGTTTATTAGTCCAAAATTTATGACTAGAGCTGTAAAAGAAACGCTAAAATGAGTACCCGTATGTATTCGTTACTTTTATTCTGAGTACTCGGTACAAAAATGTCGTTACTTTCGTTACTTTTTGAAAATTTAGACGTATTTAACTATGTAGTTATATTGGAGAAAATATCTATATCATTGTTGTAGAAAATTTTCGCGTAAATGTTATTAGCTTTTATTCAGCCATATGTCTGGCGTTGTAATATAATTGTAGAACTGAATTTAAAAGAAAAAATTGTTATAGAAATCTTTGCTTAACACTTTTTTTCCTTTCCTTAGAAATAGAAAACAATGCTCAAGGTTCTGCTAGAAATGCAAACTATCCACACTTACCGATTAGATTGGTTAAAAAATAACAAGACTTCTTAGTTTTCATCAATGAAATCGTTGCAGAAATTTTTCTCAATGAAAATAACACATGATACTGGGGAATATATGGGAATTCAATTTTTTTTTTTTTCATTGATAGGAACATTTTCTGCTTCGCATACATATATCAAAAAAATTAAACAACTAACCATACAAGCCTATCGCCAAAAAAATAATATATAACTGCTTAAAGATTAAAGATAGAACATAAGTTCTTCCAAAGTTTCCAAACATCTTTCTTATCATGTTATTTTGACATGTCATTGTTGAACTTTATTGACAGACCTGACCAAAAATTACCCATACAAAAACATATCATAAGAGTTTTGGAACTCAGAAAAAAGCAATAATACCCGTATAATCGTTAAAATTAAAGCAAAGTACAAATAATGCCAATAACAAACATTAACATAACACCACTTAAGAAAAAAAGATGGTTTCACTAACTTCATTGCATACGTAAACATAACTCCCTTTAATTGTCTCATTCAAAAAGACATAAAAGCTTGAAACAATAAAAAAAAGAAATCCATTTGCCTCCAATTCAGATTTCAGACACACAAATTAGCCTATGTGTTGCACTTTTCATCTCCTTAGCAGGTATACAATACTCTATATTCACACAAGGTTTAGGTACTGGTACTGATATCGACACCAACTCGATTACCCACTCGAGTACCGAACTACCCAAAGTAACTAAACATACGAAATGCCGATACCGATACCGAATAATGAAAGTAACGTAAGTAGGTAACGAAACTAACGACATCGTATCAGTAACGAAATTTTTTTGCGAGTAACGTTTCGTTATTCAGTACAAAAGAGAATACTCGTTACTGAGTAACGAATACATACCATTTGCAACACCACTATTTATGGCACACGAATTACGGGACACAGTGTATACTATCTTCAAGGTAGTTGAATTTCAAACTTTATGCAACACATTATTGAATTTCTGAAAATCTGGATTCCAGATCTGGAATGACTCTTCAGATCTCATCATCTGGAAAATAATGAAAAATCTGGAAAACTCAGATAAATCTGAGCATATTCCACCGCTGGTGGCAGACAAGTTGTATGGGGGACTATCGCAAAATTTTTATTAAAACTACATGAAAAACTCATAGGTAGGTCAGTGGGTTGTTTTTATTTCAGTGGGCGCTACGTACATTATTACTTGTGTGGTGTCCTGAGAGCGTTGACAGGCACCACAGTTTCGAAAAAAGCTCTCCCATAAGGCCTGTACTGACAATCTTTGTTGGACAGAGTATAGTTTCAAACAAGTAACAAATCTTTTGACTTTTGTATTGAAGATCACGATTGGTGGATATCTTAAAAAAACTTGATTGAAGATCTTGATTTGCTGGTTTCTTGAAAGAAAAATCTCTTGATTGAAGGTCACGGTTATTATTATTTTCTCCTTTTCTTGATTTGCTATCTTGATAGAAGGTCGTGATAAAATACAGAGAGGCGATCACGACTTCCAGAGGACTGTCTGTGATCGCCGAGGTCGAGGTTTCGACTCTATTTAACACTCTTACTTAACGCCTATTTGCACTGCACCTTTCGGGTGCTTTTTCCTCCCTTTGGGAGAACACCTTTGCATTGATGATTTTTTTGTTTGTCTTTAATCTTTAGCACTCTGATGTTGATTAAGATGTTCCACTTGCACTCTCTTTTTTGCCTCTACTCTCGTTCTTCAACATTTCCACCTCTCTTTGTAGCATGTCCCTCTCTCTTTCGTTCAGTTTAGCTTCTCTTTTTTAAATATCAATTTCTCTCTTCATCAGTTCTATTTGTCTCTCATTTGTATTACACTTCGTTTGCTGAACATTTTTGTTTTCTTCGATCCTTGTACTCTCTTTTTCGTTACTTCTCGCCACATTTATGTCATCAACATCTATATCAGAATTGATGATGTCATCGTCGTCTACCATCTCCGGTAACTCTTCACCTCGCTGCGTAGCTGGAACTGACAACAGTCTCAAGATTAGTTCGGCTTTCGTGCCCGTCGTTTTTTGCTCCAAATTCCCAAGCCACGTACGCAGCTGCACATCTTGTGTGTTGTCGTTGTCGTCCATCCTGTTGTTTTTGGATTTTTTTTAGGGATAGAGGGGTTATTTTCTGTTCGTTTGTTGTTTTCATTTAAGCATTTTCTCTAAAGTTTCCTTTAGTAGTGTAGCCAATACTGTGCCACTTGGCGATCCCAAGTAACAGCTGACTGTCTGCATCCAATTCCTATTGAGCCCTCGCAAAGTAAAAACCATAACTTTAGAGGCTATTTGATTGGTGCGTCCATGTTTACCAAAGTCAGTATATCCGTACTGAATGTCATCTTAGGCGTTATATTCTTTATCCTGTTGTACAACCATTTCATCGAACAGGATGATGCACTTTTTATCCATTTCCGACATGCTCTTTGCTTTGTCCGATAGCATGCGCCTTGTAATGTCGCAAAATGGCCATCCTGACCTACAATCGTCCCGATTGATCACCATTAACCTATGTTCTTTCAAATAAGGCTTGAGGTTGGACACTTCCCAAATCAGGCTGGCTGCTAGATGTTCCAAATGCAGGAGCAGTGCATCTACGTTCGGAAGGTCCCTTGGAACGCTATTCCAAGACCAGTGTTGCTCTGTGGCCTTTGGTGGTTTTGGCAGTCGTCACGACATCCCAGGTGTCGACAGGTATATTCATTACCTTGAGGGCCATATAGGCGCCTCGCACAGTATCTACGATGCGTAGCAGCGCAGCCTCAGTTTCGACCGGCTCGGGCCGCATGTTTATGATGCGATTGACATGTGCATCTGCCAGCTTCCGTGGGTTATCAAATCGGGTCTTTAGCTCGGTCCACAGCTTGTTGTACCCAGCGCCATACACGTTCCTAACCAAGCACCTAGCTTGGCAATCGATCGCCGCTCGCAGCTTCTGTAATTTGTACGCCTCCGGTACACTAGCCATGTGTACCAGAGATCGGCAGCATTATGCGTCTGATGAGACTTCGGTTGTTGACCGAACACATGGTGAATTACATATTTTGTGGTCGGATTACTCGTGACGGTGCTGCTCCCCATTCGAACTTTACTTTAGCACAATTAAGTGTGAGTCCCGGGTAAACTGGTATCAATCGTTAACGTCTGAGATGAAGGTGTGAGCTTCCTCTTTTTATGCCCTAGATAGCGGTAGCTGGTTTATTGCGGGCTATAGAGGAGAGCATGTTACGAAGTCCAGAATGCTTCATTACATATCCCCCTCTTTTGGAGACGAGAACCTCCTCGTCTGACCATTGGTCACGGAACCAGAAGCATGGCCTCCATATTGCTTCAATACTACCCACTCCAAGCAAAAATGTTCCTATACAGTTTTATTTTCTCTTTATTTTATACTTTTTTTCTCCGTTGCTCCAGCCCATGGTTCGGCTGTTTGCCGCCTTTTGCTGCTGCCAGTGTTGATACTGGGACCATCTTATTTTGAGCCCAAGGTCAATTTTGGCGTCTTCAGACACTTGTTTTTGGGTGTGGATGTTCCCCAGTTGGCCATTCTTCCTTTCGGCCGCCCCTGGCTCATAAGCAGATCGAAAGCGGGGCATCTTGCTGTGGTTGTCGTTTTGTCTGGGTATAGGACGGTGGTTGGCGTCCGGCTGGATGCCGGGCCGAACTTCATGTCGATCATTACTGCCTCGGTCCGTCTGGTAATTCCCTTACCTGTACGGCCCTGGTAGGTAGAAACAGCAAGCGTCCGAAGACCCTGGTAGGTAGAAACAGCAGGCGTCTGAAAACTCTGGTAGGTAGATCACAGGCAAATAGTTTGTGATGGGGGATCAGCAGGTATTAGTCTCTGCCCCAGGTTGCACAGTACGTAGTAAATTTAATAGTTATGAAACTTACTCCAAATACCTTGATTACCCTTTTGCCGCTGGTACTATGGTGTTAGGAAATATGTTCCCATTGAGGGAATGCATTGCGCGGTTAAAGCCTCTGGCTTTAGCCTCTACGTAGCCAGGTAACCCCATTTCCTTCAGGACAGCATCTTTGGTATGTTCTGCATTAAAAATGGATTGTTTATCCGCATCTAATAGTATAGATGATATATCTGCCACAGACCAATTTTCCATTTGGTCTAACGCCGCCAGCTGCTCTGGAATTTCAAGACCAGCGTGTAGTTGGGTTATGTACAAAAAAATGCACTTGCTAAAAAAAATACATAGGCGTAGACGAGTTTAATTGTTAACAATTAAAGTTATTATTGTCTTTACGTCCAATCCAAAGTAGACTGACGCAGAGGAAACGTTTTGTTGAGGGCCGTTGTTATTTACGACTACCTCTTCCTTTGAGCTAGTTTTTCCCATTATAGTCTTACTATTATAAAAATGATTTTTTACCCTTGTAACGAGGGCCTATGTACTGTGGGTCGTCTACCTCACCTACTTAGCTATGAGGGATATTGGATGGCTTCCCCAAGCCGAATATGGTTGATGGCTAGGAAGCCTATCTGTTCCAAGTAAAAACGAGGCTGAAGAGCCAAAGTGTTCTAGTTCTACTTCCAAACTGAAAGTGAGTTTATTCAACTGAACTTAAGCTATTTATTCAAAATAATCAACTTACACACTAACATCTTAAACCTATATCAAATATACATATTATAACTTAAACATAGAAATATTTTGTATTCCGAATTCTGTGGGAAATTAACGAGCAACGGAACCAGACAGCATACTTGCTATGTCATCAAATTAATAGTCGATACCAATATGCATAGCCCTTCTAATACAATGCACAATGTATCCAAATACATCCAGCCATATGCAAATTAAATACTTGGTGTACTTTTCGAAGTTTTAAAAAACTTTATTTGAACTGATCACTTCGGATCTCTCTTAAGAACTAACTGTGAAACATTGCTTTTGCATAAAAGAAACTTCTTATAACAATGAACATATCATTCATATTGTTTTACGAGATGAATCATTATTCCAAGAAATGCAATATAAACTTCTTATGATTTTTAATGAATAACATCGCGTTGCATTAATTGGGTATCAATGGTATTTTTAGCTAATTAGAAGTACATGTGATTTGCGTATGTTAACTTGCACTACACAGAATGCAGTGCATTGAACCTTAGTGAGTAGGTAGATACACTTGACCAAAGTATAATCTGAAGCGTCGCGTCCCGTCATCGTCAGTGGCATTGAAATTATTACTTAATAATTTAGTGCATGAGGTTGATACTCATGACCATGAATGAAATACGAGTGCACTCTTCAAAAGGGGAAATTAATGTGAGTGCATTAAAATAAAGGTTGGCTATTGTGAAGCGTAATGTGGATTAAAGTCAATGACCGGAATTAAATGTATAATGAAGTGGTCGCTAGTGTGATCCCTTCACACCCTATTGTAATAATAACTAACTACCTCGCTAATCTTGCTGCTTGTTCTGGATTACTTCCTTTATCTGTGTTGAAATTTTTTGAAACAGTTTCTGGAAACTGTCTTCTTCTTGTTGTTTTCGGTATTTATTGTCTCTTTTCTGCTTTTTTTAAAAAAGCAACGCGGTTAGGGCATCCTCTATAACTGGCAGGGTGACCTGTCTCTTTGCAATTAACACAAGACACGACCGAAGTCTCAGTTTTTTGCCCTATTTCACATTGACCGGGTTCGTGTTCTTTAAGGCATTTAACACATCTTATTGCAAAACTGCAGTAAGTTGCCACATGGCCGAAACGTTGACACCGGAAACATTGTTTCGTGTCCGAGTTTCTTACCGTGTCCCAAGTAATCTTATGCCTGAGGATATGTTTAATTTTTTTAATTTTTTGGATTTTTTTTTCGTAGTCCTGATGTCGTTTAGGAATTTTTGCCGCTCCAAATTGCCTATATTGGGAAGATTGGCCAGACGGTACAAGTTCCTAACGTTTACCTCCTCGGGATTTTTCTTTTCGGATTTTTCTTTTCTATGGTTGTCGGGATCCTCGGCTTTGAAACGCGCCTTCTGTACTCCTCTATTGACAGAGGACGCGGGCCAATACTTTTATCTTCGCTGGTTAGTTGTTCCCTCTTTTGTAAAATCGATTTGGCTACCGCTAGGTGTTTTGCAGTCGCTGGGTTGTCATATAAATCGGCTGGGTTTCTTTTTTCTTTAGTATAGAACAGAAAAATAAGAAAGACGAAAATTTGTCTAGACGCGAACTTCTAATTTAGATGGCGCTTACTCTATTAACCGTACAAACATACCTGATCATATCATCAAGCATATTTACTTTCATACCCTTAACTCGGGCTCTAAACACTTCATTCAATACATAAGCATTCAATTTACTTGCCCAAAAATCCTTGTCATTAAGCTCCAAACGAGTATCAGGAAAAACAAAAATTTTAGACACATACACCCTTTCATTCTTTGAACCTTGTGAGGCTTCTTTGTCCGTGGCTGGGGTAAAACTCAGCGGACCCAGGGTTTTTCCCCGAGGAAGCTCGAAGACTCGGGCTGCTTTAATCCAACTTCTGAATAAATAGGCGAAACACGGAAAATTACGAATTATAATGTTTTTCTTTTAATAACTGGGTAATTAACAAAGCTTTTACAAGAGTGTTCAAAGTCTGTGATCGGGCGGAAAATGCGCTCGCTTAACTGTTGGCACGGTAGGGGCGACAAATACTCCGAGTACGGCTTCTGGCTTTCCTTCTGGATCGATGGAGGTCGGTGTAGTCGTCTTGGGATGGTATGGCCTTGTTTAGCTATTTAAGACTGGATCCGCTCCTGGAAATAAATAAGTTTAAATGTTAGGAACGATGCCCAGATTATGGCGCACCGCCTTTTGAAATTGACAAGGGGACGGAGTGGCTATAACCACCACAGATGTTGAATTAGCCCAAAGAGACCGGAGTGGTCACCGTTTGAGAAACTCAAATGTTGGCCAAGAATTCACCAACGAGACCGGTATGTTGGTCACCGTTGACCAATTCAAAGTTGACAAGGAGAAAATCGGGAATTTACCAATGAGACCGGTATGGTGGTCACCGTTGATAAATTCAAAGTTGACGGCGAGAAAATATGGAATTTGCCAATGAGACCGGTATGTTGGTCACCGTTGACGAATTCAAAGTTGACGGGGAGAAAATATGGAATTTACCAATGAGACCGGTATGGTGGTCACCGTTGACAAATTCAAAGTTGACGAGGAGAAAATATGGAATTTACCAATGAGACCGGTATGTTGGTCACCGTTGACAAATTCAAAGTTGACGAGGAGAAAATATGGAATTTACCAATGAGACCGGTATGTTGGTCACCGTTGACAAATTCAAAGTACGCAGCAGGGATAGAGAAACGAAAACAATATTATTAAAGAGGTATTCCCCCAATTAATAATGGTAATTGCTTCTCTGACTTTTTCGGCAAATTTCACTTGTATACTTATAATGTTTTGCCCCACAAGTGAGTGTGAGGTATACGGATAAGCGAAATCTTTCCATTGTTTTACCCAACCACACGCTTACCTATCGTTGGTTACCTACCACCGCACATGAAAAAAATTAATTCCATCGCAGATGGCAGAGTGCTGGTCGCTGTTGTGTCGAATTAATTTTTGCATAGAGCCGCAGTTGTGATGTACACCAACCGAATAATGCATATGCACACACAATGGGTTTTCGGTGTTTGTTGTGATGCGGTGTATGATTTCACTTGGCTGCGTGATTTATTTCTATGTGCCCATGTCTTACGTGTGGCCTTCGTGATTATCTGGTCGTAGGGTGAGGTTTCGGCAATTCGGCAGTTCGGCGGTGGCAAAAGAAAATAAAAATGTGACGCGTCGTCACAACCTTCCATTTTATTAAAATTATTTCAGAGATATCTTAATATCGAATAGACGAAGAAAACTTCTCGACGAAGAAACTAGAGTTTTATGCACGGAGAGAACAAAAAAAATTTCGAAGACTTTGATTCGAAGAAAAATTTATTTTTTCTTTGTTTGGCAACGTGACAAAATAATTGAGGACTATTTTGGATATTAATGGACTACTTCGGAGACTGGCAAGATCGCCATGTAAAGTCGCTTGTGCTTCAGCACCAATCGCTTAGCATTCACTGCTTTCGCTCGAACCTCTTTCGCAAGAATTGCAAAGTTGAGGGTGGCACCGAAGACGACTGAAGGAACAGAGGTCCAAGTTTATACTTTTAGGCCAGAGGCAGCCATGTCAAATAATAAACCAGAAAGAGTGTTCTTCGGATCGACTCCACGATCACTAATGATATTTTATTCTCAGATTCATACCCTATTTATACAAAGTTATTACGCTCCAATTCTGGTTATCGAACAATCGACCACACTTCGATATCCGATTAAAACGCTTCATCATCACATTCTTTTGGGTGAGCGCCAATGACCTATATCATAAACAAATGCTCATACCCAAAGACTATTGCTGTGACATAAACAGCGCGCATGCAGTCAAAGCAATATGATCCCTTATTACTTCTGTCGGCTGGCAGTGGCCTGCCGTTGGGAATTATATTGTTCTGAGTACAATGCACTCTATGGATACACATGCAAGTCAAGTGTTATGTATTTCTATGCAATGCAACTGAATGTGAGAGGATCGGATATCGAGGCACAGCCGAGGGTTGACAACCTGGTAATAGTAATAATAGAGCAATTAATTAAGAGGTCGTTGGTTGTGACTCCTTCACACAGCCTTGTTTGTTTTGTAGATTTTGTAGTCGAACTAAGATTTGACTCAAGGTTTCGAAGCAACGTTAGAGTAAATAGCCAGAGCTTTGATGAACCTTATTTTGGACAGGTAAAGCTGATGGAACGATGATTTAACTTTATGATCTCTGGAAATGATCATAGAGACAGGCGATGGCACACGTGTTGATGATTTAAAGATGATGAGTACTTGGCGTAAGATGTGGAAATCCTGGCAACCTATGTTTAATGTAGACAATCGCAAATTTAGCACAAGGTTGAAATAATAAATTTATTATATTTAATTCGAGATTCGGCTCGTTTGGACCAAATGTTCGGGGCTGGTCTTGGCAGGATTCCATTTTTTCTTAGCGCGTTGAAAGTAAAAAAACTTGATTGAACACGTCTGGTCTGTACAATGGTTTATTGAAGAAGAAAGAAAGTATAAAATAACATGGCGTTGGTTTCCAATTATCAGCCAATATAAAGAAAGAGTGCGACCTCTTGTTGAAAAAATAGAAATTAAACGTAATGTAATAGAACCTGTAGATGTGCAAAAATAATGTTTGTTTTTTCTGAGCACACGTTGTACAGTTTTTGGATTCTGTTTATTGTCAAATTTAAAAATAACTGTGGTCACTTATATAATTTCTCTCTAAATCAATTCGATGCGCAAGTGTTTCGACATACATACGAACTATTTTTGTTTCGGAACCGTACCGGGTATTATTTTATATATATTATATATTTCGCTTTAAATAGATGCATCCTGGGGCCTGGATCCCCAGAATTTACACATTGTTACTGTGTGTGTCAGTTCAACCAGACAGCTAACCGCTTCTACTGAAGAGTAGTCTTGAACCTGGATCAGTTGAATAATAGATGGGACAGTTGTGAGCTGGGAGTATTTGTCCAGCGTTGAGTGTTTGGTTGCGTTTTGAGGAGCATGAGCAAATGTTTTGTTTTTCGTTGAAAGCCTGAGCGTTTTGTTGTGCGTTTTTATGGAACCGACCCCATGATTTAATGTTTTTACTGTTTATTTTATCGGCCATGCACTCGACCACGCTTACCGGCAATTCCAATTTTTTTTTTTTTTTGATACTCTTTTACTTTGTTTTATTTAATTTACAACTAATTTTATTTTTCTTTACATTGACTTAATATTAATTTCCCTCAAAGTGGATTGTGATGTGCCGGGAATCTCGTTGTCCCAATCCTGGTTCTCTATTATCTGTTGGTGCTGGGGGGTGGGTAGTTGCTCTATCCGCACAGTACTGCTCAGTTGGACTGTCGGCGCTCTGCCCAGGCGCTGGATTTTGCGTTGTATTTGCGCCTCTGTCAAGAATCCGTGTGCTCTGACGAACATGAGTTCGCCATTTAGGTAGGCGTTCTTCTTGTCTATGGGCAAGGCGTCCAACTCTGGAGCTGTTGGAAC
This sequence comes from Melanostoma scalare, assembly GCA_949752695.1. NCBI lineage: Eukaryota > Metazoa > Arthropoda > Insecta > Diptera > Syrphidae > Melanostoma > Melanostoma scalare. Next base: position 161,900,247 of record OX456986.1, read on the forward strand.
GTCTGGTATTATTGTGTCCGGGTCTCTCGGGATCTGCGGGGGCTCTCGTACCTCTGTTTCTAGCACATAAGTAGTGCAACGCGAGAGATATGACGAGGATTATCAAGCATAGGAGGAGTAGTATTGTGGCTCCCCACGTAGCCCCTTGGCGCGATCCCATCCTCCGGAGTATGAGATCAGTCCACCTGTGTTCGACGCCACGTTGGTAAGTGGCGTGACCAGCCACGAGGTGAAGTTCGTGGCGGCGGGTGTAATCGTAAAGTTGTTCTGTCTCATCTTCGCTTGATGTTGAATCAGCGGTGTAGAGTTCGACGGATTGCTTTGAATAGTCTCCATTTGTTTGTCGCAATCAATTCTTCCCGGTCGTCGATACTTCGGTTGGAGGCCGAAGGAAGCAAGTCTCTACTACTTTACTTCCTTGCTGGGTTCGGGTGTCAAAAGTTGAAAAAGGAAGAAATCGCAATGCCGAAAATGGCATGTAGAATATCATTCTATACGATTTCTTTCGTCAACTACTTTGACGAAACTTTTGTTGCGAAAAGTGAATAGACGCATTCACCGCAAATGTTACTGCTTTTTCTCTTCTAGCTTTTGTCTTCGATTTTCAGTTTGTTAATGTAATGTATATCCACTACAGACACAGCATACAAAATGATCTGAAAGTTTTAAAAGATATGAAAAATTATAAACAGATTGTGCATTTACCTTTCTCGAAACTATCATCGTTAATGTTTTTGAGGGCGTCAGCCGTGCTCTTGTTCTTGATATTTTACTTGGTTCTTAAATGAGTTTTCAGAAAGAGAGAGAACTGATCGGCATTCTAGATACAACATAGAAAAGTTCTTATCGCTCTAAGCAAAACGAAAAAGTTCAAATTAGATTGAATGTTTTAATATTCAATTAAAACCAGGGTTTTTTTTTTTTTAAATGTTTAATCAGTTCATTTGAGACAATCCATTTTTAGATGGCATATGAAGCACTCCCTTGCAGGCCAAAATTAGATAAAAAAAGCCTATCGTAAATAATATATTAATGATTTCTATTTTTATGACATTATTTTCCTCTTGCTCTGATAGGTGTAGCAGTCTGTGTCATTATATCATCATTTTCTCCAACTGTTGTAGTCTTTGATATCTCCTGTGTTCCACAGATCGAGCTTGATCCGGATCTTTCTTCTGGGATGACAGTGAGTTCCCCTTCTTGGGTATACTGGGATCTCCCAGTGGATGGACACGAATTTTGGAACGAGCTTCCGGACCCCTCTGGTATAAACCTTAGCTCTGCCAAAGGACGTTGCGTGATATTGATGGAGAAAATGAGGTATTTTTCTGGGTCATAAGATTCAGCGGGAACAGGTGGGAACATGCGCAACAAGTTGTCTCTAAATGCAGTGTATTCCTGTTTGTTGACTGTTATTGCAAATGCAAACGGATCAGTTTCACTTGAGGATATCTCAAAACCATTAGGGATCAACTCAGACGAGTTAGCTGTGTACTGAAGACCCTCCGCACCCGTTCTGTGGGCTTCGTCTTCATGTCCTCCATTATCTGATTGGCTGTGTTGGGACTGTCTAGCGGACAAGTAAACCGTTGAGCTCGATCCTGCAGGCTTGACATCTTTATTTCATGGGGTGTCAGGTTCAAGACCATCCTCTATAATAGTGGCCTTAGACATTTGTTCGAGTTGACCACTGATCTGTAATTTGTCTAACAACAAACCAATTTCGGCAGTTTCATCCTCTCCGTAATCCATATTGAGATCTGACTTGAGTCCTTGTTGATAGCGATTATTTACTGTTGATCTTGCTGGCACATTAAATTGTCTGCTATGGCCAATGGAACGTTGTCAATCAAATCGGGCAGAAGGTCTCGTAGTAACTGCAGATAGGATTCTTCATTTATAACTGACTCGGGTCCAATAACTGTTTGTCCAACAATACCAAGCCAAACATTACAGCTAAAGCGGTGTTGAGATTTGGTTTGTTTCTTGTTATGCGGATTGCTGCTACTCCAGTGATGTAGATTGTGGAAATTTGTTACTCCGTCTCTGGTAAATTGAGCTTCATCCGTCCAGAATATCCTTCGAAAGTAATTGTGGTCAGTTTGATATCTTAGCTTATCTTAGTTCGGCAGAATGCAGCTCTTAATATCTTGTCGTTGGCAGTTAGCTCCTGAACTGGTACGGTGCAACTTGTCGGTATGAATCACTCCCCATACTCTAGTTTGGGGCAAATGAAGCATAGTAGCTATCCTCCTTGTGCTAATGGAGGGATTTCGTCGGACCAATCCCAAAATTTCTTTCCTCTGTGTGCACGTCTGCGGAAGGTGCACTGTCTCGCCGTCGTTGCTCCAGTACTCCACGTTCTCGAAGACTGATGAATTCTTGAAAATATCGTATAACTGGGATGCCTCCTATTAGGATACAATTCAGCGTAGAGTCTTTGCGCTTCTCGACCTCGACCATGAGCCATACCGTAGCAGTAATGCATATCAGTTAATTCGGCCCGAGAGTAATTTGACATCGTGAGATGTTGACGACTTGACATTCAAATTAGAATTAATTTGTTCAACAAAACATTCTTGCATTTTTTATGTCCTTAGGTAAGACATATTTTTTTGATTGGTCAGAGCTTGTTCTTGTCAAGCTTTTCTCTCTAACTGCATATTCAGCCCTTGCTCTAGATCGTGATCTCTAAAAATCAGTAGGAGGAGCTAAAGGAGGCTGTTGCATCTTTTGTAGGATAGAATCTAGTCCCAGGAATACTGTTGTCATCGTCTGGTGTAATGCCTCAATCTGTATAGACATTGTGGATACCATTCCTATCATTTGCATTTCTCCATTATAATCTCCTTGATAATTATGTATATAAGGACATGTTATGCCATTTAAGCATATATAGAATAGATCCTGGAGTGTATAGAAGGGACATGTTGTTTCAATTTTTCTTTTATACTCTTGAGTTATAATCCTTGGTCTCTCATATTCCGGCTTGCCAACCCTTGGAATAAACTCTGGGCAAGTGGGATTGAGTTTAAGAGCTCCAGAATCTGCTTTTTTTGTGGTGCTGTTTCTCCTCACGCTTGCGGGTATCTTTTTTACTGCAAGATGGAGCATGTTCTACAGATTTGTCCACGGAATTTTTTTTGTTCTATTAGTTATTGCTTAGTATTAGGCTCGAAGGGCCACTTGTTTAAGTAAGTTTTTGTCCAAGAAGTAGTCTCTTGTTGTGTACTATTCATAACAGGGACATGGACGTAATTGTTCTTCGCTTGCACAATTTTGTTTCCGAAATAAATTCCGCAATCTATTTCTTGTGAATGAACTAGTAATTCATTCGATTTAGAATTTGGGATTTCGAGCTTAACAATTGTGTGACTACATTGACACAAACCACCCCTATTTTTTTTTTTTTTTTTTTCACGATTTGTGTTAAATTTTATTGACAAACCTCAAGGTATTCAGCTCAAACATAATCCGATACTTAGCCAATAGCTTACTTTTGGTTAACATCAGCATGATCTTGTCTAAGTCAGGTAAGTCTCGAGCAAGGATTGCCGTATAATCCATCTTCGGAAGTAAGCCTTGCCTATTCACTCCGGTTCTACGGTCAGTTCCTTCGACCACATATTGCGGGTACTCAGGAACTGCCTTTACCTGATCCGCACCTCTTTCTTCGGGTGCCCGACTTGCCTCGTATCCGCTGTCACTTTTTGTATTGGACGATGAGGCTCCCCGCTTGGGCTTGAAGCTAACTTGTAATCCTGAAACTGCAGATGATGGATGTATGATTTTTACTACCTTTGTATTTTTTGGCATCTCACCTTCGTTCTCAGGAGAAGTGAGCACTTGTAAACATTCATTTCCTTTGTATAGATATAGATTGTTTTGTATATTCCTGATTTGATGGTTGGTTAATCCTAGACCGGAGCAATAGTTGGAAAGGCTCCCATTTATACAACTTAACAGAGAATCCATAAAAAACTTCGAGGACATTTCAGATCCCGGATGGCGTTGATCCCAAAGATAATGACGGGGATCTATTCCCATCGACGTGGCTTCCGTGATTGTTTTGGACAAATCCGGGCTCAGACTGGAACTATCCGAATCTAGATCAAAATCCTAATTCCAGTTTTAAAAAAATTTTACATATCGACATCAGTTAAAAGCTCTAACTTGATATTAGTTGTTTTGAGCATAGCGTCCCATGATAACCCAGGAGCTGTAAAATAATGACAAGGATCAAGTTCGTAAATTGAAATACAAAGTTTCCTAAAACTTTCAAATATATCTGCTAATAAAAGCACATCACTCTTAAGATGGAGTACCATATAATCTTCAAGTTTTTTACACTTGAAGTGATCCCATACATTAAGAGCATGTTTATAGTCCTCAACTAAACATTCTTCATCAATCATTTTGTTATAAAATTTTGATTTAGAGGGTATTTAGAGGTTTCTTCAAATCGTTCCCAAGAATCTAAATGATCATAAGGAAATGCACCTTTTCTTTGCATTAAATTAAATGACACATTGTCTTGGAAAACACTTTTAGTATTTTTCAAATCATTAGGCGATAAATTCTTTGCTAAAGATGCGATGCTTGACTGAAGAAACCTATTTGAATCTAAAAATCTGATCTCAAAACTGTGATTTACATTTAAATAAATTCGTTTAGAAAGAGAAATATAATTTTCTTTGTTCAATGGAATTATTGAAATTTCTCCGTCAATCTTAGAAATACTTTTTATAAAGAATTGACAATCATACCCCTAAAAATTATGAAAGAAGACGGGGAAAAATTTTGGTATCTAAAAATTTTAATTACAATGATCGTAAGCGGGTCCTCTATACAACCCGGTGAAGTGACAATGATCCCTTACCCCTTAAATCTGAATTCTTAAAACTATTCTTACATATATGACATGTTGGCGAATGTCTTTGTCTGAAATCCTCCGCTATGGTCAACATGGGCATCAGTTTTGGATTCTTGATGACTTGCTGGTATAAATTCGTCAAATCTTCCACGAACATTTCTACAAATTTGTCTGACGAATTCTCACCTAAAATAGAAAAAATGGAAAATTATAAATATTTGTAGGATTGTTTCTTTATTTGTTTAATGACAAATTGTTATTTTATTTGAAATTAAAAAAGGTAATTCACATTATATTTCAAGCTATAAAAGAGGGAATGACTTTTTATCTTGTTTTGTCGGCTATCCGGAATACTATCTATAAAATACTCTATAGTACTTTCCTCATCAAGTTCAATATCTCTCCCCAACTCGATTAAGCTGTAAAGGTATTCCCTGTATGACTCCGTGCTTTTCTTCTTTCTGCCTCTCAACCTCCTGTGTATTTCTACTGCAGAAAGAGTCTCTCCGAACTCCTCGACCAATGCCTTACGCAAGGATGACCAATTCTCTATGCTGTAATAATAAATATACTCAATGTGCCATGTAATAATAAATAAACTGATGCCGTTCTTTATTTCAAAGTTGTTCTTTATTTCAATGCTGTTCTTTATTGACTGTCTCTAAAATAACTGACTCTAAAAACTAAAACTATGACTCCACATTCATACATTAGTGGAGTCAGCAAAATTGTTCATGGGAATCAAATCAAGTGACGAACATCACTCGTCACTTGATATTGGTGCATTCCTTCCACGATACACAATGCACGTTGTTCGCTCTCGCTGCGAACAAAGAGCTTAGCGGCGCCTTTGAGCAGTTGCTTCGCATAAATGAATTTATACAGCTCATCCCACCCGGCGGTTGTTGCATTTTCCTCAAAGTTCGCGAGCCATTGGGATACGTTGGGATAACCTACGCTATCAAATGTGAGGAGGGAGTCTTCGATGTCGCGAAGAGTGAAATTTCCCCTGATCCCGTATCTTAGTGGTTCCACAGTTACGGGTTCATGACTCTCATCAACGCTGACATTTTCTTCAGTTTCGCCCTCGGCCTCGACTTCCTTTTCCTCGCCCAGCCCAAAATGCATAAAAAGCCTATCCCTTAAAGTGCTTTTCAGCCCTGACGTATTTAAGTTGAGTTCGGTCAATTTGTCTTTCAGTCCGTCGACGGTCAACTTTAAAGTTGTTTCTCTATCCATTTTACCCGTTAACCTGTTAACCCGTTACCCCAAATCAAATATTCAAGTAACACACAAAAAAAATGCTTATTCTTCTTTATCGCAAAAAAAAGACAACGCCAGAACGCAACAAAATAGAAAAATCACTTACCCCTTTTACAATATTCAGTTTTTTTTCTTTTCCTTCGCCAATCGCTCTTCTCGTTTTACACGTAAAGTCTCCCTCGCAGTCAACCACTCAACAACTCTGTCTACCTTGCCTCGTTGTATTCTCCGTTTCGTGTGCGGACATGTACGATGTGCTATACAAGCGGTTTTATAACGGATTGTCTACGTGCCGCTGCCCTTTCACATGTGTTTGTGTATTGCTCAATTGTCTTCTCGCAATCACAATTTAACACTGTAAATTTTGGTTTTTTTTTTTCTTGGCGATACACTCACATTCACTTTAACTTCAATATGTTGTCGTATATTGTTTTTCCGTTGCTTGCAATGGTTCAATTTATGCACACCATTCACGTTTGTACATAGATTTGGAATCTGGAACCTTCGCGAAACACTAATTATTATTTTCACGCTCGGAGAACATTCCGATTTGAGCCCCCAATTTGTAGGATATTTTCTTTATTTGTTTAATGACAAATTGTTATTTTATTTGAAATTAAAAAAGGTAATTCACATTATATTTCAAGCTAACAAAGAGGGAATGACTTTTTACCTTGTTGCGCACTATACCGCGTTTCGCTGACAACTGACGCTCGCGAGAATGAAAGAATGTGTTACGTGTTTTTTGCTTTGTGTCGTCTGTCCGTCTTTCGTTTATTTAGTGGTAGTTATTTGTCTTGTTCTTCGTACGTCATTTACAGGGCGACTCGCCGAGATAGGCCATTCCTACATTCATATTTAAATTCTTACCAACAAATGTTTTCTGTGTGTTGAACTTTCCATCAAATGTACATTTGATTAAATAGGAAAAGACGCAAGGTACATGGTGTTGTACATCAGTTGTTGAAGAAAAATCCGGGTTGGGCTGTTGATGGTTTATCGGCTGTAAAATAGACTCGAAGTCAGCGTAAACTAATGGAACTTCCAACTTTTTTCCATGTTTCTCAAACTTTAATGAGGACTTATCTCCCTCTGGCATTATTGTAACAATATTACAACATTCGCTTTTGTGTTTTTTTAATGAATCTTCATTCTTCTTTCCATGTTTTGTCATTTGTATACTGATTAATCGTGACATGTTTTTAATAAAAACATAATGAGTTAGACCATCTTCATTCTTACAAAAGAGTAAATGTATATGCTTACTGTTGTCGCGACAATATTGGTCGCAACCCGGCTTAAGATCTTTTGCTAACGCCACAGACACAACACAACGGTGTTTGATGTATTATTAGTGGGGTTACAAAACCTTTATTAAATGTATAATAATTTTATTAAATATATATGTACATATATTACACTATAGACTGACTTACTTAGTCTTAGGCTATGGTTTTTTGGTTGATCGCTTATGGGAATGGTTTCACGCCTATCTTCTCATGAAGTTGGGTTAAAAGGGCGGAAATTCTTTCGTTCCGAAGTGAAGTTGGTGGCGGTGGCATATTGCCGCGATGTTGTTTGGAGCTGGCCCCATCTATCGGCCGGTGGAGCTATCGATCCGATGGGGTGCGTTCGTCGCATCAACACTTACTCTTCCTTTTGTGTATGATAGAATGGACCGATTATTTGTATATCTTTAGTTTTATTACTCATCTCATAACCAACCAAATACATTCACACTTATCTCAGGGTTGTTCTCCTCAAATATTTTAACATCTTTTATAGCCAGAGGGAACTGCAAGTCTTTAAAGCTTATGAGTTGATTAAATGATTCTATTGTTTCGTCAGCAATGTTTTTTTTTACATGGGAATGAATTAGTCCATTGAGGATTTGATATTTTTACTGCGAGAGCAGATATTATAGACCATTTGAAACAGTACTCATCATTGTTTTAAACGTTTATGCGTGCATTTTTGTTTCTTATTTTGGCTGGTTATTCAAAATATGATAAAATCTTCCAACAGGTTGGTATTTATTGATGTTAATCTCAATTCGCACAAATGATAACAAAGCCCATCCGCTGTCTTTTTCTTGAAATTCTTCTAATTTGGCTTTTATTTCATCAATAAATTGCTGAAGCTTTTCATCAATATCATTTTCATTCAGCACCACACACATTTTTGTTTGAATATTTTTCACATCAGAAATCAGTACATCAGGACTATTGTTGCACTTGACAAAATCACCGAAAAGTTCAATGTTTAGCTTCAATGAACCTAAAATACCAACCTCGTTTTCCAGCAACTGTTTTATGAGGTATTTATTTTGGTCAAACAAAACATCGACATCCAAAATCGATTCATCAGCAATCTTTATACAATAGGTCTTAATTCTATTTTTGAAAGCTCCACTTATGACACTAACATTCTCGGTCAGGAGCTGCATAGCAAGTGCTCTATGTGAAGCTTTTCTTTGATGATATATCATTTTTCCTTGCTCGTTAACCTTCTCACAGATGTAACAATATGAAGTTTGAGGAGAACCTCCATCATCATTTTCTTGAGGAGAACCTCCATCACCATTTTCCGAATGCAGTTGATCAACTAGAGTCATATGAGAAGCTTTTTTATTGTGTTCACTCCATTCTACAACATTTTCTTCACATATATAACAGTACTCATCAGCAATTATTCTAGGCCTTTTGTTCAAAATTGCTCTAGATGTTGAAGGTTGAGGAGAATGATCCCTTTTTCTCAAGCTTCTTTCATTAATTACATCAGCTCCTGCTGAATATTTATTTCTGATGTGCTTATCAAGTATGTCTTTCCTCGACAGAACCTTCTCGCATATTTTGCACTTAAAGATTTTTCTTATATCGCTATGGATATGGTTGATGTGTCTTGTCAAAGACGCCTTTAGGACGAATGATTTTTCACAATTTTCACAATTAAACATTTTTAAAAATTTAAATATTATTGACAAAGAAAACACACAAAAAAAAAAAATATGTATGAAAATACAAATTTGAACTTGATTGTTTAATAATTAACAAAACTCAGATTTTCAAAGGAAAATTCAACAAATTTGAACTTGATTGTTTAATAATTAACAAAACTCAGATTTTCAAAGAAAAATTCAACAATAACGAACTTGACTGTCTTACTCACAAGAATATAATGTCCTATTACGTTTTCAAAATGCCTCTTTTATATTTTTTTTTTCTCAAAAAATCAAAAACCCTACTATAAATTGCATCATATGTACATATCTATAAATAAACATACCTACCTACACACATACATCTACCTATGCCCAACACAAACAATCAACAAATTAACTGACAAGGCAATAGAAAACATCAATATGAAAACAGCATCGTACTGTATCATATACAAAGGTCCAATGGGAAGATCTGTTAAATTAGAAATAAGAAAAATTGGCGAAGAAGAGCGAGTTTAATAAAAAATCTAGTTTTTCTTTTTGTAATATAAAATTATTTTATTATTATTGAATAAACGATTTTTAATATAAAAATTTTTGTTTTTTTATTTCAATTTTTACATAACCTTTATTATTTTTTTTTTTTTTAATTACCTTGAGTTGAAATGAATTTCCATTTAAATATGTGGTATATTTTTATGGCCCCAAGCATAGGTGCTTTTACCATCTTCACATATAAACCTTTTTGTATCATTACAACTCAAGGTTTTTTTTATTTATCATTTGAGTGTACATCAAATGTTGCTTACTTCTAAATATATACATACTTCTATAAACATCTAGTTTCTCAATTAAACAATTTCTATAGTCTCTTAATTCTAAATTATTTGTTATGTATTTTTTGATTCCTTTTGCTTTTTTTGTCACTTCACCGGTATCAATCCCAAAACAATATAATTTAGCCCTTAGTCCTACGAAATCAGTCATAATCCTAGAATTATTTTCATCTTTGAAAAGTCCTATCACCTTGTCATTATTTAAAGGGAAATTATGAATGTTATTCACCGGATACTCAGAAGTGTCAAACCTAGATCTCTCAGGATTAATAATATCATCATAGATTTTAGCATAAAAGTCGTCTGTAAATATGGAATAGATAAAAGAGTCTGTATCCATATAGTTCAAACGAATTTTATCACTAAATTTTGGCTTCATGTAATCATAATGAAAATCATACATTAACCACTTTGAGAGTTCTAAAACGACAAAACCCAAATAAATTGGTTTATCTAGTTTAACACTTCCTTTCTTCATCTCAATAGCACACATATTCGGTGTAAATATGCTACTACTATGAAAATTGGGATGCGCAATCAGCTTTCTTGCTGAAAATTGGTTTCTATGCGCATCCCATTCTGAAACAATCTTCACATTTCTACGCTTTTCAACATTTTCCATGGTTTTACCATAGACGCTATTGTTCATTAGCTTGAAAAAGTCTTTCTCAAACTTATTCCTGGCAACCTTTCTTTTTTCGGTGTTCAGTGAAATATATTTTTGGAGCCAGTTCGACTGACTAAACTTCATGAATCATGACTCTATGTACTTTTTTTAAAACTAATCCCTGGGAAATACATTGCTGTAAATTTCTTAAATGAATTTTGAAATTTTTCCTTGAATTCAAGTGCGCAACTAACTTAGGAATTTTACAACCTGGGGTGGCTATATTTTCAGGACAAAATGGGAGATCGTTATGTGAGTCATGAATACTCGATGGGTAATCTAAATCTACTTTCAATACATATCCAACATTATCACCTTTAATGTTGGAGATGTATTCAGATGTATAAATCTGAGGATTATCCCACTGAAAATTACCATATGGTAAGTGTTGTGACATAGCCCATCCGTATAAGTTATTAGCATCAAGATACATTAAGTATTCCGATGCTAGGTTTGGATTATAGCTAGACATGTGTTTATTATTAGCTACAGCATTTCTGTGACTACATTGACACAAACCACCCCTAATTCCAGTTTTGAAAAAATTGTACATATCGACATCAGTTAAAAGCTCTAACTTGATATTAGTTGTTTTGAGCATAGCGTCCCATGATAACCCAGGAGCTGTAAAATAATGACAAGGATCAAGTTCATAAATTGAAATACAAAGTTTCCTAAAACTTTCAAAAATATCTGCTAATAAAAGCACATCACTCTTAAGATAGAGAACCATATAATCTTCAAGTTTTTTACACTTGAAGTGATCCCATACATTAAGAGCATGTTTATAGAGTCCTCAACTAAACATTCTTCATCAATCATTTTGTTATAAAATTTTGATTTAGAGGGTAAAGAGGTTTCTTCAAATCGTTCCCAAGAATCTAAATGATCATAAGGAAATGCACCTTTTCTTTGCATTAAATTAAATGACACATTGTCTTGGAAAACACTTTTAGTATTTTTCAAATCATTAGGCGATAAATTCTTTGCTAAAGATGCGATGCTTGATTGAAGAAACCTATTTGAATCTAAAAATCTTATATCAAAACTGTGATTTACATTTAAATAAATTCGTTTAGAAAGAGAAATATAATTTTTCTTGTTCAATGGAATTATTGAAATTTCTCCTTTGATCTTAGAAAGACTTTTTACAAAGAGATGACAATCATATCCCGAAAAATTATGAAAGAAGACGGGGAAAAAATTTTGGAACTTTAAAATTTAAATTACAATGATGGTGGGCGGGTCCTCTATACAACCCGGTGAAGTGACAATGATCCCTTACCCTTAAATCTGATTTCTTAAAACTATTCTTACATATATGACATGTTGGCGAATGTCTCTGCCTGAAATCCTCGGCTATGGTCAACATGGGCATCGGTTTCGGATTCTTGATGACTTGCTGATATAAATTCGTCAAATCTTCCACCAACATTTCTACAAATTTATCTGACGAATTCTCACCTAAAATAGAAAAAAAAAAAAGAAAATTATAAATATGAATATTGGGAAATATTATTATATTCATATTTAAATTCCTACCAACAAATGTTTTCTGTGTGTTGAACTTTCCATCAAATGTACATTTGATTAAATAGGAAAAGGCGCAAGGTACATGCTGTTGTACATCAGTTGTTGAAGAAAAATCCGGGTTGGGCTGTTGATGATTTATCGGTTGTAAAATAGACTCAAAGTCAGCGTAAACTACAAATGGAACTTCCAACTTCTTTCCATGTTTCTCAAACTTTAATGAGGTCTTATCTCCCTCTGGCATTATTGTAACGATCTTACAACATTCGCTTTTGTGTTTTTTTAATAAATCTTCATTAGCAAAAGCTTGTAGACAACCATTACAAAAATGTTTTTTCTTTTCATGTTGTGTTTATTGTGAACTGATTAATCGTGACATGTTTTTAATAAAAACATAATGAGTTAGACCATCTTCATTCTTACAAAAGAGTAAATGTATATGCTTACTGTTGTCGCGACAATATTGGTCGCAACCCGGCTTAAACTCTTTTGCTAACGCCACAGACACAACACAACGGTGTTTGATGTATTATTAGTGGGGTTACAAAACCTTTATTAAATGTATAATAATTTTATTAAATATATATGTACATATATTACACTATAGACTGACTTACTTAGTCTTAGGCTATGGTTTTTTGGTTGATTGCTTATGGGAATGGTTTCACGTCTATCTTCTCATGAAGTTGAGTTAAAAGGACGGAAATTCTTTCGTTCCGAAGTGAAGTTCGTGGCGGTGGCATATTGCCGCGAAGTTAGCCGCGATGTTGTTAGTAGCTGGCCCCATCTATCGGCCGGTGGAGCTATCGATCCGATGGGGTGCGTTCGTCGCATCAACACTTACTCTTCCTTTTGTGTATGATAGAATGGACCGATTATTTGTATATCTTTAGTTTTATTACTCATCTCATAACCAAATACATTCACACTTATCTCAGGGTTGTTCTCCTCAAATATTTTAACATCTTTTATAGCCAGAGGGAACTGCAAGTCTTTAAAGCTTATGAGTTGATTAAATGATTCTATTGTTTCGTCAGCAATGTTTTTTTTTTACATGGGAATGAATTAGTGCATTGAGGATTTGATATTTTTACAGCGAGAGCAGATATTATAGACCATTTGAAACAGTACTCATCATTGTTTTAAACGTTTATGCGTGCATTTTTGTTTCTTATTTTGGCTGGTTATTCAAAATATGATAATCCTCCAACAGGTTGGTATTTATTGATGTTTCTTTGAAATGATCAATAAAACCATCTTTATTTGTTTCTTTATTTAATTAACACAAATTGAATGAACTTAGAATACAGTTTGGGACAAGGGAATGAACTTCACGACATGAGTGCAAGGAGAGAACTGATACTGGTTAAGAATTATTAATATTTCACAAGCTATGCAGATTGCATATCTTGCAGTTATTAGAGTGCTCGTGTCTGTCGATAAGTGGAAACAAAATATGCAGAGTGCATATTTTCAATGAGTTTATTTTTCTTATAAGACTTGTGATGTGCTTTAGTTTCCCAGCCGGGGTAAAAACTCACGGCTGTCCAGGGTCGGCGAATAAAACACCAAACTTCGCAACAAGGTCAGAAACTATTTATTTTAGCGAACTTTTCTATTTTAATAAATGACAAATCAGTTTTTTTACAACCTTTATATGCTGGTAATTCTGGTACGGTATGCGGTAGTGGGTACGTCTGTTGATATCTGGTACGGTAGACGGTAGCGGGTACGGCTGTTGGTATCTCTAGCAAGAGCGGCGGTATTCGCTTCTTCGTCCGTTTCCTTCCAGGTCGGGATCAACTGGTAAGAGTACCTGTGAGGAATAGAAGAAAGGTTAGCTGTGACAGAAATGGTTAAAACGCCTCTGCGGGGCAAGGACACGGCAAGGGCTTACTCAGACTCAAGGTGACGTTTAAAGTTGGCAGAAATTATTAAATGCCTCTGAGGGGTAGGGACACGGCAAGGGCTTTCTCAGACCCAGGATGAGTTCAAGCAGTTATGCCCTTGGTGGGTGTTCTAAGATATTATTAAATGCCTCTGTGAGCAAGGACACGGCAGGAAGCTCACTGGTCCCTGGTTTGCTGGTTCACGGTGTGGGCGGCCCCGGTGGAGGAGACTGGTTCGGCGGCGGTACACAAGAAGCCTTTAGGTTTCGTTACTGATATTGTCTCTGGAGTAGATCTAAATAATTGAGTGATTATTCGGTTCTTTAACTGAGTTCGGCGCTCTCGGCGGCCTTTAGCTGTGGAAGAGCGTGTTTTGATGAGTGCAAGGATTAGAATGCTCCTGCGGGCTAATGACGCACAGACTCTAGGTCTGACAGATCGAGCTGGTATTTGATCGGCTCCTCCCCTTTTTACTTTTGCGTAGTTATAGGGTGCCCTCTTATTTGCATTATCATTGTCGCCTATAAATTGTGTTGCATACTTATATAGGCGTTTTTCTCGACTTATGCTGGCAACTAGTTTAGGTGGTCGGAACATGTAACTTGGAAGCGTAAAACGCTTCGTTACAAACTTTGAAACAAAATATGCAGAGTGCATATTTTGTGATTAGGTAAACATTCAAATGATATTTACGTGGGGGGTTATAGTTGATGCTATAACTGTTAATCTCAATTCTCACAAATGATAGCAAAGCCCATCCGCTGTCTTTTTCCTGAAATTCTACTAATTTGACTTTTATTTCATCAATAAATTGTTGAAGCTTTTCATCTATATCACTTTCACTCAGCACCACACACATTTTCGTTTGAATATTTTTCACATCAGAAATCAATTCATCAGGATTCAGGACTATTGTTGGACTTGACAAAAGCACCGAAAAGTTCAATGTTTAGCTTCAATGAATCTAAAATACCAATCTCGTTTTCCAGCTACTGTTTTATGAAGCATTTATTTTCGTCAAACAAAACATCGATATCCAAAATCGATTCATCAGCAATCTTTATGCAATAGGTCTTAATTCTATTTTTGAAAGCTCCACTTATGACACTAACATTCTCAGTCAGGAGCTGCATAGCAAGTGCTCTTTCTTTGATGATGTATCATTTTTCCTTCCTCGATAAACTTCTCACAGATGTAGCAATATGAAGTTTGAGGAGAACCTCCATCATCATTTTCCGAATGCAGTTTGTTGAACTAGAGTCGTATGAGAAGCTTTTTTATTGTGATCGCTCCATTCTACAACATCTTCTTCACAGATATAGCAATGCTCACTAGCAATTATTCTAGGCCTTTTGTTCAAAATCGCTCTAGATGTTGAAGTTTGTTGAGAATGTTCCCTTTTTCTCAAACTTCTTTCATCGATGGTATTGTGGTCAGTAGACCTCATAGTTCTGAGAGAATGGTACTGTTGGTGGTAAGCTAGATACCAATTCACTTCATCAGAATGATCGGATGGCAGATGGTCGAGTGAAAGAAGCTCAATGTGAGCTTGGTTTTGATGTAAAATCAAAGACCAATGTGAATGATCACATTGGGAGAGTTCATTTGTAACTCTTGGGTGAACTGAGTTCACGGGTGAATCCTCTGTAGGTGGGTTGGGATTCAAATGCTGAATAGGAGCAGAATCATCAATAAATTGATTAACTAACTCATCTCTAGTCAAATTGAAGACGGAGAATATCGGTGTGTTAGTTATAGGTGTCGTGGTCGAATGTAATTGTGTTGGCTTATTCAGACCAGGGTGCTTCCTATGGGTTACAGCAGGTGTTAATCTAGGTGGATTGCGTCTTATGGCGTTTGAATCGCGCTGATTCGATTCAAATGCTGAATTGGAGCAGAATCATCAATAAATTGATTAACTAACTCATCTCTAGTCAAATTGAAGACGGAGAATATCGGTGTGTTAGTTATAGGTGTCGTGGTCGAATGTAATTGTGTTGGCTTATTCAGACCAGGGTGCTTCCTATGGGTTACAGCAGGTGTTAATCTAGGTGGATTGCGTCTTATGGCGTTTGAATCGCGCTGATTCTCTGGCTTTCCATAATAGACTTTTGGTTCCATAACTCTATAACACTGTTGTGTGTTGTTGGGGGTCCATAACACTGTTGTGTGTTGTGTGGTTGTGGTTTCGTTTGTGTAAAATTTAAAGAACTTCTTCAAATTTTAAGTTGTTGCGAACTTCGCTCCAGCAAATAAAATTTAAATTTAAATAAAATTTTTCTTTCATTAATAACAACAGCTCCTGCTGAATGTTTATTTCTAATGTGCTCAACAAGTCTGTCTTTCCTCGACAGAACCTTCTCGCATATATTGCACTTAAAGATTTTTCTTTCATCGCTATGGATACGGTTGATGTGTCTTGTCAAAGACGACTTTTGGACGAATGATTTTTCACAATTTAAAAAATTTAATTAAAGGGTAAAACCGCGGGATATGGCACCCATTTTTCATTTTTCTTATAACTTCGAAATTAAAAAAGATTTTTATTTCAAACCAAAATAGTTTTATTATAAAATATATTCATAAACCAAAAATAGGAACTCATTTGTAATTCACAGTTAGTTAAATTTTTTTTGTCGCAAAATTAAAAAAATAAAAAAAATGACTCAAAATGGAAGGTGATTTGTTGGCACCTGCTTGCGGGTGAAATGGCACTTCACATTTTTTTTTGTGTTTTTCTTCCCACATTCATTACATGTGTTATTATAGGATGTACAGGAGTCGTGTGACCAAAAGTGACATATTATGCACCTTCGCCACTCGTCCGGTTTCGTTGTAAGGGCATAATCTTCCCCACATCCTACACAAATATTTTCTTCAAAATCCTCGGGTCCATCTGAGTCATCGTGCAAAGTTAGCATTATTTGTTCGTCCTCTGATGTGCTATCGTCAACGTTCTTATTCTTTTTAGTTTTCAGCTTTTTATTTGACATTCTCTCCTTTGGTATCTTCAAAGATTTTATTTTTTGTGCTGCCAGGTTTTCCGTTGATGTTAATATCCGAGATTTCTGAGAACCTTGCACTCGGTTTTATACCTTTTGAGGTGGAGGGTATTGGAGAAATTAACGTAAGCAGTTTTCCTGGAGTAATGTCACTTTGATCAGCCCTGGGCGTTTCCGGAACTTCTTGCTGCTGAAAAGTCGAATTGGAAATGTTAAAAAAGAGCAAATACCTACATACATTTTACCTCAACGGTGATTTCTCTTGTTGGTGTGGTCTGATCTCTCTCACATTGATTTTCATCTAATTCGATGTTGCTTTGGATGTATCCATACTCTGGAATAATCTCAGGATTTAGTGAAAAAATTCCAGTTGCTGAAAAAGCAACAAAAAAAATTCCATTTTTAGGAGTTGCAGATACCATAGCGCACCGAACTTGAGACGGGTCAATTTTCTTGTTGGATTGTTTTTAAGGAACTATGCAAGCTTCATAGTAGAAGTGCTTGAAGGATTTAAAAAATGATCGGTCCAACGGCTGCAGGAACTGTGTGGTGTGTGGTGGTAAACACAGAAGTATAATTTGGTGCTGTACTGCAAATTCCAACATTTCCACATTGCTACAGTGGGACGAGTGGCCATCCAAGATAAGAATCGTCTTACCTTGCGGCTTCCTTGGGACGAAATGATCCTTAAGCCACGTAAAAAATATGTCACTATTTACGTAGGCCGATTTGTGGCCCACATAAACCACAGACCCTGGTGGCATTCCGTCTTCGAATTCCGCTTTCTTGTTTTTGCCTTAAAAGAACAAAATAATAAAAGCAAATACAAACGAACACAATTATACCTTTTTTTTTCTTTTTAAATGAACACCTGGCGTCAAGTACTTTTGTATTTACCACGAACTTCACTAATACACAAAAAAACTTTTTGCTAGATAAACACTCACTTTTTTTTTCTCCGGCTGTAAATATAGTCCCTTACGGGCTGCTTCAATTCGAACTGGATACTTGAGCCATTTGTAATAGGCTGGGGTTGTGTTGATCAAAAAAAAACTTTTGCTTCCCGTGGTTGTGAATTGGCATGCTGGTAGAGGCTCGGCTCGAGCTCGCCGGACGGTGTGGGATCTTGTCCACAACCACTAAGGATTCAACCTATTATCAAAAAAAAAAAAATCATGCCTTCTTCAAACTAACAGATCCAAAAAAAAAATTTAAATTCGAGTATTCAAAAAAAAAAGGTTGTTGAAAACGGACGGACGTTACCACCAGAGGGCGTCGAGGTCTTATTCGACGGGGCCTATCCCACCCTACCATGAGAGGCGTTGACGGATTTTCGCCTCTCCCTTCTACTAACGCTTACCTCTCGTTGTTGCTCAGTTCATCATTCGATCACCGATAACGTCACCCTTCACATCCCCTGAAAAAAAACCTTTTAACACATCTTCAAGCTATACACTTACAAGTAGCACACTATATTGTAAGTATTATAATTTAGCTTTAAGCAAGTAATATCCTATATTTTAAGTATTATGATTTAGTTTTAGACAAGTAATATACTTTATAGAATATAAATAGAGAATAGGATAAATTCAAGTAATCGGGACAAGGATTTAATACTTGGGCTTTACCCAGCTTCTGCCCTTCTACTATACACTCTTAGTGTCTCAAATTTAGGTATGTACGATTTTAGCCTACCTCAATTAAGCTCAATGGGGGGGGGGGGGGGGGGGGGGGGGCTACTGGCGCAGCCCAAGAACGCTCCTTTTATTTTGGTTTTAAACGATAAGGGAGAAACCAGATGCTTACGCCACAATCTCTACTTTGATTTATCGACCAATTACTATAATTTTTTACAAAGTATTCCGTTTTCTTCTAATTGTATTTGGGTTTCGTTTCAAACAAGTAATATGCTTTATATGTATCTTCATTTAGTTTCAAACAAGTAACATGTCTTTTGGTCATTTGCAATGGAGAAATGGTCTCTTTCTTTTCTTAATTTGCTTGATTGAAGATCACGATTTGTTGATATCTTGAAAGAAAACTCTTGATTGAAGATCACGATTTGCTGATATCTTGAAAAGAAAATCTCTTAAAGATCTTGATTGAAGGCCGCTATTAAATATTTTTTCCTTTTCTTGAAGCAATTGCTATGATTTGCTATCTTGAGAAAATTTCTTGATAGAAGATCTCGGGTTTCAATTAGTAAGAGCTCGCGTAAATGATGTGTTGTTCTCTTTGTTTTGAAAAGAAGTCATTAAGTGGGAGATATTGAAAGGGTGCCATATCTCCCGTGGTGCCATATCACCCTACTTTACCCTACTAGAATTTCTTTTTTAAATTCGTAAAAAAAAAACTCACATAAATTCTAGTGATATCGTTTTTTATTTATTCTTAGTTCTTAAAGAACCAACATGTTGATGACCAAATATCCTTTTTTACTTCCAACATCAATAAAGGGACAAAAAAATATAAATCGTCATGGTGTACAGGCCTGTACACACTGTAATAGTCATTGTATACTCTTATACCAGAGTTGGGCCTTTACACCATGATAGGCCTGTACACCATTACGGAATCGGCATAAACATACTTGTTTTTTGCCCAACGTTGATGCTTACCCTTTTTGACAAACTTAAGCAAAATTTTTATAAATAAAAAGTCGGAATTTTTGTGATAGTTGCAATTAATAATATTTTTTTTATTGCCAATATTTGATTAATTATAGATGGGGTTTAATATTTATTCAATCGATGTGCGCTTATATACGCCTTCCAATTGATTGCTTTTTATTTTTAAACAAATAACTTTGTTCAATCCTTACTTACAGTGTTGGAATAAAAAAAAATCTGAAATCTGGAAATCCCAACACGAAAATCTGGAAATATCTGGAAATGTCTGTAATTGTGAGGGTTAAAATAAAGTTAAAAGCAAAGAGTGAAAAGAACTACTGAAGAGTCCAAGTATTCTCTCATCTGTTTTTAGTAGTATTTGTACTTGCAATTATAGGTTCTATAACACTATGAGGCAAGTTTTGCAATTGTGCAGAAAAAAAATTTGAGAAAACAATTAAACCAGACATAACGATGATAAAGAATACAAAAAAATTTTGTCTGTCTGTCCGTTTATGGATCTACAGCCTAAACTGCTTGGCCGATTTTATTCAGAATTCGGAGCTAGTGTCTAGGTGGCAGCCTTAAGAGGGCTTTTTAGAATTGCGTCTCTAGGTCTTGAAATACATATCGGTATCCGACACAATAACTATTTGTAAATATGTAATTATTTTTCTCGAAAACGGCTCTAACGATTTCGATAAAATTTTATATGAGGGATTATATCGAGGTTGACTTTCTTATGAAGTAAGAAAAAATTTGAAAGCGTCTAAAAACGGTAGCCTTTAAAGTACCGTTTTTTTCAAAACAGACATTCTCTCTAACGGTTAACACGATTTTGACGAAATTTCAAATTTTAAAAGCTAACAAATTTCAACCAAATCCTTAATTTGCCAAAAGTCCCAATACATTTTTAATAAGACCCACTCTTTTCTTCCGCCTACAAGTCACACTTTGGCATGTTTTAGAATCTGGAAACGCTTTTTTATGCATCTGAACAGGATGGTCCGATAATAAAAATGACAAATTGTGCTCAGCCGTCATAGCAGCAATTTTGAGTTCTGCCAGCATCGTACATCTTACTCTTTTGCATATTATTTGACTTTTGCAATGCTTTAGATACTAGTTTTTGAACCATGCTGGATTTTAAATTTTTTTTTGTGAGTAGCAGTTTCTGCGTGCTTCATTCAGTCAGTTTTTCCTCCAGATGCCTTTAGTTCTACTCCGCAGGCCGAACCAAGTAATGCACGTCATCAGACTTTCGAAGCCATCCCTTAAACTGTGGCATTTGTTCCCATGCCGGAAAATATTTCGTTTCATATCGGCTTCGTTTGCGCTAAATTGAAAATTCTATCTTTACTTATCTTATCATTCACTATATGTACATTTTTTCTCTTATTTCAAAGTTGAATATTAAAGTTAGACAATTAAAGTCTAAAATTTATGACTAGAGCTGTAAAAGAAACGCTAAAATGAGTACCTGTATATATTCGTTACTTTTATTCTGAGTACTCGGTACAAAAATAACGTTACTTTCGTTACTTTTTGAAATCTTAGACGTAGTTTAGAGTGGTCCTCAAAGTGGTTAGGTCGGAATTTTAATGAGTGCACCCCTCACAAATGTTGCAAATAAATAAAAAAAAATTTCCCGAAAATTCACCCCCCTATCTCAACTTTAACCGCCGGACCTGTACTTTTTTCCATTTAAATAACATGTGATTTTTTTATGTTTTTATTTTTTTTAAGCAATATTCATAGCACCAAAAAATCCGGTCACAATTTTTTTCTCATCGGAAAAGGTTCTACTTTTTTTTAGGAAGTTTTCCAACTTCGAAAAATTAATTAATTGATTAAAGCAAGATACAATAAAAAATACAAATAATGCCAATAACAAACATTAACATAACACCACTTAAGAAAAGAAGATGATTTCACTAACATTATTACATACGTAAACATAACTCCCTTTAATTGTCTCATTCAAAAAGGCATAAAAGCCTGAAACAATAAAAAAAGAGATCCATTTGTCTCCAATTCAGATTTCAGACACACAAATTAGCCTATGTGTTGCACTTTTCATCTCCACAGAAGGTATACAATTACTCTATATTCACACAAGGTTTAGGTACTGGTACTGATATCGACACCGACTCCATTACCCACTCGAGTACCTGTGTAACTACCCAAAGTAACTAAACATACGAAATGCCAATACCGATACTGAATAACGAAAGTAACGTAAGTAGGTAACGAAAGTAACGACATCGTAACAGAAACGAAATTTTTTTGCGAGTAACGTTTCGTTATTCGGTACAAAAGAGAATACTCGTAGTAACGAATACATACCATTTGCAACAGCTCTATTTATGGCACACGAATTACGGGACACAGTGTATACTATCTTCAAGGTACCTAGTTGAATTTCAAAACACATTATTGAATTTTTGAAAATCTGGAATGACTCTTCAGATCTGATCATCTGGAAAATAATGAAAAATCTGGAAAACTCAGATAAATCTGAGCATATTCCACCGCTGCTTACTTATTCAATATTTACTACGTTTTACTCAACAGAGATAAGGTTTTAATTCACGTTCGAATGATATATAATATCATCAACCGACTTCAAATTACTCCTTCTCTCTTTTACAATTTACTACAAAATTTAATTTTTAAATTTTTAATTTTTCTACTTACATATCAAAATATATTTGTTTAGCTTATAGTTAGCTTAAACAATTTCCAATTGATTTATGACTTTACACTTTTTGATACTTTCTCCTTGAGGTCAGGGATTAAAGTGTCTGATTGTAAAAAATCCCGGGCCTTTTTTACTACTGTCTTTTTGCTCCGTGGTACCGTTTTCGTGCAATGAAATGCTGCCTGCTCCTTATTAATGTTATAATTCGTCTAAATTTGTGCATAGACAAATTTTTACTTCTTTGTTTGGCATCACTTTTTCCTTTTTCGTGCAGCTTTGATTCTGCGCCATCTTGACTACGATGACCATTTTTTCTCTCCCTCTAACCTATTGGGTATATTGAATAAATTAAAAACATTAATTTTCTACTGTCCCAGTCTAGAACACCACTTGCACTTTACTTGCGGCTTTTTCGACGTGCGTTTTATGGTGAAAATATGGGACTTTGGACACACATCTATGCTATGCCCATAGGAGGCACACGCTTCACAATAAGGTGTGCTCTTTCTTTGCCGGCATTCTGCATAAGTGTGATTTGCCTTATTGCAGAATCCGCATCTTACTTTGAAATCTTGCCCATGTGTTCTGGAATGTTTTTCCTTGACATGGGCAGTCTGAAAACAGGGGCTGCTGCTTGTCCCAGGTGTGACACACCGGGGAAGGGAGTGCCAATGTACGCAGTTGAGTGTGGAGGTGCATTCGAGAAATGATATATAGAAGGGTCGAATATCTGTTGAGGTGGATACTGTCATGTGTGATGGAAATGATGGTTGATGTTACGTAAATACGTTGGCAAGGAAACAGTAGGCGCCATCAAAAGATACGTTTTTTGGGCCGTTTCAGCAAGTTTTTTATGTCCGTGTCTGATGTCGTCATCATGTGTTGGCGTAAACCGGGGTCATTAAGACCTCTCTTAAATGCCACAACAGCAGAGCTCATCAGTCCCTTTTTTAAACCCTCGGATTCCGTGGAGGAATATCTGGAGTTAAATATTTCATTAGCCTTTGTCTGTAGGCACAGAAGCCGCCTTGCAAAAGACTGTATGTCTTCTGTGGAAAGTTGATGGGTCTGTTTCATTTCCATCAGTACGGAATCCAACGTCGTGATTGGCAAGTAGACATTTTTAATAATCAACTCCAGTTCCTTTAGGGACTTCGGAGAGTTGTTACGAATTAATTCGAACGCATCACCTGTTAGTTTTGTTGATGAAAGCATTTGCCCAATCAACTCCCGGGATGTTATTTTGAAATATTTTTTTGCATGTCTTCCACACCGATTTAAATAATGTTTTATTATATGTCGCAGTTCTCCGATATTTATTGGAAATCCGAACTCTCCCAAGGAGATCAAGCATTCGACAAAACTTTGTTTTTCTTCTGGAGTAAATACATAAGGACGACCAGGATTTTTTAAATGCAATCCCTTCAATTTATTGACAATGGTTCTCCTTGGTATTTTATATTTTTCTTTAGCCCTTTTGATTTCATCCAAGCAATTTTGTAGGGCCTCAGCTGTGTAGTCAACGTAACGTCTTGTCCCCAAGATCCTGGAATATTTCCTGGGCATTTCTGTGAAAAGTAGATTCGTATACGATCAATGCGTAAGTTACAACTGAAAACAATTTATTGCTACCAAGACAAAAAACATACTTCGGGGTAACTTTGCTCCGGAGCAAAGTAACCCCAAAACAACTTTCGGGGTTACTTTGCTCCGGTGACCCCAAAATTACGAAAATTGGTATGTTTTCACAAAAAAAAAAAATTATTAATATATTTAGAGACCTGGAAATTTAACTTTGTGTAAAATTAAAGGAAAAAAGACACTTAAACGGTAACAAAAATACTCACTTTTTATATTTGGATACACTCGCTTTTACACTTCAAATTTTCTACCCCGAAAAAACTCACAATTAGGTCGCTCCTCTTCGGACTACAATGGTTGAATGAAAAATAAACGTAGGTATGCAGCTGCACATGATTTCGCACACACACAAACACTACATTATGTTACAGTAAGACCGGTGAGCAAAACTGAACGTGTCTGAACATAAAACGAATTGTAAACTCTTTATAACAATGGTGCAAAGTTACACCCGCAGGCGCAAAGTAACCCCGGTTTACGGTTTAAATTTTTTTTTGTATTTTTTTTTTTTTTTATATTTACTTTTGAAATTTTTTTTCTATTTTATATATTTTTTTTTTTGGTTGATTTCTTATTTTTCTTCTCGAGTTTTAGCAATCTTAATCCTAATACAAACAAACAAAAGAATTAAAAAAAAAATTAAAAAAAAAGTTTTACGGTAGGTGCTTCTTGCACAAAAAAAAAAATTGACTGGTGCTTCCTGCACTAAAAAAACTTGTGTTGTCCTTTTTGATGGACGACGCGTTCATGGGTCGAACGCGACCTCCTTCTTCCTCGTCCTCGTGTATTAGTACTGCGAAACCCCGTCGCACGATGTTAGCGATTACCTTCCCGTTCCTACGCCGAAAGAAGAAGCGCTGCCGTCGACGTTGTGGGTTATATAGAGCATGCTTCTGTACCTCTATGCCTATGAAGGGATCTGTTTTATTAACGGTTGGAAATATGGTGGCTGACGATGTGCTGGGTGTTGGTTGGCTCATGAGCGGGGGACTGGCGGTTGCCGATGCGGGTTTTGGCGCACTGGCCGTTGGTTTTGGTTTCTCTGTCCGAGTAGTAGGAACGGTGGGTTTCGGCGGGCGATGGGTTGTGGTGGCTATAGCCGAGTCGCCAACTGACTTGCGTATCCCAGAGCCTGGTCGCACAAAACCCCCACGTACAGTCTTTAGCAGCTTACTCCTTTAATCCCCCGCTCAGTTAGCCTTTGCTCGAATCGCCTTCGCGTCGGGTGCAGCCGTTTGGCCTGTATGTCCTTATGTCCTAACCTAACGTTATAGCCTCTTCCCATGTTTTTGGTTGGTATTTTACTCCTTGGTTTCTGCTATGTCTTCGAGAAGCAGTGGAAATACGATGAGTGCATTTTCTGCCGTCAAGCTCGTCACATTTTTGTAAATGGTGATACTATCAATAAATGCTTCCACCTTCAATTTGCAACGTTCTCCGTTGTAGCGATTTGTGTACTTCGCGAAATTGCCATTTGGAACTACCGGTGAGGTGCCGGTGCTCTATTGATTGCTATGCTGGAAATTAACGTCTGCAACTGTTCACTCTGTCATAGCGACTTCGACTTCCTCTGACTTACGTACTACGATTAATTTTGAGGTGTTCCCGTTGAGTTAATTTCGGTGCTTTATTAGAGCCTGGACCAGTCGAAGTGCGCAGGTTTTCTTGATTATTATTTTTGACTTTTTAGGTGCAAGTATACTTTTGACCTGAGGTGCAAAAGTACTTGACCAGTTTACTGAAAAATTAAGTTATTTATTTATAATCGACCAGAATAATATGGTGCGATATGGAATTACGGTGAATAATTGTTTTTTTTCTCTGCTCGGCGTCACGTTGTCGGTAACGGCGATGATGTAGGTACTGCCGCACGTTGGGCGCCAATTGTAAAAGGGAGTTAGTACTGAATATAAAAGAAACCAAAGAAATATTTTATAGCTCGTACTAGGAGCTTTAAATAACATTTATTCGATAAGACAGTATGTTTTTTATCTACACAGTACAAATTCTTTTTCACTCTCTAGACAAGTAAATTGCTCGTGCTAAGAGCGTCTGAAATCTCTGTATCCATCCTTCTATACTCTTTGGCGTTTAGCTTTTTTCCATCTTCCTTTTGTTCACTGGAACACTGGAACGACAGCTGCATATTGTAGGTGTCTGCTGTGTGGCAAAACACATAGGGGAGCTTTTTGTTTATTATTATAGTTGTTGGAAATGGAAAGTGGAAATGATTTGTCTGTCTGGATGTTACATGTTGTGATAAAGTGGAAGTTACAGTCCCTTTTATTTATTCCTTCAAGTTAGTCCAGAAAACAACTTTTTTTTAATAAAGTTCTGGAGTATTTGCAAATGTGTTCTTTTTTAGCTTTCAGAACTCCTAAATACCTAGAAATCAGTTAAAGATTCAGTCAGCATTTTTGTTGCAGACCTTGTAATCTTTATAAATAAAGATAAAAGCATATCTGATAACGTGTTTTGAGTCATTACTTCTCCACAGACAGTATAAGAACCGTCTAAATCTAAAACGATTGGGATAACAATTTCTCCTTCTGTCAACATAACTACTCTTGGAGTAATAAATTCATGTACACCCTCTTTAGATAAATCCACAACAGCGTAGGATGGCGTGAATAGAGTACACAGCAGAACTGCACCTAATGCACCTACCATACCTTTATTTTTCTTCTTTCTCTTCTTTTTACTATCAAATTTAAACTTATCGTTTTCTCCACGCTCATTAGACATGGTCTTTTCATCTTCAATATTTTGATTCATTTTTCCACCATCTACACTGTCAGAAACTGCACTATTTACAGTAGATGTGGAAACGTCAGCTGACTCTAGTCTCTTTAATCCAATCGTCTCCGCATAAAATATAACAACGTAGACTAATCCATCACTCAGTTTAAAAGCATATGTATAACTTTTAAATTTAGTTTTAAGTTTTGACTCAATTGCATTAACATAAACTAACACTTTTTCATTATCTAAATATGGAAAAATATTATTATATTTTTTCTCAACAGTTTCAACTAAATTAAAAATGTATGGAATGGGACATTCTTTCATCGCGTTCGATGCAATGAAGTTATCCACAACCAGAACAAACCCAAGACGCATTTCAGATTTTCAACTTTTTTTTTATGTCTCCGTTACTATCACTAATTCGGCAGAATTTTACCAAACTATCAACCTTAGTTACCGTCCATTCAAGTCCTTGCGAGGAACTACTCGATTTTATCTTTCTGTCGAACTTATGATTGATTTTAACTATAGATACCAAGTGTTTTGGTATTTAACCCTTCTTAACATTCGTGTTCTTTAACACGTCTGTCAAGCTAATTTCAATATTCTCCGGTTCATCATGTGAGCCAGAATCGCTGTCGGTCGTAGAATTATCAGCTACGCTAGATACACTAGGTGCAACATCCTTTTCAAAATCTTTGACTTCTTGTGAAACAGCTGAAGCCAGATTTACAATTTTCTCATTTTCTCCTCTAACTCTAGAGGAGACATCTTTTCTAGGATCATTTTTCATGTTAGCTTCTTTCTTTTCTTTTACATCTTTTTTTAACCAATTTCTTTTGGTTTTTCTTGCGTTTTTCCTGCTGAAATTTTTTTGTGGGAAGCTATTTCTTCCTTACTCAAACACACAGCCAATTCGTCCATATTCAACATTCCAATTCTGCTGACTGAGCAGACGTATTTACTACCTTCGCCCATTCGCAATACTTTCATAAGCTTGTACCTTGCCTCGCTGACTCGAGGCATAACATAACCATTTAGCCGACACTTCCAAAAATCTTCGTCCTGCAATTCAAGACGTGTATCAGGAAAAATAAATTTTTCTCCCTTGCCCTGAATAAATACAACTCTGTTTACATCTTTACACATATCATCAAATGTTTCATTGACGTTCTCTATTTTCGCGATTGAACGCTCAAATTTCCCGGTATTGTAAACCGTAACTAATATAGCACGGTCTTTTCGATTCACATCGAAGACCATGACTTTTGATACGTAAATTTTCTCGACTTTGCCTTGTTCCATGTTTTAGAATCCTAAATTTTGAAACCAACGAATACTTTCTTTTCCTATTTGAGAAAGAGGATTTTATTTTCTGACCTATGACCTGCCCCTTACAATCATTTAAGACACAAACGTTTCATTCAAAGCTTAACAAAGGAGAGTCACTATATTGGGTTGCTGCTTTTCATAAATATTTCAAATAAATTTTAACATTTGTTGTTCTTTTACAAAAAAATGGCAAGTTTTTTTTCGTTTTCAGAGGTCCACTTACAGATTTTAAAGCATATGCTTTGTTGCATAAGATAAACTTAAAGATTATTTAAGATCGTTTTTCTTTGTTTTATTTATTTATTTTTTTAAATTTTATGTTTCATTTTTCTTAAAGTATTTTAATTTTATTTTTCTAATTTTTTTGTTACAGTGTCTGTTTGTTTATGAAGTGACAAACTTAAGCTTTTTAGTGAAAATCTATAAATTTCAAATTTTTTCCAGCCAATGGCTATAAAATTAAAAACAATTGTTTCAATTCATTAATATTAATTTTGAATAAAATAAAAAGAAGTTGATGGCTTGCACTTGTTTAAAGTATTAATGTAATGCTACTTGATTAGTTATTAGAGATTTACATTGAATAAAAATACAAAAAGAATAAATTTTAGGTCTTTTTTATATATTGTTTGTTTTTCAGGTTAGAAAATGAACCGGAACTTCAAGAAAATAATGGATAAAGTAGAGTGAACTTTCAAGAGCTTTTGGAAACTAAAAAGAAAAGTTCAGAAAAATGCATAAAACCTTAATTTGAATAGTTAGTCGGTACTAATAAATAAAAATAAATAAATAGGGTGGCGCAACAGAGCGAGGAGCCTAGCGCATTTCTCACAACCATGCCTTGTGAGGAAATGGAGGGGACCTACAATTTTCTGCCGGTTCCGAACGGCTAAGCGAGAAAGCGCTTTTCATGGCAATGAATACTACCGGAGGACTTGCCAATTCCTCGCGAATACTAGTAGTCGGTACTAATGCTTGAAGATTATTTCATGCAAATGTTGGTCGTGCATGCGTCTCAAATGGTCCATCAGCTTAGGCCAACTTCGACATATGCTTTCTAACATTTCGGACGGTATCTCACGAATAAATGCTTCAATGTTGGCTTTCAGTGCAACAATCGAACATAACTTGTCGCTGTAGACATGAGTGTTTACATAAAGTTACATTCAGCTATAAAATCTATATTCTAATTACCACAGAAGATTAAAGCTCCCCTCCCCAGGACATCCATTCCAACCGAACAAAGGAAAAATCAACACAACAGCCATTTGCCAACCTCCTTCATTTCGTTAATAACTTCAAATTGTCCAGTTAGGCAAAGTAATTTTCAGTTTCCCCCCAACCAATAACCATTTCCCATGACAGAATTAGAAATATACACGCACAGCGTGCTGAGAATAGGTAAAGCGTCACAATCAACATAGCCCCACAAAAAGGCTAGCGGCGTTAGATCTCACTATTAATCGGGCGATTGGCCGGCCCCATACATGATATAAGCTGTTCACCAAACCTGCCTCTCGATTGGCCCATTCTTAAGCGTGCTCAGTAGCATCAAGGTCTTCCATTTTGGAAAAAGAAAAGTTTCCACGTAGTCGAGTAACAGAGACGCAATACACAACTGCGATATTTTCCTCCTGCAACACATTCACTATCCAAAGCATTAATCGGTCCCTATCGAGGTAACCGTCGGAGCGGAATTCTCTCCGATCGGAGACATTTTGCTTCGTGGTAGTTCTCCGATCAGATGATCGGACGTTCTCCAATTAGTTTTTGTTGCAGAGATTTTAGTTTTGGGAATGCAATGCATTGCCGCATTTGTGAAAAATTTCTTACGACGACAACTACTTCGAAGCAAAATTGAATCTCCGAAAAAAAAGCGTTGCGGAGAAAACTCCGCTCCGACGGTTACCTCGATAGGGCCGAATATCGGGTGTTTTCTTAGGGGTTGTTGTTGGAATAGGGATAAAACTGACATATTGTGGTTAAATCATCTCATTTATGTTCAGTTTGGTTTGCCATTTCATCACCAACATGTTGACAAAATAACGCAGGTCCTCTCCATTCCTCATAAGTTTTATTTATAAAAAACCTCACTCCGCCAAAGCCACACTTATTTTAGTATGTGTTTGGCTGTAAAAAGTACCTGCAGTTATGCAGCTTCGAAAATCGAGCATTTCTTAAATTATTTGCTCCTATCACAAGGCCCTCCGCGCGCCGCCGTAACAATTTCGGACTACGAACGCCAAAAGGAAGCATCACAGACGCCTTCGTAAGGAAAGTTTTGCTGTGAAATTTGTTGCCATTGGTGGAACTATAAACTAGTTTTAAATATCTGTTGCAAAACATTCATTAATAAGACGTTTTTAGTCCTTTCTTATTGACATTCGTAGTCCGAAATTGTGCCCGTATCGTAATGGTTAGCATGTCTGCTCATTACGCGGGAGCTTCGTGTATCGAATGCCTACAGAGACCAAAAATGTTCATCCACATATATCGCCTTTCGTGAAGAATTGGCAGGTCCTCCAATAAAAATTATGCTTATTTTGACATTCTATTTGATAGAAAAGTTAGTCGAATTCGAAAGAAGTGCATTTTAAAACTCGAACGATTCATTCGACTCTCAAAATGCACTGCTTTCGAATTCGACTAACTTTGTATTGAATAGAATGTCAAAATAAGCATGAATATCATTCCCATGAAAAGCACTTTCTCGATTAGCCGCTCGAAACCGTCAAAAAAATTTTAGGTCCACTCCAATTCTTCACAGAGCATTGTTGTGAGAAAGAGCTAGGCCCCGCAGCTCCTCGGTCTGTAGACCGGAATTGTTACGAAGGGCCTTGTGATATGGCTGGTCAATTATGAAGGAAAAAGAACGAATTCAATCTCTCGAAATTTAATGTATTTCAAGAGCATTTTTGCTTTTCATTGCTTGCTTGTAAATCTCGACAGTTGGTCACACTTGTACGACTTTTTGCACATCTGCACTTGCAAAATGTTTTTTCTACCAACTTTTATTTGATTACCTTGTACACATGAATACCTGCTGAAAGTAATCGACGCCCGGTAGTTTTGCAAGCGGGATGCTAATGTTTGTGTCATTGTGTCTGAAGATTTTATTTAAGTATTTAGTTATGTACGTCAAACCAAAGCGCCCACAACCACATAAGACCGCTGTCGTGTGTTCATTAAAATGAAACTATTTTTGGATTCCAGCAAGCGATCAGGCAAACTATGGCCTGCCTATGCACAGCCATTGAGTTAAAGTACCAGGCGCCGATAAATTTCAGTGGGTATACCTAACCAGTGCTTTTCACTTCACGTAAATAGAGTTTAGGTGTATGCATTTTAGCATGAACATAACCTCAAACTTAACTTGTGTGTGTCGTTTAAATCGAATTATGGATAAGAGTTAAGAGAATTCTTAAATACACATAAGTTTTCACTACTTGTTTGGTTTGAGTTGGTAGGAGGGAGGAGCTTATCCGTTGGTATGCATACTTTACTACTACTAATAGGACTCGCATAGAATTTAATGTGACCAGATGTCAAATTGTGGTACCCGTGGTGTAATGGATAGCATGTCCGCCTGTTAATCCAGAGGTTCGAGTTCGAATCCCAACAGAGGCAAAAATGTTTTTTCCACGGGTATCGCCTTTCGCGAGGAATTGGCAAGTCCTTCGTTAGTATTCATTGCCATAAAAAGCGCTTTCTCGATTAGCCGTTCGGAACCGGCAGAAAATTGTAGGTCCCCTCCATTTCCACACAAGGCATGGTTGTGAGAAATGCGCTAGGCCCAAGGGCTCCTCGCTCTGTTGCGCCACCCTATTTATTTTATTTAGATGTCAAATTTTAAGTTTCCTGAATTTATTTTTAATAAGAAAAAACAAATGACAGTTTTGCTTTTTATAAGAAAAAAAATCTAAACTTATGCGTATACTCAAAGTAAAAGATTAGTCATTTGAATAGTCAGTGTCTTAGTTTGTTTAACATGGGAGTACAAGGCTGGGTTGTGCGCGGTTTCCCATACAATGTAATTATGCTTAACTACATATCTTTCGCAACCAGTTTTGATAGTCGAAATTTAATTTTCAAAAAATTTCTGAGAACATAGAGCGTGAGAGAATGAAATATTTTTGTTTTACAGTTCCTCCAAATTTTTAGTTTTATAGCTAAACGGACAAAAACCAGAACGAACTAAACAAGTCGAAGGTGTAATGATTAGCTGGTCTGCCTGTTACGTAAGAATTCAATGCTTTTATTCTGCCCTAGCGAAGTATCCGTTCGGAGAGGAAAATTCTCCGATTAGTACGATTCGGAGGTTTTTGCTTTAAAGTATTCTTCCGAACAGCTTTTTGGAATTTTTCTCCAATATTATTTCAACACAAAAGGCGAACTGCGTTGAAGTGCGATCAATTGCTTTATTTATGAAATTTCTGACAGCTTATTGCAATAGTTTTTCCGATTTCGTCCGACGTTGCGGACAATTTTCGGCTACGAACGGATACCTCGCTAGGGCCGATTTTAGAGACATCATAATTTTTCCTACGCACGAGAAATTGCCTAATCCATGAAAAACGTTTTTCCACACAGTCGTCGCTCTACTCTACTCTACTTCATATAAAAGAAATTTCTCAAAGGTTTGACTCTAAAAAAATTTTTTTCAGGTTTGCAAAATTAAGAAAGCTGGTCACACCTATCTCACTTGCTAATGTATCAATTGCTAAAGAAAAAATGTGCTTGTGTACGATTCAAATCAATGGTATTGGCCGATGTCGGTGTGCTCACATTCATCACACACACGCCTGAGCCAAACAAAAATCAGAACTACTGCTGCCTGCTTATTTGCTGATACCTATTGGCAACATATGAGCGCCTGGTACTTCAGTTGAAATTTTGTATGAAAAACAAAGAATTTTGTGAACTGGCGAAATGGTCTAGAGCACGCGACGCGGTTCATTTCATGAGTTCTCAATTAGTTACAGAATTCAGAATAAAATGTGAACAGGATCGATGTTTACCTATGTAGAGCCTAAAGCCCTAATCTGTACCTTTTTCGAAGCGGAAGAAAAGTAAGTATTTAGAATTCAGAAAACTGGTGTAGGTGTGTATACTTTTGTTCCATGGCTTTGTTAGTAAGAGCAAACATTCCCATTAATTATGGAACATGTTCAATTGAATGCCTAAACTAGCTTCGCAGTAGCACGAAGACTTTCTGGATGGTTCGATAAGGTATAAAGGACTTACAAGAAGGAAAGAAGGGAAGAACACCGAATTCTAAAAAAGAAAAAGAATCAGCATAAGAAGCGGTCGTTTGAAGAAATTTAGAGGTGCCATAAAATATCGATACATACACCATCTTTCTATCGATTTCAAGGCAGCGTATGACAGTATTCTCAGAGACGAGCTGTACAGAGCCATGCCTAGTTTCGGGATCCCTACAAAACTCGTACGACGTCAAGCTCACTGAGACCTTTGATGTTGAAAAGGGCTTTCGACAAGGCGACAAACCGTCATGTGCTTTCTTCAACAACATCAGTGCGGAGTTAAAACGGAGAATAACTCTTGCCAACCGTTGCTTCTTATTGGGTTGAGAAGGCAATTGAGAAACAAACCCCTCTCCAGAAAAACCAAAATCGCCCTGTATAAGACCTTGATCATGACAGTCCTGCTTTACGGCGTGGAAGCATGGACCTCATGAGAAGCGGATGAGGAAACCCTTGGTCCTAAAAAAAATTCTGCGGGTGATTTTTGGTCCGGTATGGGAAGACAATGTGTGGAGAAGAAGATATAACAACGAGCTGTATGAGCTCTACCGCGACATGGGCATAGCTAGAAGAGTACGCATCGCAAGATTACGATGGGTGGGTTATGTTGAGCTGATGGATCCAAACACTCCGGCTCGAAGGGGTTTCGAGAGCACAATGCAGGGAAATCACCTACCCGTCGTAGGTGGCCCAATCAAGTGGAAGAAGACCTCATCCGACCTAGAGTTGCACAACTAGAGAAAGCTGCCCGAAATCGAAGTCTTTATAGAATGATGTTGGTTGAGGCCCAGGTTTACCCCGAACTGTAATCCCCACTTCCACTTAAGTAAGTAATGGTTTCGGGCTGGAAGCCTTAATGTCTATTGTTTTTTGGCATGACATCAGTGCTCTGCGCGGTAAGTGGTACATACCCAAAACAAAAAAATCATTGTGATAACAGTAGCTCCGATTGCAGCCAATTGACATAGCCAAGACGGCTGATAACACGATTTGGAAAACTTGGAGCCCGAAGATCTGTTGTAGAATGGTGACCAACCCTTGGTTCGTCTTAAACATACTAGCAAAAACCGCTCATTATCGTTACGTTGCAATTACGTTTTGTTATTTACGACTGCTTTTGATGATCGTTACGTTATCGTTCTGACATCTTCATGGATCCATTCTCGTAATTCATAATCGGTCTATGCCGTGGCTACCGTAGTTTTAGGTTTGGTTTTTTTCCTGGGGTCGTAATACGGGGGCCCTACATGGACGAGAAGTCGTCCAATTTCATGTCTTCGATTTCAATAAAATGAAAATAGCTTAACATTGCTCTGTGACGTTCACGAAAACCTTGGTCCCGGGCTCATTTCCCAAGAAAAATGGAATAACTTATTGGTTTTTCGAGCGGAGATTTGGTTTAGTTAACATAGCCGCCGCGCCGAGGCGAAAATGCGTTTTATCAGAAAAGATTGTTTATGGGATGGCTTAAAATACTTGTCTAATTCATACTACAAACCGAAAGCGAAGCTGACGGTTGCGCACCTTTAATTGATGAGCCTCGTACTTCGTTTTAATCCAAAATCTCTGCAGAATTTGACTTATGCCAGTGAGTGAATTGCTGAGCTTTTGAGACCTACATATGGCGAGTTGATTTTTCGTGGATTGAGTCTCACATTCTTGGTTACAGCAGCCACATTTTCGTTTATGAACGCTGTTCAATAGCATGCCAGTCTCAATAGCTTCTTGCACAAACTTGCGTACAGCCGCATGGTAAGTGGTTCCAATCGGCCAACAATTCTTTTGAAAAAACTGAGCTGCTTGTTTGAAACGCGATGCAAAAAAAAAAGGAACCCAAAACAATAATGGTCACGACATAGATTGATCATCCATGAAAATGTCGCACCGATAGCAAAACGACTGCCAAAAGATGTCGCAAATGACAGCGAGTATCGTGAAACGTAGTTCGCAAGTAACGACTACGAGGGATTTCAGCTAGTATCGCTATTTGTAAAACGGGCCTGGGACTCACTCAATATTTCTAAATTGTTTTGTCGCCTTACTCTTCGGCAGAGGTATGACATGTCAAGTTTCAAGCGGCAAACAGCTCTCAATATAACCAATAACTTTTACTATCAATCACCTTCTGTCATTAAGATTTTTCGTTGAAGCCTTGGTGGCGCCCTGGGGTTGCCACAAAGCGTTTTTTGAGAAACCTAAAGTCGCCCTGAATGTGAAATTGAGTTTTTTTTGAGGGGTTGACCTGAGTTTTCCCTCAACCCGCCCTAGGTTTCTCCTGTGCCGAGTTGAGGGCTGTCAAATGGCATGTATTTTTATTAAAATGACAGGGATGTGTGGTGATTTTGTGGCGTAGCGTGTTTTGAGAACTGGAAAACCCAAGTTTTTTTGACACAACTCATAGGGTTGCCAAGAAAACCTGGGTCAACCCTGGGTAAAGTTCAACGAATGAACCTATTCGGCCCTAGCGAGGTATCCGTTCGGAGCGGAAAATTGTCCGCAACGTCGGACGAAATCGGAAAAACTATTGCAATAAGCTGTCAAGAAATTTCAAAAATAAAGCAATTGATCGCACTTCAACGCAGTTCGCCTTGTGTGTTGAAATAATATTGGAGAAAAATTCCAAAAAGCTGTTCGGAAGAATACTTTAAAGCAAAAACCTCCGAATCGTACGAATCGGAGAATTTTCCTCTCCGAACGGATACCTCGCTAGGGCAGATTATCTTCAATAGAAAACTTCAAATGTGGACAACTCTGATTGATGATTGATTGATTTTTTTTTCTTAGTTAAAAAGAAACCCTATTTCAATTTTATCTTTTTTTATAAAGAATTTTCGACAAGAGGATTCTTAAGCAGATAATTGCGTTTATTAAAAACAACGACCTTTTGAGATCTATTTAATCCGATTTTCGTGTAAAGATAAGCTGTAGGACTTGAACTATTACTTTTTTAAACGAAAATTGCAAAGGGTTGGATACCAGCTGACCTTACTTTCTGGGACTTTGTTGGACTCTCAAAGGCATTTGACACCGCAGACCATTTTGTTCTTTGTGAGAAACACTTTCATAGTATTCCATATCTCCTTTGCCAATCAAATTATTGCATTCGTATTTAACTTCAGCTATGTACAACTAAGTAACAAGGTGGGTTTTTGGGCACAAGCTTGGGAGGACCGGGGCCTAGTACATGTCGCTCAACAAGATATGGAATGGAAGGGACCTACAATTTTTGGCCGATTCCATCCAAAATTCATGGCATGAAATTACTATTGAATAAATAGCAAAAAATGATAGCCATAGAAAAATGGAAATTTTTCCTTGAAGAATTATCCTTAGAAGATGAGAATCTCGAATATCCCACGTACAGGCAGGACACGGTAACCATTACGCCATAAAGCTAACTTCACCCAAATCAGTGAATATCTAAACAATCTTTTCTTTAATTACGAAGATCTTACAGCAAAAGATGCAACTACTAAATTTTAATGACGAACTATTTTAGTTTATATCTCTTTATACCCGGGTACCAGTAGGGTGATGGTTAGCATGTCTGCTTGTTAACCCAGTGGTTCCTTGTTCGAATGCCAATAGAGGCAAAAATGTTTTTCCATGGGTATCGCCTTTCGCAAGGAATTGGCAAGTCATCCGTTAGTAAATCCATTGCCATAAAAAGCGCTTTCTCGATTAGCCGTTCGGAACCGGCAGAAAATTGTAGGTCCCCTCCATTTCCACACAAGGCATGGTTGTGAGAAATGCGCTAGGCCCAAGGGCTCCTCGCTCTGTTGCGCCACCCTATTTATTTATTTTATATCTCTTTAATAATGAAACATCATCTGGGCCACTCTCTATTGCCAACTTTTTCGCTTTCTTTTTCAATCAATCTTTTGTCAATGACGATACTTATTTTAAGTATTTGCCAAAATTCTCGGTTGGTTCATTTCTTCCCCGCGCTATCGAAGCGTTTCTTATTGAGCTAAATAAACTTAATGATGACTTCATACCTGGTCCTGATCATATCTCTGCCATACTCCTAAAGAAATGTTCGCCTTCGCTTTATCTACCCCTTTCAAAAATCTTCACCTTATTTATACCTTTCCCAAAGAGTGTTTCCTTAAATATTTTTTTTTAATAAAAGGCCAAAAATGCAATGTTCGAAATTACCGCCCGATAGCAAAACTTTTGTAAATACCCAAAATCTTCGAAAGTATTTTGTGTGAAATTTTGAGTTGTCATTGCAAATCTATCATTTATCCACTCGAAAACATGGCTTTTTCAAAGTCAGATCAGCAACCACTAATTCTGTTGAATTCGTCTCATTCACCCTTTCTGCATTGGAAAAAGGAAAAGTAGTCGATATTATTTCAACAGATTTTAATAAAGCCTTTGATAAAATATACCATAGACTAATTCTTCTTAAACTATCCACCGTCGGCTTCGAACCCATTTTATTCATTTGAATTTCTTCTTATTTGGAAAACCGTTAGTATGGTGTTAGCTTTAGATCTTCCCTATCAAGTCCTTTTTTAGGTACCTCCGGTATTCATTTAGGTCCTCAAGGTAGCCAAGGTAGTCATTTAGGTCCTCTTCTTTTCATTCTTACTATTAACGATCTCGAATTGATTATTCACTATTCCCTTATTTCACTTTACGCAGATGATACGAAGTTTTACAAGATCATTTCTTCACCTACTGATTCTATTCATTTTTAACAGGATCTCGACAACTTTTCTATCTGGTGCTCTAAAAACTGCTTGGAATTAAACATTTCCAAGTGTCAATCTATTACCTTCTCTCGTAACGGCATCAAATCTCCTCGCCGTTGCTATCTTCTCCACAACCAAACCATTTCACCAGTTGAGAAGATTCGTGGTCTTGGAATCATTTGCAACCAAAGATTCAATTTCATCTCACATATTGATGATGTTATACTAAAAGCCAATGCACCACTTGGTTTCATCAAGCGCTGGTCAAAAAAATTCTCCGACCCTTACGTAACCCGGTCTCTGTAAATTACCTTTGTTCGCCCTCTCTTTGAATACGCCTGTTAAGTCTGGTCCCCTTTCCAA
Organism: Melanostoma scalare; assembly: GCA_949752695.1. Classification (NCBI taxonomy): domain Eukaryota; kingdom Metazoa; phylum Arthropoda; class Insecta; order Diptera; family Syrphidae; genus Melanostoma; species Melanostoma scalare. Next base: position 161,938,603 of record OX456986.1, read on the forward strand.
CAAGTACACATTTCTAGAATTGAAAATATTCAGCACCGTTTTCTTCGAATTGCTCTGAGAGGTCTTCCTTGGAATAATGATTCTCCCTCCTTACCAAGATCGTATCAAGTTTTTCAGCATGAATACTTTGAAAGATCGTAGAGAAATATTCTCTTCATTTACCGTGTCTTTTCTGGAATTGTTGACTGCACAACCCTTTACAACTCTATCTTCTTTAGCACTTACCTTGGCAACATACGGAATCCTCGCTTCTTTTACCTACCCCCTCATCGAACGTCATATGGCTCAAATGAACCTATCTCCCGAAAGCTGAATAATGTTGATTCGAGCTTAAACTGTTTTGACTTCAAACTTAGCACCCTTTACCTGAAACTCCATCTTCTAAATCACCCTCCGCATTAACGTCAGCTATTAGTTTCTTAGTATGTAAGTTTTAGATTAAGAGTTACCCTGTATTAAGCCGAATAAATGGGGGTTTTGCCCCCACCAAAATTACAAATTACTTGTTTACCTTTGCAATCCTGGAAAAAAGTAGTTAAAAGAAAAAAAAAGCTGACAACACATTTGAGTAACAATTATAAAAATATTTATTATTCTTCGGTATTCCAACGATCGCCTAATATAAGTAAAATATTTTATAAAATTAAATATAAATTTATTTTAATGTTTTTTATTTTCAAAGAGAGAAAACACAAGTTAAACCAAAAATACAATTACTGTCTTCATGAAAGTTTGCTAAAATTTAATTTCTTTTTTTTTATTATGTTATATAAAAACTTTCGGTGGGATGATGAAAAACATAATGCATATGAATATATTTTTTTAAATATAGTTTTGACAGATATTAAATAATAAAAAAAAGCTAAATAAATTGAAAATAGAAAGATTAAAAACAAGTGGACTTAACTTTAAAAAATTAATGCTTGCCGAAGATTTTATTTATATTCATAGTTTCATGTTTAGAAACACGTAATAATAAAATTTATAATAATAATGAAATATACTTCTTTTTACCATTGAAATAAATACACATAATGATGGGAGTACATTTAATTTTCGATTAGAAACTTTGGATGAGGCTCAGATACGTTCATAGCATGGGTATGAAAGCTTCTGTTTTATAACAATAAAACCAATTGTTTTCGAAATAGTACTGTTGTTCAGAAAAGGAACATTGATTGTGTTGTTATTTCCGTACAGAGATTATCTAAATTCTAAAAGGATGTTTCAGGACTCATAGAAGAGCGCTACCAGCGTTTACGGGAAACGAATTTTGATTTTGACTATTGCTAGTTTTTGATACGACATATTCCAAAGTCTACACATGATAGAAAAACTTTCAAATGGATTTTCTTAGAACTCAATAAATAAATTCTATTTAGTAAAAAATTTGTCAAATAAATAAATGTTTTTTTCTTTAATTTACTTGCAGCTATGTTCAGAAAATAGGAGTGACCTTGAATTGTCATTGTTTTCTCTTATTTTGGCCAAAAGAAACAATCAATCAGCGGCGGGACAGAAAATAGTGGACGGGATTGCGCCCTTTTGGGGGAATGGTGAATAGTTTCACTTCGATCAGCAGACGAGGCAGTTACCAAAATTATAACAAAGTACATATAAGTAATAAAAGAATGAAATGTGTACTAGCTGAAAGAAATAAGTTTTGTATTATTAAAAAACCCGTCCGATATCCAACACTTTTATTGTTATGTAAATCTAATTGATTTTATGTGAAAACTTTATTTAAATTAAAGAAGCAATTTACTTATTCTTGCGTGTGGTTCGATCTAATTCAAAAGCGCAACTAACTCATTAATTCAAATGTTATGTTGAAAGAGGAGACAGCAATTAATATATCTAGTATACTTTATTTGAGTTAACAATGGATTTTGTAGAGGATGAGACAGCAGAACTTGGTATGTTACTAGATCGACTGCAGATCAGCGGACAACTGAAGGAGATGTCGGATGCAGCACTGATAGAGAGTGGGTTAGAGACAGGGTCTACAGGAGGAGGAGAGGTTCAAGCGGCAGAGTCTGGCTCGACTGTTTATTTGTCGGTAGAAGGATCGCAACATAGTCACTCAGACAATGATGAACATGAGGATGAAGCCCACTTAACTGAGGCAGAGGGTCTTCAATACACTGCGAATCCCTCGGAATTCATCCCTGATGGTTCTGAGATCTCATCTGGTGTAGAGGATCCATTTGGATTTGCAGTGACTGTTTCAAAAAGAAAACTACCCCGTTTTTAGAGAACAGATTTTGAAAATGTTCCCTTTATCCCCTGATGAGGATTATGATCCCGACAAATACTTAGTATTTACGATTTGCGTTGCACAACGCTCTATAGCAGAATTGAAACTCTTGCCAGAAGGCTACAGGGGATCGCGTAGTTACGACCCAGCATGCCACCCAGGCAGCACCCCAAACATTTAAGATAATGTGAGATACTTTATCTCACATTTATCTCACATAGTGTGCCACCCAGGCAGCATCCTAAATTCAAACCAATCGATGTGGAATATTTGATCTCACATCACCCACACTGTATTTCGTTTGTTTTCAAGAGATAAACTGACTGCATCGTATTTTGTAATGTCATCAGTTTATCTTTCCTTAGAATTAAGAGACACAGATGTAAAAATTTAGTCTTAAGTTTGCACTCATGAAATAAAGTCATCTCACAATTCGTGGTCGAGTTTTTTTAAAAACCTTGAAGTGGAGTATCGGAACGTAACTGGCGCAGTCGGTCGTGGTCGAAAACCTACGGAATGAAAAGAGAAAATCTAGTTCCACCAAATTTCACAAAAAAAGAAAAATATTTTCACAAGAACTCCGTACTCCACACGTAATTAAACGAGAAAAAAAAAGTGCAAGTGACTCTGAAAAAAAAGTGAAATAAAAAAAGTAGTCTCAGTAGCAAAACCAAATATAAAAATATTAAAAAAAAAAAAAAAAATAATATTAAAAAAAAAAAAAAAAATAATATTATAATAAAATAAATATTATAAATAAATAAAATAAAATAAAATATATATTAATAAATAAAATAAAATATTTTCACAAGAACTCCATACTCCAGACGTAATTAAACAAACCAAAAACTTCAAGAGAAGACATCACCAAAATGACGGAGTTAAAACTGGACCCACTGGCATTGGTAAAAGACATACCAACGTTTAGAGGTAATGTAAATGATTTAGGCTTATTTATCGAAAACGTAGAACTAGTCGTAAATTTAGCATTAAGTTATAATGAAGAAGCTAGAAAAATGATATCCATGAAGATCAGAGAAAAAATTCAAGGAAAGGGCAGGAGTATCGTGCAGAGAAATACTAACTTAGATAGCTGGGAACAGTTAAAAAATGTCCTTTTAGATAATTTCGGAATTAGAGATTCGTTTGATGAGCTTATGCAGAAAGCTCAAAATATCAAAAAAGAAGACATAAGGCAGGCGATAGAAGAACTCGAAAATATCTTAGACAGATTAAATGTTAAATTTTCACTAACATCCCCTAAACCAATAGGGAATAGTCCGGAATATAACGAAACCTATATTATTAAAAGGTTGCAAAATATATTACCAGCTCATTCGGTGATTGCAATCAAAGACGTTAAAACGCTTCGGGAAGCATACAATATTCTACACGAATACGGTCAATTAGATCGAAATAGGCATTTTGATAGAAATAACAAAAATTATGTCATACCACAAAATCCTTTTAACAGAAACGAGAATTTTTTACAAAGAAATAGGTTTCAAAACGAAAATCCTTCAGGACAACAAAGAAATAGGTTTCAAAACGAAAATCCTTCAGGACAACAAAGAAATAGATTCTTGAATGACGGTTATTCAGGGCAACAAAGGAATAGATACCAAAATAATAACAATTTTATAGGGCAAAATTCTCAATTTCACAATAGAAATTTTAGGAATAACTTTAACAACGAACCGATGGAAGTCGACATGATCCATTCGGAAAATTTTCGTCTACGACCTCGGGTTGCAGACTACACATAGTAAACCTTACTATTAATGCAACTTCAGTTAGATGTCTAATCGACTCTGGAGCTGCCACAACATTGGGTGATTATAGAGTGTTCGGTCACCTAAAAACAATTCAAAAATTAAAAAAACCTATCAAGTTAAACACCTTAACGGGATCTACTGTAATTAATACAGAGGTAATTGTAATGCTACCAGAAGAGTTCAAACACCCCAATAAAACAATGTCAGTAAAAATATCTGATTTTGGGGAGAAACCTTTTGACTGCATTATAGGAAACAATATTTTAACGCCTATGAAAGCAATTATTAACTATGAAGAGGAAAGTATTACAATAAATGAAAACGTAATACTATCTGAATCCCAGTTTACCGGGATAGATTCAAAATATTTGGATGAAATCAACGAGGTTGATTTTACTCCAATAAGTGATTTAGATCAAATTTTTGAAAAAATAAAAAGCCAAGATCTAAATAAAGAAGAGAAAAGTGAATTAAAAAAAATCATAAAATAAAATAAAGATCTGTTTTACAAAGAGGGTGATAATTTGACCCATATGCAAGATGTAAGACACAACATAGACACAAAGGATGAAATTCCTGTCTATTCAAAAATATATCGTTTTCCACAGGTTCATAAAACCGAAGTGGATAAACAAATTAAAGAAATGTTACAACAAAATATAATAAAGCCAAGTAAAAGTCCTTATAATTCTTCCATTTGGGTTATTCCAAAAAAGACCGACGGGTCTGGAAAAAAACAGTGGAGGATCGTTATAGACTATATGAAACTTAATGAAAAGTCTATCGCAGACAAGTTTCCGATGCCTAACATCGAGGACATCTTCGATAAATTGGGAAAAGCCCAATATTTTAGTACAATTGATTTGGCAAAAGGATTTCACCAAATCCTTGTCGACGAAAAATCTAGGCACAAAACGGCTTTTAGCACGCCTGTAGCTGCTAGCTATAGCTATACAAAACTTATTAGCAATGTAATTAATTTATTGTTAATAAACTTATAATACTAATGAAAAGTGTAACCGAGGTTTTCTTTATTTGCGTGCCGAGATTTTCTTTTGTACAGCAAGTTGCCAGGCGCAACACCGTAACATTGGTGGCAGCGGTGAAGTACAGTTTGTACAAAATATAAAATAAAAGATAATTTCATTCGTATTCAACTAGCACCATAAACAGGAACCCAAACCGAACCACCCATAAACATCAACTTAAGCCGAACCGCCATATGCCAGCAAACAACATCCTTATCTCAATTCGCAACACGGTCACAACACCAACCCAAACATCATTGCTATCTCACAAGAAATATGCTGTTGAACGAGTTCGAAACGCTTCCGTACGAGAACGAGATCGAAGCTATTGAATTTCGAAAACCCTCTGTCTATGCCAATAGTTCCATGCTCTGTTTATACAGAAGCCTTTTAAGAATTACAAGAAAATGCATGAATATTGCAAAAATCACTCCATTAATCAATGGCACTTGGGGGGCAGCCAAAGAAGCGAAAAGTTTCATGGAAGGTACTCCTGTCAGCCTGTCTCTACAAACAGGACACAATAAAACGGTGGAAAAGAATAGAAAAATCATTTCTTCAATCATTTCAACTGTAATATTTTGTGGTACCCACGATATGCCTTTAAGAGGAAAAGACCAAAATGAAGGTGATTTGTGTGATATTTCTATTGTCGTATATAAATAAACTCTTTATTTTATATAAGTCATGTAATTTTGTTCATTTTCAGGCGTATTCCAAGATTTGCTCAAACTTCAAGTTAAAGCTGGGGATCAAAGTCTCAAGCAACATTTCGATGAAGGAAGGAAGAATGCTTATTACACCTCTCCGCAAATTCAGAACGGAATCATTGATTTGTGTGGGCAAGTCATCAAGGATGAAATCATAAATGATGCGAAACACGCAGCTGCATACAGTGTTATGGGAGATGAAAGTCGTGACATATCCGGAAAAGAACAACTTTCAATCGGTATTCGATTCTACGACCAAAAGAAACAAGTCGTCCGTGAAGAGTTTGCAGGTTTCGTGGAGTTGCATGCTATGGATGCCAAAACAATCGCAGCTGAAATAGAAAAATTCATTTTTGAAGCGGGACTAGACCCTCACAAATTCTACGGACAAGGTTATGATGGTTGTTCGACCATGTCAGGAAAAGATATCGGTGTGCAGGCAATTTTGAGAATAAAATTTCCTAATACTTTGTATTTTCACTGTGCAAGTCACAAGTTGAATTTGGTTGTGAATGATTTGAATGATGTTCCGGAAATTCGCAATACTACAGCAACTATAAAGGATGTCATCAATTTTTATCGTGATTCTACTACCCGGAGAAAATACGTTCCCAATATTCCTGCTTTTTGCGAAACTCGATGGTCAGAGAAATATAAAAGCATCGCAATATTCAAAGTGAATTTCGTCCACATTGTCAATGGATTAGAAAAATTGTCTATCGAAGGAAACTCTTCAACGAGGAAAAGTGCTTTTCAGCTTCACGCTGCCGTCACGCGGACGACCTTCATTGTGTGTCTTTCTTTGATATCGAAGTATTCTGCTTACCTTCAGCCAGTTGTAAACATTTTACAATCAAAGAAGCTCGACTTGCTTGCTTGCAAAGAACAAATCCATAGAATTACGAAAGATCATCGAACGAATGCTGATTCAGGCATCGAAGAACTGTTGTCGGATTCTAAGGCAATTGCAGAGGAACTTGGATTAACACTTCAGAAACCCAGAACTATCAACCGTCAACAAAACCGCTCAAATCATCCTTCATCGAATGACGTTCAATTTTGGAAGATATCAATTCTAATTCCGTACTTGGATTCCCTAATTAATGCATTAGAAAGAAGGTTTCCAGAAGACAACATGTTAGAAATGAACATTCAAGAGTTCAAGAGCAAAACAAAGGACTTCACTAAATTCTACAATCTTCAAGGTTTCGATGGAGAGGCTGAATTGTGGTACGATTTCTGGAAAAAACAAAAATTGAGCTCTCACGATCTGCAACAAATAGAATTATGTGATGAAGGAGGCGGAAATGTTTTATCCAACAACGATGCAAGCCCTTCATATCGCTCTAGCCTTGCCTTGTACAACAAGTTCTATTGAAAGAACTTTTAGTACTTTGAGAAGGGTGAAGACTTGGCTCCGTTCGACTATGGGGGAAAATCATTTGAATGGTAAGAAAAGGACTCTAAAATGAATTGATCATTTATTTATTGTATCAATTAATAAAATACGTTAACTTGCAGGATTATGTATGTTGAGTGTCCACAGGAAAATGGTTCAAGAAAATGAAAAAAATTACGTGGAAAAAGTTTTGGGAAGATTCGCTGAAGATCCACGCCGTTTAGCACTTACATAGATGCATAATGTAAAAAGATTCTTATATGTTTCAATAAAAAAGTGGAATATTCATTCACATAATTAAAAAAAAATTTTTGCCCCCCCTGGTGAAAAATTCTGGCTACGCCCGTAGCGAAAACAAATGTCCTCGCAATAATGAGAACGGTTTCTGGCTCAAATAATAGTATTGAGTCTTTTGATTTCACAAACATCAGTGAAACAGAAGAAGAACAAAGGTATGGTGGAAAAATCAATCAGTATTTGTAAGGAAAAATATACAATGCTGAAATATATGGAAATGGGTCTAATTCTCAATCAGAATGCAGATATAATCCATAAAACATGCAGCAGTCATACAGCAAATTTATTACCCAAGGACATAACAAACGTATTATGTTACACAGTGACATCCGTTTCCTTACATCTGTCATAGATTATATTTTTGATAAGAGCAGATAATGCTCGAACTAGAGGAATTTTCTGTGTTTCTACCTAAACGCCCCCATTCCTACTGATAACAGCAGTGGTTAGAAAGAATGAAACCAGCTTGTCTAAAAATATACAAGCGGAAGATGGAGATGAAATTTTTGATTTGTTTCCAAATAGAAGTTTTTCAACAATAGAAATGAAAAGAAAGATTTTTCGAATTGAAGAATATGATGAGGCTTCTCTTAGAAGGCTTGCGAAGAAGTCTATAATAACTGGATTGGGGGTTCTGAGTTCTGAATCTTTAAATTCATGGTATAATTCCGAGATTCTTGAGTCTTTTGTGGATTTTTATCACAAGGTCACTCAAGTAGTCGTCTGGATTAGTTTTTTATGTACCATATTTTTAATTAAGACTTTGCTTAAAAGAGTTTGAAGATTTTTGTTTCTTTGTAGAAATTAGTAGGATATGATTGTTCGGATAAGACTGCAAATATCACCACATTGTCCTTAACAGATATCAAGCCTTGTATTATCCCCGATTTCACGATAATCCCCCCAACTATCCAATTAATCCAAGTACAAGATTATTCGTCGGTCAATGTAATAAGTTGCTTAATAGAATTGACTCATACTGTCACAATGTGCACGTTCTGGGGATCAAAACCGCAAGATGCATCCCTCTATAGTGAGATTCTCGAGTTATCCTCCGACGAATGCTTATCCATCGTTAATACAGGCAAATTCAGCCCATACGTAGGTTTATATATAGAAGGAATCACTCACAATCGTCTGATCAATAAGAGTTTTACCACTTTCGGCTCAAATAATGATGGATTTTGCACATCGGGAGGTACCTTGGTAACTAAAGATCGCAAATATGATTCAGCGGTACGAACAACGGAAATAAAAATGTTAATCGGAAAATACCTTGGACTTGTCGACATTGATAAATCAGACTTAAAATTGTCAGATGGACAAATCTGCAATTTCCTGATGAAAAAATGTTTTTCGCCGACTACAGGATGGCATTACTGGGCGACTTTACTCGAAGGAACCATGTGCGAGGACGAGAAGCCTTTCAGTCTCCTGTATGAAGGACCTGCTTCGAAAATATTCGATAATAGAGGAACTACGGAGGTAATGACATATTTATTCTCAAAGCAAGGGTCCGAGTTTGCTCTCACAATAAAGCAAAAAGAAACATTTTGTGACTATCTGACATTATATCAAACTGAACATCCAAAACTATTGATACTTGACAACAAAGCTTGGCAGAATATTAAATTGAAGCATGCTCCTGATGACTAACACCAACACAAAGCTTGTCTACATCATGAAACACACCAAGGATCAAGTAGATAACTTGTATAAAACATTGGTTCAGGAAAGCGAAATGCGAAATAGATCAAACCGTTCTTAGGAGTCATTTGACACGTGCTTTCTTATCACCAGAGGATTTCGCATATGATTATTTCAAAGGACCAGGATATACAGCCTTAATTCGAGGTGAGTGGTGAGGTGGTTCATTTGATAGAATGTAAGGCTGTATCCGTCTCTGTCCAATTAATCAATGGGTCTTGTACACACGAGCTCCCGGTATCTTGTAGTTCAGTAATTAAATTCAACAAAGTGTTGGATAACTATTCTTGTTATTCAAAAGTCATAAAAGGATGTAGAATAATACACGAAATAGAACTTGATCATAAGTGGTATGGTACAAGACTACATTTTTGCTGGGGAGTAAACAAGACAAAAAATGAAGGTTTACATATTGGTAAAAATATTGACATATACTCCATGGAACAATCTTATAGTAGAAAGATAGAAAACTTCTACTATGATTTGTATCCTGGAGATGTTTTATTGCTGACAAAAGAAAAAGGTGAGTTTTTACCAATACCCACATTCGACTTTAATAACGATTTTAGTGTTCAATACAGGGTACATAATGATAGGGTATACGTAATGGACACGTCTCCGTGGTATTTACGTACTTTATTATTAAATTCTAAATTTTTAAAATTAAAGCTTGCAAATTCAAAAATATATTTTTCTAGTAATGACCATATACCAATAAAATTGTTTAGAAAACAATATTATAATAAAATAATTGAATCAATCACCAACCATGAAGATTTAAATTTGAATTGCACTCATATTTTCTTAATAAATGAAAGGATAACTTGTCTGGAAAACTATTTATATAATAATATACCTGAGTCTTTTATATCAAAAAATTATAACATATATTCAGATGGTATAGTTTTTAAAATTAATGATTTGGATAACGGTGCTTTTGGGATTTATGAAAGTATATTTTCATTTATTATTGACAAAATTTTAGGATTTTTTGTATATATTGGAGAATATATACTGAAGTTATATATAATATATGTGGAAGAAATGTTAAATAATTATAAAAAATATATCAATGGAGAGATAGTATTTTCTTACTTCCATAAATTGGATAGTATTTACATGGTTACCGAATATATAATTCTGTTACTATTAATATTAATTTTCTTTAAAAATTTAACTGTATTTCTTGTTTTTATTCCTCTATTAATTATATCAATTGGTTTGAAAAGAAATTATATGCACATGTCTCCTTTACGATTAATTGTAGAATTCATAAATTATTTTATTGATGATGAATTTATGCAATTTTGTCACAATAATATTTGCATTCCGTATTTTGAACACATTGATAATATTGATTAAATTTTATCTCAACAAGGTTAGGGAGAAACGGTATATAAGAAATGTATGAATTGGAGTTACTATTGACTTTCGATTTTAAAGAGGATTCTATTGATTTTGAACTTGAGAGAATTTTGGTTGAAAATATAATAAAAGATAGTAATAAAGTTTTTGACATTAGTGAAGATACTAATAATTCTTTGATTTTACTACATAAAGCTTTGATTGTAAAAGAAAATAAGAGAATGATTTTCCCCTTATTATACAAGGCTATGGAAGAATGTCAATGAATGATATTAAAAATTTCAAGAAATTTAAAAAGGTAGCTGGAATAGCAATTTTTTGTTATATTTTGAATAAATTTAAAAACGATATTAAATCTCAAGTTATAATATTTCTAATTTTTTACATAATATATATTGGAAACAATTGGACTAAAGGTTTGATTAATAATATAAACTATATATTTGATAATATGTATAATATACAAATTAAAGAATTTAATCATTCCTTTGTAACGTTCACAGATTTTGTTTTCTTAATTAATCAGCTTAAATTCCTCAGGTTCAATATCAAAGAAAATAGAGACACGATTAGAGAAGAATATCAAAATCTCTATACAAAATTAGTAGATGTCTCAACTAATTCAAGATTTGATAAGGTTTTGTTAGTCGATTTGGACAATCCTTATGTTTCTGGTATATTGTTGTCATTGATCGGTACTCTGGATATAGCTGACCGTTATATGGACAGTAATTCCGAATTCTTGAATTCTCAAATCGGAAGATTAAGTGATTCGACACGTAAATTTCAAGTAATAAAAAAGAGACTACAAGACATACTAAATATACCTTATAGTAGTCTAAAAAATTTTGGTATTTATAGTCGTGAAACATTCGAGGAGAGATTTTCGGTTGTCTGGATTTTCAAAAATTGTGAAGACGATCTCCAATTACCCGATCAAACTACAAGTAGATAAGATGTTTTTCAATTTACTTGTAACTCTATTTATTATAAATGGTAACGTATTTGAAGTGGATAAAAAATGTAAACCAAATGGTAGACCGTATCCCGCTGTAAAAGATACATGCGTTTATTGGTGTCCAGCAAAAGTTGGACTACCGATGAATGAAATGTTATTCAAAGGGAATGTATCGTACTCTATTCATGGATTTTTCCCGGGAATATTGTATGATGCTGTCTCAGGTATAAGTTTTGATAAATTTCTCGAAATGGATTTAAAATTTTCAAAGAATTTCTATGACTCACAAACTGGTAAGAAAGAAGTGGGTTGTGGTCAGTATCGGGAATATATCAAACATGGGGCACATAGTGGGTATAGTTTTGATATTTGGTATAAAAACATAAATGATTGTAACACACCAACGTATCCGCATATTTGTAGATACGATGATGGAAAAAATATAGTGTTGGCAATTTCCACTCAAAATATGGGTATGGTTGGGTGAAAAACTTGCCAAACCATTTATAATAAATTGTAAATTTGATTTCTAAAAATTTAAAATTTATTACTCATGCACACGGAAAGAGTATAAAAAGCCGTTCTTAAAAATATATCGAGTTTCTTATTAATTCTTCTCGATATATATAAGTTCTATGAATTAATCTTTATTATTGGTTTTAAATTTGTTTATCCTTAAAATTTAAATTTTCTTTTCCTTAATTACTATTCTTTATCTATTCTAAAATATCTTTCTTTTTAAAAACAAAATCTTACAACGGGGTCCAAAGATAAATCAAACCAAGGACACGTATTTTAGTTGATGTAGCAACCTCAGTCGGCTGTAATCCTATTGTTACTACACACTTAACTTGGCAGCACATCACTTGGCGATACTCAACTTGGCAGCACATCACAATGACATTTCACCAAACGGATATTAGAAAATCTTTCGCCATTTTTCTGAGATCGACAAGCACGAGGAGGAGAAGTCAAAAAATCACTTAGAAACAAAAAAGGGCTAACTACAAGTACGAAGAAACAAAAACCTATAATTAATTATAATTAACTTATATTAACACTAATGTATCCTTTTAGAAAATTAAAGCTTCCTTTCTAAAACCAAGAACAAACGTCTTGTAATGTTTGGATGCTCAAGATTTTGCCTTGCCCAATACCTATGCTCCCAGTGATGTACCACCTCGCAGGAGTCTGGTATGTATTCTTCATAGGACCACAACTCCGTCCTATATTGTGACGACAAACAACGTTAGCATACCCTCTGCAAATTTAGTCCTCAACATAATGCCACCTCCACCAGCAGCCGATACGTGCCAGCAGATACGCACCGAGTTAACGATATGCATAGCAGTCCAGATTCAATCACATTTTATTGTCATATAAAACCATCATAAGATTGAAAGTAAACATAAACATCCGTCAGACAAGATCGATATTGTCTCTCACGATCATTGTACATACATAGATATTAGATACATACCATACAAAATTGGAGACCTAGTATTAAGATCAATGTAAAGTCAATCCTAAGTTAGACACCGAACAAGAAAGATCTCATAGAGATCTCGGTTGATTTTTATTTCTGAATAAAGTATAAATTTGTTCTTTTTTAAAAAACTTAAAGATTCGTAATAGTTTTAATTGGCGCCCGAACAGTAGGGACACTTGTTTTCGCGGAAAGTGAAAATTCCATAAAGAGGAAAAGGTAATTATCTATCGCAAGCGAACCGGTTAAAAATAAAAAGTGCACAAGGCCACAAGCTTAAAGCAAACTGTGCCACTTTGAAGAAAAAATAGTGAGTTAACACCTCGCACCGACACGCGCGATCATAATGTGCAAACTATGCATACTACTTGTCAATAAATCGTTGTTAAATTAACTCGTTGTACTTTTAGTAAGTCGTAAGACTTTGGCCCAACGGCCAACCCCTAAGGGGTTGGTGTTCGCGTTTTTTTATCCAAACGGATTCGCGATCCGGTAACTGGCGCCCGAGCAGGGACTGGCAAACTGCATCCTTTTCGCCTAGGAATCAATGCCAAGCTTAGTACGCTTCCTCGAAGTGAACGCAACTATAACCATTGGAACATACACATGATCCAAAAAGTCTCCGTACAGAGACTATCGTTTGTGTATTTGCAAAAATAAAAGTAGTTATGTTTAACATAAAAACAAAATGGTAACACAGATGACAGCACATTGTCTCCCCTCGCTTGTTTTGCCAATTCCAAGAACTTTGGTGCTCGAAGGATACCGTTACGATCATTATTATGTGGCGGTTCCTTGAAATAGAGAAAAAAAAGTCTCCGTACAGATTTCATTCTCTTGTTGTAGTTGGCACTGTAAGGTGTGTTATAAGGAATTATTTTGTTTTTTGGTAAGTTTTAGTGTTCTCAATTATGTTTTAGCTAAATATTTTGTTTCGTCACAAGGAAATTAAAATGGAATCGAAAAATAAGCAAATTCTTTTGGCTAACAAGCAGATTATCATCGATCTGCGCAATGAGGGGAAATCTTATGCTGAAATTTCAAAAATAGTGAAAAGGCCACGTTCTTCCGTTCAGTACGTTGTGGAACAGTTTAAAAAAACAAAAACCATTTTAAACAAACCAAGATCTGGTCGTCCAAAAAAGATAGATCGTCGAACGGAGAAGAGATTGCTGAGGAGTGTTGCAGAGGATCCGAAGCAAAGTGCACCAGTTCTAGCTGGAAAACTAAAAATCAGTGACGGAGTTGATGTATCCCCCCAAACAATTCGCAATCTATTGAACAAGAATGGATTACATGGTCGAGTAAGTCGGAAGAAGCCATTCATAAGAAAAGTGAATCAGAAAGCTAGGCTGGACTACGCCATCAACCATTTGGGAAAAGAAACCTCGTTTTGGGATCAAGTCATATTTACCGACGAGAGTAAATTTAACATCTTTGGCTCAGATGGTCGTCGTATGGTGTGGAGGAAGCCCAACACTGCTCTAAATCCCAAAAACTTAACCCCTACTGTGAAGCACGGCGGTGGCAATGTTATGGTGTGGGGTTGTATGGCTTCTTCTGGTGTTGGAAACCTTGTTTTCATTGAAAATACGATGGATAAATATGGATATTTAAATATCCTTAAAGAAAATCTTCGTCCAAGCGCTGAAAAACTGGGTCTCGGCAACAATTTTATTTTCCAACAGGACAACGACCCTAAGCACACATCGATGCTGGTAAGAGAATGGCTGCTTTACAATGTCCGAACACAGGTTAAACATCCTGCTCAGTCGCCAGATCTCAACCCCATTGAGCATTTGTGGGATCATTTGGAAAAAAAAATTCGTCAGCACACAATTTCCAGCAAAAGTGGCCTCAAAGCCATCTTACTTGAGGAATGGAACAAGATTTCCCCCGATACTACTTCGAAACTGGTCCATTCCATGAAAAATAGGTTGCAAGAAGTGGTAAAAAACAGAGGAGGTCCTACAAGTTATTAAGCAACTTTATTTGTGGTTTGGGGATAAATATTTCCTTTTTTTAATAAAATAAGAAAAAGTTATTTAAAGTGTACGGAGACTTTTTAGTTCCTTATATTTATAACTGTGCTGTGAATTTGTTTTACTTTTAGTTTTTTATCCAATAAAGTGTTATTTTTTTGTTTAAAAATTGTAAGTTTTTATCATTTCTTTTAATCTTAGTGGTTTCCAAAAATTTTTGTTCCTTTAAATTAAACAATTTTAAAGTTTATCACAGAATAAACAAAAATTATACTGCTGTACGGAGACTTTTTGGATCATGTGTAGTTTGCTATTCTTTATAAAAGACATGTTCATATTGTGAGTGAAAAATAGAAAAAAACAAAAAATCACTGACTTCAAAAAATAAACCTAGAAATAAGGAAAAAGTCCTGTGAAAAAATCAAATCTGTGCAAAAGTAAAATTTAAAAAAAAGGGTGTGTGTGTGTGTCAAAGTGAATTAAAAGAAATAACCCCTGCGTGTAGATAAATCTTGGTGTGTGTCAAAGTGAATTAAAAGGTTATACATTATTAATAGATCCTGTGTCTGGATAAATTTTGGTAAGGTTTTTTTTTTTTAATACTTTAACTAGAAAAATAAAATGGATCAAATCTTCCAAAACATTGTTGAGCTAACTGGTGCAGTTAGCAACTTGATAGGCTAAATCAAAGGGCTTGATAAAAGGTTTCAAGTTGTAGAGGAAAGAACAATTGTGCGAGGTCCTTCGGTGGGTGCCTTAGGCACCAGTCCTAGGTTAGAACTCAGCCTTCCTCTGCTGCATTAATTAGTTATAACATATTTGACGGCGATTGGCTCGAGATGAAATCTTGTTTGTCACTGCATTATGCAGACAAACGAGATTTACGGACTCTCGAGCACCAATTGAACCAGCTGGCTCAAAAAGGAACCAAGCTGGACGAATTAGCTCTCATTGATGGGTAACAAAATAAAGACGGTATCATATAGCGAGGAAACAATCAGAGCGCTTATGGAAACATATAGAAATAGGGCTCTTGATGTTTTCGTAAGAGGCCTTAACGGCGACATCTCAAAGATGCTTATGATTCAAAGACCACGATCACTTCCGGATGCATATTTTTAATTCAGTAGACGCAGATTTAAGCACAGAACATCGAGCAGATTTCACAACAATAAAATCGAAACTTGAATTATTATTTGGTTCACTTCAAATTCCTCAGGAAATCCCAAAAGACTCAAGAAATTTCTAAATATAGACTTCGAAATTTTCTTTGATTCCGATTCCGATACAGAAATAAACAATATAAAGATAACTGTTCACACGACTCTAGTGTGTAAGAATCAGTGATTCCTGCAGTGTGGTCTCCATCAACAATAACTTTAGACCAGAAAGAAGCAAGTACCAGTAGTAATAATCTAATTTCAAGCAAAATGCCACAAACGGCTTTAGAATTTTTAAGTATTGCATCGAAAATCCTTCCGGATTTGTCTGGTAGTGCAGACGACCTGCAAAGCTTCTTAGCTGCGTTAGAGTTAATTAACAGCATAAACGAGGGCAATAACACCGTGGCTATTAATCTTATTAAAACTAAGCTAAAAAGAACCGCAATAAATCTAGTTTCTGGCACAATGAAAACAGTTGCTGAGGTAATCAGTCAATTAAAAGTTTCGGCAAAGTTTATGAACGTCCCCCAAAATTCCAAACCGGCAAATGCATACGCAAAAGAGGTTGAAGACCTCACAAAAAAACTTCGAAGTGCTTACATTTCCGACGGGCTAATGCCTCAATTAGCTGAAACATATTCCACCAAGGCCGCCATTAAAACCATGATCAAGAACTCCAACAATGATAAGGTTAAACTTATTATGGAGTCCGGTCAATTCAACAACATGAATGAAGCAATGGCGAAATTCGTAAACTATTGCACTGAAGCTTATGGCCAGCCAAATGCAATATTGCACGTCAAAAACAATCGAGATAGAAAAAACTATTATAACAATAATAATAGTCAAAATAATTACTTCCGTGGAAGCGTACGAGGTCACGGAATGAGACGCGGAAACTATAATAACCGTTATAATAGCAATATTTATAACCGAAGTTATCACGGTCGAACATTGACCACAACCAGGGAAAGTGCTATCGCAGCACACGCGCTTCCTTCGCATAACTGGAAACCTGATGCCGGTCAATGTATAGGCTGCATGGGAATCTGCTTCAGTCGCATTACTGGAAACCTGATGCAGGTCAATGTATTGGCTGCATGGGAATCTACATCAGCATTATTGATAATCGTTAGGAACTTGAACTATATTGTAGAAAAGCTTAAGGCACTTGTTGTTTGACTACTAAACTGAACGGTTGAAACTAAGAATAAACTTACTTGAATTATAACGTTTTAATTGTGTGTTTTATTAGAGCCAGTGGTCGGCTCTTTAAACTGTATTTTTTTGGTAACAATAAGGACAAAGTCCTTTTCTCCGATTTAGAAATAACAATAACATTGCAAGCAACAGCAATGGAAACGTTAGAATAACAAAACATATTATATCGGAAAACGAACCAACCACAAGTACTCATTAGAAAACACGAAGAGATTAAAGAAGAGCAGTAAAATTCATAATATTAGATTAACCTTAACATCATTCATAGCATTAAGGACTTCAGCAAATAATGATATAACATCATTTTTAGTAGGCACGGGCGCGGACATTTCTATAGTAAAGCGGGGACAAATAGATCAATTCAAAACCATAAACTACTAAATTGTGTGTAGTATCGTATTAATAGATAGTTTTTGTATTTTTCTAGAGGCATCGATTACGTATGAAAGTTTAAATTACTTGTCCAAGGAGGACATGCAGGAAGCAATACCACCTATCGGGCTGAGAGCAAGTTTTTAATAAACATTAATTGTCGAAGATATTATTTTCCACAACGTTAAACTTTCACCGAAAGATTTTCCTCTGATCGTTGGAGAAAAGAACAGTTCCCAAACGAAAGAAAGGTAATAAATGTATATTTAAAAACATTTCAATATTAACGAAATCTGAGTTGTAAGAAAAAGTTCAGTATTAACGAAATTTGAGTTGCAAAAAAAGGTTTTGGAAAGATAATATTTAATTCTTCAGCTTCTTTTTAGTGTGAAGTATTTTCTATAAGATATTTTTGAAAAAAAAAAATTGTAAGAATTAAAATAAAAATTTGAATTTTCTTAGGAATTTTATTTTATTCCACGTGGGAGGAAAAATAACCCCGGTGGAAAGCTCTGGCATAAATACTCCAATCAAAGACGCAAACGTTTATGATTCGGTGAGGAGTTGGAAGTTCCAAGTTCTAATACCCAAATTGAAACTCCAACTCAAAATAAAATCGAAATTTCGAAATTATTCGCATTAAAAGTATCTCTTTCGAGGGATTTTTCTGATTGGGACAGCGTCGAAGATAGATGGACATCAACTTTTGAATTGAGACAGAAGGAACTAAGGACTTCCGCAACCAATTTCGAATTTCTGATCAACTGGCAACTCTATACGAATTCAAAACAAAGTCATTGTGTTAGAATTAGATGATAAGAGATGTTTCTTTTCTTAAATTATGTTGACGCCATGGAACTGTGGGGCATGTGACGCATATCGTATTTGTAATGATAAAATTGTTATGAACAATTTAGAAGGATGTTGTTTATCAATTTTTCAAAATGAGAATGTGAAACCACAACGTCCGTTGATATTTTAAGTTTTAAAGTTTGTTCACATGTGAAATTTCATATAAATACTCGTAAAATTTTTATGACTTGTATCAGTCAAGTAAATTAATCAAAGGAAAAAATGGCTAATGTTTCAAGTCTTGAACAATTCATTATCAATTTTGAAACAAAAAAAATTTTTGAAGAAATCTCTATTTAAAAGTTCTTTTTCATTGAACAATTCTCCGTTATTATCCGCCAGCGATAAATTTTCAAATACATATGTTATTATAATCTGAAATAAAAAATGTAATACGAATTGATTCAGGGTCATATTTAAATAATTCTCCTGTACACACAATACATGAATTTTCACCGGAAGCATGTCCAGGGTATATACTTAAATGTTGCTTCTTCAACGTGGCATACTGGTTTGCTTCAAAACGCATTGCTGCTGCTCAGACTGCTTAATAACTTTTAAAAAAGAAAAGTGCCTGAAATGGTTTTATCATCAATTTCGTTTGTAGACAGAAGCGTTGTAAGGTATCGAAAGTCGAACTGAACACCCAACAAAACTATCCACTACGTAACCTCGGAGAAGAGGAAACAATTTACAAAGAACGTTTGTCAAACGCACGAGAGTCAATAGAATGCGCTTTTGGTAAAATAACACAAAAGTGGAGAATTTTGAAAAGAAGTATTGAAACTACCACAGAAAATGCCGAGACTATTATCAAATGTATATGTCTACTACACAACATCGAAGGTCTTCCAGATTTATTAGGCCGGCCATTATTAGAGAGAGAATTTAATGATATATAATATATGGAAAATCCGGCTTCTGGGAAAGTAAAGTGTCCGGATTATAGCAACCAAATATTGAAAAACCAGAAGTCGTACGTTTAGTGCAAAAATCAAAGGAAAAATTTCCAGATGCCGACCGAGAGAAACTGTGGTGAAAGAATTAAATACTTTCCGTACAAATCATCGGAAAGAGCTGAAAAAAGTACAAAGCAGACAAAAATCCGTTGCTGGAGCGGACGACATTTACGAACCATCCTTATGGTACTTTTCGAAGCTACTATCTCTGCGAGATGAAGAAACCTGTACCCCGGGAAGATTATCTTTGGACGACGGAGATACGGTTAAAGTATTTAAGTTTCTTTTTTCTTATTGAATTAATATTTACATTTTCTAATTACAGCCACCGCTAGCGCCGCTGTCACGCCCAAAGAAAAGAAAAGTTTTGGAGGAAGACAATCTTATTAGGTTGACCTGTAAACACCTTAAATAAGAGAGCACATCATTCAACGACGATGATGCGGTTGCTCGGGGATGGGAATTCCAGTTAAAAGAAATGGAGGCAAGACAGAAAGGTATTGTCGACATTCTATTTCATGGATCTCTCGGAAATTTATGCACATTTCACACCGAAGAGACAACTAAGCTGCTACAGGAAAGCTCAAGGCCACCTCAATTTCATTGATTAGGAAAACGAAAGGTCAGATCTCTTCTAGCTTACAGATCAAATAATTGACATCTCACCACAACAAGTCAAAATCTTGACTCTTTGGTCGTCATTTCCTGTTTTTTTTTTCTTCTATCTTAACATTTTCAGGTTACCAAGTTTGGAAATTTTCTTTTAAAAATTTCCTGGCGCCCACTTTTATACGTTTTGTATCTAAATATATATATTAGTTCTCAAAAAGTTATTTTCCACCTGCGATTTAATAAGTTTCAGCACATAAATTTCTCTTGTTACCCAGCCCAGCTGAGTAGTTGAGGTCGGCAGCACAATACCTGTTGCTGGATGCATTTTTTTCAATCAAGGCCAACTTCACCTAGGTTCCCAATCCCGGTAGCCATTGTGATTTGCGGAAACTGAAAAGTGTGGAATGGGATGATGGTGTGATTCCTGATTATGACCATGACCGTAAGCTCGAGATACCACACAACAGTTTGATCTAATTGTGTCTTAGAACTGAGTGAGTAACGATGAAATACATACTCTACTCCGCGTAAAAATAAAGCCCGAGCATTAAGTCGTGTAACAGAATATAAGATACTACGCTGTGACAGTCTTAAAATTAAGTGAAGTTGAATATTTGTTTTCTGTCTAAAAATTGATCGATAAATTATCGCTTGTCATCGAACAAGAAAATTTAGTTCTCACCTGGAACGTATCCGTACAGAATTTCGCAACTTCGAAAATTCGAATATCGGATAAGTAGTGCAAGGAGGCATCAACAAGTTCAAGTGAGACACCAAAGGATGATACTCAAGATAATAAAAAGTACATGAACCATAAAAATATAAAACGTTTGCAAGAAGGAGTAATCTTAAAGAAACAGTAGGCTGGAAATCGGATCGTCGGATAGACTTAAACTCAAATGGGTGTTCTTTAGAGATTATCAGAAAAATTTTCCCGTCATCTGAAGATATTCCGGATTCCTTTATTAACATGTTAGAGAAGATACTGAAGTACAATAAAGTATACCATATTTTCTTTCGAAAGTATGAAATTTATGCTCTTAAAGATTAAGAATTAATAAGATGAAAGTATCAGAGCCTTATTACAGGGCCAGGTATTATTGACAATATTACACTTCAGATTATGATATGGCTGTGAAATCTACATCAAATTGTAAGGGAAGCGGAGATTGTTGGAATCGTGGCTGTAGACCTGATGATGTCAATAGAGACCTTTTATTGTCACACACAAATGGATCTGTTACAGGATATGGTTGTGCATCTGATTCCATAGGGTGCGATACTTTCTGTTCGCATGAGGGATCATGCACTTGGTATAAATGGTCATTAACCTCTAGTGGTGAAAAATATCCTGTTTACACTAAAAGCTCTGAAATATGGGAGACTATAGTGACCATATAATACAAGGGAGTGATACTTAAGTACAGGGTAAATGTCAATAACCCCAAGATCAAGTTAAGTGGCATCTTAGAGAATATACCTTTGTATGTAACAAGCTTTACATCAGAAATCCCATATTCCAAAAATGGGGCTATAATAATAAACAACAAAGGGTATCAAACAACAGTGTCAGGGAGAAACATGCCAGAAACAGATATAATTGGTGACTTCCAAATAAGCCTAGATGAAAAGTCATATGCGTTTAATGAACATAATGTTGACTGTTCACGCCATCTACGGCTCACATTAAATCTCCTTCGTAGCCATTTAACACATTAGAGTATTTAGTAGCTATAGTAATAGCTTATTATTATTATTATTAATAAAATTAATAAAAGTAAAATCCAAAGCAGGAGGTCCAAATTCATTCGCGATTTTAGGTTAGTTGAGTAAAGTTCGCCATTTTTGTTAAAAAGCTATTTCGGATTTCGCGAGTAATATAGATTTTGGATTAACCTTTTATTCCCCATTTTTTTAAGGAATATCTATTGGGGTAGATGGTAATTTTAAATTTATATTTATAAAAGTATTTTTCTTATAAGTTTTTATTTTAATAGTTATTAATATTACGTTGGTCAAGAAGTGTCGTATCGTATCGAAGTATACCAATTATGGCATTATGATTGCCATGAGTTTGATGATGATAAATTTGACACAGTAACTCCTTGGTTATGTGAGGGAACAGACTGTGTTTTAGAGCTGAATAAGAGTTTTCAGAGACTGGTGGTTTAAATCTCGCGGAAGATCAGGTAGACTCAATTATAGAAGCTGCTGCAGTAGCGCAAGCCACAGTCGCACAACGTGACAAGGAGCTCTCTGAGTTACGGTCCGAACTTGAATCAGTAAAGAGGAAGTTGTCACAGGTTTGTTTACCACAGTTCAACAGATCAAAGGATTCAAGGTCTCAAGACCTATCGAAAAATTAGAAATTATTAAAAGAATACAAGAAAATAATAAGGTTCTGTTGAGTAGTAAAGGTCCTCATGATCAATCTACCCCTCTGCAGCACAGGCCCTCTCCAGTCAAGAACGACACGGCGATTAGAGAAACAGACATGGTGGACCTTCTAACTATTCTCAATCGTAGCAACGTTCAAGAGTTGCCAAATTTTTCTGGGGATAATAAGAGAGAGTGGCCTTATTTTGAGGAGGTTTTTAAATCGACCACGGTCGAAGGCAAATATCGCAACAAGGAGAATGTTGCGCGTTTACAAAAGTCATTAATAGGCGAGGCATATCAACTTGTTAGCGACCGCTTAAAATATTCGTCGGACGCTGAGGCGATTATGGATTTGCTTCGTACGTATGTTTGGTCGGTATGACGTGTTAGTGCACGATTTAACATCGGATTTATTGTGTCTTCACGATTTTATTCATTCCGCTGACCAGTTGGTAAAATATTTTTCTACTACGAAGGAGATCCCAGTCAAAAATCATACCCTAGCTACATTAGAAGCACGTAAAGAAGAGCTAAAAAGTTTGTGGTCTAACACAAAGTCTAACTATTCAAAATGGCTTCGCTCTGCATCAGAGGATAGAGCAGATATAGAAACACTTGAGAAAAAATACTCAAGTTCTAATGAAACATATACATATATATCATGCTTAGGTCTGCTCTTGGAACTGCAAGCAAATCTACTAAATGAAGAGAAGAAGTCTTATTCTTTTGCTTACCGTCAAAAATTAACTACTGCTATCTGTTCCATTGTTATTTTATTGCAATGACTGGGATTCATGGTGAGTAAACATACAGAGTGGTGAGTCTAAACCGTTCTGTCGGTACCAAAAGTGTATTGTACTTTTAGCTGTGCAGTAGCGCCACCTATATTCAACATCTTCTTTTTCACGCCGAAGAAAGATTTATGTGAAACTTGTGTTGCCTATGAAAACGCCACTTCTGATGAAAAAGAAATTTTAGAAGAAAGCTACAGGTTACACCAATCTGAAAAGATACTTTCTAGAGAACAAAAAAAGATGGATAAAGAGAAAACCAACTTCAACGGGGTAGTAGCGGTTTATGACCTACAGGCTGTGATGCAGATACCGAAAGGAGACGTTTCAGTTTTCTACAACAAATCAAAGTTGAATGTTTTTAATTTCACAATCTACGATCTTCTGAGAGAATATCTACGATCGTATTAAGATCTAATACGAATAGCTGTGAGACCCAAGATCTTCAATCAAGAAATTTTTCTCAAGATATAAGCGAATCGTAGCAAATGCTTTAAGAAAAGGAAAAATATTTAAGCAAGTACTAAGATCTTCAATCAAGAAATTCAAGAAAAAAAAGAGACCATTTCTTCCATTGCAAATGTCACAAAGCATGTTACTTGTTCTAAACTAAATCAAGATACATATAAGACATGTCACTTGTTTTAAACTAAATCAAAATACAATTATTAAAAGAGAACTATGTAGGTTAAAAAAAAAGATAAAAAGAACTTTGTAAAATTTATAGTAATTGGTTGATAAAACGAAGTAGAGATTGTGGCATAGGTATCTCGTTTCTCCCTTATCGGTCAAAACCAAAATAAAAGGAGCGTTCTTGCGCTGTGTCAGTAGCCTCCCTCCTTCCATTGAGCTCAATTGAGGTAGAGTAAAATCGTACACATTTCTGCGACACTGAAAGTGGATATTAGAAGGGCAGAAGCTAGGTAAAGCCCGAACATTAAATCCTTGTCCCGATTACTTAAATTTGTTCTATTCTCTAAATACACTTTATAAAGTATTTTACTTGTTCAAAACTAAATTAAAATACTTCTAATAAAGTAAGTTACTTGTTTCAAACTAAATCAAAATACATGTCATAAAATATGTTACTTGCTTCAAACTAAATCATCAATTTATATATACAGGGTGGCGCACGAATCGTGCTACATAAAACAAAAAACGTAGTAACTTTTTTTCAGTGTCAGTAATCAGCGTATTTTTTTTTTTATTTTATAGGCTTCTATTTAGATTTATCAAAATGAGTGCTTGGGATGCTGAAAAAAGGATTTCGATAGTGCAGCGATACCATGCTTTGCAGTCCGTCATTTCCAAAACCGCCAAACTCCCGCGGTACTCCATCCAGTAGATGGACCATTATGAAGCTTTTGAACATGTTTGCCGAATCTGGAAACATCGAACGAAGACCGTATCATCGAGATCCCATTGTTGGGGTTCAGGATGCAATCGTGGCTGTTGCATCGGCAACTCTTCAGGCCGCAATGAACATTTTCCTGTTCAGGTGCCGCATATGCGTGAATGAGTGTGGAGGTCATTTGCGGCCAATCATCTTTGAAAACCATTAGTTATTTAAAATAAAATTCAATTTCAAATCCAATAATTAAAAAATTAATGAAATACATCGATTAAAATAAAAGTAGTAGGTATTGGGATACTTTGGACTGGGATTTTTTTGTGGTTTTGTGCAAGGTCAGTATTTTTTGGCAGTGAGTGGTGTTGTTATTTTTAGTGTTGAAGAATGAAAAAATTCCTATGTGATGTTGAGGTCGTTCTATTTTAAGAACTGTGTGTGGAAAGAAATTAGTGGTAGGTCGGTGTTTTTGGGGTAGTGATAGATAAGAGTGGTGTTGTTTGTTTTGGAGTAGAAAATATGTTTGTTTATTGTAGTAAACATATTAGTAGGTCATTAAAAAATACTGAGGTTAGTGAGTTAACACCTCGCACCGACACGCGCAATCATAATGTGCAAACTAGGCATAACGGCGCATTATGGGTTCCCACCAATTGGTGGATATCAGGTAACAGCGCATGGAGGTGAACGCACCAACATCCAACACCATCAAGGTTGCTGACTAAGCGAATCACCATCAACCTGCAGTGCACGCCGTTAGGTGTAATTCAAGGGAATTAGTTTTAAGTGAGTTAGTTCTGTTTGAACCCCCGAATAATATACTAGTGAATAAATCTTATTAAAATCTAATCGTTGTATTCTTAGTAAGTCGAACCGTTGGGCCAACCCCTCAGGGGTTGGCGTTCGCATTTTTTTTATTAAACCGGATTCGCGATCCGTTTAGTTAGTGACTTATTGTAAAAAGAAGGTCAATGTTGTTTGTCGATGCGTAATAAGAATAACGTTTTTAGATAGGATTGATGTTGTTATGTTTTGTAGTTTCGCTGAATGAAGAAAAATTACGAGACTGTAGAAAAAAAATGTTTTACTATATTTGAAAAGAAAAACGTATAATAATAACAATAATTGAAGAACTAAAAGAAGCAGATATTATAGAATGAGTGTTGACAAGTTTGGTCGTTCTTCGAACAGAATCCCATCCAGAGCTAGATTATTAGGACCAAAAGGAGAACGTGGAGAGATAGGGCCAAGAGGATTACAGGGGGAAAGAGGGTTACCAGGTCCTCGAGGTCCATCTGGTGAAGGCTTTCTTAAGACTATAGATGGAAATTATAACTTAAACAAGAAACGGATACAAAACCTTGAAGAACCTCTGGAAAAAGAAGATGCTGTTACAAAAAAATATGTTGATGAAAAACTTGAAATTCTTAACCGATATATTCAAACGGAAATTTAAAAAATTGAAAACTATTTATTTCAAAACATAATTCATAGAAACGTTGAAAATACTTCATATTTCATATTTCATATTTATTTATTTGAAAAGCTTCATACAATAAGATACAATATCTTCTAAGGCAGTATGAACTTAATTATTAACTTAACATGATGTTTTATAAGTTGCATTAAGAAAAAGTAAACAAAATGGTTTTAAAAAGAATTATAAATTGAACTGTAAAAGAAAAGAAAATTGGAAACGAAATGAAAAGTAAAAGCATAAAAATGTAGATGAAAGAAGTAAAAAAAAAAAAAGTAAGTTATGTAATAGAAAATGAAGAGGAAAAATAAAAAATGAAAGAAAGGAAAGAAGGAAAGAAAGAAAATCTTTACTACCCTAACGTCTCCAAGTATTCCTTGAGCCTCATCCTAAACAGCCTAGTACAGCTCAGCATCCTTAAATATCGGGGTGACGTATTGCATTTATAAAAAATTGGCGCTCAGAAATTAAAAACGCGTAACGTAATGGCGCAAGATTCAAAGATCTTGGAGAGATCCGTAACTTATTATAAAGGTAAGGGGGCTGACGTGTTTGCAAAACATTGTTTAGCAACGTTAACGTTCGTTGCTTGAAAAGATTTTCTAGAGTTACACCGTATATCGATTTTGAAAATTGGGAAACGTGGTCGTATTTTCTTAATCCAAATATGTACCTGGCTATACTATTGTAAGCAACATTCAGCTTACGTTTATGCTCATAGTCGCAATTGTAAAAAAGCTCACAGCCATAGAGCATATGAGGAATAAGTAAGGTTTTGGCTAAGATAATGCGTGTTTTCAAAGGAGTTATTTTATGATTGCTCCACAGTAAACGGAGCCCTCCATAAACCCTTCCGATTGTCAACCTGATATGGTAATTCCATGAAAGTGTTTTTGTAAAAATTATGCCTAAGTTTTTAACAGACTCTACAAACTCAATTTGATTATTATTTAAGAATATTTTGGGGAAGTCAGATGTATCGGTGGAGTTTCTTGAAATAACTAAGCACTTAGATTTAAGTGGGTTTACGCAAAGACCATTTTTCTGTGACCAACTATGAACATTGATTAAGTCCTCATTGACTTCAACTGCTGCATTTTCGACCAAACCTATGGGGAAACTTCTTCTTACTTGAACATCATCAGCGTACATATCCACTTGACAATTTCGAAGGCAGAGAGGCAAATCATTTATATACATGGAGAACAAAAGCGGACCCAGTATTGAACCTTGTAGAACCCCCTTGCTCAGCATGAGAAAATCAGAGATGGAGCGGTTTGCCACGACTGCCTGAGACCTGAAATTTAGATATGACTGCATTAACTTTGCCGAAGGGAAAGAGAAATTAAACTGGTTAATCAGCTTGGTACAAAGAACCCTGTGGTTGACCATATCGAAGGCCTTAGAAAAGTCTAAGAGGACGAGGAAAGTTACATTACTACTGTCAACTGCTAGTCTTATGTTTTCAACAACAATTATTAGGGTTGTGGTACAGCTGTGCCTTGGATGGAAACCAGACTGATTTATACATAGCATTTTGTTGTCAGTTAAGTATTTTCTTATTTGGATATTCATTATCCTTTCCAAGACCTTGGAAAAAAATGGAAGAATGGCAATGGGTCTAAACTCATTCTGACTTTTTGGAATTGGTATAAGCTTGGCTTGTTTCCAAGCAGACGGGAATACATTCGACGAAAAAATTGTATTAAAGAGGTGAGTTATGTATTTAAGAATGTATGGAAGTATAGCTTTAGCAAAAACTGGGTGAATTTCATCAAGGCCAAGTGCATTTGATTTTATATTAATGCAGCTCTCCAAGACGTCAGCCTCTGTAAATTTAAATTCAAAATCCAATTCAAATAAATAAATCAAAACTAACGATGTTTTCTTTTTTTACATAAATAGTAATTTTTCTTTTCTTCGACAAAAAAGAATCGTTAGGTTAAACAAAGCTCAACGAGAGAAAAAAGAGACAACCAATGAAATAAAACAAAACACAAGTACAACAAAATAATTTTTTTTTTTTATTTCTTTTAAAAATACAATTGTATTTGTAATTACTTAATTTTTATGATAAAGGCCATTAGCTCCTTTGGCGCCTCCTCGGCCACACTCCAGTTCTTCCGGATGAGCTCCTCCGTTAACCCCATTGAAATGTGAGCTATCACCCGATAGCTTTGTAGGGAATGATCCGTTTTATCTAATGCGTTTCGAATCACGGCTACCAACTCGGGGTACTCCCAGCAAGACGCATCTACTAACGTCAAAAATTTATTTATAGCTTGAACGAACATTTTCTTATAGATTACTTAGGTTACTATTCATTTTTCCACCGTGAAGAGCTTATTTATACCTAAAAAATATTCTTTAAGAAAACCACAGGATATCAAAAAAAAAAAAAAAAAAAAAAAATAGATTAGGCCATTAGACAGGACTAAACACATTCTATGAATTCTTGTGGTAAATAAACACATGTCTATTTTTGGAAAGTCTATCGTTCTAGAGTATAAAAGAGGTGTTTTTCCTTGAAAGAAAATATTCTTTAAGAAAACCACAAGATATCAAACATAAAAATAAAAAAAAAATAGATTAGGCCTTTAGACAAGACTAAACACATTCTATGAATTCTTGTGGTAAATAAACACATGTCATATTTTTGGAAAGTCTATCGTTCTAGAGTATAAAAGAGTTGTTTTTCCTTGAAAGAAAATATTCTTTAAGAAAACCGCAATATGATGCATAAGACAATTAGTAAGACTAACATATCAGAAATCATACAACCACAAACTCGTTTTCTTTAAACATTTATTATATGTGTATAGTCTTCATTCAAATGCACAAAACCATACTTTACAATATTAATATTATCAGTAGATGATAATGAAAATGTGCCTACTTTAGGCCAATCACTGCTCCTTTGATTGGTCCATTTTATAGTTGGAAACACAAGCTTCAATGATCTCTTCATCTTTCGTATCCATACAGAGAGGTGTTGTTTTTTTTCGATTTTTTTCGTTTTAACGAAAGTTGGTGTTGTAGTGATAATGGTATCATTGATTTTGTAGATTTTTTTCGTTTTAACAAACTTTGGTGTTGCAGCGATAACGGTCTCATTAATTCTGTATGGGGAACTGTTTGGCGTCTCATTTGGCATTATTTCATCACAATATAGTGAATGCAATATTTCCACATCATTTTGTACAGAAGACCTGCTTTCATTTAAAACTGTTAAGTTTTCCTCCACCATCCCGAAGAAATCTCCATTGAATAGTTCTTTTTCATTGAACAATTCTCCGCAATAGAATGTGTCGTAGCACTCTTCAAAACTTAACATCTCCTCAATTTTGGAGGGATCCATATTGTCTGAACTTTTAGCTTAACATCTCCTCAATTTGGAGGGATCCATATTGTCTGAACTTTTAGGTTACTATTCATTTTCCACTGTGAAGAGCTTATTTATACCCAAAAAATATTCTTTAAGAAAACCACAAGATATCAAACATAAAAATAAAAAATAGATTAGGCGTTAAGACTAGACTAAATACATACTATGAATTCTTGTGGTAAATAAAACATGCCATATTTTTTGGAAAGTCTTCCGTTCTAGAGTATAAAAGAGGTGTTTTTCCTTGAAAGAAAACATTCTGTTCCGTATTCACGTAGAGTACTTTTGACTTTTAATTTTGAAATTATAAAACCAGTTGTTCTTTTTTTTTTTTTTGAAACATGTCTTTCCTTCAAAAAATCAAGAAAGTCGGAAGCAATGTTTGTGCGCCTCAGAAAAATGTAATCAGTCTGAAAACATTAGACCTTAAAGAAAGGTATAAAATTCATAGTGCAAAAAAATGTTCTACGAAATTTGGACCACAAATTATACTGGAATTGGAGGAATGTATGGTGTTCCTACCAAAAAGATTTAATCCAGTATTAGACGACAACGACATCCTAGAGTTATCAAAGTGCTTCTTGGAGGTGGTAGAACCACAAGACCAAACATTTAAATTGGATTTCCACCCAGAAGAGGTAGAGGAAATTCAAACTTTTCTTCAACCACTACAGCAACAATGGGTTAATCCGGATGAAATACAGTTACAACAGCAAATTTTACAATACCAATCGCAGCAACTGCAAGCACAAACACAACAACAACAATCGATACAGAGGAAGAGGAGAGTTAAGCAGCAGATTTCTCAAGAAGTTGATAATTTTCCCGAGGTAATTCCTTCCTCTCAAAAAGCTATCTTTTATAACGACTTAGCTAATTAAATGTTTTTGCAAATAAAATTAAAATCTTACAATATACATACAAACAAATTTTGTTTTTATTTCCTCTTGTATCAACGGCTTTTATAAAATGTTTCTCTTTTTGCTCTCATCGTTTTATTTTGTTTAACCCAGCGATTCGATATTCTGAGCAATGTAGAGCAAAGAGTAAAGCGGTTTAATTTGAAAGCTCGAAAAATCTGCTTCAAACTGAAACCCATACCTAAAAACGAGGAAGCAACTTCATGGGTAAAAGAGGGAATTAATGACATGCGCGTTATGAAAATACTCCCTTGAATGTTTTCGTAAATAATGGAGATATAAGAAGTTTAATAAAAACTTTAAAGCCTAACAAAAAAGGTGGATTAGATAAACTGAGAAATATCTATCTCAAACACTTACCTAGCACTGGAGTAGCGTTTTTGACTTTTATTATGAATGCTTGTCTTAAGATGCAATATTTCCCGAGTGTGTGGAAACAAGCAGAAGTCATTCCTATTCTTAGGGCTGGAAAACCTCCAGATAGTCCTGATAGCTACAGGCCAATAAGTTTACTAAGCACCTTGAGCAAAATGTACGAAAGGATCTTGCAAGAAAAAATTTCACATTTTGCTGTTGGAAATAAATTACTTCCAAATGAGCAGTTTGGCTTTAGAAAACACCATAGCACCTCGCACCAGGTCAAAAGAATCTGCAATCACGTTAAAATTAATCGTGAAGAAGGCAGGTTAACCGGAATGGTTTTATTAGACATCGAGAAAGCTTTCGATTCCGTTTGGCACAATGGTCTTATTTACAAAATCATAAAATTTAATTTTCCTATGTATCTTTGTAAAATAATCCAAAGTTTTTTGTCTCATAGGTGTTTTAAGGTCAAAGTCTATAGTGGTGTTTCTAGTTTAATCCGTTTTGAATTTGGTGTCCCCCAAGGTTCAGTCCTTGGTCCATCCTTGTTTAATTTGTACACGTCTGATATTCCTTGTGCAACAAATTGTGATATAGCTGTATTTGCCGATGACACTGCAATATTTACATCGCATAAATTCGCTCTTGATATCGAGAGGAATCTTCAAATTGCGATAAATTCATTGGAACTATACTACAAGAAATGGAAAATTAAGCTTAATGCAAGAAAAACGCAAGCAATCTTTTTTTCAAGAAAAAAGAAAAGCTTGTTACATTCCAAGCACAGAGCTTGAAGTACTTGACATAAAAATTCCTTGGGAACGTACAGTTAAGTATCTCGGTATACACCTTGATTCAAAACTTACATTCAGTGATCACGTACAAAAAACATTGAATAAGGTTAACATTGCCATTAGATTACTCTACCCTTTTATTAATAGAAACTCGAAGCTATCTATTGAAAATAAAACTATTATACAAAAAGTTATCTTCCAAGCGTTGTTACTGTATGGGTGCCCGGTTTGGGGACATTGTGCTAAATGTCACATAAAAAAAACTTCAAATATCCCAAAATAAAATACTTAAAATGATGTTTAATCTTCCGTGGCATTATTCCACCCTAGATCTTCACAGAAGAGCGAATGTTGAATTGATTTCTGACCGAATAGAAAAGCTAAAAATTAAATTCAGGAACAGTTGTGATTGTGTTGATAATCCGTTGATTAATCAGCTATATTCAAATCTGTGATAAGCGCACACGTCTTTTTATGTAATATGTTAAATTCTGTGATATAAAAATGTTTGTTAAAACTAATTATTAAATCAAATATAAGACTGTTTAGGTATTTATTCAATTATAATTACTTGTTTATTTATTACTGATTATTATATATACTTATTTATTTATTTATTTACTATTAATTCACATTTCCTATTTTGATAACTTATTTATTTATGTTTATGTTTACTTTTTGTTTATATTGTTTATTATTTATTTGCTTATTTATTAATTTATTTAATTTATCTACTTATTTATTTATTAATTTGTTAATTATTTATTGATTTACTATTTATTTATATTTATTTTTTATTTATTTATTTATTTATTTACTTACCTATTTATATATTTATTTAATTATTGCATACTCAATGCAAATAAAAATAAAAATTATATACATGGCTTACTATTGCCATAACATGCGTATAGGTAACGCTATATGCTTTTTTTATCAGATAGGGGGTTTTACTCGTCTTTCCTCCTAATTTAAATTAATATATAAAATAATAATTCTTAAAAAAAAAATTAAATAATGTTATAGCTGAAAGGTATATTATATCAAATCTCTGAAAATGTAAAATGTGCGATGACAAACTGTTATGAAAATATTGACGAAATAGAAAATAACTACATATAACTAATGACATGCTTGATTATTCTGTCATAGGTCTTAGCCCTTCAGATAAAGTAGGAATTACTTTCAGTGGAACAGCATTCGAGGAGAGAGGAAATGGATGGATCTCTTATAGAAATCTTTCAGATCTTAAATTCGGTGATGTTTGGGATATGATAACCAACATATTTCAAAGTAATTCAGAAGGAATAAGTTCTGATAATTTTCCTATGACTGTTACATCTGTAAAGCTACCTTCCTGATAAGACTTCAGCATATTGATATTGCGTACTTATACATGAACGTATCATTGAGTATACCCCTCTTACTGGAGCGGTTAAACGAATAGTATAATTAATTTTCAGTAACAAATTTGAGTCTTAAACTCTTATTCAGATGATTCTGACAATAGTATTATTATAAGATCAAATAATATTTGACGAACGCATGAGCATATGGTAGTGACAGCGGAAGAAATCAAAACGTACAAACCACGAGCTGAAAAACGCCGTTTTCTATCTGATCATAGCTCTCTTCCATATGGATTCAAAAGACAATCATTGTTAAATTGACCATAATCTTCTTTTTTTTTTTATATTTTCTGAATAAAACCGAACAATTGAAATATCCAACGTTTTATTTTTCAAATATAGTAAAACATTTTTTTTCTACAGTCTCGTCATTTTTCTCCATTCAGCGAAACTACAAAACATAACAACATCAATCCTATCTAAAAACGTTATTCTTATTACGCATCGACAAACAACATTGACCTACTTTTTACAATAAGTCACTAACCTCAGTATTTTTTAATGACCTACTTCTACAATAAACAAACATATTTTCTACTCCAAAACAAACAACACCACTCTTATCTATCACTACCCCAAAAACACCGACCTACCACTAATTTCTTTCCACACACAGTTCTTAAAATAGAACGACCTCAACATCACATAGGAATTTTTTCATTCTTCAACACTAAAAATAACAACACCACTCACTGCCAAAAAATACTGACCTAGCACAAAACCACAAAAAATTCCCAGTCCAAAGTATCCCAATACCTACTAAAAGTTATTTCAATTTCTTATTATTACACGATTCGTGCGCCACCCTGGGATTTTTCAATGATACAAAGGTGGAAACATACGGAGAAAGCGGCGATCCCGATAATCAGTATCCGAAAGAAATAACGTTGAAGTATCCCAAGGCTGGAACACCCAATCCGATAGTTTCTTTGAAAGTATATGATTTCTCAAGCGTAAAATATAATAAAGTGTAGTATGTTTATAAGCCTTCATGGTTGAACTCATGACTTCTTTTTCAAACGCATAGCTTGACGATGTGCTAAAGTTTCTTTTCAGGGGATGTGAAGGGCAACGATATCGGCGATTGAAGGCTGAGCTGAGCAATAATAAGAGGTAAGCGAAGGTAAAGGGAGAGGCGAAAATCCGCCAACGTCTCTCAAGGTAGGGTGGGATAGGCATCGTCGAACAAGACCTCGACGCCCTCTGGTGGTAGAGTCCGTCCGTTTTCAACAACCTTTTTTTCGAATACTCGAATTTAATTTTTTTTGGATCTGTTAAATTAAAGGCATGATTTTTTTCGTAATAGGTTGAATCCTTTTGTAGTTGCTGACACGATCCCACACCATCCGGCGAGCTCAAGCCGAGCCTCAACAAGCATGCCAGTTACTCAATTCAATCTTTTATTTCGTCATAAATTTTATACAAAGGATGTGACCGCACGTTTTACATATAGAGATTCGATAGTCAATATCTTTCTACTATGACATTATTTTAGAAAAACAAATTAATTAAATGGAAAAAGACATTGCTGATTGAAGGAAAAATACGATAAGAACCTTCATTAGAACCAAAAAAAAAAAATATATATATATATGCGTATGCATGCATGTATAACATGTGTTACATACGCATATATGTACATGTACATATAAATGTAGATATGTGTAGATGCTTAAATCTATTAAGTCAACTTGGATATCAAAATAGAAAATAAATAAGTAAATAAGCAATTCAATAGGAAACATTTCCAATCCTTTTTTTATGAATAGATAAAAGAATAACAGGAGTAACAACAACAAAATAAATAGATATGTGTATGCAAAACAATAAATTAATAAATAAATAATAAAACTAATAAATAAATAAATAAATAAATAAATTAATACATAAATAGGTTAATAAACAAATAAATTCATTAATAAATAAATATGTAAATAAATAAATAAATCAATAAATAAGTAAATAAATAAATAAATAAATAAATAAGTAAATAAATAAATAAATAAATAAATAAATAAATAGTTAATAAGTGAATAAATAAATAAATAAATAAATAGTTAATAAGTGAATAAATAAATAAATAAATAAATGAATTAATAATAAAGTAAACGACAACTATATAAACAGAAAACATTGATAAAAAGTAATAAAGCAAACGAAACATTGTTTTAAGTATCACAGATATAATTCGGAAACCAGCGGATTCTCAGAAACCTCGCAGGTATTTTTGAAATTATTTGTAAGCTTACGAATTCTATCGGAAATCAATTCAACATTCGTCCCTGTGTGCAAATCTTGGGTAGAATAATGCCAAGGCAAATCAAGCATCATTTTTCAAACTTTGTTCTGTGAAATTTGCAGTTTTTTTATGTGACATTTCGCAGCTTGGCCCCAAACCGGGCATCCATACAATAATATAGATTGGAAAATGACTTTGAATATAACAATCTTGTTTTCAGTTGAGAGTGATGATTTTCTATTTATAAAAGGGTAAAGCATTTTGATGGATAGACTTATCTTTTGCAACACATTTTTAACGTGGTGATTGAAAATAAGCTTAGAGTCTAGATGAACACCAAGATATTTGACGGATTCTTTCCATGGTATAATAGTTCCATTTATATTAAGAGAGTCGCTTGGAAGGTAGCAAGGCTTTTTTTTCGAGAGAAAAAGATAGCTTGCAGTTTTTCCTCATTGAGCATGCCAGTTCGCAACTACAGGAAGCAAAAGTTTATTTTTACTCAACACAATCGACAGCCTATTACAAATTAAGATCTAATAGCTGTAAATGCTTTGTGTGGGACGAATCCAATGCTCATCGAAGGGTAAATGAGCTTGGAACATGTGTTCTGAAATATTTGCAAAAAAAAAGCAGCAATTCAGGATGCAGAGGTCATCTTCTATTCGGATAATTGTGTTGGACAACAACAAAATAAGTTTATGCTTGCTCTTTATTTATATGCTGTGCGGTTTTTGGGTATTAAGGAAATAACCCACAAGTTTTTGATAAAAGGACATACACAAAACGAAGGTGACTCCGCTCACTCTCTCATTGAACGGCAGGTCAAACGTCAGCTGAAGAGTGGGCCCATTTATTCTCCAGATGGCTTTATTTCAGCAATCAAGGCGATTGTTCGATCAATTAACGAGTTATGCTATGAAGATTTCTATGATATAAAGGAACTGGCGACAAAAATAGGTCCCATGAATATGGCAAACTTGAAACTTCATGACACAAAGGTCATCAAAGTTAACAGGGTTCACCCCAATTCAATATTTTACAAAACGTCCTATGCTGACAACTTCCAGGAGGTCATTGTTACAAAAAAGAAGAAAATTGGTGAAGTTATTCTTCAAAAAGCCTACAGCAAGAGGCCTGGGCTTGCTGAGAAGAAAAAAAAAGGTCTGTTGGACCTTATTACTAAAAAACCACATTCCAAAATATTATAACAGCTTTTATCAAAACCTTTAACAAGTTTTTCGTAAGATTTTCTGAACTAAGAACTTGATATTTTTCCTTATATTTTTATTCAAGAAATAAAGAATTCCTTAATCTGTTCCATTTTTACTGAAAAACTATGAGTTTCTTTGAATAAGCGGAGTGCAAAAAAAAGGTTTTTTTTTTTTTGTTTTAAGCCATGAGTAAAAATAATTTATTTGTGTAAAGAAAGTAATTTTTTCTCTTATGACACATTTAAAGAATTTTTCAAACTTAATAACGTCACATCAGATGTGACGTTATTAAGATTGAAATATTCTTTAAATTTGTTGCTTTAATATTTTTAATAAGAACACATAATACAGGAACTCAAATTTTGTTCGACTACATTTACCTAAGAAATGTTTTTTACTAATGTGGGTAACACTGATAATTAATTTTCTTATAAAAACTTGATGTATGACGTCTTTCGGTGAGTTCTTTGTGAAATATTTATGGATAAGCATCAATCGTGCAGTCTATTATATAATCATAAGATTGTTTACTTATTATAAACAAAACATAATTAAAAAACATTATTTCCCAGTTATTTAGTTCGCTAAAAGTGAAACTTTTCCAAGAATATTGTTTAAATACCTACTACATATAAACATAACAAAAATAAAAACACTATTCCCCAGTCCGTTAAAAGTGAATATTTTCCAAGAATAATAACGTTCAAGCAATAAAAACTTATAAACTTAAACTTACCAACATTCTCTAGTAAAATCTGTGTCGATCTCTAAACAAATATGTTTACTTGCGAACACTGTCAAACCACCTTTACTAGACGGGATAGTATTGATCGTCATAGGCAGATGAATCATGAGAAAAAAGTTTCAATTCTGTGTGATAAATGTGGTACGTTTTTCGATAACGCTAGGAATTATAGCTATAACATGAAGAAAAATCATCATGAATTCGTTTCACTTAACACAATATTAAAAAAAAGGAAAAACTCTCAATCTGGTGTGCAAAACAAACGGATTAAAATTGAAGGTGATTTGAGTGATGATGTTAAACATTGCAATATTTGCAAGCTGAATATTAGGAAATCAATGTGTTAAGGGCACCTAAAGAGTGATTCGCATAAAACAAATGCTTGTAGTAAGCATGATGGGTATGGAGGAAACGTTGAAGCTATATCTACGGCTTTTAAGGACCGCATAAAAAGCTATAGAGTTCGAGATTGCAATCGTCAAACTGGTTATAAGGACTTTATGAAGAAGCAAGAAACTATTATAATAGAACTTGTAAAGAAAACAATGGAGGTCGAAAGTGTTATAAAAGTCGCTTTTGAAATGTTCGGACTATATGTAAAAGATAATGCTAATGAAATAATGACTGACATTAAATCAATTAACACAAAATATAAGATCATAATTCATAAACCAATCAAGTGATTTAAAAGAAATATATATGTAGGAAAATGTAGGAACTAGATTTTAATCCTTCGACAACACTGAAAAGACGTACACAACAAAACGACATGACGATAACGAACGAGACGAGACAAGCAAAGAGACACAAGAATGAGCAACAGTCGAAAAGTAGCAGTGAAACCGACCAGTCCTTCTTTCCTATACGTTTAAATAAAGTAAAAGTAATCAAAGCAAAGAATTAATAATTTGTTGACTATCAATTAAGAAAATTCACAATAAAGAACCACTAAGTTAAAGTGTTAATTGTTTCTTTTGTTATTGGACAGTTTGTGGATAAAAATCCCACATATAATACGTTTGCTGAAGACATCATAGCTAAGAGTGAAGAATTCCAGGAGCGTGATAGTGGATGGGCCTTACAAGATGTACTTTACCTTGAAATCAACATAAATAAATACAACCCTATGCATGGATCATCCTATATCGAATTACTAATGAATATACAATCGAAAAAAGCTATCATCAATGTAAAAAATAATGATAATGCATGCTTTGCCTGGGCTATTGTATCGGCTCTACATCCCTCTAACCACAATGCTGATCGAATTTCTTCATATTCTCATTAAGTAGTGTGTTTAGGTAGGTTCTGGCGTTCGTAAAAGTGGTGCAAGCACCACCTCCCAGCTGTGTTGATTTGATTGTCAGTTGGATGCTCCAATTGCTGTTAAGATTGCTCCAATTGCGGTTAATAGGTTCTTATCACTTTGATGGATATGTGAAAGTTCTAATCGCTTGACATTGAATTGTGAATGTTCTAATTGTGGTTTAGTTGTTTATAATTTTATTTTTGAATGAAGTGATAAGAGCAGATTGACATAAATGAGAGATCATTTCTAGAGGAGTACTTGATGCATACGTATTAATAGAAGAATTTTAATTTAAGACATGTTTTGGATTCAAACGATAAAATCGGGTGATCGATATTACATTTGTCTCTCATCGTGGGAATATTTTAAAATTGTTAGAGTAGATGTAATTGATAGTAGTTTATCAGTTTATCTAACGCCGGAGTGTGGGAGTAAATGTTTGTTGTTGAATATGTGCAGAGGAGATTCATTATCTGGAAGTTTATCATCGATATTATATCTATTATTAAAGTTGAAGTATTCGGTGGTACAATAACTTTAGTAGGGGTAACAGTCGATGGTTTTCAGCCCCTGAGAATAACAAATCGTTTTAATGAACGTTGTGTATTTAATGACTTTGATACTGAGCTAAGTGATATTGATGACGAAGATATGAAATTGTTAGATGAACTTAGTTCTAAAACCGATCTATCGATCCGAAAGGATGGTGCACTCAAAAAAAAAATCTCTAACTGCAAGCAGTATGATATAAGAAACTCTTAGGCTAAACGGATAGCGTTTATTTTAATCAGTTATCGCTTGCCGTAGACAAGTAGCTCTTTATTTTTAATGCTTTATCGTCTTACCTGAAATTCATGAAAATATCGTTTAAAACTATTACTAAAACCCATAGGCACAAGCGTCCTCCGATGATTATAAGAGAATAATCTATTACCCGATAACTACATTACCATTTATTACAAAACCAAATACATATCAACAATCTCAACCGAGAAAACTGATTGCTAACAATGCAAAAAACACTTGTCTTCATAGATAAAATCAATCACTGCAAACATCCTTCAGAAATTTGTGATTAAATCTTAAACCATTTACTGTAAACGGTATAACCAATCATGTTAATTAATGATAAGGGTTAAAATGTACTTGATAGCAAACGCTCAAAGCGATTCTCAGAAGATATAAGTGTTTGCTACAAAAGGTAAAATCCCTTATTTTAAAAGGAAATACAAATCAGTGCGAAAGACTCTTTGTAATTCACGAATAACTCATATAGCATTAACCACAAACTACATAATCGATGGTGGTTCAATATTTGGAAATTTCAGGTAAGCGTGGAAGATATTTCGCTTCAAGAGGCCAAAGCGTCTCTCACAAGCGAAAAGTCGTTAGCCACAAAAGACTAAAACGATTATTGTTAAAGAAAAAACAAATCATTCGCATTGATATGGATAATTTGAGACTAACTTTTAAACCTCTTATCACAAACTATTTAATCGATTATTATTCTAGAATTAGTATTTTCAGGGAAGCGTGAAAAGTATTTTGCGTCAAGAGACCAAAGCGTCTGTCATAAGCGAAAAGTCGTTAGCTGCAAACGATTATAACGATTGTTTTTAAAGAAAAAAGAATTCATTTGTATTGATATAAAGTAATTCACAAATAGCACTCAAAGCACTTGTCACAAACTATATAATCGATTATCTTTCTAGATTTAGGAATTTAAGGCAAGCGTGAAGGATATTTCGCTTCAAGAGGCCAAAGCGTCCCTCACAAGCGAAAAGTCGTTAGCCACCAAAGACTAAAACGATTGTTTTTAAAGAAAAAACAAAACCCAACTATTCACACAAAACAAAAAGATTCTGCTTCCAAACGGCAATACCATTAACCACAAACGATAAAAGTAATCATGAGAAAAGACATTATTTCATTTCAAGTGGTACAAACTATTATGCTAAGCAGATATAGCTTGCTACAAGAGATTATAGCAATTATATTTAGAAAAAAAAAATGCGGGTGGGTTGAATATTTTTCTAGAACTAATAAATACCTCAAAAAACATTTGTTTCATACGCTTTTATTAATTACTAGCTCCAATAACAATTTTCCCTTGGAAAACCAATAAAATGTCCGAGTTTTTCATCAAGAACTTTCTATTTTCCCTTCGAAAACCCACTTTGAAATTTTCCTGTTTTAATAAATTAAAAAGAACAAAATATTGAAAAAGAACGAAAAACAAACGGAAAGTGAATATATTAAAAAAGAAAAAATCAAAAGTCAAGATCGGCAAAGCCAATACCCATCTATGTGAGTATCTACCATTTTGATTTTCATTAAATAAATATATTTTTCGTGTTTTGTAGCTTAGTTTGTTCATATTTTACATTATTTTTATTATTTCACACAAATCATATTTCGTGAGTGTATAATTTGGGAGATATACAGTGTCCAAACCCGAATAAAATCAATTTTTTTGGAATTTGTGTAGGTATATTGAAATTCAACCATTTTGGTTTTCAATGAATGCATACTTTTTGCGTTTTTTGTTGGTTAGTTTTTTCATATTTGCACATGCACATGCACATTATATATCGTGGGTTTATAATTTAGGAGATACAGCCCATTTGAAATTCCAAATAATAAAAACAAAATCTATCTTGATCGCATGGTTCAATTTCCAATTGGGAAACACAACTTCATAAAGCTAGCCCTAAACGACAAACATGTTTGCCGAACATGCTTGTGCGCGCTATGAATTCATCGTGTAGGGGTCAGTTTTGAGGGCATAGGTTAGGTTAGGTTGCCACAGCCACTATATAGATGCTATCGAAGAAGGGATTACCGAGATAGCTATTAAAATGGAGAGTGCTTTACATGTACATACGAGGTGTGACAATTAAGTAATGAGACTGATTCCATAAAAACCGTATGCTTCAAAATTATTCTACAACTCTGCCTTCCCTTTTAAATTAGTTCGCTTGGGCAGCTATACAACGATTCCAGCGCATTTTCTATGCTTCGTAACATTTCTGGAACACTTCGACTGGGATGTCCGCGAGTACCCTCGTCACGGCCGCCTGGATGTCCTCAATCGGCTCAAAATGGGTTTATTTGACCACCGATTTGGTTCTAGGGAACAAAAAAAAGTCACAGGGTGACATATCGGGGGAATAAGGCGGTTGTTGCAACACGGCGATCCCTTTAGAGGCCAAATACTGGGACACGCTGAGGGCGGTGTGGGACGGTTCCTTGGGACCATCTTCGCGCACAACTTTCTCATCCCAAAATCGTCGGAAAAAAATTTGTTTGATTGTTTCACGGTTCATACCCTCTTCCGACGCCAACATTCGAACTGTTAAACGCCGATGTTCACGGATCAGGGTGCGCACACGCTGCGCATTCGTGTCAGTCCACACCTCGACTGGTCTCCCGCTCCGCGGCTCGTCTTCCACGCTTTCACACCCCTCCTTAAACTCTTTATGCCATCGAAACACCTTAAGAGAGCAAAAACCAAACAAAAGTTGATCTAAATATAAGTTTAATATCAAAACGCCTTGATATTTTAGCGGAAATTTTATTAGAACTTGCGTCAAAGAGCAAAAATACGGAATTGAAAAAGTGGTGGCATCATTCTGAAGAGAACAAGGGAAATAAAGGCAAGATTATATAGTACACTTTTAGAATAATACATTATAAATTATTTTTTATTGTATATATCAGAATTGTGTACTATATTTGGGCTCCGTTCACTGCCATATTTTTTCCCCGTTAAAGCCTTAAAGGCTAAGAAAGGTTCGACCACATCGAAGCGTTCAACGAAAGTAGTTGGGGCAGCTTATTTCTTACCACTGTTTTCTACTGAGCAAGAGGCTCATCAATTTTATACACAAAATGAGATCGAGACGCCACGAATTCATTTAATTGGACAAGAAAAAGAGGTGACTAATTTAATAACAGTTGTAAATATTGAGGATAAGCGATTCGTTTTCATTAGTTTTAAGAAAGCTTTTCAATTCTGTTTTGCAAGTTTTTTTGCATTAGATGTACAATATCCTAATGCTTGTAATTTTTGGATTTTAATACAACAGACCGCGTTTCAACTCTATCTTACACAAGATAGAAAGGGTGAGGTTTCAAGAAATATTTCACTAAGAAAAGAAATTTTAAATGAATGGAAAAATAAAAACCCTGAAACTGATAACGTTTTAGAAAATGATTTCGAATGCTTCAATTAAATCTTCAGAAATGACAGCACTTCCAGTCCGTTGTTTTGAATGCGAAAAAAAAATTGAAAACCTATTTCTCTACAGAAAACACTTGAGTACTCATACTCATAAATGTGTTTTATGTCCCACATTTTTGTCCCCATCCAATGGCTTAATAAAGCACATCAAAACAGTATCCATTACTGGAGAACCATTCAACTCAGTGCGGGAAGAGCGAGGAGTCGACTTAAGGTATAATGCCTGGGGGTGTTGCTTGAGTGGACGCTGAGAAGTGGGCCTTCGCTACTGCGGACTCGAGGTGTAAGCCCTAGTGCCTTCCAAACCGTTATAGGAACGGATCGGGCTATGTCTTCATCACGGTGTCTGCGTTGAAAGCATCCTTAACTAGCTGGCGCATCCGCATTGCCGTTTGTATCCTCTCTCCTACTTTCACTGAGGATTGTTCCGATACTGGGGCAGCGGATCGCTACCATTCCAAACCATGTCACTTCTGTTTAGCATTAAGGGGTGTGAGGAAGGGATGTGGTTTCTGACAAATGAGGCTCACGGTCTTCCTGGCACTCGCTCCCCTGTGACGTTCACAGTACAGTGGGAAATTAAAATTTAATTTAAATTTCATTTATATCTTATATTTGTCCACATCTAAACACTTGATATTTTAGCGGAAATATTTTTGGAACTCGCCCCAAAAAGGTTTTCAACTGAGCAGAAGGCTCAATGATTAATGTAATGAAATAGTTTTTTACTAAGCGTCATCGCTTGAAACAAGAAAAAGCATATATTTCAGCATTCTACTCCATTGCAAAACATTCTATGTGAATCTCTACTGCTGAGATTCAAAGTTACACTAATTGACAGTGATTCCCGTTCGTCCTCAAAGGTAAAGTTTAGCTCAGAAGCAGATTTGTTATTAAGGGGAAATACTTACTTCTATCAGCACAAACTCTAAAGAAAGTCCACCTGAATGGCAATATCGTTATCCACAAACGATTTTATAGTTGAGGTTCAAAGTTAATATACTTGATCACTACAGTGATTCCCGTTCGTCATCAAAGGTAAAGTTGTTGCTCGGAAGCAGATTTGTTATTAGAGGGAAATACTACTTCTTTCACCACAAACTCTTAAGTAAACGCATATCAATTGACTAACAAATAAACCTTGTCTATAATTAGCTAATCAGATATCGGCAATAAAAATCTTGTTAATTGAAATATCACGAAAATTCCGAATCTTTTTATTTATAAATTTTTGCTTGATTTGAGTTTATCAAAAAGGGTAAGCACCAACGTTGGGCAAAAAACATTGGTTATGTATGCTGTGCACAACATGCATTGCTGGTTAGTCGTTTTAAATTTTATGTTCTTTAACTAAATTTGAGGTTTCTAACATGAATTTTATATGACTGAAATCTGGGGTTATAAGACTTAAGATAAATCCGAATGTCCAAATTAACTTTCGCCGGAGACTTACGTAGGCCTCCAAATGTATCACCGTCTATACTATACCTTCCGTTGTTGCATTTCCGTTCCCACACCATTTATAAGAATCAG
Organism: Melanostoma scalare; assembly: GCA_949752695.1. Taxonomy (NCBI): domain Eukaryota; kingdom Metazoa; phylum Arthropoda; class Insecta; order Diptera; family Syrphidae; genus Melanostoma; species Melanostoma scalare. The sequence continues at coordinate 161,982,895 of OX456986.1, forward strand.
CAAACTTGACGATGGGAAAATATTGAAGTTGAAGGTCATCGTCATAATTGTCATTAGCTTTAAGAAAATAATAAAGAAGATTGATTAGTCTCAATCGACCTGGCAAACAATAACTTTCTTTTATTTAACTGGCGCAGTCGATGGCGAACCTCAAGTGGAAAATTTCTTTTTGATATACATACGGTTTGATAGTTGCCATCCACGAACCCCTCCACCACCCAAGTTAGTGTGTACAAGTGTTTATTGTGACTACGAATCAGTCATTAAAGACAAACCAAAAGAAAAAGAAAACAATTAATAAAAAACAAAAAATTGTTTAGTGCAAGTGCATTTTTTTTTTTGGCAAACTATAATCATTTCGCGAAAAACTCTTCACCATTCAAGAAGGAATATAGAAGGAGAAGAAAACGAAATGGCAACCGATACTACCGCAATCTTAGCTAGAGTGACGGAGATTCTTACAAGACTGGGGGCCGCTAACACACACCAAACAGAAAGTCGAGCCCTAATCCTGATGAGGGAAATAAGATACATCAAGGAATTTTCCGGAAACAAAGACGAACTCACCCAGTTCATCAACGTGGTTAATAACCGCATTGCCTTGACACCTGAGTTTAGAAGACCTGAAACGTGGACCGCTATATCACAGTGTAAAGTGATTGGAAAAGCGAAGGATCTTCTTCTGACGAACTCCATAACAACGTGGGAAGAGGCGAAAAATTTGCTGGGATTGACGTTTAGGCCCACAATTAACCAGGGGGAAGTAACCAGAAAAATATGCAGCATGCAGGTAAGCTCAGTGTTAGATTTATTAAACAAAATAGAGCAATTCACATCAGAAATCCATACGATAATAATGCATGAGAATAATAAAGAAAGCCTTAAAGCACTTGTTGCCACCGTTTTTTTTATATTGAATTTCATAACTCTTATAATGTAAACACTTATAATACGTCGCCTCGTTCGAGCCAGGAACGCCATCCATTGCTCAATTAATAATTTAACTCGTGAACGCACACTTTATTTCCGTGACACTTGTTGGGCTCGGCCAATGTATTTTGTATGTGCAAGGAGTGGTAAACTCGATTTTCGTTGTGACTGGCAGCGCATCCCCTTGGCTCAGTTCGTTGCTCATATGTTCCTTTGCAAATATAAGAAAGCGATCGATGCGCCTTCGTGGCCCAGTTCTAAAACTTTTTAAATGGAAAATCGAGATTAATATGCCTTATAAAAATATGCAATGGTTCGGCCATTTTGGCAGATTGCATTTTTCATTCTTTTTACTTGTGGCATTGGCTCGGAGAAGATGTACAAAAGTGTAAGTATTAACTTAATCAAAAATCAATCAAATTACTCATGTACTCTCTTACCTTAGGAAATAACAGAATTCAATTCAGCAATACATTTTATATGAAGTATTTGTGTTTTGGCGAGAAAATTCTTATTTCTGAACACGTCGCTCTACGGTTCGGCAAGCCGATGCAACAGCACTTTTATATGGTTTAGTAATAAATAAAGTTAGGGAACTAGCAACAGGGAACTTGGCTAGGCAGATTAGAGACGAGTACGATCTATACAAAATAAAAAAATATTTTGTATTCGTACGTAGGGTTTGATGAGGGATGAGGCTTTCGCCTATTTCAGTATTTCGAGCCTATTTTCAAGCACCGAGCCTAATCAAGCCTATTCTTGTAATTTAACGAAATTTCATTCTAAAATTCATGAAAAGAAGTGTTTATGCAAACCAACACGATCATTTGATTTGCGAGGGTTATAAATGTGTTGTCGATACTATCGAGTCGATAGCTGAATAATAAACAGAAAAATTTCGCCGTTTAGACTGCCGCTGTTGTGGTCAATTATAAATAAACTGCTTGATTCGAAGAAAAAATATGGCTGTAATGGAAAATGAATACCTACAAAGTAAACAAACAATGTGACAGCATTTCTTTTGCCTCCAAATTGTTTGCCTCCTTTTTTTCGTTCACAACATTACACATTCTCAATACACGAGTAAAGGATAAACGGTTGTTTGTTTTCTTTTCATCGCTCGTATCAGCAACAGTCAAACTTGAGACACAGGGTTTGGCTTTATCTGAAAGCATTGGTATTATTTCAACCATACAAAATAGCCTAGATGACTTGGATCGCGGTGAATTCGGTGAGAAGTTCGGCAAGGTATTGAAAAGGAACGGTGGGTTTAAGCAAATCGTTGACATCAATAACATCATAAATAAAAACATGCAAGCCACTGAAGCCCATGCAAAGAAGTTGACTCCAAAAGAACTGACACTTTTCAAGTACGCACCAACGACAACGACTGACGTCGAAAAATCCTTTTCGGACTACAAACACCTTTTCAGTGATAGACGTAGAAAATTTTTGTTCGAAAATCTCAAGCATCACATGATTGCCTATTGTAATCGTGATATTTAGAAAAAGTGTTACTTGTGACAAATATTTTTCTTTTGAAGACTCAAAAATACTATGTGAAACATGTAGTCAATCGTAAAAAGCATTATTTCAAATAAATCGTTGATTTTTTTCCAAATATAAAGGGAATTAGTGGTGTTTTCATCGAGCCTAATTCCAAGCCTATTTTGCCATTTTTTCGAGCCTATTTAGGCGCCTAAATCGCATTTTTTCGAGCCTAAATTTATCTTCTCTGCTAATAACCTATCTTTTGCGCTAAATTTACTTAACAATGATACAGTACAAATCGGTTTATCATTTCGATTGTTAACTTACACTAGTAGGAACTAGGTCGGTTGAGCCTCTTTTTTTTTTGCGAGAAGGAGTGCGTGCTAGAGGGGTGTGGCAGTCATTTTTAATCCATATACTCTTTGTTCTTTGTTATAATAGGTTTCTTTTAAGCAAAAGCAATGTTCTAGAATTAGTTCTTAGGACAGATCCCAGTTGACCGGATTTAATAAAGTTTTTTAAAACTTCAAAAAAGTGCTCATATAATTAATTGGCGACCGTGACAGGACGACAAACATTTTTATAATCCCAGAAAAGACCAATTACGGTAAATGTTTCGTCGTCTCGCGAATAATACGCGAAATCTTAAAAAATAAGTATCCTTCAAAGAAAGGAGAATAAAAGTATAAAAAAGTATCCTATCAAATAGGAGAAAATATTTTCTACCGGTTTAAGTAGAAAAACCAAAGTGAAGAGTGAATGTGACGAGTTATTTTAAACAACAGATAATAAAATAAATAGTGACAAGTTATTTTAAATAAAAGATAAAAAATAATAAAATAAATGCTATGAGCCAAACTCTCCAAACACTAAGAATCTTATACCCAGAACAATATCCAAGATTAGTAACCCCAGTACAAGATCGTACAGTGAAAGATTTAAAAAATCGAATAAACACAAAAATTAATAAGGAACGAGTAAAAAAATCAACTGCAACCAAAAATATATAGGTCAAACAAGAAGAGCATTACAAACTAGGTTCAATGAACACATACGTGCTGTTAAATGTAAGAAACTTGAGAATGCAATCGCCTCCCACGCATATGATGTCAACCACGAAGTACCGCACAACAAATTTGGTATAGAAAATGTTCGCCTTTTAAAATCAATCAGCAGACCTTCCAAACTTGATGCCTATGAATCGTTATATATACATATATATGACAACCTGATGAATCTTGAACCAGGAGCAATTCAATCACCTTTGTTTGGTTGCTTAAAAACATTTCCACACAGTGTTTTTTTCCCTCTTATTGCTTAATTCTTCCAAATATGTCTCAACAGTGCGCGAATTATAATTGTGTCAACAACGACAACCTTGTTGATTGGGTAGCTTGCAATGGGTTGTGCGGGAAACATTTCCATGCCACTTGTGTCGGTTTTACCAAAAGGTTAATCACTCATTTTAAAGATCTTACGCGTAATTTTGTGTTTTATTGCGATGAGTGCAAAAACATTTCTCAGTCGCATATAATGCTGGCAATAAAATGCTTAAGCGACACTTTTGCGTCAAATGCGGAAAAAACAAACTCTACCATAAACAATGCCTGGCCCAGTTCGAAAAATTTGATGAGTTCATCAAATCGGTGGATGAACTCAATAATAACAATCATAAATTCGCGACCTATCTCAAAACCCAGATAAAGAACATTGAAAAGCAATTATCGTGCCCTCAACCTCCCCCGGAATCTCTCCCTAATTGTGAAATAGTGCCTAATGTAACTAAGGCACTATCAAATAAACTCAAGCAGTGTATCTCCCCTCTAATATCCTCAGTTGACTTGCTCCGTACCTCCGTCGAATTTAGCCTCCAATCCTCAGCATCAAAAAGTGCACCTCCGCCGGCCAACTACGAACCTCTACTGGTAAACATAATGTGTCAGTTAGAGGAACTAAAGGACTATATAAAGGAAACCCAGACGGTCATCAAGCGAACTTTCGAAGACCTGAACATTGCCACCTCCAAAGACCCCGAACCACTCCCAAGGCCTCAATACAACACATCTATTTTAGAGGAAATTTTGGACGCCTGCAATGACGCTGCAGATACCCCAGATGTTCCTCCGCCTCCTCAAGATCTTCTTTCCTCTTCCTCCCTTTAACCTACTATTAATCGTTTTGGCGCCATATGGAAGCAATCGGAGTGGAACAGCAGATTAAATAAAATCAAGGAATATAATAACCCAACGGATCTAACCAACCCCTTCATTATCAAGAACGTTCCGTCTCATGCCGACTCGAAGTGGATCCGCAATTATTTTAACAATCATTATGGTATTAATTTATTGAATGTTGTTTGTAAATCTAAGAAACGTAGTAAATCCCAATCCTTTGTAATAAATATCCCTACCAAATACGAATGGCTATTCCTTTACCCTTCTGGTATAGATTTAAGAATATCTAATATGTCAATTAAACCCCTTAATCCGAAAATATCACCAATTCCTAATCATGCTCCTAAACCTAAAAGAAGTTCTAATCCCAATTGGACTTTCAAAACAAAAATCTTCCCAAATTTCTCCGGTCCAATGACAAACTTGCTCGTAAAACCTCCAGCAGCTTTTAAGTCGATTCCAAACAGTCCCTATCCTAATCCGAAAAATAACCATGGCCCATCTACTTCTCAGCAAAGAGTTCCTCTTAGTAGAATCAACGAACAACAATCCGCACTCCCACAGAAACATCCTCAACAACGCGTATCCTTCAATATTAACCCGGATACACAGACCCCTCTATTAAACTTTTCGAACCCAATAAAATCTCCTTCTGTCCCTAGTTTCGACCTCACCTCAGGCGCCAAATATCCAAACTTTATTAGTTCACATATTTTAAACCCAAGCCCATCCCGCTCCCCGCTCGATTCCCCGCCAACATTCGATCCTCTATTACCACCTACTGTTAAACTCACGCAATAGTCCCTTACTGAGTCTACCGAGTCCCGTTATGCTCTCTCAAAACTTAGATATAGTAAGGTGTTTGACAACATTCGTTTGTTCCTGGCATATCTTCACGACAAACCAGACGATATGTGTGTAGACGGTAAAACGAAAAGCTACGTATTAGCGTCTATTCAAAAGGAAGGACTTCCTTCTGATCCTCAACACCTAAGGCAGCTCTACAATAAATACCACGAGCTCTTGAATATCTCTTCGTTGCAAGTCTCCAAAGATCTCTTAGCTTTCTCTCGGTACGTTCAGTCCAAAAGAATCTCTTACCTGCAAAGAATTCGATCCGAATCAGAAAAGTTCTATCGCTCCTAACACTGAATCCAGTTATCCCCCTTCTAATCTCCACCCTCTGTCTTTTTATTACCAAAACGTAAGAGGTCTTCGTTCTAAAACTCACTCAGTTTACTTGCAGTCTCACAATCTTCCCTTTGACATATTTGCACTTACTGAAACAAACCTTTCCCAGGACATCAAAAGCCAAGAGCTGTTTCCTTCGTTTTTCAATGTCTTTCGTGATGATGAACAACCTTTGAGTATTTTTATTTACGAATTTTTCGGTCTATAAGGAATCTAGTTTTCAAACGTTTATATTTAAAGAAACGAGTGGTTGATGCGACGAACGCACCCTATCAATGTCGATCCGCAACACCACTTTACCATTACCCTAAACTGTTTGTCAGCTGGTTTGTTTTGACATTTGTCATTCTCCATCTAGGAAAAGAATAAGAAATAAAAATTTATATAAATTAAAATTTATTCTATTTCAGATGGATTCCATAGCCTTACTTTTCAACAGAAATTAAGCTGGAAGGAGATCCAGTGTGTGGTACCAGAGAATGAAGCTGAGGTATAAGACTCCACAACTTTTTGAGCTGCCTAATACAATGTAGGTAGGGTAGACGGGGGAGCATTTGCCACCGGGGTACCTTTGCCAACCGAGTTTTTTAGTCGATCTACCAAAATGTAAAATATCGAAAAATCGATATTTATAGCACATCACCAAATAAAAATATCCCACGAAGTTTGACAGTTCTCAAGTAGACGCCAACAAAGTTGGACGTGTGTGTTGTTTTTTTGACCTCTGGATCCAAAAATTATAAGGTAATCAGTAGTTGCATATTCGTAGTGTGTTTATATTTACTTCATACTTTTTCTTGCAATTATTATTAGAATATGCATTTACATTCGTAAAATGTAGCTTTTTACATTATCTTTTAATTGGAAAAAATAGTAGAAGTGAATTTAAGAAAAAACTGCTTGTGGCGGCCATTTGCCAGTGGCAAAGTAGCTTCGTGGGGTGCATTTGCCAGTGGCAAAGTCTCCTCATGGGGTGCATTTGCTGAGTTGCCATTGCACCCCAAGAAGTCAAAACAAAACAAAATCCTCTTTTCAGCTCAAAGGATGCCGCGCTGTTACATAAAAAAGAGCAATTGCTCAGAAATCGATGAAAAGACTATGAAAGCAGCAATAGAGGCAGTCGAAGTTGAAAAAATTATTTCCATAAGCGCCGCAGCTTTATTTTATGGTTTTAAGCGAACAACGTTAAGAGAACGATGTAAGAAGTGGCGAGCTTGTTCAGAATGATGTCAATTGTGTAACAAGTGTTAAAACGACCCAATATAGCACCAAGTTTTCAAGCAACCAGATCTTCACTGTAGCACAAGAAAAACAACTCGCATCGTATTTTCAAGAAAGCTCAGATTTACAATACGGTTTCACATATGCTATGGCCCGCCGCTTTGCCTTTGAATTCGCATCCGCCAATGATATCCAAGTTCCTCTTTCTTGGACTGAAAACAAATCTGCTGGTGTGGATTGGATTCATTGGATTCCTTGCTCGTGCCACTGCCTTCACCAAGGAATCTGTTGGCGAATTTTTTAACAATCTAACGAAGCTTTATGAGAGATTCTCCTTTAGACCTCATAATATATAGAATTTAGACGAGACAGGAATAACTGCCGTTCTTCCTTTGCCCAAGGTATGTCCACTTAATTTTTTTAACTGACTTCTTTCATAACTCAAACTAAAAATAGGTCATTTCTACCAAAGGAAAGCGTGCTGTTTCCCAAGTTGCATCCGCTGAACGTGGAAACCTTGTTACTATGGTGGGAATCATTAACGCGTCTGGAATGTCTTTACCCCCCGTTTTTATATTGCCGAAGGTCAAATTCGAAAGCCGCTTTCTCGATTGCGCTCCCACAGGAAGTATCGCATTATGTATTAAAAGTGGTTGGATGTCATCAGAGGGCTTTAAAGATGTTCTCAAACAAATTAAGAATCATACGAAATGCTCAACTGAAAACCCAATTTTGCTATTGCTAGATAACCACGTTTCACATTGTAGTGTGGAAGCCATTGATTTTTGCAGGAAAAGTGCTATCCACTTACTAACGTTTCCACCTCACACGTCGCACAAGCTCCAGCCGTTAGATGTGACAGTTTATGCTCCATTTAAAAGATTTTTAAGTGTCGCATTCCACGATTTTGTCATGAACAATCACGGAAGGACTATAACAGTATGGGACATCCCGTTTTTATCAAACATACCATATATTAACATAGAGAACATAGAGAAGAGTAAGCTAAGGAGCGATACCCCATTAACAAGTAAATTAGAGACAATCAGGGAAGAAAAATCGATAATACCGAATAATCTATATCCCAGAAAGAAGAGAGAATTGGTGAAATTAGCTGTGGCAGGATCCATTGCACTTATTGGTACTGCAGTAGCATTATCTATATATTCTAAGGATTATGCTGATTCTATCGAGAAACACATGAAAATGGTAGACGATAAATTGAATGAAATTGGGATCGCTGTGAATCGATCGGTAAATGTTTCGTCGTCACGCGAATAATACGCGAAATCTTAAAAAATAAGTATCCTTCAAAGAAAGGAGAATAAAAGTAAAAAGTATCCTATCGAATTGGAGAAAATATTTTCTACCGGTTTGAGTAGAAAAACCAAAGTGAAGAGTGAATGTGACGAGTTATTTTAAACAATAGATAATAAAATAAATAGTGACAAGTTATTTTAAATAAAAGATAAAAAATAATAAAATAAATGCTATGAGAACTCTCCAAACACTAAGAATCTTATACCCAGAACAATATCCAAGATTAGTAACCCCAGTACAAGATCGTACAGTGAAAGATTTAAAAAATCGAATAAACACAAAAATAATAAGAAACGAGTGGTTGATGCGACGAACGCACCCTATCAATGTCGATCCGCAACACCACTTTACCATTACCCTAAACTGTTTGTCAGCTGGTTTGTTTTGACATTTGTCATTCTCCATCTAGGAAAAGAATAAGAAATAAAAATTTATATAAATTAAAATTTATTCTATTTCAGATGGATTCCATAGCCTTACTTTTCAACAGAAATTAAGCTGGAAGGAGATCCAGTGTGTGGTACCAGAGAATGAAGCTGAGGTATAAGACTCCACAACTTTTTGAGCTGCCTAATACAATGTAGGTACGTATAATTCGCTTCATAAAAAAAAGTTTTTGTTCCTAATGCGGGTTGCCTTAGTTAGTTAGAGGTCGATAGCACCACCGGCCGATAGATGGAGTCAGCTAACTTCGCGGCAATATGCCACCGTATTGTTGCGACCAATTTGTAGCAACAATACGAGTTAAAAGATAGTAACTCAAAAAACTATCAAGTGTTGTCTAAACATTCAAAGAATTTTAGAAATACAAGCATTAAAAACAATCCAATATAACAACGCGAAGTGAAGAATTCAATCAAGAAAAGAACCAGTAGCAGAGTGACAACCCAACAAAGGATCATCATTTTATAGTAAGAAGTTCTTTTTGACTAAAAGTATAAACATTTATATATATCATTATATATCAATATATTCACTGATATAGAATAAGAGTTTATAAAAAAGAAATTTTCCTTTAGTAAAATAAAAATAATTCTGACATACTGGACGTTTTTTTGAAAAAATTTAATAAGTTACAAGTTGCAATGCCACGTGACGAAGAAATGGAAAACTTAGTTGCAAGACTAATAGCTACTAATACAGCTTCATTACAATCAGAGATGACCTCTTTGAAAAATGATCTGTTACAAACAGTAAGCTAGTGACTGATTATCAACCACAGGAAATATTAGAGAATATAACATGTAACGAGACTTTAGATTCATCCCTGTGCCCTGTGAAAATACAAGGTATATCCACCGCACCTCACTTCACTACCTACATGCCACGTCAGCGAACAACACTTCACTACTTATAAGTTCCACGTCAGCGCAATCGTACCTAACTTCACTCCAATTCAGTTTTCATTTGCTCATTTTCCAATTTGCCATCAGTGTTACAACTAAATGTAATGTATATTAATTTTACGTTTTGAAAAGTATTGTGAGGGTGCTGGTAGCTGAAAATTTAGATGATTATAAGTCTGTGAGACTAGATTTTTAATATGTGGGTTGGTGTTTATGTGCAAGTTAACACCTTCAATCATCCCCAATCATCCCACATACAATAATGTCATATCATCGACTCCACAGAACAGCGAGACCACAGATGGTCAACATAAACTGTTATCTTAAGATTCGCTTCTTAGAATAGCGAGACCGCAGATGGCCAGCATAAACAATAGGGTTGTACTCAAGCTCCAGTCAGATACAACAGAAGATACAAGAAGCAGATTGAAACACAACGCGAGCCGAGACAGTCGTAGTAATAGTGCTAAGATAAGTAAAGTTAGATTTAAAAAATGAGAATAAAGTTTTTTAAAAAACCAAAATAAGAACAACTCGTTTAATTTGCAATACATGTACCTTTGTTAGTTTTTAATCGCTTAGAGTTGCCAATACCAAGTGTTTTTAAGTGTTTTGTGAATGTATAAAAAAGGAGTATCAAGCATTTAATACAATCTAGTACGCTTTTCCCTTCATAGTTCTATATCTATTCTACGCTATGCTACATTATGAGCTATATAATACTACTTGTTCGGTCAGTCACCCGATGACCGAATTAATTCTCCAACGGAATGCTGACGATGCATTCCACTTTTCAATCAAAGCTAACAGTCACCACCGCCATCCTCATATCATGGATAAATCGGTCGCCTCAAATATCCACATTTGACGACCCAGCTATCAACCATAGCAACACCCACTCAAGTACAGAGAAATGTATCTGCCAATGACTTGGCCCAGATACGATCGTTCGTCTGAGGGTATCTACTACTTGCGTGGATACCCGATAAACACCGCTGTCGATGATGTCATACGATGGCAGTATTTATGATGTATAAATACTGTCGCATCTATGACCTGCCACTACTTTTCGTTTGCAGTATGATGTCTCTCCCACGGATCGTAGCATTAGTTGCAGGGGTCGGCACATTCTTTCTGTTGTGCCGTTGGACAGCCAGTGCATGGCACTGGTATCAGCTACTGGACTCCCTAAACGTGTGGGAGTTTTGGTAAGTCAGCAGTTTGGACGCTGTGGACTGAAGGATGGTGGTTCGTGGCTGGTGGTGACTACTCTAAGTATTATTCTGAACTTCATCGCGATGTGGTCGGCTCCTGTATAATTGGTATTCATTCATTCTGTTATATTTATAGCGTGGCTATTCTTTGTATTCAATTATACCAACCCTAGAACTAAGAATCATTTGTGTAATATTGTGTAATAAAATAAAATAACTAACCCGAAAGTTGTGTGTTCGGCATTGTGCCCTCTCCCATTTTGAAGACACTTTTCAGCTGTCTCCCCCTCTTGGTTTTTTTACTTCGGAAGTGAACTTTAATTCCCGAACACTACTTAACGTAACACAATTTTTTTTACTAATGTGGGTAACACTGATAATTAATTTTCTTATAAAAACTTGATGTATGAATGACGTCTTTCGGTGAGTTCTTTGTGAAATATTTATGGATAAGCATCAATCGTGCAGTCTATTATATAATCATAAGATTGTTTACTTATTATAAACAAAACATAATTAAAAAACATTATTTCCCAGTTATTTAGTTCGCTAAAAATTGAAACTTTTCCAAGAATATTGTTTAAATACTTACTATAAACATAACAAAAATAAAAACACTATTCCCCAGTCCGTTAAAAGTGAATATTTTCCAAGAATAATAACGTTCAAGCAATAAAAACTTTTTACCAACATTCTCTTGTAAAATGTGTGTCGATCTCTAAACAAATATGTTTACTTGCGAACACTGTCAAACCACCTTTACTAGACGGGGTAGTCTTGATCGTCATAGGCAGATGAATCATGAGAAAAAAGTTTCAATTCTGTGTGATAAATGTGGTACGTTTTTCGATAACGCTAGGAATTATAGCTATAACATGAAGAAAAATCATCATGAATTCGTTTCACTTAACACAATATTAAAAAAAAGGAAAAACTCTCAATCTGGTGTGCAAAACAAACGGATTAAAATTGAAGGTGATTTGAGTGATGATGTTAAACATTGCAATATTTGCAAGCTGAATATTAGGAAATCAATGTGTTAAGGGCACCTAAAGAGTGATTCGCATAAAACAAATGCTTGTAGTAAGCATGATGGGTATGGAGGAAACGTTGAAGCTATATCTACGGCTTTTAAGGACCGCATAAAAAGCTATAGAGTTCGAGATTGCAATCGTCAAACTGGTTATAAGGACTTTATGAAGAAGCAAGAAACTATTATAATAGAACTTGTAAAGAAAACAATGGAGGTCGAAAGTGTTACAAAAGTCGCTTTTGAAATGTTCGGACTATATGTAAAAGATAATGCTAATGAAATAATGACTGACATTAAATCATTTAACACAAAATATAAGATCATAAACCAATCAAGTGATTTAAAAGAAATATATGTGTAGGAAAATGTAGGAACTAGATTTTAATCCCTCGACAACACTGACAAGACGTACACAACAAAACGACATGACGATAACGAACGAGACGAGACAAGCAAAGAGACACAAGAATGAGCAACAGTCGAAAAGTAGCAGTGAAACCGACCAGTCCTTCTTTCCTATACGTTAAAATAAAGTAAAAGTAATCAAAGCAAAGAATTAATAATTTGTTGACTATCAATTAAGAAAATTCACAATAAAGAACCACTAAGTTAAAGTGTTAATTGTTTCCTTTGTTATTGGACAGTTTGTGGATAAAAATCTCACATATAATACGTTTGCTGGAGACATCATAGCTAAGAGTGAAGAATTTCAGGAGCGTGATAGTGGATGGGCCTTACAAGATGTACTTTACCTTGAAATCAACATAAATAAATACAACCTTATGCATGGATCATCCTTTATCGAATTACCAATGAATATAAAATCGAAAAAAGCTATCATCAATGTAAAAAATAATGATAATGCATGCTTTGCCTGGGCTATTGTATCGGCTGTACATCCCTCTAACCACAATGCTGATCGAGTTTCTTCATATCCTCATTACTCTAGAGTTCTTAATTTAAGCGGTATGAAATTCCCGATGGATATAAAAAAAATTTCCCAATTTGAAAAACTTAATAATTTAAGTGTTAATGTGTATGGCCTAGAAAATAATACTATTGTAGGACCTGTGTTTTATACTAGCAATAAAAAGAACAAGCATATAAACTTATTATATGTAGAAAATGGTGAAAACAGACATTATTGTTGGATTAGAAACTCAAATAGACTAGTAAGCACCCAAATTTCTAAACATAAATGTACAAAATGGTTATGTGATGGATGTTTAATGTACTTCCGTTGTAAAGCTTCTCTTAATGAACATCTCAAACATGATTGCAATAAGGTGCATACAGTATTACCAACCGAAGATAATAACATTTTAAAATTTAAAAACTTTAATAAGAAAATGCGAGTTCCATTTGTAATTTATGCAGATTTTGAAGCAGCTTTAAAACCAATAAAAACTTGTTCACCAAATCCTATAGTCTCATTTTCGAGCAACGTTCAACTTCATGAACCTTTTAGCTTTGCTTATTATATTACATGTAATTTTGATGATTCATTAAGTAAATTTATATTGTACCGAGGTGATAACTGCCTCAAGGATATGAATACTTTGATAGATGAAGCACGGCGTATTCAATTAATATTAAGAGAAGGGACTCCAATGAAAAAATTAACTGATGTGGAAAAAGACAATTTTAAAAATTCTAAAACCTGTTTTATATGTGATGATATTTTAAATGTAAATCGAGTAAGAGATCATGATCATCTCACAGGAGAATTTCGAGGTGCTGCGCATTCTGAATGTAATTTGTAATATCAAATACCCAATTTCATTCCAGTTATATTACATAACTTAAGTGGTTATGATTCACACTTCATTGTTAAAGAATTTGGTGATAATGATGAAAAAATCGATGTTATACCTACTAATAAAGAACGATATATCATATCTCTTTTACTAAATACATTAAAGGGGATACTTTTAAAAGTAGCATTCAACTTAGGTTTATAGATTCCTTTAGGTTTATGGCTTCTAGTATTGAAGAACTATCAGAGAATTTAAATTTAGAACAATTTATTGAAACTAAAAAGGCTTTCCCAGAAGAGAATATGTTTAATCAAGCTACTAAAAAAGGCATTTTTCCATATGAATATGTTACATCATCTTTAAAACTTGAAGAAACTCAGCTTCCTCCAAAGTCAGCTTCTTATAAAGGTTATATTTTGTGTGTAGATTTAGATTATCCTATTAGCAAAAAGTTACAATGTCAAGTCTTACGAGTTTACAAAAATTTATCATGATGTTGGAAAGTCGCTGTTGGGAGCACACAGAGCTCCAACACTAAAAATATAAAAAATTTTTGTTTTCTGATTTTAAATTTGTTTGTTTCTTTTTTTGGTATATACGAACTCATAAATTTGTGGCTTGCTTTTCAGAACCTGTATTAGGGTTATATTGGATCACTTCATATCACTCCAGATTTCAATTATAGTTACCAGCTTATACCCTTCAAAAAGAAAAAACCGCGGAACTCTTGTCCTCTGACGAAAACGAGTTTGAGCATTCCCCACAGTTCAACGATTCAGTGATCTGATCTTAACGCACTGATGTCAGAGATTATATCTGATGACACGCTCCTTGACGGCGCAGTTGAAAGTTTTCCAGATGCCAGTGGAAAATCTTCACAAAATGAAGAGCCATTGGCGTTGGAGGCTACTTTGAAAAGACTGGCCGAACAACAATATGAAATTCAATCGTCGCTCCTTTCTCTCCAAAAAGATTCCTCCGCCATTAAACAGATGCTTACAGAGTTTATGGCTAAGACGGAAGTAACGCTTAACGTAATTATTGATAAGATGTGCGTGGGTATGGAGCGTCCAGAAAAAATTAATGTTTTCCCGGAACATTTAATGCCCATATCCACGCAAGAAGTGTTGGAGGAAGTGGAGGAGAGAATTGGGGCCGAGCCTTCATTCAAACGATCATTCGTAAGCTTTTTTCTTTAATTATTATTGAACAGTTAAAGAAATATAATTGTTTTGGAATATTTTCTGAAAGCTTATATTTTTCTTTTTATTTAAACAGATTCGAAAATTGGGCACATTTGGTGGGATGAATGCGAACAAAACCATCGCCAAGCTATTTTTCGATGACAAGTCCGAATATTCGTGGCTAGGAACTTCAGTAGTGTGTTTAGATAGGTTCTGGCGTTCGTAAAAGTGGTGCTAGCACCACCTGCCAGCTGTGTTGATTTGATTGTCAGTTGGATGCTTCAATTGCGGTTAAGAATGCTCCAATTGCGGTTAATATGATATATAAAAGTTTTAATCGCTTGACATTGAATTGTGGTTTAGTTGTTCATAATTTTATTTTTGATTGAAGTGATAAGAGCAGATTGACATAAATGTGAGATCATTTCTAATTTTAGTTCAATTGTGTTCTTCCGTTTTCTAAGAGGAGTACTTGATGCATACGTATTAATAGAAGAATTTTAATTTAAGATATGTTTTGGATTCAAACGATAAAATCGGGTGATAGATATTGCATTTGTCTCTCATCGTGGGAATATTTTAAAATTGTTAGAGTAGATGTAATTGATAGTAGTTTATCAGTTTATCTAACGGCGGAGTGTGGGAGTAAATGTTTGTTGTTGAATATGGGCAGAGGAGATTCATTATCTGGAAGTTTATCATCGATATTATATCAATTTAATGTTAATGAACACCTTAAAATTGAAGTATTCGGTGGTACAATAACTTTAGTAGGGGCAACAGTCGATGGTTTTCAGCCCCTGAGAATAACAAATCGTTTTAATGAACGTTGTTTAAGTGTAAACAGCCTATTTCTAATGTAAACAGCCCATTACTGGCTGGAGGAAACGAAACTCCACTACTTTCGTAATAGTAAGTAATCTATTACTTTCTTGTTTCGTTTCCTCCAGTTCCAAATGAAAAGGGCAGCCATTTTCTCTCTAGTTTTTCATTCTTTTGCCAACCACCAACCACGACACTACGTAGACGCCACAACCCGCCATTTTCAGTGCCAAAGAGCAAAGCAATTTATTTTTTGTTGAAAGTTAATAACTTGAATAATTATAATAAAGTCACATTAAAACCAAGTTCCTGAGTGTGAGATTGTTATTTTGAAAAAGGAAAAAGAATCAGCGCAATAAACGTTGTGTATTTAATGACTTTGATATTGAGCTAAGTGATATTGATGACGAAGATATGAAATTGTTAGATGAACTTAGTTCTAAAACCGATCTATAATGGAAAGGATGGTGGATACAAGTTCTAGTCAGCTTAGGAAGCAAATTTCTAACTTTTTAATAGAAAACAAAGAAAATTTGTTGGATGTACATTATGAGGATATTTATTATGCATTGCTACATAAAATTATGTGAATACACTCATTCAACATGCAGCTGGTCATCAGATACATGTCAAGTTGGACCCGACACTTGTGGTTGTTATATGATGAAGAGTATAGTAATGCAAACAAAGAAACTTATGTCATTATATAACAGAATAAATAAAAAGTGTTAAAGCATTTTGATTTAGTTTTAATTTGTCTTTTCTCTGGTAAGGTGTGCTCGTCTCTTCCAATAATCAAACAAAATGTTTTAATGTGCCTTGTTGATAGTTTACCTTTCATTGGTTTCATTACAAGCAATCCCGATACCACTAAATATAACAGCTAATGCTGAGAATAAAGGCAATTTTCTTTGCTGCTTCCTAACAATGATACTTTAAAAATTGATTTTTCCTTTCAATTAATGAAGATCAATGAGATCGTACATCATCAAAATGAGAATAATGAAACCGTAACAACAGAAAACCCTCAAGTAAAATATTTTACTGTGAAAGAAGCTATAGAGGCATTCAGGCAAGATTTGCTAAGAAAAGAGAAGGATATACAAGGAATAATTGAAAGTAATTTTTACAGACATTTTAAGTTAGAATATGATCAGATAGATCTGACGATTCGTTGTTCTTACGATAATAGTTATAAGAAACGTTCATTGTGTAGTAGTAAGCACATAATAATAATGTTAAGGTATTGCATGTTACCATCGTAGTAGTAAGCACAAGCACATAATAATGTTAAGGTATTGCATGTTACCATTGTAGTAGTAAGAGCATGATGTATGTATAATTGTATGGCGAGGAGAAGAAGAAAGAATAGAACAATAAAGACATTCTGTATGACATATTCGAAGACGTCGGACGTGTTTTTTGTGATTGAGAACTTTTTTTACTTGTTAAAACGCTGACTAAAATTTCAGAAGTGGGATAAATCCAAATCAAATAAATCCAAATAGAGTGTCGCGAAATTTTCCTATTAAAAAAAAAATATAATAAACAGATCGTTGTGAAAATTTTTGCTGTCCCCGCGGTTAATTCATTTTGAAATAAAGTGTCGCACAAATTTTTTTCCTCCCTAGTGCAGATTCAATTTTAATACGATGGAAGTTGACGCATCGGAGTATACAGTTGCCCAGTTGCGTGAGTGGTTGCAGCGATTGGGAAGGCAAAGCAGTGGAAAGAAGGCGACTTTAGCTGTTCGCCTCAGCGAAATCCCATTAGAGCAACGTGGAGAAGCGCCGAAAAAAAAACGCCAGAGACAACGGGAAAGGAGTCACACGATGACGAAGACGACGGCGACGAAGAGGAATACACATTGTGTGAAGAACGTGAAACAAACAGCGATGTAGTAACGGATCGTCAAAAGCAGAAAGACAACGAGTTGTTGCAACGGGAGATAGCTCTTTTGAAAAGAGAAAGAGACTTGGTGACAAAAGAAAATGAGATGCTAAAAAGAATGTTGAATATGACAACAGGAGTGGCAACCGAGACGACAACAGGAACGACAAATAGAGTGGAATCGGGAGAGACAACGAGCGATGAAATAGAAGCTACAACAGGAACGACAACAGCAGTGGAAACGGGACCGACAACAAGTAAGACAACTGAAACGACAACAGGAGTGACATTAAAAAACATTCACTTATACACTGCATACAAAGAACTTGTGCCAGAATACAACGGTGGTGCAAACGTAGATATTTGGTTGTCACAAATAAATAACGTAAAGCAAGTCTATGGTGTGAGTGAAGATGTGCTTCGCACCCTTTTCGTGTCGAAATTGAAAGGGAAAGCAGAAGAGTGGCTATACGCACCAGCGTTACCGTTGGATATTTTGGAAAAGTAGCAAAAAAAGGGGCACTCGAGAAAAAAAGGTGGCACTTGAAATTAAAAACGAAACAACACCATATAATGTATGAAAAATTTTTACACATCTCAACGAATTCATGAGTTGAAGAAATCACATAACCTTAACAATCATTTTAAGGTTTATTGCAACGTAAGATAAAAACTAAAAATTTAACAGCTTATTTTTTATTGATAATTCAACACAAATAAATGAATAAAAGTTTGAATAAATAATAAAAAAGAGATAAATAATAATTTATTAAAAAGAATTCGTATTAAACTTTACATTCTTGTGATGGTTGTTTCCCTATATTTTTTTATAAGAAGCTCATCAGGACTCCATTCAGCAGTGTCACATTTGCTTACTAAATTTAAGGAATCCAACATATTTTCGCAAGTTTCAGTTTTTAATCTGTTGGTGAGTTTACTTTTCATCAAAGTTATCTTGGAAAAAACTTTCTCAGCGCAGGCACTGCTATGAGGTAAGGTTCATATTTTTGCAACAAATTCATATAAGTCGTAAAAAAGGTATTCATTCAAACTATTTTTAATGTTACCCATTTCAAACCAAAAAAATTATATTGCTCGATTACCTTTTCGGGACTTATGGGAGAATTACTAAGAACGGAAACTAGTGAACTCTTATTTCGACTTGATTACTTTGGGGTGTCTTAATGCCTCCAAATAGAAAGTTTTTCATTTTTGATGTCAAATCGATTAAATATTTCATCATAAAGTATTTTATAATAGCTTAGAATATTTTTCTCAATTTCAACAAGTTCACTTTCCGTTAATGTTTGACTTACAACACAATTTTCGGCTTCAGAACCAAAGTAAATATACGAGGTCTTCCCCTTCCGCGATTTCCCTGCAATAATCTTTCGAAAACCCGTCGAGCCGGAGCGTTTGGGTCCATCCGCTATACATGGGGCAACCATCGTAGCCTCACGATGCGTACTCTTCTGGCTATGCCCATGTCGCGGTACAGCTCATACAGCTCGTTGTTGTATCTTCTTCTCCACACATTGTCTTCGCATACGGGACCAAAGATCCCGTTTTTTTTTCTCTTTCTTTCGAAACAACCAAGGGTTTACGGCTTTACGGCGCGGAAGCATGGACTTTATCCCGCTTTCGATAAGGTACATGCTTCCGCGCAGTAAAACAGGACTGGGATGATTAAGGTCTTATACAGGGTTACCTCTATTTTTCTGGAGAGGGTTTTGTTTCTCAATTGCCTTCTTAACCCAAAGAAGCAACGGTTGGCAAGAGTTATTTGATTTCCGCACTGATATTGTTTTCCGTGTCTATAGCGGATCCTAGGTAGACGAAGTCGTGTACTACCTTGAAGTTTTGTCTGTCTGTTATAACGTTCTGTCCAATTCATCGATGTTCAGTGTTCTTGTTTGATGACAAGATAAACTTCGTTTTGCCCTCATTGACCATCAATTCCATTTTTGCCGCTTCTGTTTCAATACTCGCAAAAGCATCTATGACATTACGCTTCTTTTTCATATTACGTCAATATCGTCTGCGTAGGCGAGTAATTGCACAGAATTTTGAAAGATTGTTCCTCTTTTGTTGACGTTTGAGTTTCTTACAATCTGTTCAAGATGATGTTGAAGAAATCGCATGACAGTTTGTCACCTTGCCTAAAACCTTCAGAAACACTTCGACGAAATTCCTCTATATTTCGCGGCAAAACCTCGGTCGCTGATTCGTTGACTTAAACTAAGGAGTGACTTACACAGCCTATGAGCCAAATATTCGGGATTCGTTTTTTTAAATGAGTTTTGTTCAATGTGTGTGTTATGTTGAACTTAAGACTTTTAGTACTTTGAGTAACTTTTAGGGAATGCTAAAAGAGTGGCACAGACTGAAAGGTGGTGGCTCGGTGGCACAGCCTAAAAAAAAGTGGCAATCTGACACTAAAGTGGCACAGCGGCAACGCTGATACGCACAGCCAAATTTCTTGTGTGAGAGTGTGGAGACTCTTTCAGAGGGGCTAAAAGAAATCTTCGCAGTGAAAGAGAATAGACTGGCAATGAGAAAGAGGTTCGAGGGAAGAAAATGGAAGTTGTCGGAGACATTTGGAGAGTATTACAGCGACAAGTTGAGGCTGGCAGCGGGCTTGGAGATAGAAGAGGAGGAGATGGTAGAGTACATAATCGAAGGTTTCACCGACGAAGATATGAGGCTCTATGCGTACATTGGTGTGTTTAATACCAGAGCAGATTTGTACAAAGCATACCATAAAGTAATGCAACGACAAAAAGTTGCATCCAGTCTTTTATTATTCTAAAAGAACAACAGATTCTGAATCAAAATTTCATAGTTTCGAGTTGGAGACGCTCGCAATTATAAATGCCCTAAGTAGGTTTAGAATTTATCTTCAAGGTAAAAAATTCAAAATAGTTACAGATTGTAATTCTTTAACTCTTACTTTAAACAAGAAAGAACTCAACCCAAGAATTGCTCGTTGGGCATTAGAATTACAGAATTACGACTACACGTTAGAGCACCGGGCGGGTGCTCGCATGCAACATGTTGATGCGTTGAGTAGGTTGACAAATATATTAACATTGGAAACTAATACTTTTGAAGAGAATTTAATTATATGCCAAGGGAAAGATGAAAAAATAGTTAAATTGAAAGAAATGTTAGAAAATTCAGAACATGGGTTATATGAAATGAGAAACGGAGTGATATATAAAAAGAAAAATGATGGTAGCGTGGTATTTCTAGTACCGGAACAGATGGAAGATCACGTGATGTATAGATACCATGATGAAATCGGTCATGTAGGCACAGACAAAGTAATCGAGTTAGTATCAAAAAGTTATTGGTTTCCTAAAATGAGAGAAAAAATAGGATTGCATATACAAAATTGTCTTAAATGTATTTCCTTTTCCGCTAAACAGGGTCGAGAAGAAGGTTTTCTTCATGTTATACCAAAAGGGAAAATTCCGTTTGAAGTAATACACATAGATCACTATGGGCCGGTTGATAATTTAAGACAAGTAAAGAAATATATACTGGTAGTGATAGATGCTTTTACAAAATTTGTGAGACTTTACCCTACTAAGACAACAAACACTAAAGAAGTAATACAAGCGCTAATTGATTACTTTAGGGCATACAGTAGACCAAAATGTGTAGTGTCAGATAGAGGAAGTTGTTTCACGGCAAACGAATTTAGAGAGTTTTTATCTGAAAGGGATATACAGCATATTAAGATTGCAACAGGATCGCCTCAAGCAAACGGACAGGTAGAGAGAGTTAATAGAAGTCTAGGGCCAATGATTGCAAAACTTGTTAAACCAGAAGAGGGTATACACTGGGATCATGTGTTGGAAAACGTAGAGTACTCACTAAACAATACGATTAATCGAACGATTAAAGAACATCCAAGCGTGATGTTGTTTGGGGTAAGTCAGAAAGGGAAATTGACAGATAGAATAGTTGAAAATTTAAGTGAAATTGAAAACAGGATTGAAAAACGGGATTTAGCTGAGATAAGACAGAAAGCGGTAATAGAACAAGAAAAGTCTCAGACATACAACAAAAATTATGTGGACAAGAAAAGGTGTAGACCTACATCTTATGAAACAGGAGACTATGTAATGATAAAAAATTTTGACTCACATCCCGGCGCATCTAAGAAACTGATACCAAAATTTAGAGGACCGTATCGGGTTGCTAAAGTTTTAAGAAATGACAGATACCTGCTCGAAGATGTAGACAATTTTCAACAGTCTCGATTACCATATCAAGGGGTGTGGGCGGTTGGCAACATGAAACCTTGGTTATATGAAAAAAATGTAAAACGAAATAGAGATCAGGTGATCTCAAAGGTCAGGATGGCCGAATTGTAGTAGTAAGCACATAATAATAATGTTAAGGTATTGCATGTTACCATCGTAGTAGTAAGCACAAGCACATAATAATGTTAAGGTATTGCATGTTACCATTGTAGTAGTAAGAGCATGATGTATGTATAATTGTATGGCGAGGAGAAGAAGAAAGAATAGAACAATAAAGACATTCTGTATGAAATATTCGAAGACGTCGGACGTGTTTTTTGTGATTGAGAACTTTTTTTACTTGTTAAAACGCTGACTAAAATTGGTAATAGCTTGTAATTAATATCGTGAATATTCCACTGAAAGAATTACGAGCAATTGTTAAATTGAATTGTTTACAACACAAGATATAGAGTTTCGATCTGATGTTGAATTGATCGAAAAGTATAAGCAGACATACGATATGACAATTTCATAGATTGTGAAACCAATTATAAGAATGAGATAGAATGCGAACGAAAAGCTGAGCTTGCCTGGAATCCAGTCGATGAGGATGGATAAAGATACAATATTTTAAAAGCTGCAGTATGCAGTTCCTAAGAATTCTTTCAAATCATCATCATCATCATTATCTAAAAGTTTATTAAGTTTTACTTATAAAAAAAAATGTAATAAAAAACCATTTTATTTTAAAAATTGAATATTGTTTTTATTATTTATAAAGAAACTTCAGACACAAGTGACCGCAGTTAAAAGAATTATAATTTTGCTGTTGGTTATAATTGTATTTTATGTTCTCATTCGCTCCCATGTAAAGGATTTGCGAGGTTTCTCTTCGCCAGACGAAAACAATATTAAGAGGAATGATCTTGCAAATATGATTCAGTCTATCGTAAACTTTCGTCCCGATCAGATGCCAGAATTAGTTGGCGGAGTGTACCACCGAAGAAGACATGGACCAAGCTCAACCATGGAAAAGGCAAGCAACCATGCCGCGTAAAGTGGCTGCTCCGCCGTGCACTGTCATCATGTTGCCAGAATTGCCCATGAACCCAGGGTGTACAACAAACACCAGCGCCGGTCCGAAAATTACATTAAGCACCACTCCAGCTCCCAAAGGAGGAACAAAGAGGCGAATGGCCCATGCCCCCGGCAACATGCCGCAACTAACCAGTCCCACCGCCAGTACCAGTCAGCCGACAAAGTGGAAGGAGGGAGCCGACACCGTCCCTAAGAAATTCGGTCTGTCCGAAAGCCACAAGCCGACCACCGTTCCCATCAGGTCACGCATTAAAAGGCCTAACCAGACGTCCATCGCTCCGACAGCTAAAGGGAATGCCCCCTCTGCAACCACCGGAAATACCACGGATCGGGGTAAAACCCCTGCAACAGCCAGCAAAGCCCCGACAACTAGAGGTCCCGTATTCGACCTCCAAAGCTTGGGTCGGTACAAGTCAACCAGAACCAACCCAGGAGTAGCCGGACCCAGCTCAGCTGCCATTTTACACCGAGGAGCCGGGCCGCGCACCGAAAGGCCAATGGTGACTATTACTCATGAAGTGCCGCCTGCAGTGGTGCACAATAAGACGCCTGACTCAACGCTAGCAACCACACAAGAAGAGCAGCCTGGCCCCAAGGCACCAGAAGAAGGCAAGAAGGACCCGTTCTTGGGATTCGACATCCACCACCACGACCAATACCATCCAGCCAGACGCCGCCAACGGTTGATTTTCAAACGGCGAGGCGGAACCATAGTATGCCGGGTAATGAGGCGCGGGGAAGCTGTTCTCACCCACCTGCCGACGGGGCAGTCAAAGTTCATTACGTTCTAGCCATAAATAATTTTTTTTTCCTGTTATTTGTTATTTTTGTTACTTATTATTATTGTTTCTTTGCCAAGAAGGCTCTTTTTGTTAAATTGTTGATAAAAAAAAAAAAAAAAACGAAATAAAAAATATATATAGATTTGAAACGACGGGTTTTTGCATGGAAGGCATGAGTGTGTAGCAAGTGGCAAGTTTTTTTGTTCTCACCAGGAACCCTAGGAACCGACGAGAAGGTCCGCGTATCCGCAAAAAGGGGGGATATGTAACGAGGCATTTTTCACAAACTCATTACATACTTTTCGTTGTCGCCCCAAGGAACAGCCCCACGCCATCTAGTGGAATGGTAAGAAGAAAAGCTTGTCAAGCTAAGGCAACAACCCAGAAATTAAGCTCATAGCCAAGACGTTGTACCTGGTGGTGAAAAGTATTCATGTTATACCATAGAGGTAAAAAGCTGACCGCACCAACATAGGTGGTGGATAATAGGTAGGTGGTAATACCACCCAACAACCAACTCCCCATGCACAAGCAGTGCAAAGTATAACCATCGGCAGAGCTCGATGGTGAGTTACATTGATGGCATAGTGGTAGCATATGACCAAGCATATGGGAATGTCGTGTGTAGTTATAACGATTACATGGGAGTAGGGGATATTGCATGAAGTTATATGGAATTTGCGCACGGTGCCACAACGAGCGTTGAAATGAAACCAGCAAACAACCGAGCAGCAGCTAACAAACCAACAAAGGTCAAGGTAAATGAGTAAGTTTAATAAAATAAATATATTGCTTACGTATTGTGCCACCTGGGGCAGAGAATAATACCTGCCGATCCCCCAGAGCTATTGCCTGTGATCTACCTATCGGGGTTTTCGGACGCCCGTGTTTCTACCTACCGAGGTCTTCGGACGCTCGTGTTTCTACCTACCGGGGTCTTCGGACGCTCGTGTTTCTACCTGGGTCTTCAGACGCCTACGCGCTCCGACTTACCTGCGGCTACCTATAGGGTGAATGCGCCGCAGTGGATTGTGCCAATAGAGGCATCAGACTACATTAGACTATACAATTGATAATCCTTCCTCTCCCATAGTTACTACGAGCATATTGCAAGCTTCCAAACTGAGGACATTAATCTGCCCAGAGCCCTAGAAGTCCCGGCGATACAAACTAAGGAACGTTGCCCGAAAATCAGAAGGTGTCGCAGCAAACGATATACAAAAATACATATTAATTTTGTCAATTATAATAATAAATAGAATAAGTTCTAATAAAAGAGAATTTCTTTGACCTTTGTGAAGTTTGGTGTTTTTCTTCACTAGACCTTGGCTAGCCGCGAGTATTACCCCGGCTGGGAAACCAAAAACACGTAACAATCTGTAAGCGCTCGCTTGGGTAGGTTTTTCAATAGTGTTTTGGTTGTGATTGATAAAATAATCTGTATCCCTTCCTGTACGGTTTCAGATATATGTAGACCTTTTCCCATTGCTATGGCTTCCATGGTTTTATTGTGACGATTTGCTTCTTCGAATTGTTTTCGAGCAGATTTTGCTTCATTTACAGCCTTAGCGATAGCTGACTCACCAGATGCTAGACCTCCAATTGATCCGAGGGCTGTTAGTATAGGAACTAGAGGTAAAAATCCACCAACTTTAGGAAGCGGTATTATACGTGAAACTTGGATCATTGATTTTTTTCTTTTAAATGAATTATCTATAAATTTCCTAGCAATTTGTATAGCGCTCTCAATATCGATCAGTTTTCCTTTTAATAAAAATTTTTTAGCATTTCTTACAGCCATCTTAAAGAGTTAAAATGAAGTTCAACCGGTAAGGAATTTATTAATTTATCTACTAGTCCTCTTCCAACTGTGTTTCGATTGATACTGGTGGGTCTTTTATAAAAAGCTACCATTTTTATTATGTTATGGATAATGGATTATTGAATGTGTTGATCAAGTTTGACGAACGTAGTTCTGAAGACTGAAACATTTAAATAAAAACGTAGGTTTTTAATGTATGTGCGTGCACTCACTAAAAACAAATTAATCGACTTGAACGACGAAGCAAAAGACGCGTGGAACGAAATTAAAAATGCTCTTGTATCAGAGGAAGTATTACTTTCCAACCCAGATTAAAATAACCGACCATGTACATAAACTATGTCAATATAAAACTATATAATCTATTCTTATCGTGTTTCTATTTTTGTTTCGAAAATTTTAACTTGGATATATAAACGCGCTTGTTGAGTCTGTTTAGCTCATTCAAGTTCCGAGTTTAATTTCGTTTAAAGTTGTCTCCAGCTTCTCTAGCTTTCGTTCTACAAAATGCCAGTTAGACATATAGAAGACCTAAATTGGTTTTATTTTCCTAATGGAGCACCTAACTTCTTGAAACATACAGAGGGCTTAATGGAAGCATTGTATTCACAAATAAGCAAATATAAAGTTCATTTTGACTGCAATCACCCTTCAGGTCGAGCAGTACCTTGTGACTTGTGACCTATGTACAGGATATGCAGTCTTTAGAGGGATCTGCTGCAGCAAAGCATTTAAAAAATGTACTTTTCTTTGCTTGAAGTGCTTACCAGCAAACTCCGTACGTTGTCTGAAATGCAAAAATTACATGTGTCCGGACTGTATCACTAGCCCTACCGGTACAACCACCTTCATTGTATGTCCCTATTGCATTTTGTATAATGCATCAGACATTACCAAAAAATATAGTCTACGTTGTATTTTTGCACAAGACGTTATAAATCAAATGTCAAGTAATGAAGCTGGAGCTGCATCGCTTTTAAACTATCATCATGCCCGACTAAAGGACGTCAAGAAGAAGTGGCCAATAACTGAAAATACTGTAGACGCAGCAAATCGGGAGTGTCCAACTAATTTCAATTATAGCTGCTCTACTTGCTTGACATTGTCTTGTTTCTATGGTCTACGTGCTGAAAATATACGCTGAAAAAATGCTATTAAAAACTGCTTACAACAAATTGAAAATAATTAATAAACCAAAGTTTCATAAGGGAGACAGTGTACGCATCAGTAAATAGAAACATATTTTTGAAAAAGGTTACACACCGAATTGGACGACTGAAATTTTTAAAATAAAATCAATTCAAAAATACTAATCCAACTAGATACATTTTGGAAGACTATAAAGGCAATACCATCAAGGGAGGAGTCTATGAGTTTGAGCTGATGAAAACTAGATATCCAAATAGGTACCTCGTTGAGAAAATTCTTCATACCAGGGGAAGCAAGGCACTAGTAAAATGGTTGGGATTCTCAAACGATCATTGTTACTACACACTCAACTTGGCAGCACATAACTTGGCGACACTCAACTTGGCGGCACATCACAATGACATACATATAACAAAAAACGGATATTGGAAAATCATTCGCCATTCTTAAATCAAAAAACACGAGGAGAATAAGTCTGACCGAAAGCAGCTAGAAATTAAAAACCAGGGCTAACTAAAAGTATGTTGCGGACGTGTTGCTCACTAGATGTAATCTGAGGATAACTTCTGTTTTGTTTGCTCATGCCATCTGTTGGGAAGGAGACCAATAGTAAAGTTCGAAAAGAATAGATTCGAAAAGAATAGAAGCGAGGTGTCACTTCTGTTCGAATTGTGGAGAATGAGCTAAAATAAAAAAAAGATGGAAAGAAACGAGGTGTCACTTCTGTTCGAATTGTGGAGAATCATCTAGTCATCAGCGGAGTAGGCGATACCCGCTTGCCTCCTTGCGGCAGGGGACCGCTGGGCCGCCTCACACCAATTTTGGGGTCGCTGTCCATACAACACCCATACGAGGAACTCGTTCTCGCCAAAATCAAGTCACCACCCGTAGTTCAAGTCTGAAGAGTAGGAG
The DNA here is from genome assembly GCA_949752695.1 of Melanostoma scalare. Classification (NCBI taxonomy): domain Eukaryota; kingdom Metazoa; phylum Arthropoda; class Insecta; order Diptera; family Syrphidae; genus Melanostoma; species Melanostoma scalare. Next base: position 162,010,484 of record OX456986.1, read on the forward strand.
CGTCACCCACGAGGAGGCGGTGGGGATAGTCCTCTACCACCATAAGCGAAGACCAGTGCTCCCCAGCCCTAGCGCCCGTGAAAAGGGTGCAACAGGTGAATTATTAGTAGAAAAAAAAACTAGATAAACTATTTAAGTTATGCCCAAGAGTATAAATTATTTTTTGATTGAAATTAATAAAAAGGCGAGTAGTTTAAACCTTGGCTAAAGAAACAAATATTTTAATAAGAAAAAAAAGGGTACAGTGGAGGCCCAATATACTAGACCGTAAATATAAGACCTTATAATAAGTAACGAATCCCTTTAGGGGAGGCCACACCCCAACTATAATGGGTGTAGGATATTAAGATTTAATTATCGTAACCAAGATAATTTTTTTTGGATTTGAGTCACATTTGACCTCATAGCCAGTGCTATCTATATTTATAAAACTAATTATTTGCAAAAAAAAAAAGAGAACAGAAAAAAAAAAGAAACAAAAGAAAAAGAAGAAAAATAGAAAACGAAACTAAAAGAGAATTAAGCCTCCTGTTTTATCGTTAAGCTTGATATGCTTCAGGATTGGGATAGTCCAGTCGTGATAAAGTAACAATTTGAAAACAAAAAAAAAATCGTTATAGAGATAATCCTTCGCTTTATATATATATAATGGGCAATTTTTCAGTGTGGAAGTCCTTATAGAGTAACCATATATAAAAAGTAGTTGTAGACTTTATCTTTAGCTTTTGATATATTTATATATTAAATCATAATATACTTTAATTGGATTCGAGTGTAAGTGAGCAGGGTGGTTCAACGGGGTCTATCGTTAGGGTTAATTATTCCGAGTTAGAATAAAGCCGAGTTGCCCAGTCCACTTTCAAAGAGCTCTTAGGAGGTAGGTAGGGGTTAGTTACCGTGTAGATTTGGTCGGGTTTAATGATAGCCCTTGGGGGAAATACTTTCGCTCACGTTTAATATTTGAATAATTTTATTCTTATCTTGGTGTAAGGATACTTTGAAGAAAGTTTAGAAGCATTTATAAAAGGATTTGTAAAACTTTATCAGAGAGTGTATAAGAATACTTAAGAGGCCTTTTTAAGACAATAAATTTTTGATTACGATTAGTGAAGCATAAGAGAATCGGAAGTTTTTTTATTAGTGAGTCCTCCAGGAAAGGGTATGACAGGCTGAGAAGGATACACCGGGGCGGGGTGAGTAGTTGCGGCGAAGGAACATGAAGTAGACCGAAACCAGGTAAATGTAATCTTTAGGGGGAATCCAAATCTAGCCCGTGGATTCCCAAGGTAGGGTGGGATAGGGCATACTGCCACAACAACTGCAGTACCCGGAAGTGGCGATAGTCCGTCTGTGGTCCAACCTTAGTGTAGCCTAAATTTAACCGGCCTGATATGTGTTTATTGCTTGCGGTTGAGGGTGTTCCGGGGGCAAGATCCCCCCCATTCCGGCGAGTTGAGCTGAGCACCCACAAGCAGGCCCCGTCCCTCGGAACATAACAGTTATTTTTTTTTTCTTGGTTCGATTCCTCTAGTACAAACCGTAACAAGTAAGAATAAAAAAAAAAAAAAAGAATTTGTAACTTATATTAACCTTTAAACATTGTATCTTTTTAAGAAAATTAAAGCTTCTTTCCTGAAACAAACAAATACATAGTTTTATGTTGGATGCTAAAAGTTTTTGCCTTAGCCAATAATCATAATTCATGGATTAATAAAAGATATATTGTAATACACTGTTTTTGTTTTTTTTTTAATTACAGTTGGAATTTCACTAGATAAGACACATTTGTTATTCCACATTTGTTATTCCAACCAACATTAAAGATAATCCTATAGAACAAAAAAATTGATATTAGACTCTTTTGCTTTTATCAGAACTATTGCGGTTTGAAATATTTAAAAAGAATGTCAAATACTATAACCAAATATCTGTTTGAAAAAAATTGGTTAGAGTATACCATTGAATAGAAATACCGCATGCAGAGATAAAGTTAAACGTCCTATATTTTTTCAAAAGTATAAAACCAAGGGTGTTGACTTTTGATATCAGTTATTCTTAACAACTATAATATGGATAATTACAACGAAGCAAATATTTTCGGGATCTTCGAAAAATACAGAATACAATTTTCTGAGAAGTGCTGGGAGCTGGAGCACTTACAGAGTGCTCTCCATATAGAAATAACTTGGCTAGAGAGATGCCAACACTTGGAAGGCTGCAGAGTGTAGCGGAGCTAATCAGAATCTTATACATAAGGAGCTGCGAGGAGGGTTTTGGGGAAAGTGTCCCTATCCCGCCGGTAGAAGTAAATTTCTTTTTAAAACAAATTTAAAAATAAAAGATTCTAAAAAAAATATTGTAATTTTACACATACACACACACACACACAAAATTATAAATAAAAATTTTTTTAAATAAAATATGTATATATGCTTTTAATTTCATTATCCAACTGTTGCTTGAGATGTCAATAACGTTAACTTTAACTGGGAATACCTCAAACTTGGAGGCAAATTACTTTCCATCGATAAATTTGGATAGGGATTATGAATGTGGTCTCGTTGATTTTCATGCATATAACACTGTTCCCAATGTTGATTTGGAAAATAATTTGTTTCATGTACAAAACACATTCATTGAACTTCCAGTTGGTTCGTATGAATTCGAAGATATAGCTACATACTTGCAGAATGAAAGTATAAACAAAACTGGAGAATTTTATATTGACGCTAATTATAATAAGTTAACACCTCGCACCGACACGCGCGATCATAATGTGCAAACTATGCATAACGGCACATTATTTATGAGTTCCCACCAATTGGTGGATATCAGATAACAGCGCATGGAGGTGAACGCAAACGCACCAACACCATCAAGGTCGCTGACTAAGCGAATCACATAAACCTGCAATGCACGCCGCGCCGTTAGGTGTAATTCGAGGGAATTAGGTTTAAGTAAATTAGTTCTGTTGGAACCTCCTTAGGCTAAGGCCACGCAGTCAGCGATAAGCGAGCGAGCGATTGAACGATCAGCGATTAAGCGACAAAGTCGAGCGACGAGTGGCCTTTTCGTGAGCGACATTTCTTTAGCGATTAGTTGTTCAAATGCCGTTGTCAAGAGCACTACGTTTATATTTGTTGTCCACCAACCATCTGTTGCTCTTGACGCTAAGCGATAAACTAAAAATTAGAACAAGTTTAGTGACAGAGCGACGTCGTTCAGTCGCTTAAAAAAATCGCTCATCGCTCGCTCAATGCATGGCCAGTTCAATGCAATTTCGTTTGTTTTAATTTTTTCATGTCGTTCAGTCGCTCGCTCGCTCGCTTTTCGCTGACTGCGTGGCCTCGGCCTAACTCGTATACTCGTACTTGTGAATAAATCGTTTATAAACCAATCCTTAGTAAGTCGAACCGTTGGGCCAACCCCTCAGTGGTTGGTGTTCGCGTTTTTTTTATTAAAACGGATTCGCGATCCGTTTACTTAATACATTGAAAACGGAAATTTATTGTAGTGCTGATATCGATTTTAGTGCAGAAAGAAGCATCGGTTCTTTATTAGGGTTTAGTAAGAGGAAAAGAGTACGAATCAGACTTGCCTATCAACATAACAAAAATCAATGCAGTACGCATTGAATGTAATATTGTTTGTGGGTCGTATATAAATGTGGGATCCATAGAACAATAAGCTAAGTATAAAATAGATAAGATAATATAAAGTAAATTAAACAGATACTACTTCCAGACCGTTGTCACCAAATTTACATCAGCTAATTCCTCCCATTGATATGACCAGAATACTACCCGCAAATATCAGCACATTCCTCACACAGCTACCCTACACCAACCACAACGCATGACGACCAACCATGAGTCAGTGCCATGGTCAACGTGGGGCTACGCACGAGAAGAAACATTACCTATTTAAATTGGTTTAAATAGCCAGTCATGTTTCTTAGGAAACAACAAACGATGGGGAGAGCCACAAAAGCATTGCTGATCGCTATTGGAGTAATTGGAGGAACAATGATACTGAGCTGGCTCAACAGGGCGTTGGCATGATATCGGCTGCTGAGCGGGTGGGCGATGTGGGACCTGCTGTAAGGCCAACGGAGAACATGGCATTCGGTAAAGAAACGTAGAAGACGACGCACGGTACGACGACGACGCGACGGTCTGGAAGTAATTTAGTAATTGTAATTGTACTCACCAAAAGGTGATGTGTTTTGTTTGTCGAACCAATGTATTGTAAATCAGAATTTCATTTGTTAATATAATAAGTATAGCTTAGTAAATGACGTGTCCCCAGTTTTGAAACTGTTTAATCCAAGTTTGGTCACAGAGCTACATACGGACGGCAGCATAGAAGGATACGGGGGTGTACTGCTGCAGAAGCACGATGATGGACAGTTCTACCCCATATTCTTCCTGAGCTTCAAAACCAGCCAGCCGGAGAGGAAGTATACAAGCTACGAGCTGGGGGTACTGGCAATCATGAAATGCCTAGCAAAGTTGAGGGTGTACCTACTAGGTATGGAATTTACGATCATAACAGACTGCAAGGCATTCGAAGCTACGATGAAAAAAGGGACTTATGCCCGCGAGTAGCGAGATGGGCAATAATGCTACAAGAGTACTCGATGAAAGTCATCCACAGAGCAGGCACGTCAATGAGACACGTAGATGCCCTCAGCAGATATCCCATGGCAATGAGGATAGAGGCTAATCGAACCTCCATTCCCCTTTGAGAGACTATCCGTAAAATTGAAAAAACAATCAAATTGGTTGAGACGGAATCCTCATCATCATCTGGATTGGAGTGATGGTTCTGTCAGCTTCAAAAGTGTACAAAAGTTTTTAAATGAAAACGTTTTAGTAACTACAGTGATCTTTGTGAAAGGAGTAGAGAAGACAAAGTGGATCAAAGATATCCTTGATGACAATTGGTACCAGGTGGTTAATGTGGAAGAGCTTGGATGTGAGAGTCTAAAGTCTCTAAAGATAAACAACTCTTCAATACAATGCCGACATCATTATGCTGCTAGTTGCTGTGCCTTAGAAAATATGGTAGGAAGTCTTGCATCTCTCCAACTTGTCATCATCAACCATTATCAACGAACTGACGGGTTTCTTTTCTCGCTACGGGGATTGTCAACAGCTTGTCTCGGACAATGGAACACAGTTCACCAGCGCCGAATTTCAACGTTTCTTAGAGAGTCGAGGTATCCACACTCAGAGAAAAAAATAGTAGCTTTTGTAACTTTTGTCATAGTCATACTATTAAATTTATCAAATAACTATTCGTTAACTGAAAATAAGTCGGAATTAGTTAAAAAATAGTTAGAAATAGTAATAAAATAGTAAGAAAGCAATAAATTTACTTAATAACTATACAAAATGGTTAATAGTGACTATTTTGATTTTTTCACAATGTAAACTATAGTTACTTATCAGTTTCTGCGAAATGACTAATAATGGTCGATACTAACTATTCAGTAATTATTTCTTACTGAGCTGTAGTCAACAACAAATAAAAGCTACACACATAGTTGGAAATGACTATGTAGTAGTAGATTTGTGCGTCTCGATCTCTTGTTTGGTTTTCAAAATTTGGAGCTAATCTAAAAAATCATAGAATTCAACGTGAATGAAAAATTTCGAAATAATAGAAAATAAGGAGTAGGTTAAAGTGTAGTGTTAAAGCTTTGCATATTATGTGAGTTCGATTCATAGTCAGGTATAATAAGTGAAGAAACCTCGACCCACAGAGTCTATCATTGAAGGTGAACAAATTGTGAAATTCTTTCTTTTTGGCGGAACAACAGGTCATCTACAAACAACTCCATGACTCGGAAATGTGCACATCTTCGGGATCTCGGGTGAGTTTCATTTTTTTTTTTAACTTTTGTTTTGATAAATATATTCATATACCTGGTCCATAAACAAAAGGAGAAGATTGAGTAGATTTTTTTTTATACCGTAGACTAAATAGAATTAATGGAAGAAAAAAAAAAACAAAAGAAGAATGTGGCAAGTAATGAAAGACGAATGAGAAATCAGAAAGTCTATTTGAATCGAGAGTAATGTTATAGTAAAGATCGTAACTGATCAGAATAAGGAAGAAATCAGATTCCTCCTAGTAAGTGTAAGAATATTTAAGTATATGAGAAATTAATAAAACCTTTATAAACATTGAAAGAACATTTAGTGACTTGCGAGTATCCTTTCTTAGAGAAAAAAAATCGTTGTAGTTGGTGGCATATATTCAATATGCATGTTGAACAGTTTCACTCAATCACGGCTAGTATCTACATGGAGTGGTAGGGCAAGATGGATAAGGGATGTGGTGACGGTGTTTTATCGGGCGAGGATGTAGTCGGTGAGACAATGAGATGGAGAGGGAAGGAGCATAGGTCCTCATACCGGAGTCACGCAACTCGAATTTAAGAAATTTTTTTTTGTTGTCGCAAGGAGAAGGGAAATGTGAGAGAGACGGACAAGCAAGGGAAGATGTAAATAAAAAAAAAAAAAAAAAAAGAGGAAAGTGAGCAATAGTTAAATAGTCTGAATAGTTCTGAAAGTTATAGGGGCCTTTGTTATATAGAGTGAGGACAAGGCACAGGTGAGTGTGGGAAGGCAGCTGCCCACATCCAAGGGAGGGAGTTATATCACTCAGGTGGCACGTTCATCTATGCTACCATCAGAACTTCCTAGAGATTTTTTTTCTAATACTGAAGCTTCGGGGCCGACAAGATTTCTTTTCTTGGTGAACCAATATTTAGTCCGTTACTAACTAGGACCAGGTCTGAATAAACAGATGTAACCACGTCTGTTCCCCGATGTCAAGATCCCCCCCACCGACGAGCTGAGGACGTGCAATCACTAGCAGACCTACAGACATCGTGAGGGAGCAGACAACCACCCGAACCTCCGCCTGGACTGGCAAATGAATTTCTGTGGGCATTCGTCATAGAGGGGAAAACGCGTTCGGGTGGATAGGAAACGACTCCATGTCGGATCGTTTCTGGTTAGAGTGTACTATTAAGTGAGCACACGTACATATTTAAAACCGTTACAATAGTCACTTGTAACTATTCTATAGTCATTTCTTACTATGCTGTAGTTGGGAAATTAGTATGTAGTAGTAGATCTGCGTGCGTTTCTGTATATTGGTGGAATATAAATATTTGGAACGGAATAGTCGATTGCACCTATTCAATAGTTGATTCTTACTATGCTGTAGTCAACATCTGTGTAAGTTCGTACTTCACATGCAGACAACAAATAAAATCAAGTCTATGTAGTGGTAGATTTGCGCGCGTTGGATTTCAACATTTGAGACTAAATAGTCATTTGTAACTATTCTATAGTCATTTCTTACTATATTGTAGTCCACATCTTTGTAAGTTCGTATACTTTGATGCAAACAACATATGAAATCTAGTTGGAGATTACTATGTAGTAGTATACATTCACGTGCGTGTCGATCTCGTTGTTGGTTGGAATTCGATCATTCTATTGTGAGCTTTTGCAGTGTTAATCTCGGGACTCAATAATAAGTGTAATTTCAGAGGTAGACTATTTGTTTGCGATTTTGTGTAAGCACTTAAGCAGTGAAAAGAAAGTGATAGATACAGTTAAAAAAAGAAGAATGGAAAATGAAAATACAAACTATATTAGTGAAAATTTAGACTTAGAAGTACTGAGCGCAAGTGAAGAAGCAGTTTCACTTCAGTTTCTAGAATTCGTTGCAGACGAAGAACAAGATCTGCAGTTGCAGTCAACAGCTTCTTCAGTGACAGAAATCGATAGACAGCTGTATTCTGTTTTACAGGATTGGAATCTGGATATCCTGTATCAAAACTTTGTTGGTAAGTTTTTAATATTTTATCATTACAAAAAAAAAAATTAAGTTCCTTAGCCTCGTGAGATTTCTGAAATATACATGTAACTAGCTAGCCACTTTAGCTTACAAACAATCGAAAATGTTTTAAATCTGCTTTTAATCAACAAATAATATTACAATTTTGGATGGTTAAATTGTGACAGAATTAATTTATTTTGAGAGTGATAGGTGATGATATTGGTTCATTATTATCCGTCATAGTTCAACAGGTTGAAAATCTTTTTGCGATCCAAGCCACATATTTTTCTTCTAACAATTTTGATTTAAAAAAAAGCAGTTAAAAAGCAACAAATTATGAGCTAGGATGGTTTGCTAATGCTAATGAGGCAGTGAATGTTTTTACTTAAATTTAAAACCAAATTTTTCTGTTTTTAAGATTTGGGCATCAATTATAATGTTTTAAAATTTTTAAACAATGATGACCTAAGAGAAGTTGTTGGAAACGACAGAAAATCGTACGGTTTATACGTCCAGTTGCGAGAAAATTAGTTGATTTGGAAAAAATCTCAGGTAATGTAGTTCATATGATTTAGTTTAGTAGGTATAGTAAATTTTTGTATGCGATATCAATTCTAGGGATTCTCAGTGAATTCTATAGCTGGCGAATCAACAGTGGTTCAAAGTGTTGGTAGTTCATTGGAAAATGTCAGCCAATTATCGCCATCAAGTTCTTATAGTACGTCACCAACTTTTGCGACAGAATATGTGAGTAACTCTATACTATAATGTTGTACTAAACAATACAAATTTAACAAACAATCGACACTTCAAGAAGTCTTAGAATGCAACATCGGAAAGCAAATTCAAGAAAATTATAAAATAAACAAGATTTTAAATGATTCCACAAGAAATCAATTGATTAACTTAATATTAGATAGCATTTTCCTTAACCAAAATACATTAAAATTATCTGAAATTGAAAAAATTTCAAACAAAATAGTTTTAGAATTCCCTACAGAAAATAAGGTAAATGCTGTAAGGGTAGAATTTATTTAGACGAAATACATAATAAAATTTTGATTTCCTAGGCATTATACTACACCCTTCGTCAAGGCAAAATTCCGCCAGGGGGAATCTTATATCATCGATATAACAATAGATTGAAACTCCTGCGGAAGAAAAACTTGTACCAAAGATCTTCAAGAAAACGAAAGTCTTCTAATGATTCTGAAGAGTCAAACTGTAATTCAAAGTCCGCAGATTGCACATTAGAAGATGTTTTCATGTTCATATTTCTTAATTCAATCTGTGCAATTACTGGCTTTACATTACAGAAGCTGAAATCGAAAACGCAAAAACGTTTTTGAGGTATAACCAAGGAGATTGGACGACTTGTGTTAGAAACCCAATCAACAATTTGTAACCTTGGTTGTAGAATAACTTCAGTTTTAATATAACTTCTTAAAACCTTGGTCACAAATTGGCTAGAAAAAAGTTATGTCGCAACCACGGTCAAATATTGGGTTTTTTCCAAACCCTATATTTGACATGAGTGAGTTCCTGGTAAAATTCAGTCGTTATTTTGAGGTTTCTTAAGAGCACGAGTTAAAATTTGGTTACCCAAAATCTCCGAAATCTTCTGTTTCATGCTGCTTCAGGAATAATAATGGATTCAATAATAAAAAATAAAATATGCAGTAGAACAACTTTCAAAAGAAAGATTAAAAAAGTTTTAACTAAGTCACAAAAAAAGAAAAAAGTTTTAGTACAAGAAACGTTGAACGTTGTGGATGTCGTCCATCCAAATTTGTTTAGTTGCATATCTACTGAAAATGAAAATGAAAGCGAAAGTTGCGAGGAAAATGTGTTACCTACATTCTTTGATATAGAATTTATCCGACAACGAGTTTATTAAACGTGTCATTCTTTTTTTTACGAATTCAAAATAAGTTATATGTTGATATACAGGGTAACGACCCTGTAAATCCTCAATAACATCCCCGTCCTCAGCTTGCCATTCCAGCCGCCTGCCATCTAACTTTCCAGCCGACTTTCCAGGAAGCCGGCTAAATTCACGGCGGAACCAGGCAGCCATTAGATCAATTTCAGTAGAGGCATTGAGCAAACGTGTTTGCACTAATTCCCCATTTTGGCCAGTGTAGCCTGAAATTGCCGTAAAAGATTTAAAGTAAAATTAAAGAGAAAAGAATAGAAGGAAAAAGTGTTGTTTTAAAATATAAATCCTGAGTAATTTGGGGCCAGACAGGTATCTGGTAATTAGCCATTTCAAAGAACCTAAAAATATCTCTACGCACCGAATTCATGAATTAATATTAAAGGAAGGAGGAAGAGGAAATCCAATCCAGAAGCAGGTATATATATATTTCAAATTGAATGTGGGTGATTTTCAATGTTTTTATGCCTTGTGCACATTGAAAATTCCTTAATTATACTAAAAGGTAGATTTGTGGCTAAAGTTAATTTAACTCCTTTAGGAGTCGCAGCAATTCGAACTAATTGCATGGGTTGCGCCGCCTAAGCAATAGGCGGCTGAAGTTGTAATCCCTGGGGAAAAGAAGAACCAGTAAAGGAAAAGAAGGATTTGTCTGGGGACCAGAAAACTGTGCAGCGTAAGCAGCAGAAAAAAATTGAAGACACCAACTCAGTCAGCTAGGGCAGTGGTCACGACCGCCTAGGTGGAGGCAGTAGTCCTGCAGACCAGCGGAGCCCTCTGTTCAAACCCTGCTTAATCCTGGTGTAAAATTTTTTTATTCAATTTCTGTTTGATCCGTATTTTTTTTTTTGCTTTGCAATATAAATTTCCTAGTGGTGGGAATTGATCAGCCCTATCGGCAATTCCTAGGGGAATTTCTTTCCCTAGGAATAAAATCGTTCCCGGGAACATATTCCTTGCATCGGGAATTTCCTTCGGACTTTATTTTTTTGGGAAAAAGTTTTACCAACCCAAAAATAAAAAAAAAAATTCGAAACTAGTTTTCGAAAGTTTTGACAGATCATTTACCTTCAACCAAAACAAGTGTCTTTATTATTTTGTTTGATGTTTTCAAATATTTTAAAAAAGTCAAGTCTAAAATGCAAAGAATATCGGTTTTGCTGTTAGTGGAAGAAGCAGAAGGAAGAGAGCGCAATGAACAGAGATCCATAAGAAGAAGTTTAAGGGATCATTCAAATCCATTAGACCTTCCACAATCACTGTACCTAAATAAATATTTTTTTTATAGAACAAACTTTTTATAACCTCCATATTCTGCAGATTTCATCGTTACTATAGAGTTAATAAACCCCTTTTCAAATATTTGCTTGACGTGCTTACAAGTTCATTGCCTCAAACAAAGAAACCTTTCGGCATTCCTCCTATAATTAAACTCAGCGCTTGCTTGCGCTTTTTTGCTGAGGGTGGCTATCAAACGGGAGTTGGGAAAGACCATGAGATTGGTATGGCTCAATCTACTTTTTCAGAAGTGCTTGCAGTGGTTTTAAACGTGTTTGAAAGTGAAATCTGTCCAAATTGGATCAATATGCAGATGAACTCTGAACAAAAAAGAGCAATAGTATTTGATTTTTACGAAAAACATAAGCTACCAGGTGTAATAGGATGTATAGACGGCACTCATGTAAAAATAATTGCCCCATCAGCAAACAAACATTTATATTACAATAGAAAAGGATACTACAGTTTGAATGTTTTGCTTGTAAGTATTGATGAACGTTAAATACTTTTGTTATTCTAACTCCCAGTATTTTCAAAAAAGGTTTGCGACAATGAAATGAGAATACGCTTCGTTGATTCTACTCATCCAGGAGCGTGTCATGATTCTTTGATCTGGAGAGTGAGTGGGCTACGATCGTGGATGGAAGAAATGTACCAAAGTGGTGAAAGAAATTCATGGTTATTGGGTAAGTATCTTCTTTTGATTGAAGGACCTGAAAAAAAATTACTCAACAAAATATTTCAAAAGGTGATGCCGGATATCCCTTGGAGCCATGGTTGTTGACCCCCCATAGACTAACAGAAGAAGGGTCATCAGAAAGTAAATTTAATGAAGCGCATACTCGATGCCGAAATATCATCGAAAGAACGAACGGAGTTCTGAAAGCTAGGTGGAGGTGTCTGCTGGGGGCAAGAGAACTGCATTATCTTCCAAAGAAAGCTATTAAAATTGTGAATGTCTGTTGTGCCTTACACAACCTGTGTATTCATTTTAAAAGTGATTTGCCTTTAGATGCTGCAAACACCGAATCAGTAATTGAAGATCCTATTAGTATAGCAAATGCTGAAGAAGTTTTCACTACGGATTCAGATCTCAATCGAGAAGCACAAAGAATAAGAAGAAATATAGGAAATAGTCTTTGACTTTAAGCTTTATTTTAACACTTATGAAACGTAATAAAAAAAAGAATTATTTAATTTAAAAAGCTTAATCCTAGGAAATGAGAAAAAAAAAAAAATAATAAACTATTTCATGATCACAAAAAAACTTAGTTTGAATTACAGCTTTTCGAGCTTGGCTTCTTCTATTTGAATCAAACGTTTTTTCAATTCTATTTTTGATTTGATTTCTTGAGTCCTCAGTCTTTCCATTTCTAAATTGTGGCGTTTGGATTCTTCATATGTTTTCTTTTGCTGGACATATAATTTGTCAATGGATCTGTATAACTTTTGTAGGCTGGAACCGGTTGTATCTTGGTGACGTTTCATTGAAAGAACAGCATCCTTAATGACATCGCAAAGCTCTTGTTGCATGCCAATTTCCTTCTCCAAAATGTCTTGTGTTGTCTTTCCTATTTGCCGTTGTCTTGTAGGTAGTGTATATGACTTGTTGGAAATATCCATTAAAATCTCAGACTCTTGTTCTTTATTGTTGTTTGGCTCTGGTTCTTTGGAACTCGTTAAAATTTCCATTAAAGCATTCTCGTCGATTGGTCTATCTTGCAACAAATCGGTGTAAAGGTGACTTGCTGATGCTATTGCACTATTTTCTTTTTCAGCATTTGAATCACTTGATTTATTTGTTTTGCTACATGAAAGTAAGCCAAAAGTGGAAGCATTTGCACATCCTTCAACCGATTCATTCATCGAACAAATGCTGATAATAGTTTCTTCCAACGGACTGAATTTATACTCCTTGTTTTGGCCTCCACCGGTGGCTTTTCGCTGTTTTAAATTTTCTGCCATCTTTTTCCTCACGTACTTCTTTTTGTCCAGCCAAACCTTAAATATGTAGTAGGTACATATATTTTTGTATTAAAAAAAAAACCAAATTAATTATATTAATACCCACTTTTTTCCACTCGGCGATTGATTTCACTGGGGGTCCATAGCAGTTGAGATCATTTTCAATACGTCGCCAAAATCTTGACAAATCCTCTTTTGTCCTGCTACTGGTGAACCCATTCGCGATGTCACGATTTTTCTCCATGTATTGGATTAAATACTCCATTTGCTTCGTATTTGATGAGTTCGACCTTGAAAAATGATAATAAATAAATAAAGTTTTCAAAAATATAAACTGAGATACACGACAACTCACATTTTGATGTTTTCGCTTTGAAATTCCCTTACCAAATGGCTTGGGAGTAAATCCAGAGGAAAAATCATAAAATTTCCCATGAACATGTTATTCCCGATAGATATTTTTCCCTCGGATTTTTTTTTCCCCAAATTTCGAAAACTGCCGATACCGAATATACGAATATGGGAAGAATTAGGTGGGAAACGGAATTCCCGATAACCCTAGATAATTCTTGAATATCAGAAAATCTTTACTTGCGTGAAACGTAAACGAGACACCATTCGCGACGGTAAAAAGAACGGTAGTTAGAAAAATAATTCAATTTTTACGCTAAGAAAAAAAAAAAAAAAAAGGGGAAGCAAATTAAATTTTCAGTCTGCTCCATACCTCTGACAACATCTGCTGCAGTGGCCACTTCATCGGAAAAAGAAAGGGGTAAGTTTGTTTAAGCGTATTTTAGTTTATCTTGGAATCGGTTTATTGACTTGAACAAAAGTTGAAATTTTTTTTTAACCGTTCGAATCTGCGCGAATGAGGTGATACAGCAGTTATTTTGTTCGACGAAATTAAAGAAATACAGCAAATTTTCAAAGATAAAAGAGGAACGGAATTCCCTAACAAGTAATAAACTCGATAACGTGAGAATCGATTTAATAGAGGTTTTCATGAACGATTAATGTTTGCCACATAAGTTAAAAGTAAATAGTATATTAAAGAAAGCAAAAGATTGACAGTTTCGAATTGAATTTAAAGTAAAGATATATTTTAGAATGGAAATATAAATCGTAACGTAATTGAGATCAGATCTAAAAATTTGTAATTATGAAGTCAAGATACTGGTTGAAACACTAATATTAATAAAGCTTAACATAATGAGTAGGTATGGAGGCGACTGGGAGAGATCAAAATGATAAGGAATCAGAATTTGGAGGCGACTGGGATATCAGTGATTTTGCGGTTTTAGTTTGTTTGTTTGGGTGATGATTGTATGGAGAAGGGGCGATAAGAATTTAAGTGGTGATTGGGGAGAAGTGTGTAGTTGTTGTTGGATTGTTGTGGTTTTTTTTCTTAATCTTAATAGTGGACGCTTGAGAATTAAAGATTTAAAATATTTGGAGGCGACTGGGATATCAGTGATTTTGCCGTTTAGAATTTGGAGGCGACTGGGTTATCAGTGCTTTTGCTGTTTTAGTTGGTTTGACTAGGTGATGATTGTATGGAGAATTTAGGTAGTGGTTGGGGGGAGATGAATACGTATAGTTGCTGTTGAATTGTTATGGTTTTTTCTTTAGTGGTCGATCGAGAATTAAAGATTTTAAATACTTGGAGGCGACTGGGATATCAGTGATTTTACCGTTTAGAATTTGGAGGCGACTGGGTTATCAGTGCTTTTGCCGTATGGGACTTGGGATTGGGAATTTTGTCATGCGACGTTTGGGCCTTATCAGTGGTTCGTTAGGGTCTTATAAGTAACTCAAGGTGTTATCAGTAGTTTGACCAGATGGTGTATGTTGTTTTGTTAAAAGACAGATGGTTGTTATGGTTTTGTTAGTTTTGAAGGTTGTGGTTCTATTTTTAGATTTTTGAGAAGTGATGTTTACGGTGCGCAGTTCTTTGCAATAGGGATTTCGTCATCGTAAGATGCATTGAAGTCTGCAAATCGTAGGTATGAGGTATGAAAGTATGTGTTTTAGAAAATTGTGAATAGCTTTAATTTATTACATTAAAAGTATTGAAGATACACTTAGTCATTGAAAAGATGAGTAGAAGAGATGTAGTAGATGAGTTACATAAACCAGCCCGAAGGAATTTCAAAAGAAGACATGTTGTAATAAAGGGGATAGATGATTTATGGCAAGCCGATTTAGTGGAAATGGGGGAGCATGCTTCTGAGAATGAAAATTATCGATACCTTTTAACCGCTATTGATACTTTCTCTAAGTTTGCTTGGACCGTTCCTATAAAAAGAAAAACTGGAATAATTGTGGCTGAGGCAATGGAGAAAATATTTGAGGGTGGTCGTGTACCAAAGAACTTGCAGACAGACGATGGAAAGGAATTCTTTAATACAAAATTTCACAATCTTACGAAAAGATTTCGGGTTAATCATTATTCAACCTTTAGTGTTCTAAAGGCTTCGATAGTAGAAAGATTTAATCGTACATTAAAAACCATAATGTGGAAAGAGTTTAGTGCAAATGGGTCCTATCGTTGGATCGATATGCTGAAAGAGATGACAGACACATACAACAACACAGATCATCGTAAAATTAAAATGAGACCTATTGAGGTCAGTAAAAGAAATGAAAAACAACTACTTTCAAGTGTTTATAGCTATATTAAGCTTAACATAAGCCCTAAATACAAAATTGGTGATTTTGTGAGAATAAGTAAATACAAACATGTTTTTGAAAAAGGGTATACACCAAATTGGACAACAGAAATATTTAAAATCACCAAAGTTCAATCAACGAATCCTACTACATATCTTTTAGAGGATTTTGAAGGTCGACCTGTAAAAGGATTTTTTTACGAACTCGAACTTCAAAAGTCAAATTTTTCTGATACCTATTTAGTTGAAAAAGTTTTGGAAAAAAAGAGAAACAAAGTATTGGTAAAATGGCTTGGTTTTTCTTCCAAATATAATTCCTGGATACCTAGGAACCAGGTTTTATAATCAAATACTTATCCTTGAAGGCACTTGTCTTTGAGAAATTTTAAAATTCATATTCATATAAACCAATGTCTTTCGAACAATGTATTATTATATATGAATACTAGCTCCAGTAGAGATATATTGTACATAAAAGATATAATGTTTTGGTGTCAAAGAATAAAACAGGGAGACACTTTTTGTGTATGCGAATCTGGTTGGATGGAAATAGGATTTACAGAAATTATATTTTACGGGGATACTGTCAAATTATTTATACAACCTGAATATGGAGAAGAATGTGCCGCCTTTCATGTTAGAAATGGAGAAGCATTACCTTCAGTTTATAATATAACGCTACATTTTCAAACTTTACAACATGCGAAGTTTCGTTTAACAGGTAACAAATCTTTATAATCAAATAACATTATTGAAAAATATCGTCAATAGGAGGGGAAATGACTTTAACTGGATCTATTTATCCTAACTCGAATGTTCTAAGAAAAAAAGAGGGGGGATATCCAGCTCTTTGTCCTTTCGGAGATGTTGATTTACTTCAGCTGCCTGAAAAATTGAAAAAAAATCATAGAGATCCAATTCACCACCACACCCAACAATCAAATCATAGAGAACCAATCCACCATCACCCTAATCAACCTCTAGTAAACAAACGGGGAGAAGAACCAAAAACTCTATAAATGAAGAGTGATAAAGACTTTATTTATCATATCAAATCATTAACTTGTCTTATAAACATCTTCAGTTAGTTGAAATGGTTAATTTAATAAAGTTTTATTTACTATTTATTTATCCATTAATAACTTTTGGAGTACCTTTACCTTATAAAATCGATCTACAAAAACCAGAGACTACTAATGATATTTCCTTCTCATTGAGCTTACCAAATAACGATACAATTCAGATTGGATTATCCTTTCTCTTATTAACGCATTCATATGTTGGAGTTTTAAATAATACTGCATCATTTCAAAATGATGACTCAGAACTGCAAACAACAACAACATCAACAATAACTACAACGGTACCGTCATCATTAGAAAATAGAATAAATAGAAAAATTATCACTGTAGATGAGGCGATCGAAAGTTTTAGGCAAGACCTTATTAAGAAAGAAATTGAAATTTCCGGGATCGTTCAAAGCAAAGACGTATTTTACAGACATTTCAAATTAGAATTTGACGAAGATAAGGCCTTGACAATACGATGCGCATATGATAGTAACTATGACCTACGTACACTCACTATCAAATGTTTTGAATACCATGAATATGAGACGGAAAGAGTCTTATCTAATGGGGAGGTTGAAGTATTTATGAAGCAAGACCTAGATTATAAATCCGATGTAGAATTACTGGATTTTAAAAATATGAAGCAAACTTATTCAATGACAATTTCGTAAACTGATATGTACATATATATTAGACTGTTTCAAATTTTTTTTTTTTTTTTAATTTTCTCCCAAACAGGTTTAAAAGTTTCGTTTAGGTATATAAAGACTCCAGTTAAAATTTAAGATTTTAATAAAAATATTTAGGGGTGGCGCATCACACATTTCGTTTTCCCATAAGATTAACATAGGAAACATTGTTTTTTCTGCTTCTGATTTTTATAACTAGCGAACGAAGCATCGTAACGAAAATGTAAATTCATGTTCTTGTAGTAAATTGAATGCTCTACAAAAAGTTCCTTAGCCAAAATTTCGTAAAACTAACTGTAACAAAGTTACAGCCTGTCAAAGTTAAGTTACCTATAATTTGACCTTTTGCAGGTCTTATAAATAAAGTGGACATGAGTTTCGTTGTAAAGCATGCATTTTACTATAACTAGATGATAACTAATAATTACAGCAACAATAAAATAATTTTCCAATAGAAATTTGGTCGGAAATTCATTTTATCGTTTTATTTATTTATTTTTAATGGTAAATTTTTTTTTTCACCACTGTAATTTTTTTTTTTTTTTTGTAGAGCTTTCAATTTCCTACAAGAATATGTATTTACATTTTCGTTATGATGCTTCGTTCGCTAGTTATAAAAATCAGAAGCAGAAAAAACAATGTTTCCTATGTTAATCTTATGGGAAAACGAAATGTGTGATGCGCCACCCCTAAATATTTTTATTAAAATCTTAAATTTTAACTGGAGTCTTTATATACCTAAACGAAACTTTTAAACCTGTTTGGGAGAAAAATTTTTTTTTTCTGAAACAGTCTAATATATATATATATATATATATATATATATATATATATATATATATATATATATATATATATATATATATATATATGTATGGTATATATACATTTCCCTTCAATAAAAATTTCGGAAAAAGCTGTTTTCCGGTGCGTTACTGTAAAAAATTGTGCACTATTTATTGGTTTTTTATTTTGTTTCTTAATATAGTGACCGGGGCTGATAAAAGTACAGGAGGGCAAAAACAATACGGATTTATTTTATACTTTCAATCACCACTACATAGCCTGTTTTTATTATTCTTTCGTTTATTTTTACAATTTCTGATTTGATTAAATGTTTCTTGAATGCGAAAAATAGTATATAAGGGGAGCAAAAATCTTTAAGAAATCAGTTAACATTTATTATGGATTTCTTAAAGAAACTTAACTGCTTAGGGGACATTGAAAAGCCGTTGTTGAAACTGACACAATTATCTCCAGCACCAAAGAAGATACTCATAGCAAAAAAAGTAAGCACGAAATATGGCGAACGAGTTCTTTTAGAATTGGAGGAAGGGAAGATCTTCCTCCCAGCAAGGTTTAAGGACCTTGACGCTGAGGAAGTGTCGAATTTGGAGGGGCTAAGTATTACAGTCGATAATAATCAATCGACATCATCAGCACCTACCATTAAGTTCAGCCAAACGGTCAAGGGAAAAAGGACAGCCGAAGAAGCTGATATCGATGATGATGATGAAGTAATCAACATACCAGGGAAGAAAAGAAAACAAGGAGAAAATGAACCGTTTTTGGTAAGCCAGAAACGAATATTTTATGATGAATTATCGTAAAAATAATTTTTGTTAAAACAGAAAACGGTTATTTTATGTTGGATCATTGTGAAAAATAAATAAATACAAAAATTTATATATTGAGTTATTATTTGAGTGGCTAAGGGTATTCAAAATTTTCCAAAAATCGATTTTTTTTGTTTTGCCTTAAAACATTCTGATAATTTATTTATCAGTTATTACTATCATGTGTTTTGTGAAACAACGACAAAAAAATTTTGACTGTGCTGTAAGTGGTACTTCACGATTTAGAAGGCATGGTAAATTATTACCGAGTAGCATAAGGGGCTTGATAACAGGTCCTTCAAATTGTGGCAAGACAAATGTTATGTTGAGCCTAATACAGGATCAAAATGGGGGGAGATTTGAGAATATATACATATATTCAAAATCGTTGCATCAACCAAAATACACCTTTCTGAAGAAGGCTGTCCAGCCAATAAAAAATATAGGATTCTATACTTTTTCACATAATTGTGACGTCATACCCCCTGAAGAAGCTAAGCCAAACTCCATTTTTATATTTGATGACATTTCTTGCGAAAAACATGATACAGTACGAAGTTACTTTAGCATGGGACGTCATTGTCACATCGACAGTTTTTATTTATGTCAAACTTACACCAGAATTCCAAAACATTTAATACGCGATAATGCAAATCTTTTAATTGTATTTAAACATTTAATATTAACATACTCGTATATAAAATTGCTTTTTAATAACAGTTTTCATACTTTCTCGTTTGCCTTATATTAAAAAGAAATTTCTTTTCATTATTAGACGCCAGAGCTGCAATGGTATTCACACACTTGCACTATCTTCTGCAGCCAAGTGGACGTGAAGGTAACAAACGCTTCACCGTTTTTGACAACCAAGATGCATCAATTAGGTTGTTCGCACAGCAGCAAGACTATAAAGAACATCAAAATGAACTGGCTGTAAAACATTCACAGTCGCATCCACCCGTAATTACGTTAATCGGTTCATTGGAAGAAATAGAAGAAATACATCTAGATTTCGACAACACGCACTTCTGGGTATTTACCTTCAACCGGAAACTCGACATTTGCATCAAAATATTTTTTACGCTAAATATAGCGTATCCAAAATCATGTCAACAATTTTGGGAATTTGTTAATAATTATTTTTACAAAATCGACGAATCAGCAACAAATTCCAAGGCACGAACTCTTTTAAAATTATTAAAATTGGCTGAAAGCGAAAGCAATAATCAATTGTAAATTGTAAGTTTTTTGATAAGAATTTGTTGATTATTATTTTTACAAAAATAAATAATATTTATATATTCATTCATTCAATCATTAAAATTAGCTGAATTAGCTGTTGTACCTTCAAGCATTTCCAATAAAAAACTCATATTTTCAAAGAAATTAATAATATTTTATTTATTATAAGATCAATTTCTGGGGTGTTTTCTTATCAAGTTTGTATGGTCTTTTTGAGGTCTTCCGAGGTTTTTGAAAGGACTGGTACCAGTCGATCCAAAAATCGACCCTACGGTACGAACCCCAACCAGACCGTCCATGTCTGCTCCAAGACTTACCGGGGAACAAGTGCACTTCAGACTGATTAGCCAACAAGGACGAGCACCATCACCAAAACCAATCGTGGCCCCTGATTCTCCTCAGAGCCGCATGAAAATGATCAGGGATCGGAGAGCGGCTGCAGAGGGGTTGCTCCAGAAGAAGAAGAACCTCGTGCCCCAACAAGAGCCAAAGAGGATGGGTTTTAAACGGCCACTCATCACCAACCAAGCGCGTCAGCCATCGCAACCCTCCACCAGCAAAGAACGCCAGCCATCGCAACCATCCACCAGCCAAGAACGCCAGCCATCACAGCCCTCCACCAGCCAAGGGCTCGTAGCCATAACACGATTCCCAACACCAGATAATAGTCCTGGCGTACCAGCGACCCTATCGGAAATTCCCCAGGCGATTCCCGTCAGTTTCGTGAGCGAGAATCCCGCGACGCCGTAAGACCCCTTCGAGGGCATAACATTACGGGGTAAACAACATCACCGCACATTCTATATCCACATGCCATGGGGAAGAATTTCGGTGCGATTGAATAAGAAAGGAACGCAAGCGAGTCTAAAATATAGAACACAAACCAAGGTCATTGACATCACAAAATAGGAGAAAAAATAAGGAAAAAAATAAAATTGTTTTGAAAGGAAACAAATATTAAATTTAAGCCGAGAAGGTTCTCGTCTTGTGAACAGAGGGGGCTCTGTAACGAACCGTCACAGTGCGGATATTTTGTTCAACAAAATTCGGGCGATATACACAAGATATATGTATATCGGAAAAATCAAACAAACAAACGCACCGAATACCTCCGCACCCGCAGCAACACACAAGTTACATACACATTTCCAAGTTTCCCATTCACCCCACTCGATGTATGCAAATAAGGCATCGGCATGCGACATTGGATATGCATTCGCCACACTACCCGATACATTGGTAAATTTTACCACAGCTACATTTTACCAGGAAAAAAATAATATCTCCAGTAAATACTACCAGTATCCTGTTAGTAAATATCAGGAAAATGATTATCTTTTCCTGTTAGATTTTATCAGGCAACTGGTACATGTTATCAGGAACTCTGATGCAACTGATGAAGATTAAGGGTGAAATTGTAAATAGGCCAGTAATTAGCGCTAGTGCCAAATTGTCAGCAATGGTCAGACGGCCAAATAGTAAACCCATTACCAACGCAGATTATAAGCAGGTCGCTCGGAAGACCACTGCAGCTGACATGGTTAGAGACCATACTTTTGGCCCAGCTAACGGAGTTATGTTCACTCCGAAATATAATTTTTTCTCTTGTCCCTTATCTGCAGGAAAAGGTGTCATGGCGAATATTACCGCTATGCCAAATCGAAATGTGTACACCGGCTTCGACATGCTGAATAATGCTGATAATCAATTCACTTTTAATGTCATACTATGTTTCTTAAGATCTTTTGTGACTTTGAAGTCACACATTTGTCCCGGCACTTTGGGACCTAACGATGATGAAGTAAAGTTTTGTTTAAGTTGCTTTCCATACAAGTTGAAAGAATATGCCGCAAAACATTCTTTATTTAATGCTAATCATAATAAATCTATAACTTTTGATAATAAGGGACCTATACTGGGTGGACTTTTTTGCTATTTGAAATCTATGGTTCGAAAACCGATTGAACTAAACGTAAACACTGGTGCGTCTTATATTCCAAAAGGAATCGCGTCACATATTATTGCCCACGCAGTTGGACAAAGTAGCGGATTGATGATAGATTATAGGAACACTATAACGTTTAAATCGGGTTATGTCGTGGAACCAATTTTGTATGCTTACAGAGTAGCTCTGGCACATTTATCAGCCTATGGTCGGATTATTTCTACCATGGCTTGTAGTATATCTATAAATGACAGCACCTATGTTATTAGATTTCCACAATTGTATGTAATATCTAAGTTACATATTCCCTATAAAAAACAAGAAATCTCATAAATAGAACCAGGATATTTTTTTGAGTGTACAGTTACGTCGTGTAAGGCAACTAACGTTCCAACTAATGCATTAGTGGGAGTTACGACTGATGGTAAAGCTGCTAATACAGGATCTGGAGCTGGCCTGTGGAAACTTCTCGAAGATCACTTGGAACACAAACTGATGACAGTTTGGTGTTTCTATCATAGGTATGACCTCAGCGCTTGCAACGGTTTCTGAAATGAAACTTTGGCTGAGCAATACCACAGCTGTGGCCAAATATTTTGGTACATCACCTTCGAAAAAAAGGTAATGCAAAAATTTTGCCCAGAATATCGTTCATTCCCAGGTTACTTTGAAGTAAGATTTGCTGAACATGTCAATAATTTGATCACTGCAGTTTTACACAATTTACCGGGATGTTTCAAATACTGGCGACATGTCTCAAAAACTCCAGGTTCGCTGATAGACAAGGATGCAGCAGTTGGGATGCTTAATACTTGGAGCAAATCGGAATTCAAACAACTTCTCCAAACATGCTTGAGGGCAGATGTTGATTTGCAAAAAAAAATTTCCAGAAAGGGCGTTTGATTCTGCCTGATGTTTTAACTTTGAAACAAAACGCTCTCAGAAAGTTGAAACTCATGCACCAGGGTCCATATCCAGGTAGACAGGAAGAGAAGTTTCCTTTACACCAAAAAAAATGTTCAAGCCAACACTTACAATAAAGAAAACGACAGGAAAAGACGTAAAGTATCGCATTCTCTCGTCACAACAGGCACCCACCCGATCATGGACGGCATTCCGAATCGAAATATCAGCGTTCATAAATTTTTTTTGACATCCGGCTCAACATTAGAACCACAATATCAAACGTTTAAATTGGATTTTCACCCAGAAGAGGTAGAGGAAATTCAACCTTTTCATCAACCACTGCAGCAACAATGTTTTAATCCGGAAGAAATACAGCTACAGTAGCAAATTTTGCAATACCAATCGCAGCAACTACAACCACAAACACAACAACAACAATCGATGCAGAGGAAGAGGAGAGTTAAGCAGCAGATTTCTCAAGAAGTTGATAATTTTCCCGAGGTAATTCATCCCTTTAAAAAAACTATCTTTTATAACGACTTAGCTAGTTAAATGTTTTTCAAATAAAATGAAAATTTTACAATATACATACATACAAATTTTGTTTTTATTTCCTCTTTTTTTTTTTG
Organism: Melanostoma scalare; assembly: GCA_949752695.1. NCBI lineage: Eukaryota > Metazoa > Arthropoda > Insecta > Diptera > Syrphidae > Melanostoma > Melanostoma scalare. The sequence continues at coordinate 162,034,292 of OX456986.1, forward strand.
CATCAACGGCTTTATAAAATGTTTCTCTTTTCTTCTCCCATCGTTTTATTTTGTTTAACCTAGCGATTCAATATTCTGAGCACTGTAGAGCAAAGAATAAAGCGGTTTAATTTGAAAGCCCGAAAAATCTGCTTCAAACTGAAACCCGTACCTAATAACGAGGCAGCAACTAACATTCTAGAAAATGAGGTGATCAAAAGATTTTCTACATTTCTAATGGCGAAAACCACAGCAGAAATGATTCAAGAGGGTCCGATTCTTGGTTGAAACCATTTTTGGCGAAGAAAAAGTTTCCGACTTTTCATCAAATGTTTGCGATTGTTGGCCAGCAATCCAAGAAATCAGAGATCTCGACACTTCAGACGAAGGTGCAAAAATGTCGCATAAGTTACGTCGGAATCCCCTACTTCACTTCCTATAAACTGGAAATTATAAGAACTGTTAACAATATCATATTGCGAAACTCATAAACATTTTTCCCAGCGGAAGTGCAACGAGCCGAAACATAACACTATTATTTCAAGACATTGCAATTCCGCTGACATCAAAAAATTCTTTTTCTTAACTAAAGTCAAAATATGCAATTCAGACAGAAATACAATTCTTTCTCCTAACTAAAGTAACAATATGCAATTCCCATAGAAATCCGATTCCCACAAAAATAATAAATCCGAATGTTTGTAAAAGGAATGAAAAACAGATTAAGTCAGTCGATTAAGTGAGTTCAAATAAAGAAGGTCATAAGACCGGGAAAACTAAAATTTAAATTTTTGTTTTTTTTTTTATTTTATTCAACGGAAAACAAAAATCCGTAAGTCATAAGCTGCTTCGACTGATACTAGTGACATGTGGGATTTTGCAGAAACTGTTGTGCTCTTTACTGGTCACTTCACCTCACTCCATGTTTGTTGAGAAAGTGATTTCTCATTATAATCAAATTAAATCAAACCAACGACTGTCAACTTCAGATGAGACCATGAACTCGAGAATGTTTGTGGCACTGAATGGAGTAGGTACAGCTTTATATGATCCGAGGCCAGCTGTAGCAGAGTTCCTTCGCAATAGAGAGAGGCGTTACCGAGAACCTGATCTCACCTCGTACTCCGACAGAGATTTCGTTCGGAAGTTTTTTTCGTAAAGACGGCGGTTTGTGATTTTATAATCATATCTATTCAATAGACGAATAGTCAATAGACGGGTTGTGACTCACTCATACCAAAACATTTGCAATAAAAAATTTTTTTAAAATAAGCGGAGGAAAAATAAAAAAGCAATCATGAGTCAAAAGACAAACGCTAAGGATTCCATTCTCTGAACTATATCCAAGGAAAGTAAGTGCGCAAGATTGCACTGAAGGAGAATTACAAGGTCGTGAAATTAATAAAACAAAATCTGATGAAATACCCGAGAGGAAAAAAATACATCAGCAAAATCGTTCTAAAGATTTAAAGAATCGAAATTTAATATTTTATTATTATTATTTTTAATTTACTAATAAAAAAAGGAATTTCTTCAATCGAAACTATAAAGTAATAGTAATTTGACTTCAACAATTCAACATCAGATTTATATGATCGAATATTTGTGAAATGGTTTGGTTTTTCAACGGATCATAATTCATAACTCTTGGATACCCCTCACCAGGTAAATAACACACTTTTTTTTTTTTTTTTTTTAATAAAAAGTTTTATTGACCTAGACATTTCCGTGTATACTTTTATTTATTCATATGGTATGATTGTTTTAATGATTTGAAATTCATCAGTTCAACATCAGATTTATATTCGAGATCCTCCTCTCTGTATGGATACGAAAGATGAAGAAATCATTAAAGCTTGTGTTTCCAACTATAAAGTGAACCAATCAAAGGAGCAGTGATTGGCCTAAAGTAGCCACCTTCTTATTACCATTTATTGATAATATTTTAAAGTATGGTTTTGTGCACTTGCATGAAGACTATACAAGTTAACACGGTCAATGTAGCATAAACATAAACACAAAAATGCTAAGTAATCATAAGCATTACTCTCAAGTAGAATTCTATCGATTCTACATCACCCTCAATCGCAGCGATCAAAGTCCACTATCAAAGTCCACGATCAAAGTCCAAAGTACAAACAACTGTATAAACAAAGAGGGAACGATGATCATAAAACTACAGCCTCATCATCAACTACCATCACCCATTTGGATGGGATACGACATGTAAACTTTAAGTATCTTAGACTTTAAGTTTAGTTTTATTATACACTTGTTCAAGAACAGTTCGTTCTCTACGGTTTAAAACAAGCCACTTAGGATAAACGAAATAATAAAGAATACTTTTTTAAAACTTATCCTGTGGTGTAAGAAGTATAATTTACACACATAATAAATGTTTAAAGAAAACGATTTTGTGGTTGTGGTTTCTGATATATATGATAGTCTTACTAATTGTCTATAGTTTACAGTTTCCTAGTTCACAGTACGATTATTATTAATCTGTTCTTCATAACTATACCTACATAATATCATAATAGTCATGGACATCGAAAAGGAGCTAAAAAATATTGAGGAAGCAAAAACTACTATAAAACTTAATACCCTAGTAAAAGATTACCAATATGACAAATTAACACATGGCGATCCCACGCCACGAAAATCCAGAAAACACCAAATAACACATGGCGATCGCACGCCACCAAAAATACCGAGAACACCCATCAAGGGTTCTCTAGTTTCCGACAAACAGATGGTCGTAAACAGTAATGAATTAATAATAGACAAAGACACACACAAGGACAACCACCAGCATCCCGAGCCGACAAAATGCGAGCAGAGGACAGGACTCGGCAGTCCGATTTCAACCCTGAAATAGTCAACAGTTAATAGTGAAATAAAGTATATATTTATTTTCTAAAAAAAAAATCTGTTTTGTCTATTTAATTTGACATAGGTCATATAAAAGTTATCCAAACAAAATACGGGAAAAAGATTCTATGTGTTTTAAAAGATTTCCAAGTAAGTACAATCAAAAAGAAAAAAAAATAGTATAATTACTTTTATCTTCAAATAGATTTTTCTTCCCGACCGGTACAACAGCTTATCGGATGATGCCATGAATACCATCAATAGATCACCATACACTCTGACCTATTTAGGTCCAATCGGAAGGTCTTCAAAAATAAAAATATCACCAAAGGATAAATAAAAAAATAGAAAATTATAGTTTCCTAGTTCATGATGCCATGGATAGCATCAATAGATCACCTTACACCCTGACCTATTTAGGTCCAATCGGAAGGTCATCCAAAATAAAAATTGTATCAAAGGATAAATAAATTTTTTTTTTGTCTTTATAATGCATTAGCATGTAGGGAGGGAGGACTCAGAAAATATGAATTTAAACTCAAATTTATCTGCCCCTTCGGCAAATGCATTGTGAACTGACGAATATAGCTTTGTTCAAGAAAATCAAGCTTCCGGATCATCCGCTTCGAAGGTCTTCAACTATCAAGCAGTTTTTGAATCCCTAAAAATTCCAGGCGCGGTGAAAGACTTACCATGTTTTGATGGAAACCCAAGACTTCTGTACGATTCTATCCCTTTCCAACTTAAGAAACAAAATGGAAATTATAATAAATAAGAACTTTATTAAATTGTTTTAACAAGACTTTAGACTTTAACTAACATTAAAGATTTGTTACTGTGACAAAAAAAAAAAAACCGCACATCAAAGTGGAACCGAGACTAGAAAATTCGATTGAAGTTGATGAACCCCATTGTTCTGAGGTGTGAAGTGATTGAGGTTCAATTATCAAAGGTCGGGAATTTAGGAAAATTATTGTGTATAAAAGACGAAGGAAAAGTGAAAATAAATGTTGTCTTTCTCAAACCAGCAACCAAGTACTTTTGATTTCCAAGAGCAATTCGCTCGACTTCACTTGTGCTTATCTTGAAGATTGTTCATTTTTAAAAAGCAACTCGCTTGGACTGGAACAATCTTGGGCTCTACTCGCTCTATGATTAGCGTTCGCGCTTATAGAGGTAAACGACGGCGTAATAGCCAACGTTTTGAGTAACGGAGCATTGGGAAGTTAAAAGTAGAGAAAAGAATAAAGATCAACCAAGTTATAAGATCTTTGCAGTTCTACCTACTGGCAAATTAAGTTTATCTAAATGCTTAAACTTAATACAAGAAGACACAGTTAAGAACTCAGAAAGAAAATTTCACCAGGAATGACTAAAGACCTTTAATTGGCTTAGAAATAAAAACAACAAAAGTTATTGTAACATAATATGTGTCCACACTACAAATCAAAAGCATTACACATAAATACTTAATCAGAGGTCACACACAAAACGAAGGTGACTCGGTCCATTCAGTGATAGAAAAAAACATTAAGAGAGCCAAAAAATCCGCTTATCCGAAGTGCTCGGAAAAAGGGGCCTCCGTACCAAGTAATTGAAATGGGCTACAAGGACTTTTTAGATCTAAAATTGTTGACGGATGAAATGTCCTTTACTTTAGCAAAAAACTCGAACAACGAACAAATAAAAATTGCAGAGCTGAAAATCGTAAAACTTGAAAAAGGAATGGAAACTTTTAAATACAAAACTTCCTTCGAAAGAGAGTGGATCCTTGCTCCAATTTGAAGCCGTGGGCGAACTACAAAAATCAAACCATTGGAAAGTATCAAGCTAATGCCAGTCTACACATCGAAAATTCCAATTTCAGACAGAAAGAAGGAAGACCTCCTTCACTTACTAAAAACAAATATTGTTCCTCAATATTATGAGAGTTTTCATAACTAAACTAAATGTTTAATAAAATTTTGGAGGGAGTTTTTTGAAATTTATCAAAGTTTTCCAGAACTTTGGAAAATAAAATCGGAAAACTATAAAAACAGAAACGCCAAAGCAAAGGCGTATGAAATTTCATTGACGAAGTAACAAAGAAATAGAAAAAAACGCAAATATTGAATTAATAAAAAAGAAAATAGACTGCATTCGTTCATCTTACCGTAGAGAGTTAAAAAAAGTGAAAAAAAGTGAAAAATCTGGTGCATGAGTAGATGACGTATACTCTCCGGCATTGTGGTGTTTCGATATCCTCTACTTTCTAAAAGATCAAGAGGAACAAGTGCATGGTGTATCTTCATTTGATACAGACGAAGAGCAAAATGAAGAGGCTGGACAAGACCAGTTAGCCGGCATATTAGATACTGGTTCTCCAAAACTACTACCTAAGGTTGGTTTTAAACTACCAGCCTCCCATTGAAATCACGTTTTAAGATTTGACGACGAAGAACATGCTATTCAAATAGCAGCCATGCAAGTTGGCCCCTCAGACCAAGGGCTTACTTACAACACATTAGAATATCGCTTTGACGGTTCAACAACTTTACCTCGAACCCAAAGCCTTTTCTCATTGTTAACAGATTGTTATTCAAAACTGAGAACCATGGACACTCCGCCAACCACACCCAATTTTAATCACAGTGTTGATACAGCTGACAAAATCCTGTGTCGGATGAGAACACTCCACACAGTCATCCCAAGCGATTCTAGCCCCAGAGATGTCTCGGAAAACCAGAGAATAATCAACATGATCCTAGATCTATAGGAAACCAGTTATTTCTTCTTGAATCTCACAGTACATCAGACTTGGATGGACTCCCTTCTGAGTCAGAACTCACAACCCCAGACGATAATTCTCATCTCATTATAGTTAACTCGATCGATATGAACTCACTATTGAGTTATCCACATTGGAATTAATTTGAACAACTCAACTCAACCTAATAATAAATATTATTATAAAAGATATAACCCCCTTGGAAGGGAAGTACCTATATAAAGGAAAAATAGTGCAACAATTTGGCGCCCAATGTGGCGCCATTCAAAATCAAGAAGAGAGTTTCGCCATGGACTTATGTCCTAATAGACGAAAAAGGTATCGAGAAAGGTACATGGAATGTGAAGGACTTGAAGCCTAACATTCATTCGCCATTACCCATTCGGTGCACTACGTGCAATTTATTTTCTTAAAAATTATCTTGTTTCTGTTCGCGGCTTTCCAGTTCGTTAACATCCTTAAATTTAGTTTGTTTATACCTAATAATAAATATTATTAAAAGATATAACCCCTTTGGAAGGGAAGTACCTATATAAAGGAAAAATAGTGCAACAATTTGGCGCCCAATGTGGGGCCATTCAAAATCAAGAAGAGAGTTTCGCCATGGACTTATGTCCTAATGGACGAAAAAGGCATCGAGAAAGGTACATGGAATGTGAAGGACTTAAAGCCTAACATTCATTCGCCATTACCCATTGGGTGCACTACGCGCAATTTCTTTTCTTAAAAATTATCTTGTTTCTGTTCGCGGTTTTCCAGTTCGTTAACATCCTAAAATTTAGCTTGTTTATACCTAATAATAAATATTATTATAAAAGATATAACCCCCTTGGAAGGGAAGTACCTGTATAAAGGAAAAATAGTGCAACAATCTCTTCAGTTGTCAAGAGGATTTCGAGCTTTTGTTGTTAATGGTCACTTTCGTTAATGACAAACTTCTAACACCTGACGTCGTCGTTATTGCACCGGAGGTGCGATATGTGAAAGAATTTTAACGAATCTGAACATGGGACATCTGAAATCCCACGACAAAATTGAAAATCATGTAAAAAATTATCAAAAGAAAAAAAAATCAAATACAAATTGAATCGTGCTTATAATAAATTACGGACGATAAATTTAGTTTTCAAAAAAAAAAGTGTATTTAGCTGAGCTGAATCTGGTTCACTTCCTAGTAGTTCATAACTTGCCTTTCCTTTTGATGGATTACTTGCCGGATCTTTTAAGAGAGTGTTGTCTAGATTCGGAAGTGGCAAAATCAATCAAATGCGGACGCACGAAAGCTACGCTACTAGCGGAAACTTCGTGCTATGAAGTGATATGATAACAATCGCGAACAATATAAAGTGATGTCCAAGGATTCGAAAGACCTTAAGAACTTTATTCTTAAAAACATTTAAAGAAAAATAGTGCTGGATAATTAACATTAAAGTTAGTAAATGTGTTGTTCATCGTAGTTCTGTATATGTTCTATGTTATTGAATTCAAGCATCACACCAATCAAATTTATCCTTGCAGGCAGTAATAATGGATGACTATATCACAATTCTAGAAGACATCCGATTTGCTCCACCGACCACCCCAGGGTTACAGAACCTTATACAATCCAACCTCAAGTTAGAAGCCATGAGAAAAAAGGAGAGCGAAGATCGAATCGTAACAGAAGGATACCCGATCTGCGTGACGATCAACGGCAGAACCGTTGATACGTTAGACAATTTGAGACCATCTACCACGGTTGAAGAAATACGAATGCGCCTCGATAACGACATACAACGCTTCACCACAAGAGAAGGGGAAGACATCTTCATAAATAGAGAGACGTTGTGCCGGATTGATTTCGAGAGAGTTCAATTTAGCAAAAGGAAGCAATTTACAGTCAATCTTCCTGATCGATACCAGGTAAAAATGAACGTTAATTTAGCCGGAAAGGTTGTTGTATCGGATTGCATGAATGCTGGCAATTCTGCATCCGATTGGATAGAGATAGACATATATATAATTTAAACTTAACGATAGAATATATATTTTTAACGAAAGAGCCGGTTGGTTCTGCGAACCAACGGCGGAGTTTAGTTCAGTATATAGAAAGAATTCGAGAGGCAAAGACCTAATAAAAGGCAGTGGTTTTTTAATATTTTTCCACTATAAAAATTCTGTTGTTTTTACTTCGACGAAAGATCTTTTTACTTGGGAAGTTTCTTTTCTTTTAAAGATTTAACTGGGCTACGATACATTTGGTCCATGTCGAGCCGGGATAGTAATACCAGTGCGGGATGGTAGATAAATTAATTTAATTTTTTTTTTAAATTATGTGTGTGCAAGACCTGTAGAACGAGAGAAGAAAACGACGGAGCAGCGAATCGAGAGACAATTGGAAAGGTGGTAAAAAGTCTTGCAAAAGTAAGCGGAATGGTATTAATATTGGTATTGGTAAGACTTTATTTAAAAAACCACAAGAAACGACAGACAATTACAGTCCACTGACGATAGATTTGGCATGTCTACGTGACAACCACAAAATATGCACATCGCTGCGCAAACGACAGAATAAAGTTTTTTTTCTTCTCATTTCTGCACACAGAATATGTCTAGTAAATATCCCATACGATAGACGCGACGGGTACTGTATAAGTACAAAGCGAAAGACACACACATACGAAAGAATCAAAATGATACACATTAATTTTTTTTTTTTTTAGGTTTGTTTACCCTTTTTTCTTTTCCAAGCGAAAATTCAAATTCAACCGACAAAACATTCGAGAAGAGTCTACTCTACTCCAATACAAAACGAAAGAAATAATTCCCATACACACAAACGATAGACGGACAGACGAGAGATACACAAAATTCCCCACGCAAATTCTGTTGGCAACGAGAGACAAAAAACAAACAAGTCACTTCTTGTTGTTCAACGGCAGTGCGCGGACGCATCTAAATAAACGGCAAATAATAAAAAAAAAAAAAAACAAACAAACGAAAGACAAAATAAATTTTTTAAAGTTAAATTCTCAAATTGATTAATAATATTTAATCAATCAAAAACTATTCGAGAGACTGTGCGACGGAAAATAACACAAAACACGAGAGAGGCGCCAGCCACATTTAATTAAAAAAAAAAAATATTTTTTTTTTGGAAATTCAACAGCGATAGACATCGATTATGGGTGAGGAGGGCGAAAACCACGAATATCTCTTCGACAAGGAGATTCGATCAATAGGAAGGATTCTGACGTACATCAAGTCAGATGAATTCCAAGAGGCAACGATAGAGGCTGTAGAAGTCAGGATGGAGGCGCTACAGGTGTCTTGGGACATGGTCCAACAGAGCGAAAGAGCCATTGTTGGTAAGAGAGACCTCCTTGTAAACCTGGAGACGGAGAGAAAGACAGCAGCGGTCGAAGACGACTATTTCGCCGCAGACACGGCCTTACGTCAAAAGAAAACACGATTGATACCGACAGCAACCATTGGAGAGAAGGAAGCCCAGCCCATCGTCGTACAAGTGAATCTCCCATTCTCACAACACGACTTGAACAACACCTGGGGGTCTTCGATGGGAGTTTCCCGAAGTGGCAAGGCTTCCGGGATAGATTCATGGCTGCGGTTCATGAAAACGACAAGATTTCTCCGGCATACAAGTTTGCCTATTTGAAACGATCACTGACAGGACGAGCTCTGAGCACATTGGGTGAGTGGCAACTCACAGATCAAAACTACTTCGACTCCTGGAAGCGACTAAACGATGTTTACCACAAAAAATATGCCACATGCAGAGAGCTGCTAAGGCAATTTTTCAAATTACCGCATCTGGATGGTAACCCGAAGGCGATAGAACTGCAACGCATGTACAATACTTGTCATGAGACATTGAGACAGTTGGCTGCGCAGGATATTCCGACAGAATATTGGGACATGATGGTAGTACACATCCTTCACGAGAGTTATTTGATTTTTTTGAGTGAAATTTTCATCAATTTTCTTATGATATTCAACCGTTTGTAGGTTTTAAAGTAACCGTTCAGTGTTTAAATTTAAACTTGTAAGACTGCCAACCGTTTTCAATTTAGACACGAACGTGCGTATGAGATATACTCTACATATTTAACCCTTTAAATGTGCTAACTTAACCGAGCAGTCGGTTAAATATCCTCTACATACTTAACCCTTCTAGTGTGCTACTTTAACCGAGTAGTCGGTTACTTTCTACTGCTCTGTGACACACAGTGAAAGAATCGTGTTTAAAGTGTGATTTTGTGAAATTTAAAATAATATTGTGTTAGTGAAATAAAAATCAAACAAAAAAACAACAAACAATTTAAAGTGAAAAAACCATTTAAAGTGAGAACTGATTTGAAAGTGAGGACATTCTTTATTAAATCGATAAAGAATTTCCTCACTTTCAAATCAATTCTCACTTTCGTCAAAGATGGAAGAAGTGGCATGTTTGTTAAAACAGTGGGGATTAGAGGAATATATCCCCACGTTTGAAGGTAAGTCATTCATATTCTTTTATATGCTTTTTTTTAATTTTGTTGCTTTGTTGTCGAATTTGGACTTAAACTATAAATTTTTCTCTATTTTAATTATTGATAAAATGGACGCAGACAGCGAACAGATGCGCCAATAAGGCAAACTGAAGAAGCTTCCACGAGTTCTGGAAAACCAAACAGGAGTGGAGCTGGGCAAAAGAAGGGGAATAACTCCCGCGATGCCCGAAGGCTCTCAGCCTTTAACGAAAAGAAGGCAGAGAGAAGTACCTGGTCCAACCAGGTTGAAGCAGATGAGAATAGTCAGGACGCTCTTTCTCGAGTTCGGAACCCGAAGTCTACTTATAGGCCTAAAGCTAAAGATCAAAAGGCCACAGTAGAGACGCCGCCACAAGATGGAATCCTTTATGAAGGACTATTCTCTGGTGGAAAGCCTGTTGTTGAGCAGAGTACTCACAACATGGAATTCTCTACATTTCCGTTACTAGTCGAACAGACATACGATGCCATGGAGAAGACCGATGGCAGGTTGCGAAAACACATGCCTTTCTGCATGTACCAGCACTATATGACGGAGATCGTCACAGCGTATTTAATACGCCACTCAATAGACGAAAACGAAGACCAGCGTTTTTCGGGTGAGTCTGACCCGTATCGGATAATAAACGCAGAACGTCTTAGAATGCCATTGATATTCGAGGAATACATGTCCGGCATTCATACTAAGCGCACGTTACATTGATAAACATCTTTAATTTGGAACAAAAATACCTATCAAAAGATTAATTAAATAATAATAACACATTCCAATTAACCGAGTGACTATTGTATTGTAACCGAGTAAATATGTAAAAATTTAACGGAGTTGGTTAGTTTAGTTAATCTTTTGATTGGTTTATTGTAACCTTGAAAAGTGTGTCAGTAAAATAGACCAATGTTTTTATTTTCACAAAAAAAAAAAATAATCAACAACGCCATACGATAGAGGATACACAAAAGTAAATGCCTCGAACTTCTTTTTCTTTCTTCTTAAATTTTTCCAGATTGAAAAGGACTTCCAGTTCCTCTATCCGGATACCTACAGTACCTCACACTCAAAGTGGGACACCTAAGAAATAAAATATTCAATAAACTTCTTTACGAAAAAAAATGCAGAGTTGCTCACTTTTTTAAATAATTTTTATTTTTATTGCTTAATATTGACCTCAAATTATTATAAAATAAAAAAAAAAATTCAAAAAACAACCCCGATTTGTTTAAAAAAAAAGATGAAAATGATCTGTCTAGTATTTTTTTTTTAATGCAGGTCACACTCAAAGTGGGACACCTGCTGTTTTCTAAGAAAACTAACTGTAATTGCCACGTTATCTATATTATTTAGTTGCAGTTTTTGTAGAGCTTTCATTGTGATAGTATTAAAAAAAAAATCGAAATGTCAAGGCAAACAACCTTTGAAGAAAGGCAAATTGTGATTTTCAATTAGCAAAAAGGAAAATCCGTTCGCAAAATAAGTAAAGTTGTTAAAAAAGTAAATCTATGGTGTTTAGTGTAATAAAACGGTTTCGGGAAGGTCGAATAGAAAATAAACCAAAAAGTGTTGAAAGCAAAACAAAAATTTGCGATAGAAATGTGCGGTTTCTTTTAAGAAAAATAAGAAGTTATTCTTTGCTGTCCGCAATTGGCCTTTAAAAAATGTTAAAGGACACTTAAAATGTTGACTTAAGGGCAGAAAGAGTTCGCCGGTTTGTTAGGAGAAACGAATTGAGCGGCTGAGTTGCGTCCAAAAAACCGTTAGTATAAGAAAAGAATCGTCGTTTAAGAATGCAATTGACCAAAGAAATATCAGAAAAGAATAGTCGTTTAAGAATGCAATTCGCCGAAGAAAATGTGACAAAGGATATGAATTTCTGGTCAAAGGTAAGTCGCATTTTGTTCTCCAACTTCAATTATAATTCGGTCAATTCATTAAAAGTCTATTTTACGGACGAAACCAAAACTAATCTTTTTGATTCTGATGTCACATGCTCTTTGGCGAATTGCATTCTTAAACGACTATTCTTTTCTGATATTAACGGCTTTCTGTGCGCAACTCAGCCACTCAATTCGTTTCTCCTAACAAACCGGCGAACTCTTTCTGCCCTTAAGTCAACATTTTAAGTGTACTTTAAAATTTTTTAAAGGCCAATTGCGGACAGCAAAGAATAACTTCTTATTTTTCTTAAAAGAAACCGCACATTTCTATCGCAAATTTTTGTTTTGCTTTCAACACTTTTTGGTTTATTTTCTATTCGACCTTCCCGAAACCGTTTTATTACACTAAACACCATAGATTTACTTTTTTAACAACTTTACTTATTTTGCGAACGGATTTTCCTTTTTGCTAATTGAAAATCACAATTTGCCTTTCTTCAAAGGTTGTTTGCCTTGACATTTCGATTTTTTTTTTTAATGCTATCACAATGAAAGCTCTACAAAAACTGCAACTAAATAATATAGATAACGTGGCAATTACAGTTAGTTTTCTTAGAAAACAGCAGGTGTCCCACTTTGAGTGTGACCTGCATTAAAAAAAAAATACTAGACAGATCATTTTCATCTTTTTTTTTAAACAAATCGGGGTTGTTTTTTGAATTTTTTTTTTTTATTTTATAATAATTTGAGGTCAATATTAAGCAATAAAAATAAAAATTATTTAAAAAAGTGAGCAACTCTGCATTTTTTTTCGTAAAGAAGTTTATTGAATATTTTATTTCTTAGGTGTCCCACTTTGAGTGTGAGGTACTGTATAATGGACTTATGGAAACTTTCCCAAATACAAAAACGAAGTTGTATCAAATAGCCAAGAAGCGATCAGTCAAGGACAAGTGCATTGTGCATCCAAAACTTGTTGGCCCTTGAAAATAGTAAGTAAAATCACCTTTATTTTGATAAATAGGTAGCCTCTCAAATTTCAAAATATACTATCAACATTTTTTACTTTTTATAGATTCTGAGGACACCAGCAACCTCGCTGCTTTCCTCTTCATTCCATCGCTGCTCTCCGTGAGCACCATACGATTGAAGGGCAGCTCAAAAAAAGTTTAGCGGCCTTCGAAACCAGAGGTGAGGGAGGCCTTTATAACCCATATTACATCGGATGCTGGCATCAGTGAGGCAATACAAAGCAGGAAAAAAAACTGGAAGGGTATAATCTCACCCTCCAACCTTTTATTTTGGCAGTTGGGTGAGTCATTATACCAGATACAATCCTATTTTGTTATAGTTAATGAAAATAAATACTTACTTCCTTCCATAGTGGAAGCAGTAGATACATGCTTAAAACTAATTTTTATACTCAATGCTAAATATCCAGAGGAGAGTTTATGTACCTGGATGTTAATTCAAAAAGGCTTTTATAAAATTAAAACCCAATTTGATTCAACATCCACTTCCACTTCCACTCTCCTCTCTGAACTCGGCTTGCCGGAGAACTAGTTATTTTTCACTTTCCGTTCCTGTCATAGAAAATGACATTTTTTATCATTGAATTGATATTAAGTCCTTTTTGTCATAGCGAATGACACTTTTAATCCTTGAATGAATATTAAGTCCTTTTTATCATAGTAAAATGAGTCACCCCACTCAAAACAAGGGCAAATAAAGATAATAAATTGTGCACGATTCCTAAGATGGAGCTAGAAGGAATCATACTCCTAACCGAGCTTCTCAATGAAGTCAGAAGTAAGTTACACCATCCTAATATCACGGTGTTCCTGTATACCGATAGTAAAGTAGCCTTAGTTGGGTACGTAATAGCAACACTACCAACAACAAATTTGTTACTAAAAGAGTTGTTGGAGATAAGTCAAATAATAATTAGTTGTCTCTTTGCTGCAAAATCAATTCAAATCAATATGTCGACCCTAACTGTTAATTTAATACTTCTACTGATTACCTCATTGTTCAAACATGAACATAACCAATCTATAGATAGCCACATGTGTATGTGAAATAAGATAACACAGATCAACCTAAGCATACACTGACGGTTATCTACAGATAAACTATGTACATTAACCTAAGTAAACAACATAGACATTAAGAATAGAAAGATAAGAACATAGAAAATTGCATATATATAGAAGCAACATAGTGAAATAAATCAGAATCATTTCGACTTACAACCGAGGTTTTATTCAATCATTTGGTCCTTCGAGCCGGATATGAACCACCGACCTATGGATATCTCATATATGTTATGGATTAGTAGGATATGATTGTTCTGACAAGACGGCAAACATCACGACTTTATCGTTGACAGATATCAAGCCATGCATAATTCCGGATTATAACGTGACCACGATTTCTTCCACGATCCAATTAATTCAAGTCCAAGATTACTCGTCGGTCAACGTCATAAGTTGTTTAATAGAGTTAACACATACTGTTACGATGTGTACGTTCTGGGGTTCAAAACCGCAAGATGCATCACTATATAGTGAGATTCTTGGGCTGTCATCAGAAGAATATCTCTCTATAGTCAATACAGGCAAATTCAGTCCATACACAGGTTTGTATATCGAAGGGATCACACATAATCGGCTAATCAGTAAGAGTTTTACTACCTTCGGTTCAGTTATGGAAATGATGGTACCTTAGTCACGAAGGAGCGTAAATATAAGTCAGCGGTAAGAACAACAGAAATTAAAATGTTAATTGGAAATTGCCTTGGACTCGTTGACATAGATAAGTCAAATCTTAAATTATCTGATGGACAAATATGCAATTTTTTGATGAAGAAGTGCTTCTCACCAACCACAGGATGGCATTATTGGGCCACTTACTAACGTTTCCACCTCACACGTCGCACAAGCTCCAGCCGTTAGATGTGACAGTTTATGCTCCATTTAAAAGATTTTTAGGTGTCGCATTCCACGACTTTCTCATGAACAATCACGGAGGGACTATAACGGTATGGGACATCCCGTTTTTATCAAACATACCATATATTAAAGCGTTCACGCCTGAAAATATAACAAAAGGATTTTCTACAACCGGAATCTGTCCTTTAAATAATTTAGTATTTTCGGAAAGTGACTTTGTTGAACCAAGACAAGATTTTCATATCACTGGTGATTCCGATTTTCATCAAGAATGTGCAACAATGCCAAATGCAAGTAAGAAAACATAAAGAAAATTGTTAATTTTTAGGAAATAAAATTGGTTTGTACAGAGGTACATAAGTGTTCCCCAATCCTTATATCTACAGCGCAAACTGGGTAAGTGTCGTCTCAACAGACGTATTGATTTTTCAACAGCTGAGCGAATAACGGTTGAAGTCCTTAAAATTCTAAAGGAAAAACATTTTCCTTTGCTTTTCAAAAACAGTTCAGTTGGAGATCTGGCAATGTTTGAACATAAGCTAATGGAGTGGAGATCCTCTCTAGGTATCGGAGAGCAGCAAATTGATATGTTTACCTTGCGGGAAAATTCATACAGACAGCCCATCATTTTCATCGTAGCCAACGTCTTCAATAAGAGAAGATCCATCTGTGCCTGCTACATCTCTTTCTCTAATTTTAAAAAACTCTCCAAAGGCGAGAGAAATTGAATGAAAAATGAAATTTCATGCTTTTTTATTTAAAAAATTTGTTTTTTGAAACATAATGGCTGTATGTGTTTGGGGATTTCCAATCAAATCCCGGTAACTAAGTAATTCCTTTTTCTGAGCTGCGGTGAGCTGGCAGATAATGGATTGAGGTACCGATAGATAGGCTCATTTCTGTAAACTAAAAGTTCCTAAGCTTACCTTCCTTTGAATTCCAACTCAGAAATATTTTTTTAAGTAATTTTTTATAATTATTCATCAAACTACTAACCTTCTCATAAATTAAGTTTTTATTCTAGAAAATCCTTAGATAAAGTTTAGTTAATCTTTGCCCTTAGTTTAAGATTTAATGTTTTTTTTTATGGATAGTGCTGCAGTAAAATTATTTTGGTGTCTCCACGGGTATTTGATACCAGCACAAAAAGGCAGCCGAAAAGATAACTCTGGCAAGAGTAGCACTGTTAGATTTACTATTAAAAGCTCTCAAGAGGCTTTCCTATTTATTGGGTCAAGCGTTCAAGAACTCGATGACCATGTAACATTTTTGAAAAGCAAGTCAGAAAATATAAAACCATTTATACTTGCCGTTTGGGATAAGGATTTTGAACATTTTTTGAGCTACTAGGTTTACCTTGATGGCATTAAATTCATGTTTTCAAATTTTTTGAGAGCTCTTGATATATGTTTCAAGTGCTTCAACTTATTTAATTTGGAGTATCCGTTAGCGTGCTCACAAAAATGATATATTTGCATTTCAAAAACATAGAAAAACTATGTGCTTCTGGGCCATTTGTTAAAAATCTCATAAACGCATTGATTAACAGTACTGAGATCATCTCAATTCCATAGAAATGAGCTTCTTTTGACCCAAATTCATAGAAACATTTTATGAGTACTACTTCTACGAACTCAACGTTTCTAAAACAAAATCCCCTAAAATGTTTTTACTCATAGAAGCGTTAAGGAAAAGGTGAGCAATTTTTAATTTGTATATGGATTAATTTTTCATGCGAACTTCTTGAAAATATTTTTTCACTTCAAGATTATGGGCTTTTAATTATTATTTTGTTTATGAGACAATTTGTTGTAATATTAAAATGCATGCATATGCATATATGTTCTATAACTTCTTAAAATCGTTCAAAAGCTTAAGAACAAGTTGAAAGGACTACGATTTTTGTTTTTTTTTTTTATCCATATGTAAATCTCAGTGTTATTCCAAACAATGTTAGTTCGAAACAATGCTAAAACAGAATCCTTGCAAACATTATTGAGTAATAATGGACAATTACTTTTATGAAACGTTTATGTGTATAAATTACCAGTTATAAGCTCAATGTTTTCATTGGTGAACACTTGTTTTTTTTTTAGTAAAACAACTTCTAATAAAATTACCATTCAAAATACAAATTTAATTCTTTTGTTTTTCTTTTCATTATAACAGCGCTCTAACTCAAGATGATGGAGTTGCAGATTCAGAAGTCGGCCTCTTACCTCTGGATGTATATAATTAAGTCTTATTTATATTAATTTTAATGTTGTGTTTTTATTATAAATATTTTCATAAATATTTAGTCATAAAACTTAAACGTTTTATGACAAGGTATTCAGAAAAATAATGACTGATTCATATTTTCATGAAAGCAGCACATAGTTTTAAGGAATGCAGTCATAAAATCTAGGGACAGAATTTTGGGTTCTATGTATAGATTCATATTTTTCATGAATGCTGTACATAGTTTTAAGGAATGCAGTCATAAAATCTAGGGACAGAGTTTTGGGTTTTATGTATAGATTCATATTTTTCATGAATGCTGTACATAGTTTTTAGGAATAGATTAATAAAATCTAGGAATATATTCATAAGTTCTATGAATAGCAACTGCATAAAAATCACATTACATGATCTTAATTCATGAAACTTAAGTATGCAAACTTTGGATTTATGAATATCAAATACCCACATTTTATGAATGAATCATAAATCACAGGACTCGTTCATACTCGTATGAATGAATTCATACAATAATACCTAAATCACATGAACGCGATGTTTAGCTCGTTTTTTATGTATTTATACATGAAAAATAGGTAATAATTCATGATAATCATGTACCTTTTTGGTTCAGTGTACGTTCTGGGGTTCAAAACCGCAAGATGCATCACTATATAATGAGATTCTTGGGCTGTCATCAGAAGAATGTCTCTCTATAGTTAATACAGGCAAATTCAGTCCATACACAGGTTTGTATATCGAAGGGTTCGCACATAATCGGCTAATCAGTAAGAGTTTTACTACCTTCGGTTCAATTAATGATGGATCTTGTACAACGGGAGGTACCTTAGTCACGAATGAGCGTAAATATAAGTCAGCGGTGAGAACAACAGAAATTAAAATGTTAATTGGAAAATACCTTGGACTCGTTGACATAGATAAGTCAAATCTTAAATTATCTGATGGACAAAATATGCAATTTTTTGATGAAGAAGTGCTTCTCACCAACCACAGGATGGCATTATTGGGCCACATTGCTTGATGGAACCATGTGTGATGACGAGAAGCCCTTTAGTCTCCTATATGAGGATCTTGCCTCAAAAATAATTGACAACAGAAGGACAACGGAGGTAATGACGTATTTATTTACTAAGCAGGGTTCTGAATTTGCTCTGACAATCAAACAAGGAAATTTTCTGAGCATCCCAAATTATTAATACTGGACAACAAATCGTGGGAAAATATCAAGCTAAAACATACCCCATTAAAAAGCTCAGGAATCGATATCATGACTTATACTAATACAAAACTTGTCTACATAATGAAACATAATAAAGATCAAGTTGATAATTTGTATAAGACCCTTGTCCAAGAAAGGTGTGAAGTGGAACAGACTGTTCTTAGAAGTCATCTGACCCTTGCTTTTTTTTTGTCACCTAAAGATTTCGCCTATGATTATTTCAAAGGACCCGGTTACACAGCCCTAATTCGAGTTGAAGTATGTAGTCCAATTGATACAATTTAAGGCTGTATCTGTGTCTGCCCAATTAATCAATAGGTCTTGTACACACGAACTTCCCGTGTCATACAATGGAGTACAACGATACATCAAGCCAAGGACACGTATATTAGTTGACGTTGCGACATCAGTCGAATGTAACCCGATGCTTCCAGTAATGTACCAACTGGCAGGAGTATGGTACGTCTTGTCACACTCGTTACACAGAACCATCACTCCATCTTATATAAGCCCTTTAGCTTATTCAAAGTGGGAGTTCCAGAAAATTGAAGATCTTGTCTCTACCGGCATATATACACTTAAGGAATTACAGGGCTTCCAAAGATCACTTCTTGTACCAGATGAAGGCAGAACAATCATTTCATCTCAAGCAAAAGATGCAGTTTCTTGGGAAAATGGCCATGCACAGGTCATCGTGTCAAATGCTTTCACTCCAACAGATTTTGAAGTGATTAAGACAAAAGTAGGAGGAATTTTCGAGAAATTTTACTCTAACTTAGGTAGTTTCGGAACGTTTATATTCGGAATGTTCATTTGCCTTCGAATTATCATGTTCTTATTGAACATTATAATTAATATTTATCAATTACGCTATGAGAACAGACCAAAGTGATCGGATTTTTATGTGTTGGGATAGAATGCTAGATTTCATTTAGGTTCGCAGGGCTCATAAGCATACGGCGAAAGCGGTGAGTTTGGAAGACGTGTATGTTCACGAAAGGAGTCCAAATGATTTATTACAACTCGACGAAGAAAGTCGTCTTTAGTGTCTTTCTCTAATTGATTGAAATTAAGATTAACATTAAGATTAGGATTCAGATCAAGATCAGGAGACTAAGTCTGCAGACAATACTAAGACGACATCAATACAACCTCAAAACAGTGAACAAAATAACAAGGACGTCAACTAACAGGAAACTAAAACCAAATAGGAAATGACAAACACGGTATGTGGTTGAGCCTTAAGTCAGTCTTCGCCACTCACCACAGAATAAGCTCAATGTTAAGGAGAGGGTGCTGGTTCCGCTCTAAAGCAACTAGAAACCGATTTTTAAGGAAACTGAGTTTCGTCCATTTTCTTTCCCTCATTTTCATTTTTTCTCTGTCATCACGCGCGAAGACAAGTAGGTTAGATGAACAATTACCTTTTTCTTTATAAAAATTGTAATTTTGATTTTTTCTTTAAGATTTAAAGATTTATTTCAAGTCTAAAGTTCGAGAATTATAATCTTATTTCGTTGTTAGCGAGTATTCGAGAAAAACCGATGTAAGTCTGATTAAAATACTTATACATATATATGTAAAATCTATTTGAAACAAATTACAGAAAATAAAATCAAGCCAATCACATTGAGAGGATTTTATTGTGGAATTTTAAGAAGAGTTGCAGAGCAACACGGTAAGTATTAGACTATAATTTCGTTGTATGTATATTCTGAAACAAATTGTTCTTTTTTCTTTCTGCAGGTGCCCGCAACAAAGTTCGCGAGCAAGTCGCATATTCCTGCCTAAAACTAACACGTATGTTAACGAAGAGCGAAAAACCCTCCTAACCCCAAGGAACAAACACACACACACCACAAAATGCAGACTCGTGAACATCCAATAAAAAAATATTTCACCATAGATGGGGACTCCACGTTATACCAAATAACGTGATTTATGATTCTTCCCAGGCAAGAAGTTTATAGAATGGTTAAATTGAAAGGAAAATTAGTTGATGGTTTGTCAGTAGTTGTGAATAAGTTTGAAAATGAGAATATTTAAGTGCCGAACTGTATAAGTAGAGTGAAAGACGCTAAATGTCTAGTTAGTGTTAGTGATTGTGATGGAGTTTACTATGGACAAACAAAAAGAACCTTAGAAAAAAGATTCAAGGAACATTGTGCCGACATTAGAAAAGGGTTTCGGTCAGCCAACTTGTGATCGAATTATTTGCCCATCGGAATGGTGATAAAGTATTCTGTTTGTCAGCCACCACCACAATTCAATTATAAGATCATTAACCGTGGCAATACTATTAGGTTATATGTAGACAATAGTCAAGTTCATCGTGAACTTATGGAGCTTTCAAGGAGCACCAGCGATGTTGAGGCGCACTCCTTCACTCTGAAGGAGGACCGTACTTCTAATATTGTCCTGAGGGGACTCACCCTAGACTTCTCAGAAGCGGAAATCTTGGCGGAATTAAGGGACAAAATCCCTAATGTTGACAAGGTAACAGTCTTTGAAACCATCCGTTCTAAGGCTCCCAAAATAAGGTACAATCTCTTCTTAGTTAAACTAAAACCAGGTGCTAAGCCCGATGAACTATTAAAAATCAGATACTTATTTAACACGCATGTCTATTGGGAGAAACCCAGGGGCAACAATGGCGCACAATCAGATGGTTACAGTACCTCCCCTACTGTAACCATCTGATTGTGCCAATCGACATTATACTATGATCTTGGGAAGAAATTTTCTAGATTCCCCTCGTGTTCGTGTTGTTAAGGAATTTGGTTCCCTTCTAATAGAAAATGTTCAACCCCGAAAGTGACTAGAATAGACACCAGTTGCCTCCAAAAACAAAGTCCCAGTAAAAATTACCGACATAGAACTTGAAAAAAATGTGGATAGTGAGGCAGCTGTGAATCTGTTAAAAATCATAAATAGACACCGTGGTTGTTTTTCCACTTCGTTGAGCGAACTTGGAAAAACCAGTGCAATTCATATGCAAATTAAATTAAAGACAAATACCATCATTCGGTATAAACCATATCGCGTCGCGTGCAATGAATTAACTGAACTTAAAAATATCATAAATGACCTCTTGAAAAATGACATTATAGAAGACTCTTCCTCTGAATATGCAAGTCCAGCGTTATTGATAAAAAAAAGAATGGAAGCTACAGGATGTGTATAGACTATCGGCGCGGCGTTTAAATGAAATTACAGAGCGCGAGAATTTTCCAACCCCGAATATTGAAGAAACAATTAGCCAAATTTCAGACGGCAAGGTTTTTGTGGTTCTTGACATGATGAGTGGATACTATCAAGTGCCGGTCCATGAGAACTACATACACCTCACAGCTTTTGACACTCCTCATGGCCATTATCAATTTAAGCGTATGCCTTTTGGCCTGACTAATGCGCCAGCCACTTTTCCCATTTTCAACCCTTCGCGTCGTGAAGGCTTGCGCGCAAAAGAATGGGTTGAAATGTTAGATAACTTAAGTTACATTTACGAATGGGACGATAGGACTACGCTTTTCTATGCATCCTTGCGGTTTACTTTTATGAGACTTCTCAATCTGGTTATGCGTCGCGTAGCGTCAGAGAATGTTTTAATGTAATGTATGAATGTATGGACGATATTGTTCTGTTTGGCAAAGACATTGATGCAGTTTCTGTCACCCTTGAAAAACTTTTAAGTTCTTCTTTAGGAACAAAAAAGTACTCATATAATTCATTTACAAGTTTAAGACTTGTGACGAAAAGTCACAGTTTTTACCTTTGCCGCCCCAAAGCCGAATACACATACAACGGCTATGCGACGAACCATCCATAAGCGGCATACAAGTAAAATAAGAGAAAAAAACATTCTTTTTACATTTTTTTCATTTTTGTGAGTTCACATCCACTAATCACCGCAGAAATGATAAGTTCACCTCCAGAAAGGGAAGAGAAATTACTAGCTAAACATTAGTTGTGGGAATACCATTCTGATTATATGCTAAGATTTCTTTTCTGCCGACTTACACAGTCAATTTCTGATTTGTTAAAAATTGGCCTTATATTGAGGATGGACCCAGGAGGCACACCTCAGTTCTAAGGTCCATCAAATATCAAATCTGCCGCCCTATCGACTTTTTATAGTCACCATCTCCGCTCCCGAATATAAAACATTGTATTTTGAATTAATTGGCCTTATAGAGCGTATGGACCCAGTGGGCACAGCGCATTCATAAGGTCCATTAAAAGTAGCAAGCCGCCATATCGACTCTAGTAGTCTACCCCGTTCCGCTCCCGAAATATTATCTTTTGGTTTAATTGGCCTTACATTGAGGATGGACCCAGGAGGCACACCTCAACTCTAAGGTCCATTAAAAATACCGAGTTCACCGTGACCAACCGCCAGGTGCTACAACAAAAGGTTGCACCAAGTCCGACCAGCATAGCCAATCGACCGACCTCGCTTCAATACCGTCGTCCGCAAAGTCCTAAAAAGGTGAAGATAAACAAGAACAGTCGGCCCTTCAGGCATACTTTCAGTTTCCTTTTATACCGATTAACGTAGAAAAACTAGGCAGGGTAAATAAAAGAAAATTTTGTTAAATTTAAGATTACATTAACGTTGAAAAACCAAACCGTTTGTAAACAATATTGTAAGCTCTTCGATCTAGATTAGGATAAAACAAAAATAAAGAAAACATTTAAGAAAACATTTGCCGTGTCGGAGTTCTCCTTTTTACACCGAAGTTGGACCATCACACCCCAAGTCTTTTGGCTTCCTTGGGAAATATCCTGGCCCGCTGAGTCCTACTCCAGCTGGAAACCAAAGAAGCATCACAGACTTAAAGAGTCTCTCTCAAACTCTTTGGCCTGCTCGTCATGATGCATGTTATGCGTTACAAAAAGAGTGGCCTGGAATAATTAATGTACTGAACTTTATTGCTCGAAATCGTGATGAAAAACCGACTACGCAATCTGAAGCTACAGGATTGCAGTGAAAATTACAGCATCTAGAAACGGCAATTTTGGTCATAGTTTGAAATGTTATTTTAGAGAGTTTTAATGCTGTAAGTAAGAAGCTTCAAAAATCTCATGCTGTAACGAATGAACTTCATTTATTTATATTTTAATTATTAATGACTTTTATCAATTATCATTTCACTCAATGTTTCAATTGCCGACTTAATTTGCTGACTCACTGTACTTACTTATTAAGTTTAAATTTGTTTAGAATTCGTCTAGAAAAAGCTATCAAGATCAATTGTATGCATTGTTACATTCATTGGTCGTCGGATAATCGTCTAATAAAGAAGTCTCTAATTTTATTTAAAATAACCAACAAGAGTTTTTTCCATTTGTTTCTTACATATATTTTAATGGTAACCAAAATCCAGACAATCGAAGACCTTTGGGGCTCTTTTGGCTGATTATTGGTTGAAGTAAAACATAAGAGGACAATTGAAGACGTTTTGGCTGTCTCTGTTGGCCCGGTAGTTCAAAGACGAATCATCTGAGTGGGGAATCAAATTTATGGTTCTTTGGCATTATTCCTTCAAGATATGAGGGACAAACAGTACTCTGAATATGAAGAAAAAGCAAAAGCACTGTCTGGAGTTCAAGTTAATTATCGTTATGATACAGACAGGTCGTAAGAAAGCCATTCGGCAGATGAGTCACGGGTGAATGAAACAATATCTTCATCTGGTAACCAAAATTTTCGCACCGATGTGTATTACCCAATTTTAGATACTTTAAGCGTAGAACTGGTCGGACGTAAAAGTGCTTAAAGATTCCCTAGCAAATAAGGAAGATGTATTTTTAATGCAAGTTAACACATTACGACTGGTATGCCGTATGCAGTATAATAAAAAAAACATAAAATCCCAAATCCCGACAATGAATCCATTGTATCATAGAAATCCATAAAACCCAAAAACATAAGATGCTAGATAAAGAATCCTTTGTATCAACAAACGATACACAGAGTTCTAAAAGATGTCCGGCAACGAGATCTTCACTGTACAGTTTTCTACGGTACTTCAGTTCTTGCCTAACATTCTGCGACCACGCAGTTCTTTTTGTGTTTTCTTCTAAAGTTTTTTTTTATAAATCGACTAGTATATTTTTAATTGGGGGCTCAACCGGGATCCCTTCAGCATAAATAAAGATTTGAAAAAATAAAGTAAAATCAGTGCTAGGTGGTTTCAGCCAAATAAGCCAACTATTCTACAAGATAGAAGACAGTGCACCTCAACAAGTAGAAGCAGTATCACCAGGCAGCAGTCCGGAAACACGAAGCATCTAAAGGAAAAATAATGGACATCCTTTCATTCATTTTCATTTTCGCTGCAACCCAGGACACTCAAGACGACTATATTCTGATAGAAGTAGAGGACGTGCTACTATACGAGAATACGTCAACTATATTTCACGTGACAAACCTCACGTATATACAAAATTTCGTTGATACAACATGGAAGGAATTAGAATTAGAGCATAACACTACCTTTTTAAGGTCAAAACAATACGAGTTTGCGATTTATCGCTTTATACACATCTTCAAGTGTCAAAAAAGTTAAATCCACGGAGTAGTACACAAACAATAAAACTGTCTATTTGTAAAGGTATTTACTCAGACCTGAAGAATGATCCTCTCTACTTAGAGGCATTCTTTCCAAATCCTTCGGAGGAGCTACGTTCTGTAGCTGAGGAGATAAACCACTTCACGGGGTTTAGTGGCTTATCCACATTGGTCAAAGAAAGTTATGAGAACTTCTGCGCTCATAATCTCAATTTTAAAGAGATTTATCAATTTAAAGAGCATTGCGCTCTATTTATCTGGCTTTGGCAACTTCACTATACCTTCTGGTCCGGAGAGTAAGTTTAACACGAAACCTTACACCTACGATGATCTGGGGTATTTTGAAAATATAGATACGCAGTACTACCTGACTGCCGATTATCCCAATATATCGATAGCGGCTCAGAGGATCATGCAAGACCTGATCTATACTGACGGTCCTGATAACGCTCCCACTGATTGGGATCCAAATGATATCGACCAAGAATGGAACAACCGTTGCATAGGGTATGAACCCTCAGAAAAGTTACAACACATGCAGATAATGGTGTTGCAACGGGCAGGAATTGGTCCTGAAGTTTTTCCAAGTGATGTTAACAATTTTCTGGTTAACATTCGATTAATGGGCTCGGTACAAAAGTACATGTTAGAAGTACCCAGCTTAGAGTCTAGTCCTATTCCAACTAACTTGACTGGCTCTCAAGGACAATTCGCTGTAGAGGCACCGACCGATTTAGCCTTATATATTACTAATTCAACAGACATAGGATCATTGAATTTCGTTTCTGAAGCACCTCTCATTTGTCCAGGTTCCCTGGCTTTCTTAAGTGGTAGTTTTATGTATCGCGTCAAAAAGACGCTTTCTTCTGCACGAAACAGATTTTTCTTCCCATTTACTACCAGTTACCCTGACACTCCTAGGCACAAAAAGCATGACAATAATTTAAACATCATTCAAATGTTCCTTGACCAATTGTTAATTTCAAGGCCCAAAAGAGCTATAGAAACCATTGGTAAGATTCAGAAATATATCGTCGATTCACCAGATCACGATGATGAAGTAATCATAGAAAACAAAATTAATGATTTAATACTTAACAATAATAAACAGTTCATTACAAACTCCAAAATATTTGACGCTATTAAAAGTGTTAAAAGAGACATCAAAGATGATCTCATAGCTGATAAGAGTAAATAAATTATTATAGAATTACAAAATATAATAACTACTGTCATCTTAGCAAAGCTTGGAATACTCAATCCAACAATTTTAAATCATAAAGAAATCTGTAAAATAATTGGTACAGAAAAAAATGTAGAAGTATTAAATTTAAGTGTCCAACTTAATACTTTACATACAATAAACTTGGCAGCACCAGAAAAACTACTTCCTACGTCAAGAACAAACCATAACAAACTTCGCTTAGTTTCATTATCGATTTTCCATTCTCTGTCAAACAGAATTCCGAAGCACATGTCTTTCTTTAACTTAAATTCTTTAACTTCAATTCTTTATTGTAATAAATACATTAATTAATCTTCATTCTTTTCTTTCGCACACATCCCAACAAAACAGAATTAACTATTAACGAACTTATTGATATATCTAAATTTAAAATTGTTCAAAATGATTATGTAATTGCTATCATGATCGAGTATCCGATTTTATACAAGAAATGTAAACTTTATGAAACAAGAGCACTAAGCCGGCCTGACGGCAAATTGATAATTAGCAAAGAAATAGCTAAATGTGGTAATACCTACGAAAACATTAAAGATTGTAAATTTGAATTTAGATTCAATTATTGTAAAACACAAAAAGATAATAATAATTGTTTAATGGACCTATTACGCAATGAACGAGCTTTATGCAACAAAACCAAAGAAAAAGACTTACAATTGGAGGTAATAACGAATATGCAAAATAAATATTCGAAACACATTCTTGATAAAGACCTAGCTAGACAAAAAAAAAAAAAAAGAAGTTAAAAAATTAAGTGGAAAAAACAAAACTATCAAAGCTATTTGCATGGACTTACTGTAATGTCTGTTCCATCTGGTGACGTCTCGTCTTTTTACTATAAAAGAAGACTGCTACGTTATAATTTTACAATTTTTGAGCTTTTTTCAAATGAAGGAAGTTGCTTCCTTTGACACGAAGGCATTGCACGTAGAGGATCAGACCAAATTGCAGCATGCCTAACGCTGTGTCTCCACATACAATTCATAGCAGAAAGCAGGAGTATGACAGGTAGCAGACAGCAGAACAGCAGTCAAGTTTTGTGTGCTGGGCATTTTATAGCACACTTTTTCATTTGTACGTAGAATGGCGGCGAATGAATACGTAAAGAGCATTGTTCATGCAATTGTGCATCTCTGCACCATAAAGAAAATCTGCATTCAAAACGGCTGTATCGATGAACCGAGCCGCCGCCAAAAGATCAACCGAGGTTTATTGGCATCACTGCCATAAACTCTTCGTTGGGTTTTTTGACAGCCGGTTTCATCGATACAGCACGAGGATGATGTCATCTTTCAATTTTGTCATTATTCATTTTGCATTCAACAGCACAAGTTCGCTTCCACCATAAAAGTTAAAAACCTCAATTGTACTCACTATTAAAGTTAGAAAAACTAAATTGTACGTATCCATTGGAAAACTTAAAAAAAGAACCAAAAAATAAAATTGGCTAATTGTACCTCAACTCAAAACAAGAGAACGGAGTTTTTTTTTAATCAACAAAAAATAAGGAAATTGAAGTTGGGCGTCAGCAAAACGCATTTACTACACCACCACCGAAGAGACGACGACCACTCTACAAACCGCGTGGCCGCTGCCCACCTGAAGAACGCCCCACAATATACGTAAGTTGCAATCCCATTTGCGTATAAACATTTGGTCCTTCGAGCCGGATTGTGCTCCATCGAAAAAACCAAAAATTTTACGGGTGCGGCCAACCACGATATATATATAATTCAATATATCAAATACGTGCTCGACCACGTTTTCAACATCGCTCAACGCCGCTCAAGGCAAAAAACGTTCTTTTAAGAACTTGTTTTTTTACATTACGTGATCGAATACACGTTTTCAAACTACGCTCAACGCCGCTCAAGGCAAAAAACGTTCTTTTAAGAACTTGTTTTTTTACATTACGTGATCGAATACACGTTTTCAAACTACGCTCAACGCCGCTCAAGGCAAAAAACGTTCTTTTAAGAACTTGAAGGAAGATACACCATTGCTTCGATTGGTGTCAGGGTACACCATTGCTTCGATTGGTGTCAGGAGGGAGAAGTCAAGTCATCAGCAAGCAGCAGAAGAAATCATCAGCAAGCAGCAGAAGAAATCATCAGCAAGCAGCAGAAGACCAGGAGAAGATCCAGAACAATGTTAAACTTCATGTAAAGGGTGAGTGTGAATTTCGTTTTTATTTCATATTGAAAGGCTTATGTAGTACATAGTTTCCGTTATTTCATACGGGTTTTTTTTCTCTTGTGTGGCTTGACGACCAAAGGTTAGCGTCACTCTCCATCTCTTTCTTGTTCGCGCAATCGGTCGAGATACTATCATTGTGTTAAATTCAAGTCATTTGGCGTGATAATCTTTCGTTTTTTTTTCCATTTTTTCATCGGTTTTTCTGAAAACCAAAGACAAAAAGTTTTTGTGCTGCACGTGCTTTCATCTCTTGGTATTTTTGGTGGTAATTTCTTCGCGTTCGTGGCGTGACTTCATATACCGTTTGGAAGCTGTAATTTTGAGTACAGTTACCATCACGGAAGTTTTTTTGTCTAGCGTTACATTTCCATTTCGTCAGTTAGCAACGGTGCTGGTCCTCAGGTTCCGTTGGGACACATAATTTTTTTAATTCTTTTGAATTTTGTATAGACTTGGTTCTACAATTCAATTTGAATTTAAACTCGTTTGAAAGGTTTTTTTCTCACTGAACTTGTGCATCTTGCTCGAACCGTTCAAATATTAGTACTGTTTTTTCAAATTTAATTTTTTTTGAAAGCTCATTCATAACTCCCAGTTTTTTCGCGTTCTAGACATCTCTATAAGATTCGTTTGCAATCGATCCTCGTTAAAGGATAAGTCTTCTTATAGACACTTCTCTCACTTCGTTTTTTTTTTAATACGTTTTTAGAATTCAGTTGTATTTGAATTCATTTTTTGAAAAGTTTTCATTGAACTTGTGCATCTCTTGAACACTTCAAAAATATTATTACTTTTTTTTTTTTTCAAAATTTTTTTTTTTGAAAGCTCCTTAATTACAGCCAATTTTTTTTTTCTCGCGTTCTAGACATCTCTTCAAGATTCGTTTGCAATCGATCCTCGTTAAAGGATAAGTCTTCTTAGAGACACTTCTCTCACTTCGTTTTTTAATACGTTTTTTAGAATTCAGTTGTATTTGAATTCATTTTTTGAAAAGTTCTCATTGAACTTGTGCATTCTCTTGAACTCATAAAAAATATTATTACTCCTTTTTCAAATTCTTTTTTTTGAAAGCTGATCAATTACAGCCAATTTTTTTCTTCGCGTTCTAGACATCTCTTTAAGATTCATTTGCAATCGATCCTCGTTATAGGATAAGTCTTCTTATAGACCACTCCTCTCGCTCTTGCAACTTGTTGTAGTTGATTCCAAGTCATTCCAAGTTTTTTTTTGCATCACTCCTCTCGCTCTTGCAACTTGTTGTAATTGATTCCAAATCATTCCAAGTTTTTTGCATCACTCCTCTCGCTCTTGCAACTTGTTGTAGTTGATTCCAAGTCATTCCAAGTTTTTTTTGCATCACTCCTCTCGCTCTTGCAACTTGTTGTAATTGATTCCAAATCATTCCAAGTTTTTTGCATCACTCCTCTCGCTCTTGCAACTTGTTGTAGTTGATTCCAAGTCATTCCAAGTTTTTTTTTGCATCACTCCTCTCGCTCTTGCAACTTGTTGTAATTGATTCCAAATCATTCCAAGTTTTTTGCATCACTCCTCTCGGTCTTGCAACTTGTAGTTGATTCCAAATCATTCCAAGTTTTTTGCATCACTCTTCTTGCTCAGTTTTTTTTGTATAAGGCTCTCGGCCTACCGACTCAAAAGCTAACTGGTCTAACGATACAGCGTTTCTTCAAATTTTTTTTTGTTGAAAATGTCACAATTGGACGACCTAATCTTTGCGGCAGACTTGCTTGTCAAATTTTATGCCTCAGCAAAAGAAGTGCCTGAGCACCGTCATTCAATTGCAACTTTGGAAGCTAGAAAGACCGAATTAACAGATCTATGGCAAAGTGTAAAAGAGAGTTATGCCAGATGCGTTCGGTATGTGCCAACTGAAGATGATATTTTTCCCCTCGATATGGATGCCATCGAATCCAAGTATAGAAACAGCAATGAAACCTATATCAATTGTTTAGGATTATTTCTCGAGCTTCAAACAAAACTGAAACCTGATCCTACTGTAGTGATCAAAGAGGTGTACTCAGCTACCAGTGCTCAGCAGAAATCCGGGTCTTCCCATTGCATCAAATTACCACCATGCGACACGGAAGTGTTTCGCGGTGATTACCTTTCCTGGCCGGCATTTCGGGATATGTTCGATGCCGTGTATATTCAACACCCAAAGTTGGGTGAAGTGGAAAAGTTATTCCATCTCCGGTGTAAAACAAGAGACGATGCCTTTAAAACGATCAGTCAATTTCCTTTAACAAACGCTAGTTTTGCACTTGCCTGGGCTGCTTTGCGCGCTACATATGAGAATACTCGTATTCTCGTTAATAATCAGGTAAAAAATATTTTCAATTTGCCTGTAGCACACGAAGAAAGCTCAAAATCCATTCGAAGCCTTCAAAGCAAAATAAATGACTCTCTAGCCGTACTTAAAGCTCATCACGTTGATACAAAAAATTGGGATCCAATCCTTGTTTTCGCCTGCTGTAATAAGATGCCTCAAGTCACACTATCACTTTGGGAACAATCCTTAGATGATCCCACAAAAGTGCCAACATGGAAACAGTTGGACAAATTTTTAAGTTCGCGTTTCCAAACGCTCGAATCCATTTCAGACACCACTTCCTCAAAACCCTTTGCCTCCAATTATCAAGTTACTAAGAAAAACACTTCTCATAAGCCTAGCAAGGTGAATGCATTTCTTGCGAAGGCGGGAGGAACTAGATGTAAAATTTGCTCGGCAGAGCATACCATATATGAGTGTCCCAAATTCTCAGCACTACCAGTCTCATCTCGAATCGAAATAGTAAGAGAAAAGAAAATGTGTAATAATTGCTTGGGCACCAGTCATCAAAAGACTTCGTGTTCTAGTAAACATTCGTGCAGTGTGTGCAAGAAAAGACACCATACACTATTACATCTTGCAACCAATCCCACTTCAGCTACAAATCAAACTTCAAATACAAATATACAGTCCACTTCTCAACCACAGGCTATACAAAATCGTCAAATGTCTGCATCCTCGCAACCGTTCTCTCCTCAAGCAACATACCAAAATTTTGTGGTGACCTCTAGCAAAAGAATTCTTTTGGCTACGGCCTTAGTCAGTATTGTAGGAAAAGAAACAGTGCATACTGTGAGAGCACTCATTGATCCCGGTTCCGAAATATCCTTCATTTCGGCAGCAGTGCAAAAACGTCTGAATTTACCATGGATCGACAAAAATACTACTATTTCTGGAATTAGTGGAAATCTCTCTATAACTTCGAAAAAACTTTGCTCTTTTGCAATTACTTCTGCTAATCCGCCTCAAGTCACTATTTTAGCTCAAGCTTTTGTGCTTAAAACTCTCACTAACAATCTTCCAAGTACATCCTTCTCGGTAGTTAATCCTACCATTTTCGAAGGCCTCCCATTGGCCGATCCCACTTTTAATAAATCCTCTCAGGTGGATCTTCTGATCGGTGCTGATCTTTATCCATCAATAATTCGCAATGGAATTAAACATATTTCCGACTCACTTCTCGCTCAAAACACCATGTTTGGTTGGATACTGTCAGGCCCAGTTCCAGATTCGTTTCAATCTTTCAACACTGCCATCGTTTCTGATAGCACTTCTTGCAATTTAGACACTCAAATGCGCAAATTTTGGGAGATTGAAGAACTACCCTCTACAGTTGTTCGTTCGTCAGAAGACTGTTTCTGCGAAGAACTCTATAAAAAAACCACTTTGAGACGTGCTGATGGTAGATTTGTTGTCCGACTACCATTTAAGCCAAAACCTTCAAAGACCACTCTCGGTCACTCTCGGTTTATCGCCCTAAAACAGTTTTCTAGAACTGAAAAATCGTTCGCGTCAAAAGCAGATTTAAAATCACAATATAACAAAGTCATATCTGAGTACCTTTCTCTTGGTCATATGAGAAAGGTTACTCCATTGGAGCGCGTTGAAAACGGTCAAGTAAAATCTTTTTATCTTCCGCATCACGCGGTCATAAAACCCGAGAGTACTTCGACAAAAGTACGTGTCGTTTTTAACGCCTCCAATGCCTCAGCAAACGGTGTCAGTTTGAATGATTTAATGTATCCTGGCCCTATTTTGCAACAAGACTTATCCTCTTTAATCATTCGATGGCGTTTTTACAAGTATGTGTTTAATGCGGACATCGAAAAAATGTACCGCCAGATTCTGATCGACCAGCGCGATACTCCTTTTCAACGAATTCTTTTTCGCACTTCTCCTCACTTGGAAGTCGAAGATTTCGAGCTCTTAACTGTCACGTTTGGCGTTAATTGCGCTCCTTACTTGGCTATTCGCACCCTTCTCGAATTAGCACGGATAGGTAAAACTGATTTTCCTCTTGCCTCAAAAATTCTCCAGTCAGAGTTCTATGTCGATGACGTTTTGTCCGGGGCTCATGACATTCATTCCGCAAAAAAGGCACAATCCGAGCTTATCACTCTTCTTGATTCAGCAGGATTTCCACTTCGCAAGTGGACCTCAAATGCTCCCTGTTTACTTGACCATTTACCTCGCGAACATATTCTCAATGAGAATTTTTTAAAGCTCGATGCTGACAGCAATACCAAAACCTTAGGAATACGCTGGAATGCCAAGGAGGACAAATTCTACTTTGTCATTCAACCAATTGTTCTATCCGAAAGTCCAACTAAACGCGAAGTATTTTCCCAGATAGCTCGCATATTTGACCCAGCGGGTTGGTTAGCCCCCGTGGTAATAGTCGCAAAAATGCTGATGCAACGAGTCTGGGCAGAACACACTGATTGGGACGATCCTCTCCAACCTGAGTCTTTTAAAATCTGGAAAACTTTTGCCCTTTCGTTAACCGATATAAAGAAAATAAAAATACCTCGATGGGTTGATTATTCTCCGTCGTCAGATATCCAATTTCATGGTTTCTGCGACTCATCCGAAAAAGCGTACGCCGCCACCTTATATCTTCGTGTTCGTCAATCCGATGGGTTTTTTACCTCTCACTTGCTCTGCGCAAAATCTAAAGTTGCGCCAATCAAAACAGTGTCTTTACCACGCCTTGAGTTGTGTGGTGCACTTTTACTTTCCAAATTAATAAAAATTTACGTCTCAAATTTTCCTGTTCACGCCT
This sequence comes from Melanostoma scalare, assembly GCA_949752695.1. NCBI lineage: Eukaryota > Metazoa > Arthropoda > Insecta > Diptera > Syrphidae > Melanostoma > Melanostoma scalare. The sequence continues at coordinate 162,067,863 of OX456986.1, forward strand.
ATCAGACGTTTTTATGGACCGATTCGTCCATTGTTTTAGCTTGGCTCAAAAAACCACCTTGTGTGTGGAAAACATTTATTGCAAATCGTACTAGCGAAATTTTAGAAAATGTCGGAAACGTCACTTGGAGACACGTGAAATCTGCTGACAATCCAGCTGATTTAGCCACTCGAGGCTTAATGCCTTTAGACTTGATGCTTAATTCATTTTGGTGGTATGGGCCTTCATGGCTGTGCCAACCAATCTCCCTGTGGCCACAAACTCCTACTATCGCCCCCCGGGTCGAAGATCTCGAACAAAAACCAGTTGTCTCCTTGATAGTCCAACAAGATTCAGAAGACATTCTTGATCGTTTTTCATCCTTACCTCGTGCTATGCGTGTACTGTGCTACATCTTCCGTTTTTACTTTAAAATTTCAAAAAGACAAAATACGCAGTACACGTGTCATGACATTACTCCCCAAGAAATGCAATTTGTACAAAACCGTCTTATAATACAGGCTCAAAAAAGTCATTATCCAGCGGAACATTCTCTTTTAATGGAAGGTAAACCCATTCTCCCAAAAAGCTCGATCGTTTCTTTTAATCCATTCCTAGACTCAGACCATCTCCTTAGGGTCAACGGTCGACTATCTCAGTCCGATCTGTCATATAATGAACGACATCCTCTCATTTTGCCTCATAGCTCAAGATTTTCGTATCTCCTCACTCAATTCACTCATGAAATTTCTCTACATGGCGGCAATTCTTTAATGCTGCGACTCTTAAGACAAAAGTTTTGGATTCCCAAACTAAAAAATCTCATAAAACTCTGTATACGACAGTGCAAAACCTGTATTATTCACAAAAAAGTGTTAAGCAAGCAATTAATGGCTGCTTTACCACCTGAACGATGTACTTTTTCGCCACCCTTCACTTTTACAGGGATCGATTTCGCGGGCCCCTTTGTGATAAAAACATTTAATGCAAGAAATTGTCGCATGACCAAGGGTTACGTCTGTTTGTTCGTCTGTTTTTCAACTAAGGCAATACACCTTGAGGCCGTCAGTGAATTATCGTCGGAAGCATTCTTGGCTGCATTTGCGCGATTTGTCGCAAGACGCGGTCTACCGAAAGAAATATATTCGGACAACGGCACCAATTTTACTGGTGCTGACGCGATTTTACGCAAAGAGTTCAAAAAAATTCTCACTTCTAGTCCTCAAGAGACTCAATCATCCTACGGTGTTCAAGGCCTAAAATGGAATTTTATTCCTCCAGGTGCTCCACATATGGGTGGGCTCTGGGAGGCTGGTGTCAAAAGCTGCAAAAGTCACCTTCGGAAACTGGGGACCAGTACTCGACTCACTTTCGAAGAATTCTCAACGGTCTTAGCTCGCATCGAAGCATGTTTAAACTCACGACCAATTTCATCCATGTCCAATGATCCCTCTGATCTATTGGCATTAACTCCGGGTCATTTTATTCGCGGTAGTCCACTTTTAGCATTTCCCGAACCAAATTTGGCTGACGCCAATTTGTCTCTCATCAATCGATGGGAAAAAGTTAAGTATCTCCACCAACAATTCTGTCGTAGATGGAAAGACGAGTATCTAAAAGAATTACATCAAAGACATAAGTGGCAATCGCCTCAAGAAGATATCAAGTTAAATGACTTAGTAATTATAAAAAACGAAAATCTTCCATCTAGTGAGTGGCGACTTGGGCGTGTTGTAAATGTACACCCCGGCGCTGACGGAAGAGTTAGAGTGGCGACGCTCCGAACGCAAAACGGTGAAATTAGCCGTCCAGTTGTCAAGCTGTGTCTTCTGCCTATGAAATAATCAGAACAATTTTTAGTTCTTTAAAATCATTATAAAAAATCATTATGCAACTTTTTTATTTTTATATGCCTTTCAGTATTGTATAAGATTGAAATTTTACACTCGCTTTATTTTTTTTAATCAGTTCATTCAAAATTTGTTTTTTTCTCAATGTGCTAAAGTGGTTTTTTGGCGCTTCCCGCTCTTCATAATATTCATTTGTTCATAATTAACAATAATTTTTTTGGCGCTTCCCGCTCTTCATAATATTCATTTGTTCATAATTAATAATAATTTTCTGGCGCTTCCCGCTCTACATCATAATACTTTTCGCTACACATTGAATATTTGGCGCTTAACGCACTCATAGCTCTTTACTTGGCGTATAACGCCAAGGGGGGGCAGTAATGTTCATGCAATTGTGCATCTCTGCACCATAAAGAAAATCTGCATTCAAAACGGCTGTATCGATGAACCGAGCCGCCGCCAAAAGATCAACCGAGGTTTATTGGCATCACTGCCATAAACTCTTCGTTGGGTTTTTTGACAGCCGGTTTCATCGATACAGCACGAGGATGATGTCATCTTTCAATTTTGTCATTATTCATTTTGCATTCAACAGCACAAGTTCGCTTCCACCATAAAAGTTAAAAACCTCAATTGTACTCACTATTAAAGTTAGAAAAACTAAATTGTACGTATCCATTGGAAAACTTAAAAAAAGAACCAAAAAATAAAATTGGCTAATTGTACCTCAACTCAAAACAAGAGAACGGAGTTTTTTTTTAATCAACAAAAAATAAGGAAATTGAAGTTGGGCGTCAGCAAAACGCATTTACTACACCACCACCGAAGAGACGACGACCACTCTACAAACCGCGTGGCCGCTGCCCACCTGAAGAACGCCCCACAATATACGTAAGTTGCAATCCCATTTGCGTATAAACAAGCATTGTTGCAATTAAATGTTTGAAACAACTCTCAGACATGCATAAAATAAAGAAAAAAGAAAGCACCGATTTTGGGTTAATCCTCTTTTGGAAATAAGAACACTTCACGATCTTGAAGCACATTTGTTTTAAAGATATTTTGTGGGAAGACGGATCGGATTTTAGAAATTTTTGCAGAATGAGCATACATCAATTTAATGAAATTCTGGAACTGGTAAGTCTTGAATCATTTATCATACGTTCACAATATTCAGAACTCTATTTTATAATATAAGGGCCCCAAATTCTTGTGTGCCCAAGAGTCCCAGCATAGTATAAGACGGCCTTGCCTGCATTCCGACGTCCCAGCAATTTGACGTTTGAGCAAATCTGTTTACCTCTCACGTCTATTTATCTCTTTTCAATTTTCTCTACTGTCATGGCTTACTTCCCGATGGAGTTCTTTCACTTTCATTTTAGTAATTGGAGAATAAAGTTGTACAATCATTTTCGTAATCAAGTGTGTTTATTTCAATCCCCTACACATTTTATCAAAGATATAAATAAAAGATCATCATGTCCGGCAACGAGATCTTCACTGTTCACCCCTTATATACACTGCAGCGATATAGAAAGAAGCTGCCACTACACTCCAGTACACAGTCCACAGTATATAAAACCAGAGTACAGTCTTCTACGGTACTTCAGTTTTTGCCTAACATTCTGCGACCACGCAGTTCTTTTTGTGTTTTCTTTTAAAGTTTGAAATAAAGTTTTTTTTATAAATCGACTAGTATATTTTTAATTTGTAAATAAAAAAGAAATAAAATATATTTTTTTATAATCCATAGTGTTAGATGAATTTTCGATATTTGACTCCCCAAAAGCTAAATACAATACGAGTAGGAATGGGGGCGGTTGAGAGCGCAACTTCTTTGGTTTCTTTTGACAGTTCGAGTAATACGTTCTTTGTGTTATTTTAAAGTAAATTTTCTTAAAATAATTCTAAAAATGTCTTTCATCAATAAGATCAAGGCTTCGGTTAGTAATACGATATCATCAAATAAAAAAAATGAGCCTGCCACTGCCGTCGAAAAGTCTGTCCTTCTGGCTCGAAGACAAATAGAACTACAAGAGCAATTCTTGTCCGTGCAAGTAGCCATACAAGGTTCACTGGACTCTCTTGACAAATCACTGAAAGAAGTCAGTGAAACTTTGAAAAGTATCTGCAAAGATTATTTGTTCTGAGAACAAGTTAACCTTTATTATTTATTTGGTTTAGTTCCTTTTATGAAGTATCTGTGATTCAGATAACAATCAAACATGATGAAGACAAAACCTAATATAAAAAAGGCTGTTTGGCATGACATTTGTCATGCAAGGTTGGCTAACACGAAGAAAAGTTACTTGGCAGTACTTCGTCGTGCAAGGTTATCCAACATTCTTCCAATGTGTCGATGTCACTAGTGACATTCAAAACGTGTCTTGGAATTGTGGAGCTTGCGGGGACAGCTCCACAAAAGGTTAACATACTGTTAATACGATTTAGAACAAATCTCTCCTATGAGAGGAGCAGAAACTCGCCAAAGAGTATTTACATAAAAAATACAATAGTCGCCTTCCCTAACCAGAATACATTGTCTGCCATCCAGCTACAAGAACACAGTCACAGCACAAAACGACAAGGTAAAAACGAACAAAAATTACAATCATTGGAAACGATTGCTACGAACTGCAAAAACACTCCAGTGGATTTATGTAACTTCGCTCCACGTCGACTAAGTCCCGACCAAATCGCAGCCAGGCAAGTAATATCGAAAGATCTTCACCCATTTACCGAACGACTAGAGAAATGACCAGGCTTCTTCATCTCAAATTTTGAGAATACAACAGAAATATGCGGTTACTCAGATGCTGAGAATATGCATCGCCTTCAGAGGTGTCTTAAGGGTCCTGCATTGGGTATCGTGAGGTATCGATTAAATTCTCCCGCGGGTGTAGTTGATGCGATTGAAGCTCTACGACAAATTTATGAAAAAACTAGTTTTCTGTTGTGAAATAATTATTAAGAAGAAACTTGAGTGTTGTTTTTTATTTTTTATAAATAAACAATTTTAAGTTTATTTTTTGTTTGTTTTATTAAACAACGAATGCAAAAATGGTTTCTATGATAAATGTCTAGATGGGAAGAGCATCCCTGATCCAGTTTCGGATTCGAACTCCTTCATTTGCGTTGTTTTGTGCTATTGTTTCAGCAACTCCACTTCCATTAACAGAAGCTCCTATAATACCCTCTGGAACGGGTTCTCTTTTTTTCCACGCAAATGTTGTGCAAAGCAGCACAAACGTTTAATATTTGCGCTTCTCTTTTGGTGAATATCTTAGCTTTCTTTACTATTTTCTCTTTCATTTCGATTTTCACTATTTTGTGGGATTGAAAATTGTACAGGCACGACAATATTTATATTTTATAGAAAAATGAAATGAGGTCAATGTCAAACTATCGTCGAACAAACTTGAGGTCAAAGGTGTGTTCGTGTGTCAATTTATTAGTTTTCTTTGTGATTTTGCTCAGTTTTCTTCGCTTGCTGCATATAAATAAATAAAATATCCAACTTATAAAAAAGTTGAAGCAACTTCTAATAACTAAAAGGAAAACACTGAAATAAAAATGAACAATTTAAAGAACAACAACGTTACGAAGATGACCGAGGAAAAGGAAAACCTCCTCCTCGACCCTTTCTCCAGCTTAGGTATGGAAGATGGAGCAGTGGTGAAGCTGTGATGGACCAGTGGTGAAGCTGTCATCGTTGATAATATCAGTGATGCTAGCTCCATAGCTGACTCAGACATTTCGAACCTATCTTGCGTTTCTAGGCGGAGTAAAATCTCCAACTGCAAGCGTACGGTAAAAAGGCTTAGGAAAATAGACTGGAACGAGATTGTTACGAAGGTTTTATACAGCGACAACGGTCTCAATTTTGTGGGCACAAACAACTTGCTGGTGAAGGACGCTAAGGAAATGGAAAGGTCCCTCTGTAAGTATGCCTCGAGGTACGAGGGGATTTTATGGCGCTTCATCCCCGCCTATTCACCCTGGATGGGGGGAGCGTGGGAACGGCTCATTCAGTCCATCAAAAGAAGCGTCGAGTTTGTGCTAAAGGGACTTGTTCCCAAAGAAGAGGTATTACGAAACGCCCTTATGGGCAGCCTAGCGTTTAGGACGTGTTGGTTAGAATGGCAGACGCAGAACTAGCGAACGGAGCAATAAAAGTTAGAAGATCAGTTGGAAGACTCGCTGCTTTAGACTTGAAGTCTTCAACCTAGGACCTAGTTCTCAGATGGTTCCGGGAATGTCATCGAGTCACCCTGCAAAGTGTTACCTTCGTTGTCGAATTTCGCCGGACGTTAATATTCGAAAGAAAGAGATGAATGCATTTTCATTTTCAAAAAGTTTAAAAGCAGGTGGTCAACGACATTTCATTTTCATTTTTAAGGTTAGCACAATCGAAGAAAGTTCGCCATACATAGTTAAAAAAAGTTTAATCAAGTTCGCCAAGTTCAGTGTAGTTCATCCTAACGAGAGCATCGAGCAATGTACATACATACAGCAGTACAACATAGAGCAGTTTTCATTAGTAAATAATTCAATTGTGCAAATATTTATATTAGAGCAATTACAGTCCACAATCAAAAATTCCAATAAAGAAAATAAACATATTTTGAGCATATTTACATCTTCTTTCTAGCTATCGTTCAATAGGTATAAGAATATCATTTCAATTCTCAAGTAGCTCAAGGAACATTTGTCCCAATTTTACCAATTCGTAAGAGAGTGTATAAATTTGTATTTTAAAAAAGACTTAAATTTATACCTTTATTTAGAATAAAATCCTATCAGTTAATGTGGAGTTTTTAATATTTATAATTGGAAACTGGTTTATAAGGAAGGACGTCTTGGAGCAACAATCTCCGGAACCCTGCTTTTGCATTATGAAGAATGTGAAATAAAAAATAACGATATTATTTATAAAAAAAAAAAAAAAACAAATCAATCAAATTAAGATTATTCCATCAATTTTTATCAAAATTAATAACTCTATTCATTTAGACAAATTTAATAGCAGAAGCAACCAAAATAACTAACACCGAAGTTATCACTTTGACCAAAGATATGCCAGACCACGGACCAGAGTTTTTGATTTGCATCATCATCATCATCCTCATCTTTATCTTAATTGCAACCATACTATACCATAGACGTCATCGAAGCAATAATCCTGAAGAGGAAGCAATGGACCAAGAAGTTCCGAATGATAATGTAACATTATCATGACCGTCACTTCATATTTAGGCGCGAGGAGTTATGAATATCATGTTATATAATATAATATTATTATTTTATTATCAATGTAATCATAACCTTTAATTAATATTCATTCCAAATTCAACTATCAGCATATAAATGTCTTTGCTATTCTTTTTTCTCTTTTCAAACTATCGCATTTTTTAAATCATGTCAAAAACGTCTTAAATAGAATGAATATTAATGTTACCGAAGGCGATGAGAAGTTATGCGATGGCTGTGTTCTTGGCAATATGCACAGACTTTCATTCAAGAAACGAAATACTCGACCAACTGCTGTAGGCGAAATCATTCATGCGGATGTACTCGGTCCTGTTGAAATAACATATTATGTTGGAGGAGCTCGTTTTTACGTTTGCTTCAAAGATGATTTTAGTAAATACCGAAAGTTGTTTTTCTTGAAACACAAGAGCGAAGTTTGCACATCTTTAGAACAATTTTTAAATGAAGCAAAAACTGTTAAGATTTGGTTTGGCAACGCCTTTCTTTAGCAACTCAACATCGCTAACGACCTCTACCGTTAATTAAGTAACTTAACTTTTAAGTCAGCAGCCATCTGTTTCCGATTGAGCTAAAACTTTCTTCTCTTTGCAACCACCGTACAGTCAAGTTCATTTCATCATCTTGTAATTACATCACTTTTGTACAACACAAGATTTATCATTATAATAAATACAAATATATTTATATCATTTTTGTTACCAAATTGATTTCATTTTAATCATAATTAAGAAAGTTTCAACAAAAACGAATGGCCATACTGTAAAGAAGTTACGCTGCGATGGTGGTGAAGAATTCAATAACAAAGATGTTGCTAAAGTGCTTGCAAAACAAGGCATTGAGCTTTTGGTAGCAGCCCTTTGAGATGAACAAGAACAAGACCCTGTTTTTGCATACATTTTTCTTAATGGCTAACAAAATCTGAGTTGTCGCACTCAAATCATTCAGTACTATTTCCAAAACAATGTTTTTTATTACTACAAATAAAAGTATTTCGCTGAGACCTCATTTATCAAAAAAAAAAATTAATTTACCCATCATTCAAAACCCTAAAATATGTGTATAATAGAAATGGAAGGAATATAATTTCGGCAAGCATTAAAATAAATAAAGTCCACTTACCAAGTTACAATAAAGCTTTTGTGTTCTTTTAGTAATTTTTGTCTTATTATTATTTTTTGCTATACATATGCTGCTCCTGAGATAAGAAACTGAAAGAACTGTCGATTTAACAATTTCTTGTATATGTGAAGAATCCCTCGATGGATATTGAGATGGTGTTATGCGTTCTTACAGACGAACAAAGATTCCATCGCTGTTTATGTTGAAGATGAGGTTTGAACATGTTATTATGGTAACTCAATGGGAAGAAGATACTTTTGATACGAATGAACAGTAACAATAGACATTCACGATCATTTAAAATTATTTTCACTATCGAACTTTAGTTAATATTTTGAATGTCTTTCTCCGCGGTAAGTTAGTTTTGTTTTCCAGGAGATATTTTATAGTTTTCACTTATTTTACACCTTGCGGTAGACGTTTTTCTAAATTTTTTCTTTCATTCTCAGATCATATTGACGATTTTGTGTACAAAAACGTTGGCTAACAAATTAATTGGTTATGGGCAACATGCGAGGTTGTGTGATTATGGATGTCCTTGTTCATTTCGTTTCCGATGCCATAAGGTTGATATGTTCGTATTTATTTTGTGCAGGACTGCACTTATTGGACTCTTTGGCTTGCCTTTAAAAACCTATTTATTTTAAGATTTTAATTTTTGAACTTAATTTCCTTTCGCAGACTGCAAAATCAAATAAACTGCTCACAATTGACATTTAGCGATACTTTTTTTTCTTCTAATTTTATAACAACTCCGAGGAATGGAATTCATGTTAAATAGTGAATTGAACAGTTTCGATATTAGTTTGTCCAGATTTGTTTCTAGTTTGCTATTAAAGAGTAAATCTTTCTTTTTTGTCTTTTGCATTTTGATGCTCTTTGCTTTTTAAAAATAATCTCGAATTTATTTTGCTATCAAAACAAAAAACGATAAAAACAGTTTTCTTTAACTGATTTTCAGCTTTCTTCTGGACGTCTCTCCCTTCCAATTGAAAGTCATATTAGTGATGAACCGATGATGGATTGTCTGCAAGAAAAGAAGAAGATATGGTTAAAAACAAAATAGACTCAAACTTTCTTTTTATCATTTCATTTAATTCTTAAGAAATAAAATTAACATTCGTAGTCCTAAGTTTTTCTGTGCCTGGCACAAAATACAGTGTGGCTCTTTTTATTTTAAAATAACACTGATCTTGAATATAAACAATACGTTCTTTGAACTTTACACAGGGTTGACCCAGGTTTCCTTGACAACTTTGTGAGTTGTCAAAAAAAAACTTGGTTTTCCAGTCCTCAAAAAAAAGATAAACCACAAAATCACCAAACATCCTTGCAATTTGAACAAAAATACATGCCGTTTGTCAGCCCTTTTCATTCACCCCTATCATGAAATCCATTCGGAGAAATCCCCGAGTGAAAAATCACGATACGAATCCCGACAAAAAGCAATCACAAATTCCGAACGAATTCGAAAAAAGCATTGCCTGATTGAAAAAATGAGTGTCCATTTTCGAAGTCAGCTGTCCTATGTCAAAATAAATACTCGAAGCAATAGAAACAAAAATCCCTAAACTTAAAAAAAAAATCCCTTAACTTCCAAACACATTTTTTACCGATTTTTGTTTTCTAGTAAAAATTGATTTATTTGCACTTTTTCTGCTTAGAATAAGTTATAATAGATCTGTATTATTGATCAAATCTTAAATGTTATATGAAATAAACAATTTTACTGTCGAATATAATCAAATATTTTCTTCATCAAGTTATAAATTCCCAAAAGAGGATTTTTGTTACGTGGTCCCTGAGTACTTTCCAATCTGTCAAACACAAATTCATTCACTTGTGCTTTTTAACAAACCACAAAATGATTTGTTAAATCCAAGTTTGTTTACAGATAAAATTCAAGTGTTATTTTGGCTATCAGATAAAGTAATTTAACAATAATACGAGTACTATTTAAACACTCCAAATCTGTCAATTTCGCCGCTCAAATTTGAAAACGGGCATAACGAAGACAGTCTTTTGAAAAAATGTAATTTCTTTTGGACATAATTCTATTCATTGATATGTGTTTCTGTTTATAATAACCGATGTTCTTAAAGGGTGAAAACAACAAACAAACAACAGGTTATATGAAATGTTATCCTGTAATCCAGACGGCAAAAGGATACGCTAAACGCCTAAAAGACGAAGTTAATGACCACTGGGAGGGAATAAAAACAGAGTTGGATGTAATTTAATTTACGAGATAATTTTTGTTTTCATTGTTTTTTCTTAAGTAGAATTATATTTTGTAAAATTGTTCTATACAAATGTGTTTTTTATGTTTTAACAAATGGATTTTACCTATGGCTCTACGCTCTACGACAGAAGAAACTTGTCGTAGAAAAGGACGTCATATTTCCGTTTCATTCGGAATTCGTGATACCAAATTACGAATTTCGAAATTCGTTCCACTCCGAATGGATTATGTGATAGCAACATCGGGAAACTTAGACTTTTTTCGATTACGATGGAATCTGTGATAGGGCTGATTATCTAAGCTCGCCCCAGCATGCGGAACAAAGTTAGTCATGCCGTTGAGAATTACGTTAGGTATCATATCAGCTGATGCAGCATGAAATTTCGAAAGAAATTATTCAGGCCGTCCCAATTGCATATTGCCATACAGTTATTTTTGGGACTTTCTCTCTTTTTACTGTGACGGAAACCGGGAAATCTACCGATATGACACAATGGTCCGATGTGCCTAGAGGTGATGACACTTTAACCCTGTATTTTTCGGGATGAGAAGTGAGAAACAAATCTAATGTGTTGGCCGAATGGTCAGAAATATCCGGAACCCGAGTGGGCTCATCAACAAGCTAAGTTAAAAGATTTAATTCAGCAAAGATCTCAACACACCTACCTTCGGGTGTTGTCTGGCCAGAATGACGAAGTGTGTACATTGAAATCACCCGCAATGGCGATTTCAGTGCGAGGATAAAGGGAAACAATTCTTGTAATGGAGTCAGATAGCGCATCGAACTCGTTAGAAGTTGAATTACTATCTAAATTGGGGCTTCTATAAATAAAACAGTAATGGATGATATGCTTATTGACGGTGAGTTTTAACCACATGAAGTTAAAGTTCGTATTTGAACAGAGGCCGTACTGTGGTAGAAGTTGATAAGCAACATCATTACGGATATACACGGCGAGGCCATGGGAGAAAAAGAATAATGGCACCAAGCCATACTCAGGAAGGAAAAACTCTGAAGGATCAGAGTACGGACCCACCTGTGTTTCACTCAGTGCCAAAACAGCTGGCCTGCATTTAGCAGTGTGAGCGTACACTGAAAAGAAATTTGATCTCAGCCCCTCGGATGTTGCTAAAGTTAACACTGAAAATATCCCTCATTACACACACACTTTTTCATTGCATCTTCATCTTTTTGCTTTTGGTTTGTAAAACCATTTTATAAGTACATACCTACATATCCTTTATCATTGACTTGGAAATAGTTGAAAACTGTGCCGAAATTTAGTTAATCTCACTTTTCAGAGAGTGAGTGAGTAGAGTCTTACTTACTTATTTAAGGTGGCGCTACAGTCCGGGTCGGACTAGGGCCTCAACCAACATGCTTCTCCAGCCAGCTGCCTCCAGTTTTGCACGCCAAGTTGGTTGAGGTCCTCTCCTACTTGTGTGCGCCACCTGAGTCGCGGTCTTCCTCTACTGCGCCGTCCCTCGGGATTGGATTCGAAGACTTTCCGGGCCGGAGCGTTGGTGTCCATTCGCTCTACATGACCCAGCCATCTAAGCCGCTGGACCTTGACTCGTTTGACAAGGTCAGTGTCGCTGTACAGCCCGTACAATTCGTCGTTAAATCTTCTTCTCCACTCTCCATCTATGCAGACGGGACCAAAAATCACCCGAAGAATTTTTCTCTCGAAGCATCCTAAAGCGTTCTCGTCTGCCTTTGACAAGGTCCATGCCTCTGCGCCATATATAAGAACCGGGATGATAAGTGTCTTATACAGGGACACTTTAGTTGCTCGAGAGAGGACTTTACTACTCAATTGCTTTCTTAGTCCGAAGAAACAGCGATTGGCAAGAGTTATTCTTCGTTTGATTTCAGCGCTGGTGTCGTTGTCTGAATTAATAGCGGCGCCTAGGTAGACAAAGTCCTTAACTACCTCAAAGTTATAGCTGTCAATCGTGACGTTTTGTCCAAGACGTCGGTGTTGGGTGTCCTTTCTTGATGACAGCATATACTTGGTCTTGCCCTCATTTACCACTCAACCCATCTTCTTCGCTTCCGTCTCAATGCTCATAAACGCGCCATTGACATCACGCTGCGTTCTTCCAATTATGTCAATATCATCGGCATATCCGAGCAATTGAACGGATCTTTGAAAGATTGTGCCTCTTGTGTTGACGTGGGAGTGTTGCACTATTCTTTCAAGAACGATGTTGAAGAAGTCGCATGACAGTGCATCGCCTTGTCTAAAACCTTTTTTGACATCGAATGTATCGGTGAGATCTTTTCCGACCCTGATGGAGCAGCGTGCGTTCTCCATCGTCATCCTACACAATCGGACAAGTTTGGTAGGGATGCCAAAACTAGACATGGCTCTATATAACTCCTCTCTATAGATGCTGTCATACGCGGCCTTAAAATCGATGAAAAGGTGGTGGGTATCGATTTGAAGCTCCTGGGTTTTTTCCAAGATCTGACGTAGTGTGAAGATTTGGTCTATGGTGGACTTTCCTGGTCTAAAGCCGCACTGATAAGGACCTATCAGGTTGTTGACGAATGGCTTCAGACGCTCACACAATACGGCAGAGAGGATCTTATATGCGATGTTTAGAAGACTGATACCTCTGTAGTTGGCGCAGTTCAGAGGGTCTCCTTTCTTGAGGACCGGGGAAACAATGCTAAGGTTCCATTCATCGGGCATGCTTTCTTCCGACCATATTTTGCAAATGAGCTGGTGCATACTCCTGACCAGGTCATTGCCTGCCGCTTTAAACAATTCGGCAGTGAGGCCATCAGCTCCAGCGTGAGTAGAGTCTGTTGAAATGCTAATGTCGCTTTCCATTGGTTTCACACTCATTTTAAAAACCAATGGAACACCTAACATTTTTTCTATTCTATTTAACGTAATTTGTGTGAGTGAAACACCTATGGCTCTTAAAAACTTTTCCTTGAGAAAAATTTCCTTTTTGACATTTGAGTAACATGTGTTACTGCTTCTTGAGTCGATTCTCACTTCAAATCAAGAAGCGGCCGACATTCCTCAGAATCATGAGAAGCGATCTTTTTGCACCAATGGAATGGGTTGAGAATGCTCCTGGATACTAATGGACGGTTCTTTTCGTCCAATAAAATGACATATGTAATTAATGATAGCTAGTTATTAATGATGATAAGTAATCTGATAGCCAATTGCACTAACGAATTCAGTGAGCGATTCGTTTAGCTAAATCGATTTTCAATGGAAAATGACTCACTTCACTAACTCTCGAGAAAGTGAAATTAGCAAAATCTCGGCACTGGTTTCCACTTGTTCTTGAACATTATTCGATTGTGTTCTGAGAACGTTCAAACCAGGTCCTATATTTCATCATGGTTTTTTCGAGCCTTCAATTCTTTTCATTGTTTTTGGTCTGTTTGACTGTTTGTTGCGGTATATTTTACCACAACAAGTTAGACCTTTACTTTTCTTCCTCTTCCCATTTTCACCCCTCCTTTTGTTGTGGCTTCAAGGTGCTGGTAGAGTACAAAGCAACCCTAGTCCATCAGCTAGTGGTGTACTTCAAAGCATTTTGGAAAAGCAACCCAAATAGGTACCCCTTCATTGAGCCAGTGGACGGCTGGAGACTCAAGCAGCAGCGTTAGTAAGAACCAGGAAGGTTCTAGAAAAATTTCACCAACAGCAGCAGCAGCAGGTTACTAACAACCTACTATTTATATAAAAGGTACAGATATGGCTACCCACCTTTAACACACTGATATATATCAGTGATCATCAGAATTTGGCATTTGAAGCCTTTGCAATATAAACGGCCAAGAGCCCAACGTAATGGCTGAGTGCCCACCGTAAAGGCCGAGTGCCCAACCTAAAGTGCTTTACCTTAGCAAGAAATGACTCTTTATAGAATTATCCCCATTCCCCCAAATCTGCGCGAAGGTTCACCGAAGTAGTTTAGTAGTTTTCGCGTAAATTGACGAATCCTCGTTAACTGAATCCTAGCTTAAATAGTTTTCTTGCACAGTGTAACTTGGGTCGGTTGGGCCGAGGCAATTTGTTAAAAGTAATGGTTTTTCAATTTTCTATTCTGGAATGGATTGAACTGGAACAGGTCTGGATTCGTTCATTCGGGCGAGTTGTTGCGAATCTCTAACGACCGAGAGATTCAGCAACAAAGTTGTTTAGAAAAGAGCGATGGATGCGTTTCGCCTACGACGCAGACTCCAGCGAATTTGCTGAGAGTACTGCAGATACCCCGTGACGAATCTCCACGACTCTGATTGGTCTAAGTGAGTGGAATTTGCTGAATGCGCCGATGAACGAAGATACCGCCAAGAAGATGGCACTTCTTGGTTGACCTCTGAAAAGGACTTAGTGCCAGAAAGTTTTGAAAATTGAAAAAGTGTTCGGAGAATTGATAATCGAGTGTTTAATCTTTGCAAGTAGTGCAAGTTTAAATTGTTATAGTGTTTGTTTGGCAGGAAGGCCAAACTAAACAGTGTTTAAAGTCTGTGTAGGAAAGCTCCAAGCAGGCAGGAATTCAGGAGAGTTAGTGCCAGTACGGGCAAGAAAACTCAGGCAGGATTCGTCAGCAGAAAAAGCTAAGTATTTTTATACCTTAGTCTTCTAATTTTATAAAAGTGGAAAAAGTGTTAGTAGTACGTTTGTTTTGGCTTTGACTATTGAGTCATATTGTTGTTTCGGTAACCCTTCGCTTTTGAAATTAATCCTGAGATTGCAGGACGCGCGACCTCCATTTAACCTTTTTGTCTGTTCGGGAAAATTCCCAAAGAGTCGTTTGTTTGCGGGTGCATTGTGCACATACTTTGTTGTTTACATTTTAACCTGGGTAAAACCCATCTTCGAACTTAAATTTCATACCATTTAAATTGTTAACTGGCCTTCTGCCAGATTTTACATATATTGTACACTCCCAATTGTTTACGAAAAGATTCCAGGTTTTATACCTATATTTGTAAAGGTTTCCTGAACAATATATAACTTTATTCCTTTTGGAAAATAATCGCGTTTTAATTCCATTTGAAGATCATTTTCAGTGCTAAAGTTGGTTTGGAAATTCCAAACAAAAATTTCCTGGCGCCCTTTATTGTATGAAACACCCAGTTGTGTGTTTTGATTGATACTCATTCTTTTTGATTAATTCCTTTCTTTATTCGACTAATTATACTTTATACCTACGTACCAATAAATAAACTACCTACGGACCACCCCTTGCTGAGCAGCTGGCATTGGCAGCATATAGTCTTGCTACCTGTTGCATTCTTTTCCCATCGAAATCCACCCAGCTGTCATTTGACAGTTCATCTTAAAATTAAAGTTTGATCAAAATCGCCACGGCACATCGGTGTGCATATTTTGTTTAACATTTTATTAACATTCGTCTGAATTAATAAATCATACGCACGATTAATTAAAGTATTAGTTTAATAAAATCCAAGTTGTGGATTCATTTAGATTCGTTTTGATTCGGTTCGTCGGGAAAAAAGTGCAACATGTTCTTAAAAGAATAAAACTAATAAACAAGTTTTTGAATATCCTTTCTCATTTTCTAAACCCCATGTGCATTCTTTTTTTGTTTTGCATTTATGAGTGCTAATATCGCTGTGGTCAAGGACGGTCTAAGTTTATACTTATTTCAATATAAGAAATACCACTTGGTTTTTATGCATTTCCTTTATAATTTTTTACGTTTCTTGATAAAAGAAAAATCATATGATCAAAGCTCATAAAAACGACGATGATAAGAATCGGTTTGAAGATAGTAAAATAGATACAAAAATCCAAAGTAGGCTCTGCACAAATGTGTTTAGAACATTAGAGGCTATCAATAAAAGGTTTGCAAACCTAATTGTCATCGAAACACAAGAAAAAAATAGATTCGGATTGCAATCAGCCATCAAACAATTAAAATAATTTTTTTTTTCTGTGATAATGAACCACTTATTAAATTGTTTAAAGGGGTTATATGTACACAGTTACCGCCGTATTAATAAACGCGGAATACCTGGGTTAAGCCTTATTCCATGGATTAAGTGGAAAATGCTATACCATTTTTCACTTAATCCATGGAATAAGGCTTAACCCAGCTATTGCGCGTTTAATAATACGGCGGTTAGAATTTTCCAAAAATCGATTTTTTTCCTAATGCACATATATTTAAGAATGCACACAGAAAATCTCGCATCGTTCCGGTGAATATTTTCGAAGTTACACCCAAATTTGAAAAATTGTATCCAATGTAAAGTGCTTTTCAAACTTTAAACGCGTTTTTCTCAAAATGATGTTTACAAAGTGGGTGACCAACAATACTCGAAAACGGCTAAACCGATTAGTCTCAAATCTAAACACGAGCTTCTTAAATATATTTTTTAGTAATTGATCGAAGAAACGTCTGTTTTCTCAGAAAAAATTCTGGAAAATTCCCTTTTTTTCGGCCTTTAAACTGTATATAACCCCTTAAGTTAGTTGGTTAGTAAGATAGCACATCAAAAACAGAATTAAAACCTTCTGATTACATGTAGACATTACGGTCTTATACCAAACCATTTGCATAAATCCATAAACAAAACCCAATCCCTCCTATCCAACAAAGAATCTTTTGCATCATTTAGCAAAACAAAACATAAATTCCAACAAAAAGTGCTCAACTCAGAAATTTCGGAAACATACCACATAGTTAAGCAATCAACAAACACATTAATAACGTTTTTCATTGAAACTCGAAAGTTTCAAATTCAAATTTCACTCTCAAATCGAGAACTACTCTTATCAAAGGAACATGATTTTAGGTTTTTTTCTGGTATTTTTGGTTTAACTGATGTACACAAATAGAAATATTTAATCGTTTTCTATTAATTTACAGGAGTAAATCTTTTCACAAAAGGAGTAACTCCATTCGTCAATGAAAAACGCTATA